>JAWZYV010008322.1:0-1200000 GCA_038373885.1 Cheiracanthium punctorium
ATCATTCTAAAAGTTTGGGAAAACTTGAGTAATGTTTTGACCTTGATAAAATACTGTAAACAAGAATTCTGGAACATCCTAGGAATATAGTCAGAGACAGAAATGGCCAAATATAAAAAACGGAGTTACACGACACAGAAGCCCTCAAGAGAGAAGAAAAAAGGAATGGGGAAGCTCAACTCGATTTCCAAAGAAAATCTTCTGAAATAGCTACAAACATTTCCTGTACAAGTCATTGTGAAAAGTTTGATTATAACTTTATAAAAAAATTCATTTGTGATTGTTCTATTTTTTTTTCTTTTTCTGTCAACAAATAAAAATACAAACACAACTCCTTTTTTTTCTTCTAAAGTTTCGTAACATCGATTTGGCGCCCCTTTGGTGCTGCGCCCGGGGACAGATGTCCCCCCTTGCCCCCCCCTAGCTACGCCACTGATATTGTATATATATATATTTTTTTTTGTCATGCTTTTTTTTTTACTGCAATACATAGAAAATTATGCATTTAAAAAATTTCATTTTTATTTTATGTTTTAAAATTTAAATTTAAAAGTGACAAAGATACATTGATTTAAAATATATTTTGTGAATATACTTTAATGCTTCTGTCATGTAATTTACACAAATTTCAGTTGTAGGGTACTTACTTTGTAGTTATAACATATGTTTGGTCTTTTAAAGGTACTATAAACTGTATCTTTTTTATGTGTATTCTATTAAGCACTAGATTGTATGTAGTTATATTTGTTATACATTTACAAATAATCAAAATTGCTTACATTTTAATTCAGTAGAATTTTGCTATCTAAAACTGCAATAAATGTGTTTCAAGAAATGTTCAGTGTTGGGTAGGAAAAAATTCCATTATCGCACAGAATTTTAACTCTCTAAGACGTAAGCTGTTTAGACCTACGTGTGTGTATGTGTTTTATGATTTGATGTTTTCAATCTTATGTATGAATTGTATGAATTTTAATTTCTTGAGGAGTCTTCTACATAAGTTTTTTGCTTAACTTTGAAATTTTCATTATAAACCACTATTTTATTTCCTCTACGGCAGATAATAGAGCAAATTTTCAAATAGGAACTGTATCAATATTTAACTTCGCTACTAAGAAATTGAATATGCAATGCACAGAATGGTTTAATTCAACGTTACAGCCCTTAAAGTTTCTTTTTTAACTATTTTTTTAATTTGTAGTTGATATTTTTAATGCTATTGATACAAATGGAACTAAAATTTATTGAGGACTTTGAAATCAATGATTTTAATGAAATTTAAATTTATTTACTTCTTACTTATAACATTTTGAAACATGGTTTAGTAATTTGTAATTAATTTTCACAATATATAGTTAAAAAAAAGTCAATATCTCTATCTGTGAGCTTTTATAAATTATATTTAGAAAAAAAATATAAAACAATACATTCAATATTTTAAGGGTTATGGTTAGAGCTAAAATACCTCTTTAACATGAAAGAGGTCATTTTTAAATCTTTCGTAGCTCATCCACTATTCTTTAAAAATGAAGACATGTTTGTATTATTTATTTATTTATTTTGGTGGTGGAGGGGGGGGGCAATTCTGATTCCAAATGTCAAATGAAAAGGTTTGGTTGCTAGGGAACTTTTAAAAATTAACATCTGATACCGTCTGAAACAAGAATTACTCTATAAAATAATGAGGAAACTGGAATAAAACAATTCCTTTGTTTTATTCCAGCAAAAATAATTACTGGAATACTTTTAAAAATATATAATTAATAATAACTGGAATAAAACAATTTACTTTGATTATGACTACAGCAGCAACTTGCCAAAAAGTGGTTTGGTTTAATGTAGGATTACATTCCTTCATAATGGTCCTTTGTAAAGAATCCCCCCCCCCTTCCACCTTCCAAATAAAATTACTCTCTTAGAAATCTAACTAGGTGAACTAACTGGGATTTCTTTTATGACAGTCATAAATGTGACATCATAAATTCAAAGTTGCATGAAATTGATAAACTCTACCACAAAATTTATGTCATATTAACAATTTGTGTATTTCTAAATAGTTCCTTCAGATTGCAGTTTGACATTTTCCATGAAACTAAAATAAATAAACTTTTTTTTTTTCTGCTGAATCATGGAGGATTTAAATATTTAAAATGAGAACTTCAGATTCTACAAGAATTATTTTATTTCTAGACTTGAGCATAGTCTTTTAATTGTTTTAGTTAGATAATGGCAAAGTTAGATTTTGAATTTTAAAAATAGAAAATTTGTTAAGATAATATGGATTAAAGCACAACATACTATGTTAATAATATTTTGTGTGTATTAAATAAAAAATGTTCATTATATTCATCATTTTTCAATGGGGACCTTACAATTAACTAATTGATAAGTAATCCTGCATTAGTGTATCCCACAGTAGTTGCAACAGAAAAAAATACTTGAACTTTTGTTGCATAAGCAGTATTGTTTATAAAATAATAAAAATTAAATTATATTGAAGCAAAATTATTTTATTCTGAACACAATGAAATATTCCTTTAAATGATTGTTATAGATTAGTCCGACTGAGGAATCCTTGGGGACATTATTCATGGAGAGGTGACTGGTCAGATGGTTCACCTTTATGGACACCTGAATTACGGGAACAACTCATTCCACATGGTGCCGATGAAGGAGTCTTTTGGATGTCTTTTCAAGATGTGCTAAAGTATGGAAATATTTGTCACTTTCCTGTTTATACTCTTGCTATGCATGTTTGATTACCATGGTTAATCATTCATACAAACAACATAGATATTTTAAAAATATGTTATCTATTGTATTAATACTTAATTAATAGTATAAAAATAACTTAATCAATATGGAGAAAACACTCAAAATACTGGTGTTAAAGGTTAAAATAAAAAACTTTGTGAAAAAACACACATAAAATGATACTTACAACAAGATACGATTTTTTCGACCAAAAATTTATTCAGTCTTCATCAGTCAAAGCCCTTTGTCAAAGTGAGATGAAAAGAAAGTTTTTAAAAAAAATTTATTTAACTTAATCAATACTTAATTGAATCTTAATGATTTATTGGAGTTTGTTGTATTTGAAACATTACATCAAAGTTTAAAATCAAAATAGAATGAACTAGGGGTAGTCTTTAATTATTAATTCATCTGCAATGAATTGTTTTGGTTTTAGTTTTCCTGTGTAAAATTCTCCACTCTTAAATCATCCAAATTCTTAATATCGATAACAAGAAATGTCCATAGAAATTTTATTTTAGGATTTGAAATGTTTAAGTTGATCAATTTATTTACCAACCATGCAAAAAATTCCAGAGCTGGAGATCGAACCCAGGATTACCACTTAATGTGCGGGTGCTCTACTACTAAGCTATTCTGGGAAGATTCCCAAATGAAATTTCTTGCATTAGAACCGTTGGCACTTATCATCTTCTTCTAAGTACAAATTGAACAGATGAAACATTATTTTGTGAATACTCCGATACACTGCAGATAAGCGCGAACACTTCTAATGGGAGAAATTTCATCTGGGAATACTCCCAGGGTAGCTCAATGGTAGAGCACTTGCACATTAAGTGGTAGTCCTGGGTTTGATCCCAGCTCTGGAATTTTTTGCATAGTTAGTAAAAAATTTGATCAACCTAAACACTCCAAATCTTCCTAAACTAATTAAAAGTTGATAAAATTTGTAAGGCTTCTCACTTTCTAAATATATATCTATTCATAGAAAATTACAAGTACAGTAGATGATCAATACCGTCATTCCCCATGAACCATGTTAATATCACAGATGTAAACAGTAAAAATTGAAATTACAAAATTTCTAAAATCTGCATTAAAAAATTATATTTTCTAGTGGATTAATTTTGAGACATAACTTAATCTTTTGTTCTTTTCATACTTTCACAGCTTTTAAATGTAAAAATAGTGATTTTCATGTCGAAATAATTTTTAATAATATGCATTTGAAAGGACATATTTTAGGGCGGAGTCCAGGGGCTCCAGGCCCACCTGAAATTTTGATTTTTCTTAACAGAATAATAACAGTCCTTTTTTTTTTTTTAAATTCTATTTTTTCCACCATTTGGACCCCCTCCAAAGTTTTTTTTTCTGGATGCATCTCTATGCATTTCCATTACCAAAACATGCAATAAATGCACTATCAAAGTGTAACTAACAAATCAGGGTCAATTACAAACTAGAAGAGACAAAGGAACAAGAGAAAAGACAATACAAATGGAAAGAGTACTGTTTTTTTGGCATAAGAGCATTTTGTTTGTTTTTAATACTGAATAAACGTCCCATTATGCTATTATTATGGTAAAAGCTCAACTAGTTAGCATGCTCAGGATATGCAAAAGTAATAAAAAGAACAATAAGTGTTATCAGACAACATTCAAAGCTTAAAACGACCAAGTATTCTCCAAAGCATGCTGCTCATATTACTTTATCAGTTAAAAAGCTGCCCTGCTGAAGAGAAAACTGTTTACTTTTTAAGGAACAGGATCCTCTTTTTTACTTTCTCCCTCTTCATGGTGTGCAGTTGACAATTCGAAAAGGAGGAAATATTTTATTTTTTCTTTCTTTTATGTTTTTGTAAATTAAGAACATTGATTTGTAATTACCAAATTTTAGCCGATATCAAATTTTAGCTGATACCTGATACTGATGTTTTACTTATAAGTTGATTTTAAAACTTTACTTACTTTAAAGTTGTCAAATCTGACAATACCGATACTTAATTGATGCGGATACTTTTCATGTTTTAGTGGCATTAAAGCTAATCTACTTATTTTGCACAGCTTTTGTTATGAAAGTGCCCTTCTTACTGATTCTGGCCCTCTACTGTGTTTTTAACAAATTTTGGAAAAAAAAAGCTAAAAAATATTAATAATTATTAATATTATTTTCAATATTTTTCTAATTAATATTTATAATATACTCCCTCTTAACCAGCCTAAATGAGACTGGGAATAAGTGAAATTCCAATTAAAGCAGAGAATGAAAAAAAAAAAAAAATCATTTCACTGCTGGAAATGCTTTGTAATAAATTTATCCATTTATTATAAAAGTTTTACGTATCATTTGGTGGGAATTTTTTAAAAATCAGTCATTTATTTCTGTTGAAGACTGTAAGTGTGAGAGAATTCTTCAAATGACCATCGTAGAAAATCTTTGTTACATTTGAGAAAAGTTTTTATAAAAAAGTGCAGGTGCATGTTATACAGTGAATATACTTGGAAATAAAAAAAGTGAAGACTCAAAGTGGAGGGTTAGCATTATATGTTGGAATATGCACATGGTTCTTAGTTTATTTACATATATATATATTTCAATTTGAATTTTTCTTTTATGTATTATTGCTTTAGATTTATTAAAATGCCTGTTAAAAGATTTTAATTGTATAAGTTATTTGAATTTAGGTATTTTGATTGTATTGACGTCTGTAAAGTGAAGTCTGACTGGAATGAAGTACGTTTACAAGGTGTTCTACCCCCACACACTGACAAAGAGTGCTTAGCAGTAACTGCTCTTACTGTTCTTGATGCCACAGAAGTAGAATTCAGCTTATTTCAAGAAGGACAGAGGTACGCACTAGTGTAAATATTTGACTATATGCAGTGAAATCTGCATATAACAATATTGTAGGGACCTAAGTAAAATATTGTTATACAAACACAGCTTATTGTTGTAGACAGGTTGAGCTGTTACACATTATTTTACCATTAAAGTAGTTTTCTAATCATGTTAATAATGATAAAATATATTTCTCGAGGAGTAATAACCTGTCACCAATGTGTACAACTTATAAAATGACTTTGAAGAAGTTTGGGTGAGGAATCTGTTGAACAGAAGTGAAACTCAATGATTATTTATGTAACATATTAATTATTTCCTTTTGGTTTTGAATTTACTATTTTGCACTTTCTTTTATGATTCAATAAGGTGTGAATTTTAGATGCAATTTTACTAACAGTACATATGAAAATATGTATAAAAGTTGTAACAGTTTATTTCTTTATAGCATTACAAAAAAAGTAACTTTTCTGCAAACACTTGTATTTTATACCACACCTCAGTTAAAGGCTTTAACTTCACGTGAAAATTAGAGAAGTAGACACTTTATGACTGAAAAAGCTTACTTTTTCCATTCTCATACTGCAATCTTTTGTTATTTTATATTATGGACCATTGTCCAGTAGTGTTCCCCCTCTCCTCCCCCCAAAAATTACCTTATATAGGGGTTATACATATTTATAAAACTTTTTGTAAGAGTTAAAATTATCCTTATAGACTGGTTCTTGTAAAAACTGAATATCTCTATAGACAGGTTCAAAATACATTGTCAATAGGAATTTCGTCAGAAACAAACAAACAAAAAAAATTATTATTACAAGCAGGTTCATTGTTATAGACTGTATTGTTGTACACAGGTTTTACTGTATGTGAATATTAAATGAAAGAGAAACTCATTTTTCACTGATATTAATGCATTGTGATCTGTTGTATCCATGATTTTTACACCAGATACTGGACGTAAATTATTCTGTTCTTGCATTTACTTTGATGTTAAGTGATTTGTATAATTTTCAATTGCAAACATGCTGCTTTGAGGATTTGTGACTTCATCTGAAATAGGGAAATCATGTTCTTTACATTTTCAAAGGCTCTAGATAGTAAATGTAGTCCACCACTTCTCTAGTGACCAATTATGTATTTCATTCTTTAGGTCCTGTAACACAAATATACATTAAATCAAAATTCCTCTCAGAGCCTACTGATTCTATATGTCAGACTGGAATGGTTCATTTTTGAACCAAAGCTTTAACTTGTGTTTGACAGACCTGTGTAAAAATCTAAGAATGATATTTCTCAGGCTGTATTGTTTGCTTGAATCACAGAGCTCCTAGTCTGCAGTTTTAAATGCATTAATATTTGTGTACATAGGCGGCTGGTGTACCAAAAAAGGGGGGGACAAAATAGATGCGAGTGTGCAGGTAGGTGATTGGGTGGAGGGGCTAAAGTTGATTTTTTATTATTTGTAAAATGGGTCTAAATTGTTAGATTTTAACGCAATTATTGATTAAATGATCTTCAGAGATGAAGCCCATAATTCCTAGCTCATAATCCTTTTTTTTCCTCTTGGTTTGTGCATTGGATTTTCTTCCATCATTTTTCGATGAATCATTACTTTTGAACTTTAAAATATTGGGGGGGGGGAGATTCAAGGCCCCTTTATTTTTGAAAGTGAAGGTGAAGTTTCCCCTTTGCTCCCCCCACCCCAGGGCAAACCGCCTTATGTTGGTGTATATGTACTTAGTTTTTCCATTAATATGATAGATTAATAAGTTTTATGAAATTTATTCAAAATTTAGTTCATAATTGTTTTTAGATTTTTATAAAACATTCAAATTACTTTTAAATATTGAAGAGTAATTTTTTAAAAGCTTTCTGCAAGGTATGAATTTTTTTGAATTTCACACATTGGGAGTGTTAGTACTTTCCTTAACCTTTAGACTCCGGCTGGGACGACAGTCATCCCATGAAATGTTTTTGACTAAATGCCAGATCTGGATTTACTGCTGCTCCATGGGTTCCTTTCCTATTCCAACAGGTGTACTTTTCTCTTCGGGAGGTTTCATAAAAGGACAAAAGGGATGAAAAATCTAGATTCTGCAAAATATCTTGCCACAGAGTAAATGTTAGTGCTATGGCGCGGACTCAAAAGGTTAAGTTACGAGTTTAGTTTTTAAAGAAGGAAACATTTTAGTCTGTTATTTATTTCTTTAGATTGAAGAATCTGCCTTAAAACAAGTAATATGTAGAATTTTTTTTTTTTAAGTCAATTCCTACTTAGGTCAACAAAGAAAAGTTTTATTTTAGTTACTTTTTATTAAATTTAATTAATTACATTTAATTAATGAATTAACATTTGAAAAAACTATTTGAATTTGATTGGATGAATAAAAAGTATTTTATTAACGGCTGAAAATTTGAATAAGATATATAAATATATATAGGGGGAGTGTGAACTAATAGTAGGAATTGAAAAAAAAAATGTACGCACAGTTAGATGTTACAATAGTTCTAAATACAAAATTTCAACATTCTACAGTTAAAAGTTTTAAGAGTTATGCAAAATGCAAAATAAATTTTGGCACCAAATTTGGTCATATTTTGCCAAAATTTACCGAGGATGAAGACAAATGGCGATATTTTGGGCATGGGCCAAACAATGACTGACTACAGATGTAATATATTGAAGATGTCCATAGACATTAATGTATTGAAATTCTTTTGGGTGGTCCTATCAATAAACTCTCCAGTAGATTGGAACCAAAAATCGAGATGCGCAACTAGATGATACAACAATCTTATATATGAAATTTCAACATTCTGCGACTAATAGTTTTTGAGATTTGAGAGTAAAATACATACACATGTACAAAAGTCGCCAAGCTGGGCGACTTTTGGCATAATTCTTTAGGGAGACACGTGACCGTGATTGGACCATTACCTAACTATATGGTAGGGGACAGTATTGTACTTGAAATGGATGAATGTCCCTAAAACTGCCATTGACCGTAAAGTGTTGGAACTCTTTTGAGTGTTCCTGTAGCAGCACTATAAGTGATAAAGACACTTTCTTCGATGGAAAAATTCATTTTGTAACCCTTAACAGCATATATCACTTCAGAGTCGTTTGAACTAGCCTAATACCTCTAAAATATGCTTTAATAAATTTCTGCCCATAGAACATTTTTGTATTTAAAATCTTTTGGGCAGCCCTATAGATAAACTATCCAGCCGAATGGGACCGAAATGGCAGGTGCACAACTAGATGTCACAACAATCCTGAATATAAAGATTCAACATTCTACATCTAATAGTTTTTGAGATATGTGAGTTTAATGAATTTTGGCCCATAGAGCGTACTGTATTTAGAATCTTTTGGGCGGTCCTGTAGATAAATTATCCAGTTGATTGGGACCAAAACTGTATTAACATCCAGTGTCATGCACCAGGGGCGTAGCCAGCATTCTTGGGCGGCGCTCAAAAAGTTTTGTTTTAGAGAGGCGCCGTTAAAAGTCTTTTTGCCTTTTTTTTAGGGGGGGGGGGCTGCGATAGCATTTTTCAAGGGGTGCGCTACAGCCAGGGGGTTGGATATCGGGATATATCCCCCACCCCCCCCCCCCCGAAATTTTTGGATTAGTGATGAAATTCCGTCTATTCATACATATATAAGTTCATATCCCCCCCCGAAAAATTTTCCAGGCGCATATCGCCACCACCTCCTAGATATAAAAGGCCTGAGAACAGAAGCTTTTATGTCATCACTAGGTCCACTAAGATGACGTCATCACACATTTATCTTCACAAAGTAAATCGATTCAAAGTTTGTGGTGAAATTACTCCTGCGTAAAACATTTTAATGATTTAAGATAAAATATTTAATTTTACAAAAAATTGGAAATTTTAACTATCACTCATTATATAATATGATATAGAAATAGATTATAATAAATTATTTTTATCTGAAAGGTATCTTAATTTTTATCTTTAACTTGAGATATTTTCAAAAATTTTGTATCATTCACCAGAAATTTTAAATAATTTTACTTTGTGAAACGAAAACTGTGATGATGTCATCTTAGAATACCTAGTGATGACATAAAAGCTTCTGTTCTCTGGCCTTCTATATCTAGGAGGTGGTGATATCCCCTCCCCTCTCTCTCTCCCCCCCCCCCCCCCCCCCCCGAAATTTTTTCCTGGCTACGCGCCTGTCATGCACTACAAGTTTAAAAAAGTATTTTATTAATGATTGAAAATTTGTACAAGATATACATAGGGAGAGTGTGGCCTAATAGTAGGAATTGAAAAAAAAAAAGTAATCGGGAGTATCTGAAACATAGAAACAGAAACACTGCAAAAGTGTGTGATACTGATATTTTTGGACACATAGATTTAGTCTGAAAAACTTGCTCTTAATACCATTATTTAATTTTTGCAACTATCAGTTTGTAAGATACTATAAATGGTGAACAAAAAAAGAAATTACTATATTCATTGCAATTGAATATTGAATGTACTATCAAGTACTACTGTTTTGTTCTTGAATTAATTGAGACTAATGAGTGAGTTAATGCTTGTTTGATGTACTGATTTGAGTGAAATTCATTTATAGTGAAATATGTTACTTCTATGTTTTCTGTTATAACATAGAGAATATTTGCATTCAGATAACTATAAAACTGCTAAAATATTTTACTACACATATTGCAATAACTGAGATGTCATAGTTTCTGAAGATTAATTATTTTGTAATTTAGTGTAAGTTAAAGACAACTATTTAAAATTTAAAATCGTTAATTCGGTGTGATTAAATTAATATTATATACCAGTCTCTGTTTTTATGTAACTTTATTTAGATTAACTAAAAAATCTTGTAATAGATTTTGTTAAGTGATATTTAAAAATCATGAGAAACTAAACCAATCAAAAGTTACTAACTGAAGATCTCAGTTAAAATGTCAATTCATTTTCTTTCTTTTTTTATTAGGAATGCTGAAAGGTCTCAAAGATCACAATTAGATCTGTGTGTTGTTGTTTTTCGTACATCAGATCCATCCAAAGGGCAAGTTGGGGCACTCATTAAACATAGTAAACGTCAAGTGCGGGGCTTTGTTGGTTGTCATGCTATGTTGGAGCCTGGGATGTATATAGTGGTTTGTTTGGCCTTCAATCATTGGCATACAAGTAAATATTGTAGTTAATTCTCTCTCTCTTTTTAGTTGCCAAATATGTTGCTTCAATATGGTAATAATTTCCTTTCTTGAAATATTTTTCTATCAAAGCCTATGCCATTTAGTTTTTGCAAAAAAAAAAAAAAAAAAAAAAAAAGTTTAACTACAGTCAAAATTGAACTAATTGGTATTCTTAATTTAGATTATTTATGGTGACATGAAAAATGTTTCTAACAAATAATTGTAAAAAAAAAAAAAAAAAAAAAAAAAAAGAATCTACTGGTCAAAGTTAAGTAAAATTAAACTTTAAGCAGAAGTATTTCTCCACAGAGAAATTTAGCTTTGCCTTTTAATTTAATTAATTATTTTTATTTTTAAGAGTCAGATTAGAAGAAAGATCTTAAATACTTTTGGTGAAATTTTGTTATCTTGATTATGGAAATTTTGCTTTACAGCTTAATAATATTTTATGGGTTCTTTGCCCATAATTTTCTCAACATCTAAATAAACTGCATATAAATTGATTAAATGATTTAGTAATCTAAATGTTTGTTATTAATTGTATTATTCAATTGTTTCTTGTGCTTTTATTTAAAATGTTTCATTTTATAGTTTTATTGTACTTTTTTTTAGGTCTAAACAGTTATGAGCAGTATCCTAGGTTCTTACTTGCTATTCATAGTTCTAAACGTCTTCTTGTGGAAAAAGTTCTTCCAATGCCTCATATTTTGGCTGATGCTATAATTCTATTAACAGTTGCTAAAGGTCAACGCCATGAGGTAAGATTTAAATTTATATTTATTATATATCTTTAATTTACTTTGTACTGAAAGATTTTTAAAAGCAGTTTATTTAAAAAAAAAAAAAGCTAAAATATAGTGTCTAGCAACCATTACCTTTGCACTATACAGTTTGGTATTGAAACTTTACTAGAAGTAATTTAATAATTATCTTATTATTAAAATGTTTTTTGACACTATTTAGTTGTATTTATGTATTGTAATGTAAATTTGGTATAATATTGCTTATTTTTTCTGAAAAAAAAATCTAGTAAAAGTTTGTCTTAAACTTATTTTATCAAAAATACATACTAAAAATATTGGCTGCTTAAGCTATTAAATTTCAACATGAAATTCAAATATTATTTTTAATTTGTTTGGAAATTTGTTATAAAGTGGATTATTTCATGCTATTAAATTTGAATTAATTGTTTAGAAAAAAATTCATCAGTTTCTTAAAAATAAATATATTAAACACTAAACAAATGTGAATGGCTGTTTATTAGAAATTTTATCAATTATTGTTTATTAAAATTTTTTAATTGAAGTTTTTAAAATTTTAATGCTGTACTTTTTAATTGAAATTTTAACTCATTTCTGAAATTTTGGCATAAAAGCTACTTTTAAAGATAAAAGATTTTTTTGTAATTGTGGAATTTTCAACAGTGTGAATATGTGTGGCTAGGGATAGCTTACATGTTCCTTATTATTGTATATTAATTCTTAAATGTTTACTACTGAAATAGCACTTGGTGTATGTCATCATCTGTATTATTTTCTGTAGATTTTCATTAAATATAAAGTACTACGAATTTCTTACTCTTTCTAATGCTTTATTTTTATGAATTTATTTTAAATTAGGGTCGTGAAGGCATGACGGCTTATTACCTCACCAAAGGCTGGGCTGGCCTAGTTGTTGTTTTAGAAAATAGACTTCCTGATAGGTGCATTCAAGTTATCTGTGATTGTTCAGAAAGTATGAATGTTGTATCCACACGTGCCACACTACGCACTGTTGATAGCATACCACCTCTACACAGGTCTGAATGACACTCTTTTTAAAGCCAGTTCTCTGTCTCTGCTTGCAAAACTGATCTAATGAGTTTTAAAAATAGTTAAAAATATACAATTTTGTACACATTATAACATTTTTTGCTAGTTAACTTTCTTCAGTATGTTGTTAAAAAGTTAAGCCCAAAAACACTTAACATAAAAAAATCAGTTACATTGAAATAATATTGGGTCCTGGCAAAGTGCTAGGCAATTTTTTTTTTCTTTTAGCACAAAAAGATTTTGATTCTTATATTAAAATATATAGATTATTGTAGGCTTTAGAAATATATATTATAGACATATGGATGTTTAGATAGTTGTAATAATAATAATAATAATAAAATGTCTTTTGAATTCCACCTTTATAGTAAATTATCAGCGTAGCTCGGCATTGCCCATGTAATGGAAGAGAAATGCCCTGGTAATTCCCACTGCAACAACAACAAAAAAAAGAACATGGCATCTGATAGCGTACAGAGGTTACCGGGAACTGAATATGGCTAGGCTTCTTCCCTTTTACCTGTCTGTGTTCTAACAGTCATTTATTGCTAATACCCATGCAACTACTAAAAACAAATAATAGTCCAGTCATCGGTATAGTAACCAGTCTTCCTGGTGAGATGCAGTGACAGAAGGGAAGGAGGGGGATTAGCATGGTTCATCTATTCATCTCTCTCTCTTTCACCCCCGCTCTCATTCATTTCACCTTGCCTGAGCTTAGAAGAAAAATTCTCCCTTGACATTCCTACCAGGATAGGCATTTTTTTTTCTCATCATATTTTCAGAAAAAAAAATCACATAAAAACTCTAATTAATATTTATGTAAAGAGGGCTACATGAATGTTTTATCAGTGGTAATAAGATGGAAAATGTTTCACAGTTAGATTTTTTGATGCAACAGTTTCAATTTCAAATTGCAAAAATTTACCTGAAAAGTGATCTTCCTTTTAAAAATCCTTAAAAATCTGCAAATTTAAGTACAATTTTGTAACAAAGTTTATTTGAAAAAGAAAACTCTGTAGTTTCTGATGATATAAAAATCAGCTAAGTTACAGTGAGCATTCGCATTTTCTATCCATTGTCAAAATTGTATTTGGCATCTAGGTTCATGATTATGCTGAGTATGTGTACCCTCGTTGCTTGACGCTTGCCACTCACATCATTATTTATTTGTTCAACATATGAAAATTGTCTCTTATTAGTAATCTATCTTCTAATGTGGTTTCTCTGAGATTATTACTGTTGTCTCGAGAATAAATTTCAAACCTAAACATGCACTTTCAATACTAACTTGTGCTGTTGGATCTGCCAAAACCAACATTGCAATCTTGTACAAGTGTGGGCAGGTAATGTTATTCTCTTCCCCAAAATCTAAAATATTATGTTTTATATCGAGATTTCGTACATTGTCAAAATTATTCAAAATGAATTCAATGTCAATCTTGGTAGAAATAGGGGATGTACGTGTTTTTATTGCCAATTGTTCATGTTAAAAAAAGTCTAAATCCTCTTCATTTTCATTGAGAAGCGATGTACTCAATGGCATCGCTTAGCATGGTGTCACCCAGTGCAGGCACTTAAAGTGTCACCCCTCACCCCTCTTCCACATACACAGGCCAAAGTTAGTTCTGCATAAGAATAAGCAAAATCGTTAACAGCATTGGGATATAATATTTTTATCTTTGTACACAACAAATTGCTTCATTTCTACAAAAATATTATTCTGGTAATAGTAAAAAAGTTCTTTAAAACGCAAAAATTACTATACGTGCCCTGAAAATGGATGACAATATTATAGAACTAACAAAAACATTCAGGTTAAGCTATTTTATATGATGAATTATTTTCAAAATTAAACTGTAAAAACCTTAATAAAGGTTGTTAAGGTCACTCTGGACCTCCCTAATTTTTTGGATCTGGGTCTGCTGCCACGCTTTTTCATAGAGCCAGGGCCTACCAGTCAGTTGTTTCATTTGGGAGCAGAATTGTGTTTTATACCCCATTTACATCCTGCAACTCACACTGTCTTTCTCATTTCTCAGGAAACACTCTCCGTGGGGGTATTTTACTACTGTTAAAGGCAGTGAGCTTTACTTCCCATCTCTAACACCTCCACACTGCTTTTCTTTACTACCGTGTCTTGAATAAGGCCATGTGTAATCTTTATTGCCCCATTTTACTTAAGCACCTCATTGTCATTCACACCCCTTGTACAAGATCCATTGCCCCCTCCCCTCAACAAGAGAAAGTGTTCTTAGTTACACCCCTGGTTAAAAGTGGAAGAAAATACATATGAAATGGCAACACATAAGTTGAGAAAAACCTCCTATATTCTTGTTTTATGAGGAAACTGTTGAAAATTTTAATCTGGGAAAAAAAAAAAAAAGTTGAGATGAAATAACTCATTTTATTTCTACATGTGCACAGAACCTGTGTCTTTCATTATATTTATTCTTATTTCTAATCTCTGAAGTCTTTTTCATCACCAGATAGGATTTTTTTTTTCAGATGAATTGAAAATATTAAAATTAGCATTTTTTTTTTTTTTGTGTCACCCGGTGCGGTCCGCACCCACCGCGCGATGCCACTGAATGTACTGTCTGTTTTGCTGAAGCAGAGTGGCTGCAAACAAGACAGTTCTATGCAGGAAAAGGGTGATACGTTGAGATGGGTACTTTTTGAAGTGCTATTTTGGCACTGTGTTTTTATGATGTTTTCCATTTTGCTTTATTCCAATTCGGAATTTCAGAAATATTCTACCTATTGCTAGTTTAAGTGTGAACAGAGTTTTAAACATAAAAGAACATAGCTAAACTTCTGCTTGCCCCTAGTTTGATGAAATCGAATCAGATCTGACACATGCTTAAATGGGAGGAAGGCTCTGAGAAATGAAAACAGACTATACATAATGATGATTATATAGTTGATGCTAAATTAAAAAATATTGATAAGTTGGTTACAGTAACAAAATGACTGAAGATATATCAAACCGAAATAAACCAATATTTTTTTTCAGTTCAGTTCCAGTTTTCCTTCCAACCAAAATAATGTTTTTTACAGGTTTTTGGTTTGAAGCCCTGGTTGAAATTCACACTGCACATGTGCAGCTCTGGGTTATTGGAAGATTTATTATGCGTTTGTGAAATAAATAAAATGCAAAACAGATACATTAGCCTTAAATAAGAGTGTTTTTAAAAATTAATGTTTTATTTGTTTCATATTTATGTTTTTATTTTTTGAATCTTTTAACATTATTCCTTCAGTTTTCATTTGATAGTAGAATTTAACAACTTAATTGACAACAATAGGTATTGTTTCTGTGGTAACTAAATAGTAATGTTAAAATTGAAAATGAGATTAATTAATCTTTGACATTGTTTCTACATTATGCATTCAAAAGTTAAATGCTAACAAACTTTAATGAAAAAAATTACATCATGATTCAGATAGTTCTACAAATATAAAATATGGTTTCAGATGTAAAGATATAAATTATTTCAGATACAAAAATTTCCTAAAATGGATAAGTATATTATCATTTATTTAATAATTTTTTGCATTGGTATTAGTTGTTGTAACAGTTTCCATTCCTGTGCAAAGAATGCTTACTTCAACTTGTCTGTACTAAAAAAACTGCACCCTGTTAGAGAAATAACTGGGGGGGGGGGGGAGGTTTTTTTAAAATCTGCTCATTTTAATTTTCTGTTTTTAATTCTCAGGCAAGTGATCATTGTTCTCACCCAGTTAGAAGGCAGTGGGGGTTTCTCAATTGCACACCGCCTCACTCATCGTGTGTCATATAGTGGAGGACTTCATGATTGGGGACCACCAGGCACAAACCATGTGCCTCCCATTGATCGTAAAGTGTTTGGGCTTCATGCACCACGACCCCTGTGATGAAGCCTAAAATGAAATATATTGAGTCTTTCTATTGTGATATGGTTCCAGCTTCTATGGATCTCAAGCATTTGTTGCATGAAATTTATTATTTTAATGTTCCACAGTTTTGTATGTATCCTTGGCAAAAAAAAACCCAAACAGATGGATGAATTTTGAAAGCATATTTTTAAAAGAATGTTGGAATTAGCAGTGCCACCATTGTTAACATCAGTGTTTTAAGAAAACATTGCAAAATGGTGATGTTACAGTTTTGTACAAATATTTATTTAAATATATTTTAAAAATTATATCTCTTATGTTTCCTTTTAGTAATTACTGTTTTGCATGTCACTGTAATTTACTTGGTGTTGTAACTGTACTGAAAACTCTAATTATATGGTGCTGATATATTATATGAAGATATCTGAAATTTATTGATTTTATTATAATAACCTTTTTAACTTTTATTCTTCGTGTTTATAAATTTGTAAATTTTATTCTTTTGTTATTCATTGTATATATTAATTTATTATATTTTTAAATGACACCAATCCTGAAGGTTTTTTTTTTTTTTTTAATTTCAGCCAATTATCTTTGGCCAAATTTGGCCAAATTTTGGCTAAAATTCAGCCAATTTAAATCAATGTTTTTCATCATTATTTTTTAATATTTTCAAAATCTTGCCTTTCACCAAAAGATTAATTTCAAGGTATCCTTAATTCTCCTAATTGTTGAAAACTCAGTTCTACCCCAATTTTACTCCCAGTAAATACAGAGGTCTCAGTTTATTTCTTTTTGAAGATATGCATTTCATTTCTAAATTTATGGCAAAAGCAAGCATTGTATTTGTAGACCAGTTAAACTTCTTAAAATAATAAAAAACTTTATAAAATGACACCATAAAGGTTACTTCAAAGGTTACATAAAGGTTAAATTTTTTCTGCCTTCTTGCCTGGGTTCTGTTTGCAGGGTTTTCATTGTTTTGAAAAACCTGCAGAATTTGAAAATGTTAGGAAATTTCATTTTTGCAACAGCAAAATTAGGTGATAGCAATATCAGGGAAAACTGAAATTTTTGATATAAACATTGATAATCTCATAATATTGCTTGAAAATCTCATAATTTTGCTTTATTTTCTGTTTAAAATAATCATTGGTTGAATTAGTCATAAAAGTATCTGTTGCAGCATAGTTATTTTTTGTATTCCATAGGCTGTGTATTTACAGAACTTATACACTTGACAGTAGCTCTGCTATGTTTTGTTATTACTGAATCATTTTACAATGGATGGTGGTTCCCTTGGAAAGCAAAATTACCTACTCTAGGTATGTTCCAAAATGCATAGTGACTGAAACCAATCTACAAATTTTATAAGTTTATTTTTACAATTAATTTATTGTCATTAATCATGACCAATATTTGGTTCCAGCTACAGATTTATTGATCTTCATGGATTTTAGCCTGTTTTAGGTAAATATTCTATGCGCAGTATACGTATAAAAATTCTGAACAATATATTAATTATCTTTATTTCATATTTTGCTACTGAAATAATTTTATTTGTGCCACGCAAACAAAACTGTGGCTGTTTTCCACAATTGTATGTATTTAAAGATATTTGTTTGAGCTTTAATTTTTACCTATTTTGGAAAAAGAAATGAAAAATCATGATGTTTGCCGAATTTAGATGATTACCATACACTTTCTTAAACAGTAATAACTTCCCCAAATGAAATATACTAATTTTTATAATTTACTAAATTAGATATTGCATTATTTAATATTTTACTCATAATAATTTTAACTGTGAAAATAAAAATAAAATTTGTTGTAATTTTCTGCCCCTCCAAAACACAAACAGAAATCCTGTTGAGTTTCGAAGTTTAAAAAAAAATGTTAATGGGGTGGAGTGAAAGTTAAATTTAAAATATTCTCTATCATTTTTTAAGTTTTAATTTCTCTTAATAGAGGACTTCTATTGCTTAATCTTTAAATTGCGTAAACTATTAAACATATTTTAATAGTTTATATCAGGGTTTCCCAAACTTTTTCTTTGATGAAGCACTTAGTGGGCTTTTGAATATTGATGGAGGAACTAAATCTGAGTCTATTAAATTCGAGGCTGAGACAAGATATTTTTTCATGAAGCACTAGTACTCAGCCACTAGTGTGGATCACGATTTGATAAACCCTGGTCAGGGTACTGTTATTCTTTTTTTTTATCTCTGTCAGATTGGTGCTAATTTTTAATCAATATATTTTTAAAGTTTGTACTATGATATGATTCATCAAAAAGTAAGATTACACAGACATTTTGTAAGAAAATGCTGAAATATAGTTTCAAATCTTTTAAATCGTGAGCGGTTGGTATTTAATCTACATTACAGTATTGATGATTTTGTTTTAAAAAAAAAAAATCATTGAAATTATGCATTTTCTGTTTAATATTTTAATTTGTGTATTTCTTGAATAAAATAAACACTGCAATTACTTTTTGGACAGTTAATGTCAATGCAGAGCAAGATTTTAAAAGTAATGTATAATTATGAATAATTGCTTTTGATAAAGAAAAAAAAAACAAATAATCACCTTAGCGAAAAGTTGAAATAATCCAATTTTATTGACATGGCAATCATAAGAATAAAAAAAAAAAAAAAAAAAAAAAAGCATACAGGTAGGATTAACTGTGTTTACTTAAATTTAACCACTCATGGAAATGGTGCACTACAAGTATAGTTCACTGCCTTACCATTTTGATTATATAAATACTATAAGAAAAGCATGAAGCAAATTTCTGTTTGTTTCAAAGCCAGTGATAGGATACAGTACTTGGTACATTATTTTATGCATTCACACACTCACACAGAATAGAAGGGGGGGGGGGAAATAAACATTAAGTGAATATCCTACCATTGTCCATCAACTTGTGTGTAAGCTTTGGTTTGTACATTTGACTTGGTGTCAAAATTAAAAATTTGTAAGAAACTTTAATATGCTGAATTACTGTAGTTATTTTTAAGAGAAAGATGGAAAGAAAGAAAGAATATGGATTCCCCCCCCCCTAATGGTGTGACACTGGTACATCAAGTCTTGACTGGAGTGTATCAAAATCCCTTCTAGAAACAAATCACTTTGTCCTCAGTCTGAAAATGTTCCATTACCCACAAAAAGTTGTCATACGAAATATTTTTGTTTTCGGAACAATTTTAGGGGGTCCACAACAAGTTTGAATTTGCAGATTTGGTGCTTAAAATCACTAAATTCAATATTTTTTCATAATTATTTGCTTTTACAATTCATCATAAATTGCTTTGTAAATTGTTTTACAATTGTCAAGGAATAGTGATTAAAACAAAATATGGTCCATAAAAATAATTAAAGTTAATAAACTACGGTGTGGCAACAGTAGCACTTAGTTCAGAATGAAATGTATTTCCTATTTCTTTCTACTTAAGCTTTTTATCATGTGGCAAGACTGACTGTGATTACAATTCCTTAGAAAAAAGTGCATTTCCTGTTTATTTTACTGCCAGTAAGTTTTTTTTTTTTTTTCTGTAAATCAGTTTTGCGTTTGAAAGTGGCTTTAAGTTTGAACTGATTTTTCTATTAATATAGTTTATTTATTTTTAATTTTGGTTTTGATTTGGATACACTGCAGTGACTTAAGTTGCATCTTTTGTTTGGATTACACAATGGAAACCTGATTGTCATCAAAAATGTTTGGTCTTGGTAGCAAAATTACTTGTGATGATGCAAAAATAAATGGCTCTAAACTTCCAACTAATTTGCAAAGTTTGAGGTGTATGAAAATCATATTGAAGAAGGTCTCCATGAAAATAGAACTCAATGGGAGTCTCCGAAACTAGTCCTTTCGCAAGTAAAGCTATTTTATAAAAAAGCCGAAAGCTTGTGAAAAAAATTAAATTTCTTGATGATAATTCAAAACTAAGAGTGATACCCCTTAATCGAAGATCTGCACCTAATACTAGAGACAAGGTAAAGCAGATGAAAGAGAAATTAGCTTTAACGTTTCCTTTATGGCCTGTGAATGTAGAAAAACAAATAAATAACAATGAAGATCGTGCTTTCCTTAAGTCAATACAAAGCGACCGTTTGGCAACAATGCGATCATATGATAAGTCTTGCGGGGGGGGGGGGGGGAGTGAAACGAAAAGAACAACGGTTACAGCTACTAGAAATGAGAAGAGAGAAAATCGAAAAGGAACTTAGTTCCAACTTAATATTAAATTATATTCCTAATCCTATTGATGAATCTGATGAACAAAGTGAAACAAATGATATTACTGATGAAAACTGATTGTAAACAGGGTGTCTACTATATAAAATAAGCTTGATTTCTTGACCTTTTCTTGACCATAACAAATACGAAACACTAATATCAAAAATACATTCGTGCCAGAGATGCAGAATATGTACGATCCGGCAATCTAGGATAGGGGGAAATTTTGCAGACAATATACAACTGATTTCGATTTTAAAAATTAATTACAAAATTCTTCGAGTTATTCTTTCCCATTCCTATTTTTAAAGCAATTTTTTTTTCAACTTTTTCACCGATCAGCAGTTTGCTTTTTCTTAACTTGGACCAATTGCTATTTAGTAAACATGTATGTAGCTTGTACATTGCAAATATTTTTACACTTATGATAATACAGAACTTATGCAAGTCTATAAACATATAAAATTTTGGGGAAATTTGCATATGGATTGAGGGAAATCTTGAGAGTAAAAACAGTTTCTGCACCCCTGCATCATACTGATAGAATGAAGAAAAATTATACTTTTAAATTTAACATTATTAATATATAGGGTGATCAGCGAATAAGCCCTGATTTCAAAATTAAATATCTCTACAAAGATCGACAGAATTATGCGGTAAACTGTACGTTTATTAGCAAAACTGTAAAATTGGTGCACAAAAGTTTAGAAAAGTTAGTGACGAAAATCGTCAACTAAGAATTTGAATGAAATGGAAAAAGGGAGTTGAGTCGCTAATCGTGACCTAGTGCTTCATTTCTTGACCTTTTCTTGACTTTCGTGACCATTTTTCTAATTCTTGACTTTTCCGTGACTTTCGTGACCTTTGCATGATGGTAGACACCCTGGTAAAGAACCCTCAGGAAGTGCTCAAAATCGTCATCAAAAGAAACGAACAGGTGTAACGTTATTTATACCATATGATATTATGAAAAAAACCTAATCTTGTTTCAGTAGCAACATGCTTAAATATGAGTCCAGGTCAACAAGCAGCTTATACAAAAGCACTAATTACAGAAATAGGAGGAGATACAAGTACAATTGCAGCTTCATATTCATCAGCAGATAGATCAAGAAAACAAGTTACAAAGGAAATTTCAGCTGCTTGAAAGGAGCAGTGGTCTTTTCCTAAATACACAACTCTGCGTTGGGAACAAAACTTTCAACAGTTTTGTCCAATAAGTACAAAAAAGAAGAACGCCTCACCATTGTCGGGGGAGATGTTCACCAGCAAAAGATTCTTGGTGTGCCAGCATATTCATTAGGAACTAATTGTGAGTGTGGTGGAGTCATTGCACAGTTAATATACGTTCAGCTCATCTCATGGCAGTGCACACAAACAATCGTGAACATGACATTTGACACAAACTCCTCCAACACAGGTCCTATTACTGCTGCCTGCACCATTACACTAAAGAAACTGGGACGTGCTCTTTGGTCAGCTTGCCGTCATCACATTGGAGAAGTCATTTTATCTCATTTTTTGATGATCTAAAGATGGAAGCTTCAAAGTCACCAGATGTAAACGGTTGTTTAAACGGTTTTGGGACAGTTTTGACCATCTTGATAATGGGGAATTGAAACCATATGACTCAAAATCAATGAATGTACAAGCTCAAAGAATAGTCAGTGGTCTTAGAACCAATGCAATCCAAACAGCAAAATATGCCATCAGTTCTGGGAAATATAGAGATGATTATATGGAGTTCACAAAGCTTTGCCTATTTGTATCACAAAGCTTGCCTATACAAAGCCTTGCACTAAAGCTTTGCCTAGCTATTTGCCTTATAGACTTTCCTAATAAAGAAGTTAAATTAAATCGACCAGGAGCATTGCACAAAGCATGTTGGATGGCAAAACTGTTATACACAATTAAAATTTGTCTTCTTGAACAGCAAATACAGCAACTGCCTACTGCCACAATAACATCTAAACAGCAGGTACCCAAACTGTGTGACTTTGCCAACTTTGTTACTTTCATTTACAGCTCCTGGTGGATAACTTGTGATACTGCAATACATGCTACTTGGAATGACTTACAAATGCTTCATTCTCTTATGGCATACAAGGATGTCCATCCCATTATATCTCAGAGTGCAATCAAGCTTTTGAGAAACACTACTGGTATCTCACAGAAGAGATGGTACCACTTGCCCTTTGGAGTGACAAAGTTCCACCAGAATGAAAAAAAGCCATTTGCTAATGCATTGCTAGCTACAAAATCCGATTCCACCGATACTGTGTTTAAATTAAAAGGTAGATATGGCATGGATTTTGGAAAACCCAAATTTCCAAAACATCTCACTGAAAATACAACTCTTTCTGATTTAGTTGAAGCAGACTCCTGGTTTTTATTTTATCGGCTTGAACTAGACTCAAGTTTTTTAGTAAAAGACATTTCAGAATGGTCAGCGTCTGCATCCCACACTGCATCATTTACAAATTTGCAAGCATTGAATGTTGTCAATGACTGCTGAACGAAGGGTAAAGCTAAGTACTGGTTTTATAGCATCTTCGAAACATGAAGATCACTACCAAAATGTTCTGAAAGTTGTAGAAAAAGATCGACGAAAACAAAAAAATCTACGAAAACAGCCAAAATTGAACAACTTTTAAATTGAGTGTACTTATACAAATTTAATTGAAATTAGAAATTTAGTATTATATATAATATTTCGTTATATATCAAAAGAATCTTAATTGCATTATTTATTTAAAATGCTTGCTTAATTTTCATTTTTTGTCATGATGCTTTGTTTTTTAGAATTTCTGTTTTTGTTGTACATTCCTAGGGCCGGTGGACCCCCTAAATGTTATTAAAATTTTACTAAACTTTATCTGTATTGTTTTTGTAGCATTTCGAACAAAAATAACATAGGGACAGATAATTTTCATAAAGTTTTTAAAAATATGGGGATTTTGATGCACCCTACTCGGGTATTGCTGAAAGCGAAGGCCATTTGTACAGGGGCGTGTAATGGCAGTCATCACTACCCCCCAATGTCCTAACCAATTATTGACTCTTACTGAGTGTATGGTTGAATGGTTTTTCAGCCACTGTACTGACTAGGTGACCATATAGACTGATTTTTATTACAAATTAGTGATGGATTTTTCTATTATGGAAAAATGTGAAAATTCAAGTTTTATGATTCAATGTGGTATTTTTTAAAATGCATTTCTACAGATAATAATATATGTACCTAAAAGTTTCAGGGGGCAGCTGCAGCTTTGTAATCTCTTGAAAAATTAAGGGAGACGTGTTTGTGTAAAAGTCATACAGTTGTTTGTAGAAAAGATATGTGCAAGATATGCAAAATCTAAAAGAAGCAGCGCTATACATACACAAAAATATCTCTTAATAAAAAAAATAAAAAAAAAATTGTGCTTTTGCCTTATTATGCTAATTTTTTTTATACATTTATTTAACTTACATTATGAAATAAAAACTAAGAGTGGGTTTTGAGGCGCTAATCATAAGGTGTGCCTTTAAGAAGGTAAATTCCATTTCTATAATTTTTCAAGTTTAGTCAGTGTTTTGTAATCTTACTTCTCGATTTTTAAAATTTGTACTCCCAAAACTGTTTGTAATTTATTGATTCACTATTTTAAACCAAAATATATGTCATTGATTTAAATTTATTATTTTGAAAGTAAAATTTTTAGCAAAAAAATTCATTCTGTATTAAAAAAAAATAACTAATTATTTTATGTTGCCTATTCTGTATCAAAGGAACAATGACAAGTAAAATATATGCAGGCTTCTAAAAGAAAGGATGGTGTTGCCAAAAATTTCACTAAATTGTATTGTTGAAATGAGTTGTAACATTTTACAGGGATGAAAGTGGAGAAATTCAGAGGATAAAATCATGCATGAAATGAAATTCAAGACATGATAGAAAATAATGTGCAAACTGAAGTTTTGGACAAAAAAAAAAAAAAAAAAAAACTATTAAAAGGAAAAGAACACACACACATACACTTGTATATAAACTATTAATTGCAGTTTAATTTAGTAACTTTCATAAAAATGTATAAAAACATAATTTATATAATTTTTAATACATAAGGGGAGGGGGGGGGGTAGGCGTCAATTTTTATTCTTAGAGCATCAGAGGCTTAAATAAAGAAAAACTTATTTTCAAGAGTGATGGAAAAAGTTGAAATTGTGATGTTAGAGAGTAATGCTTTAAAATTTTACCCATTAAAAAATTTAATAAAAAATTGTAGTATTTGCCAATCTGCAAAATAATAAAAGGGCAGAAATCCACTAAATTTCAAAATAAAACACCAGAGAATTCTGCAGGAAAACTCTCATGCCTGATTTTATAATACTTTTTTTTTTTGTTAATTATAAATACGTATATATATATATATAATATAGTTCAGTTATACAAAGCTTATGCCACATAATGAAAATTATGAGAAAAATGAATCTTTGACTTCTGTATATTATGACATGCTATTGCTTCATGTATGATACAGTCTTTTTCTAATGTACAGAGAGGTTGTAAGTACAAATTTAGTTGGTTTATGCTTATTTGTTTGTAACTTTTGAAAATATATTTTACTGTTATGAGAACAAATTTTTGGGAAACCCTGTAAGCTTATTCCTTTGTAGAAATTGTTTTGATCGCTAAGTATGGCCATAAATTGGGATAGAGAGTGTGTTCAAGGAAAGTGTATTTTCCCTTAATTGAACATTTTTATACCTTAACTATTTGATGTGCGATGATTACCATCACATGCTCCAGGTTTTATAGTAGAATATAGGAATATAAGGACATTAGAGAAAATCCTGTTATTTATTTTAATGAATAATTAATGTGTCTTCCTCAAAATCATGTATTAAAAAACTGCATATCATTTTGAATAACTTACTTATTGGCAATTAAATATTATTCAAGAAAAAAAGGCCCTAAATTTGGTAAATGATATGTTTTGTTAATGACTAAAAATAATATAATGAGAAGTTTAAATCAGTGTTTCCCAACCGGTGGGGCACACACAGCATTTGTAGGAGGGAGGGGGGGGGGGAGTATGAGAAAAACAGGCTAATGTATGCTTCAAAAAATATTATTAATTCACATTTTTATCCCAAAATATATCTATTTTTTGCTTTAAATGTTTATTCAAACTTTACTTTGTACAAAAGTGCACTAAATGTTCATTGAAGAATAAAAAACTGAATGTATGCTGAAAAAGGAGAGGCAGGGGGGCACCACCATAAGTTACATTTTGTGTGTGTGTTGGGGGGGGGGGCATGATTTTGAAAGGTTGGGAACCACTGGTTTAAATGAAACCACCGCACATTAAAATTTAACAAGAAACTTTGTATTTATTGCTGTAGTCAAAACAAACAACGTAAAAAGAAGAGTATAAAGTTTCTCTTTTCAATTATAATTTATTGAATGGTGCAAATAATTAACTACCATAATCTTGTAAATCATAAGACTGATTTTGTATTTATTTAAAAATGATCACCGATAATTTAAATAAGATTTTTAAAACTTCAATAGGGGGAGGATAGAATTTGCAGGTGTACATAGAAAAATTATCATTTTAATGTCTAAAAATTGTTAAATGATACTTGCTCATTTTGATTGTTAAAATTAATAAATTTTAAATTGCAACACAATGTGATAATTTACCTTGTAACAGATTATCTGATTAATTAAAATGTTTGTAATAAATTAAATACTGAATTTATGTATTTTATGGTGTAACACTGAAGCATAGTCATAATTTTCAAACCCTATGAATTTTTCAAAATTTTATGTGATTGTCATTGAAAATCATCTTCTCTTCGTTTATTGATTCCGATTCATAAAACCGTTTTATTCAGTGCTGTAATATTATTTTGCACAATTTTAATTGTAAGCTTTGGAGTTTATTACATTTCAGTTAAGATGATTTTAGAAAATGTCAGCACAAATAAATATATAGACTAATTAGCAAGAATTATTTTCAATCTTCATTGTTCAGTTATCAGTATTTTAGCTATTATTGAATGACAGTATTTCTAGAGCTTTTATTTCTTTATCTATTTTTTAATGATCAATCATTTTATATTATTTATTTCTATAAAATATATTTTATCTGCAAATTAAATTATATGCAATCTTTTGAAACTTAAGATTCATTAATTCACATTCTAATGCTGTAATAATATATCGTTACTAGTTATTCAGTAAAAGTTGTGATGTTATATTTAAATTATATTTTGAAGTTGTTTTTTCTAGTCTGTTCAAGACACATGGGGTGCTTATAATTAAATGAATTTTAAGTGATAAGTACACTTATATAAATCTATTCAAGATGATTGGAAAGGAAATAACTTTTGAAGGCTGACAAAAACGACCTTTTAATGATGAATTCGGATGTTTGGAAGCAATCTTTTATAACATAATTTTTCCTGCTGTACTTTGACTGTAGCATAAATACTTAAATATCCTGAAGATATGAAAAATTCCTCAAAATCAAAAGAGTAGGAAGTGTATCACTGCTTTAACTATTAATTTATTAATTGTATTTAAAAAGATGTAAAAATGGAACAAATTTAGAACAGCACAGCTACTTAATAATAATACTTATACCAAGGTAAATAAGAATCATAAGCTTTATTAATTCCTTGTGTCATTTTGTATGCATAATTAATTATTGGAAACACATCTTAATAGTTTTGATTTTCTGTATTTCATTATTATCTCGTATATATATACAGTCAGATCAAGATTTAAGAAATTCACCAGGACCGGAAATTTTATTTGTTAAATAGGTAGTTATTCTCACAATACCATGGCCCAAAACAAAAAATATATCATGCAAAAGTCTTAATAAGCCTATTCAAAAATATCCATAATTAGAAAGTGTACACTTGTTATTCAGCAGCCAATGATACATCAAACAATCATGTACTAGTTAATTTGAAATTTTATGCTGTGATGTCGAACAATATGCTGCACCTTCCCCATCAAAAATTGCTGTAATAAGAAAAGTTTTTTTTTTTTTTTTAATTATCCTGGACAGATGAATATGTCATTTAAAAAAAGAAATCCAAAATTTTTCTTTAAAAAAAAAAATCCGTTGTTGACATAATTCAATATTTGCTAAATAGGGGTTTGTAAGATCAGGGTCCGACTATATAAAGTTTGTTGGTTAATGTTTTATTTATGAATACCCTAATATATTTTGTACTTAAATTACTTTCTCCCCCCCCCCCACTCGAGTGTGTTAGTGAGAAATTGCATTTTATACCTGTCTGCATATAATCTTCAACTAGCAACATTAGTCAATTTTTGCTCAAACTTGCTACTTGAAGTTGACATTTTAGGTATGGGGAATAGCTCATGCTTCAACTATCAGTTGGAAATCCCATTTTCAGTCATAAAATCCTTAAATTTTAATTTTCTACTAAAGGGGGAGGTATTGCCCTCTTTTAAATGTTATTTTTGTTGGCCTTTTCTCATTTTGTACTTTCAATGTTACCAACCAACCATCATTATGCGAAGTTGAAGAGTTTTACAATAGTTGTACATAACATGAATTTTAGCAGATTATTGTATTGCTGTATATGTGGTTTTATTGAAACAAATATAACTGTAAATTTTATTCTAAATTGTGTTTCACAAATTTTTTATTGATGTTTTCAAGTAATTTATTATAACTTTAATACAAGTGGAATGCATTATGTGATAATGAAAAATAAGTTGTATATAGATGTTGCTTATATTATTTTGCAATCAAAATCTGGGGAAAGCTATCAAAATGCATCAGTATATATTAGGTTGCATCAGAATAAATTAAACTGTGTAGGTCATTATAGTTGAAGAAAAAAAAATTAAAAATTAAATCCTTTTATTGTAGAAAAAATATATGTAGCCTGTAAAGAGAGAAAATGACAGAACTCTGTTGCTGTTAGATCTGAGTGCCTACCTGTAAAGGATAAAGGATAGTTTTTAATTAGAGTGCATATTTATTATACTTAATTTAAAATGTGTCTTCACAAATGTTTTAGAATAGAATTTATTATGCCCTAATTTCCTCTCATATTTTGGTGCTAATTTGGAATTTTACACCATGTTAGCATTTCATTTCATTTTTGTACATTTAATTGTTGGATATTTCAGCTGTTATTTATAAATTCTTTTTTCCTTTGCCAAATATTTGCATATGTTCATTTGTTTTTAAGTACAATAAAATTTTTATGATTATTTTTGTACTGTCAGTATTTTCACCACATTATTTCTTTAAATTATACTTACCAAGGAAACAAGAAATGGACATTTCTTTCTTTTCAAAATTTCAAACATGACCCAAAATAATATATTTTAATAATATACAGTTCTTAAAATAATAATAATAAACATGCTTAGTTAAAAAAATATTACATGATGCTCATAAAATCCATAAGTTAAAAAGATTTTTAATGTTTAATACAGTGATACCTCTCTGAGCGGCCACCCCACGGGGTACTGAGAATATTTGGCTGCTCTGAAGGGTTTTATTGACTATGGTAAGATAATTGCTATAATGCGTAATATAAACAAGTCTGACACATATCCCTTATTTAAAATGAAATTAAAAACTTGTCTAAAGAGAAAATAGTACTTTATTTAATGCTTTCTTACATTTTTTGAAAAAAAAAAAAAAAAAAGGGGGTACAATTTGTGTCTGTTTTAAGTGTTTACTTTTCTCTGAAACAACCATTTTTTCAAGTTTGATTTTTACTTTTTAAAGCAGATCTCTAACCGATTTGTTTGTAACCACTTCGGAATTTTCATCGATTTTCCCTAAGTCGCTTGTGTTGAAAGTTTAGCTTGCTCGCCATTACAAACATCGGGAAATTCCTCGTCAGGGATGAAATTAATGGCTGAAAGGGACAAAATGCACTTGTAGGACACCTTCAATGCCTGATTGTCCTGTTCTTCCTTCAGTTTCCATGGGTGGTGCTATAAGAATACCCCATCTTAAGGTGTAGGGAGAATACAAAAGAGATAACAGATTCAATTCCAATTATTCCTGGGTCTTATATTCGATCATAAACCTGATCTTGAGTTTTTCCGCTCCAAATTAAAGCATGGAGTGAGTAGAGTTTCCCGAAAAATGAGATGGGCAATCCCACTCAGTGGCTACTGATAGAAGTTATTGTAACAGTAAGTCTATGAGACAAAAAATCTGGGCCATGAAAAATTGCCCGTTTAGAGGGGTGACCGCTATACAGGGGTGGCCGCTCGGAGAGGTTTCACTGTATTTATTTGAAATAACAGCCTAGTACAGGGTTCATACTCATTTTTCAAAATGAAATTCCCTGAGTTTTCCAGGTGATTTTTCAAGAATTTCCAGGTTATCGCAAAAAAATAAACATAAGATAAAGACTAAATACTTTTTATTTATATGCCCCATTCTAAGGTAATGAAATTATCATAGCACTATGGTAATCAAAATTATACTCCCCCTCAATTATCGCTTAATCAATGGATTACATTTATATCAAACATGGTTTTAAATTCAATTTCACCTATAAAATATCAAATTAAGCAACAGCTTTACAGAAGTAAAAAAGAATTTTTGGGCCACTGCACTGATTAATAGTTTCAAGATATGTGATTTTATTATTGCCAGTACATAAGGCTATTGGTAAAAATTGCCATATTCTTTAGAACTAAGTAAAATCCACTAACCCTATGCATAAACAATGAAATATTGAACATTATAGGAACACACATTCTGCACTGTATTCTAGCAAATATCAGCAGAGTTTGTATATACGTGATAATAATATTACACAATCTAACTTTGTGCACAGTACACAAGACAAAGAATAGCCCCTCCAACTCAAATGAGAAAAGGGAGTAATCACAAATGCTCTAACTGCAGGGACAGAATGAGAAGCAAGTGTGCTATTCGTCCTAAGCAGTCTTAAATGATAGATGATTAATCTTGTATAACCCATTTCCAAATGCATGAATGCTTCAATAGCAAAGTAGTTGACCATTGAATAGGGCGAAAGCCATAAAAATAAAGAAAAGGTTTTAAATTTTCCAGGGTTCCCATTTTTTTTTTTTTTTTTTTTTTTTTTTTTTTAATTCCAGGGTTGAAGCTGGATTTTCCAGGTTTTTAAAGCAAAATTACATTTTTCCATGAGATTTCCCTGAGTTTTAAGAGCTAATTTTCAATTCCCTGAGTTTTCCCTGTTTTCCAAGTTTCCCTGAGGGCATACGAATCCTGTAGTAAAACTGACTAAAATTTAACAGTAGTCACAAATAAATGTATTTCTGAATTAAAAAAAAAACAAAAAAAACACAGATTTATTGAACTGAAATAACATTTTTTATTATACAGCAAAACACTTTATATACAATATCATGAATGACTTTACTGTGCATAGTTCCATTTTACTTGTTTCTTCTGCGTTTTAACAAAGCATTTCTTAATGCGGCCTGCAAATAGATAATAATGATATCTGTATAATTATAATACACATATTTTTAAAATTTATAGAAATAAATTTCAGATTAATATTTGCCATTTAAAAAATAGTAAGTACAAATAATAATACTTTCATGCTTTTCATTTGAGTTAACTTTCCCAACATTAAAAATGTTCCTAGTGCATAAGTTTCATATTGAGTTTTTGAAATGACATTCCACGAGTTTCTAGGTAAATTTTCAAGAAATTCCTGGTTATCATAAATATAAATCAAAGGTAATTACTGAAAGTGTCATTATACTATCTCACACTGTAGTGAAAGGTGCTTTTACTTATAAACTCATTGAGGTGATTTGAAGCAATTTTAGTTAAAATTAAGACTTCCAGAATCCTTTATTCATACAATCAGTGGCGCAGACTATGTGGGTGCTCCAGGGCTCAAGGACTCACTGAAAAAATTTTGTGGGTGCTTTGCACCCACAGAAATTATGGTGATAAGTCTATTTTGAAGTTTGAAGATAGGACTAAAAAGTGACATTTATGTGGGTGCTCCGAAACTCAAGAGCTTACAAAAAATTACGTTAAGTTCTGAGTACCAGCAATGGTGTAAGGATAATCGCAATACACTGACGTACACAAGGATGGATTAAACTTGCCTACCTCTATCCAACTAAGCCAGTAATATGAACATTTTTATAGCATAGTGAACTCTTTTGTCTTATTTCAGTACTAAAATGTTTGATTTGTTTATTCAAGTCAAACATATGTGCAACAGCCGACTGCAGGGCCAAGGCTTGTGCTGCCCAGCAGTGCCTTCTCTACCATGGGCTTTGGGATGCCACCTGCATCATTGCCTCGGCCAGGTGGTCAGCCTGACGCGAAGTCCCCAAGCAAGTTTGGTCCTCATTCTACTGACTCACTCAAGGGATGAGAGGCTGAGTGAACCTTGCCCAGTCCGGAATTCGAACCCCAGCCCTGTGGGATAGCAGCGTGATGCGATGCGCTAACCATTACACCACTGGGCTTCGATTTGTTTATTAGTTGTGTGACATTTTTATAAGTTTCATTTCGGAATAATCGACACGACAGCCCTCTGGCTAAGGGTCTCAATCAACCAACTTCTCAAGTTCTCAGTTTCACCTTCATCGAAAGAAAACCTTCATTGAGGCCAAATCTGCATGGGTGCTTCGGCATGGACCACACATACGAGTAGTATGTCAGATCTCAAGCAGCCACAGAAAAGTTTTCATGGGTGTGGAACACTAGCATAGATTTAAAGGCAGGGCTAAATTTGCATGGGTGCTCACAGGAGCTCAGCTCCACTACTTTTTTTCTCTCGGTGAATTTTTACTCTAAATTAAACAACCGTCATTATTGTTTTTGTTGATATTAATTTTATTAGATTGCATACTATTGCAGAGATAAGCAAAAATTTACTTAATTGTACAGTAAATTAAGTATATAATTAATGCTGCAAATTACAATACAAGAAATTAGGGCTTCTGCTCTTGTTTTGATAGAAATTAAACCCTGTTTAAAGATAACTGAATGACAGTTGCTGTCTACTTATAGCTGTAGTTTGAAAAAAACGTGCCACACAGGCAAATGCCGAATATGCCCCCCCCCCACATACAAGTATGATATCATCATAAAGATAAACGTTTATATAGAACAAGGAAAATACTTAGCTTCAGGCAGAGTTTTTTTTCTCAAAAGTTTAAAAATTCTTACTAAAAAGCAGAATTTATTTGCAATAAAAAAGTTTTTAATTCTAAATTGTTCTATAAAAACAATAGTACTATAGTAGTATAATAGTAAAATAGAATTTATGTATTTAATGCAATTAAAAATAGAAATTAATTTATTTAATCTTTTAATGAAAAGATTGCATAAATTATTGATGAACAAAATAATTATAAAAATTATCATATATCAGAAATAAAAATAAAACTTATTTAATCTAAAATGTTATTCTCCTGCTTTTCCTCATAGCAGGTTTGGACAGTGCTTAGAGGGTGGACTGCTATGGTGTGAGAAATTCTGTCCTTTGGATCTTCCCAGAATTTCTTATAATGTGTCTAGTATAAAAACAGTGTTGATATGATTTTTATGTGATGTTTTTCAAACTGTGCCTCTGTTCCTCTCTACTTTTCACCAATGTCTGTGAACTAGAGATGTGAATAGTTACTAGCTTTGAGAAAAGGTACAATTCTGTTGTATTGTTTTTGGGGGATAATGTTTTTTTTTTTTACAAATCAAAAGCAGTAATTTTTTTATTTTAATTGTTTTAACCATTAATTATTTATTTTCTTAATACTAGTAATTAACTTGGAAGTTTAATTTAAATACCTTTTGTCAGGAGATATAATGGTCTGGATGACTCTTCTTCTATAACTCAATAGCTAACTTCTTTTAAATTACTACTAATTATCTTTTTTTGTTGGGATCTTTTTTTTTAAATAATTACCTTTTCTTTAAATTATTTCTGCCTTTGTTTGCCCGGTCTCCGGAGGTGTAATTTTAATTATCAGGTAAATTCTGTCGATTTTCTGCTGACTATTAAGTTTCCCTCTCTCTTCAATAGCCTAACTCATTTCTTGCAATATCTTTTGTTCATGTCCGGTTTTTAATTAGTTTTACTCTCTTCTAATTTAATTTTTTTATTCCAAATTTTACCCAGGGTTGTCTCGGACGATTAGCTATCTCCCGCTAAAATTTTAGGAAATTTAATAACGTTTTTAAGGCCCTTATGATCAATTAAGTTTTTTTCCCCATTTTCAAGATGGCCGTTCTTGCCTGCGTTTCTTCTCGGCCAAGTGGTTTCTTTCCCGCGTGCTGTTGTTGCTGGCCGCCATTTTCTTTTTTTTCGCTTCCTTCCCCCGTCGATCGAATGTTCTCGAAGTTTCCCGGCTGAGATGGCGCGCTCTGATTGGTCCCCGCGGCCGGCGTCTCGTTGAAGCTCCTCAAGCTGGCAGCGAAAAGCGTCATTCTGAAAGCTGGTGTGCTGCGGGTAGGACGTGATCTCGTCCGGTTTTTTTTCATCGCATTTTTTGGGGCCTAGCTCGGCTTATCAGTCGTGACTTCATCAAGAATCAGCATGTGAGGTTTTTACGCGAGGGCCAGAGGGCCAGCTACTCCATGATCACCGTATAAATTTTTTTCTTTTTTTTGGTGCGTAAGCACCCGGTGGCCCCACCACGTTTCTTTCATGATCGTTTTTTTTTTTGCCAGTATGCTTCCCCTGACTTGATGTGAATTGGGCTTAAGCCCCCACCCCTTTTTTTTCATCTTCGACGTCCCGCTTCGATCGACTATGCGGAGATCTCCCAATTTACCCTGCCCGGGACACGCTTGTGTTGACTGGAACGCGAAGTCCCCGACACCTGCCGGAGTTCCCTGACCAGAGGAGAGATCAAGATGCCGCCTCCGGATGCCATCAGTGACCGTCCGTTGGTTCCCTGAAACGCCGAGACCGGACCTGCCATTGGATCCGTGGGTGAGATCTGACCAATACCTTTTTTCTATCTACCATTTCTCCACCACGAGCTGGATCAGCGACTTCATGCTTCAAGCTGTGCTAGAACTATCCCTTTTGTTTTTATAATGTTTAATGGGGGGGGGATTAAATAACAAATGCTAAATTTTCTTTTTCAACTTTGTGTGCCATTCTAATGTATTGCTTCCAGTAACGATGTTTAAATCCTTTTTGTTAAAAATCATAATTGTGGATGCCATGTTGATTTCTGGTTTGGCCTAAGCTAATCTCTGTAATTGTTTGAGTTGTTCTGCACATCAATGTATTTTGCTGCACCCTTTGGTGTAAAAAAATCGCAAAGTTCCTTTTTGTTTTGTAATTTCTTTATTTTGGCAATTGTTTAAACTAACCTGTTGGATATAAGAGGTGGGGTTTCAAGTAACAGATAGGGATTTAATGCGGGATTTTCATCACATGCCTTGTGAGGCTAGGAAAAGGTGGGGACTTGTTTGCCCAATTTTCTTTTTTTTTACTTTTTGGTAGGATAAATTTTTTTTCTCATGCTGCAGCAGAGCCTTTTAACTTAAGTACTTGGATCCAATCAAACTACCTTTGTCATGACAATTTTATTTAAGCATTTCCTTTTTCTTTTTTTTTGCTTAAATTTTTCAAGGGCTAATAATTGGGTAATTAAAGCATTCTAGTATTTTTTTTTGTTCCTGAGCAATTCTACCACGCGCTGTAAAACCCCTGCGCAGTGTTTACTTACTTTTCATTTCTTTTACTGATGTCGCGAGGCCACTAGCTGTTTACCCCTGTTATTTGTTAAATAAATTTTGTGATTTGGTGATCTAATTCCATGTCTCTGTGTTTATTTTACCACTTTTCAAACACACACTTCAGGCAAGGCTGAGATCATTGGGTTATTTTTCTACACTATTGGTCACAACGCATGGTATAATCTTAATTCTGATTTAGGTAACTTGCTCAATTTAAAAATCAAATTTTTTTTTAACTAAACTAAACTTTCACGGCAGTAGTAAGTAGAATACTACAATTCAGAGTTCTGATGACAAACTTCTACATTTGGTTCGGGCATGATTAAAAGTTCATAAAAGCACATGCAACATGAACAACTAAAAAACCTTTTCTGCCGTATAGTTACAACAGAAAGAGGCTCGATAGACCAATCCCTTCAGATGATTACATAGGGAGAAATCCAAAGTTGTCGCATCTGGCAATCACTGCAGGTGTAAAACTGGACACCCATACTCAATTCAGTAGCTAATTTTCAACAGTTTTTTTTTTTTGCTGGACATGACAATATACTTTTTTCAGCATTTCCTTAAAAATTATGTGTCATGGAGTTACAGTTCACCAGGCACTTTTATGTACTCTATTCTAAGCAAGGAATCTGGCTGTACAAAGTTTTGATCGTCTTGATGAGACACCCGGTGTAGTGAAAAAAAAAAGGGCAACACAAAATACTTTTCAATCTTAAAATGATTCTCAAGCTCATAAACTGGACTGACACACTGATTATATTCACTAATTAATATTTATGTTGCCTCTTGTTTAGCAATGTCTTATCGTAATTTGAGTCATTAATGAGATATATTTAAAGCCATAAGGTCTGTTCTGCATATTCCCCCTCCAACAGAGTAATTAAGTAACCAGAGTAAATACAGATTAGTTACAGCATGTACATATAAATATACTAACATACCTGTTTATCTTTAAAAGATCGTTTTTTTTTAGATCTCACTTTGTGTTTTATCATCATAAAAGCCTTATTTTTGTTATGCTGTTTCTGTGATTTACTTGAAAAAGGGCTTTTCTTGTTCTTCTTCTTTCCAAATTTTTCTCTTCCTTCTCGGCCTTCCTAAAATACACATATATATATATATATTTACAAAGTGAACAAAGAGCTATGAACAAGCATTTTTAATTAGAGCGATCACATGTATCTTTATATATGTGGGGTTAAGCCAGGGTAGCCATCTTAATTAATTAAGGAGGCATCAAAACCTTGATTAATAATATTGTATTTATAAACATTTACAGAACAGATGAACAAATAAAAATAAGAACACGCCAGGATTAATTGCCAATACACATCGTCTACAGCTATAGAGTCCTCTAGCTGCTTTGTCTACTGTGGCATTCACAGTCTTTGTTAGCTGATCTGTGTGGGATAAACTGGTGCACAGTTCCACTGTAGCTTTGGGGAATGGGGAAAAAAAAAAAAAAAAAAAGGTTGACCACGTCAGGTGGTGCCATCTGTTGACTTTGACCCGAAGTAAATCAGGTTTGGAAATCACATATTCGGCAAAATCAAACATGGATGATAATTTTGTCACCCAGTTGATACAATAATTTTGTTATTTATTTATTTTTTGGCAAAAGAGCATATATATATATATACACACAGTAGAACCTCAATCTATCGTTTTTCAAGGGATGCGTAGAAAAAAACAATGCATGTGGGAAAACGACGAATGCGGGTTAAAGTCAAAATATGAAGAAAACAATATTTATGAATGCACACAATGTATTCATACTAAAAATACTAATTTGTTACCAAACCGTGAAAGAAACGAATTGGAGTTGAAGAAAATTAAGTGATATTCATTTCTAAAAAATCAGTAACTTTACACTGGGTTTTTCCTTAATTTTTTTAATTAAACGAAAATCTAAGGATTTACAATATTTTTCTTGACTTTTCTGTGTTTTCATGTTTGTATATAAAAGTTCACACAATTTCAAATACTGTAATTGTGTTCGATAAACTTGTCACTAGTGTAGGCTGTCTCATCGGCAGGAATATTATTCTCCGCCATTATTTTTATATTTTGCATCATCAAACATTTCTTCTATTCTTAAGATACGTCGATACGTCTATATTAAAGGAAATATAATCTCTAAATTTCACACTACATGCTCTGCTTCATGTAATAACTCTTTATCTACACCATCATCAACCCAAGAAATCATAGCAGTATATAAATAAGTTTGTATGCCATATGGATCCATCTGAATTTCGATTTCATTTCGGTCAGGAGAAATATTTTACAATGATGAACGCGGGAAAAGGATTTTTTGACGAATGATAAATGCGGGTTTCGTTAACGTTATTTAAATACAACTTGTGCAGGGACCATAGAAATAAAACGATGAATGCGGGAACGATAGATCGGGGTTCCACTGTATATATATATATATATATACAGGGCTTGTAAATATTCACATTTTAAGTGTAAATTGATATTTTTGAAAAAATTGCTGTCACTTTTTGAAACTGCGAGCCAAAGTTTCATTCTCAAAAATTTTGCCCATTTGTATTGATACAAAAGTCATGAAAATTGTCATTTTACATTGTAACACTCATCAAGGCGCATCAGTTCACAAAGATAATGCTAGCAAGTTGTACAGTGAAAAGTGCTGCACCTGTAATGTTTTGCATATTTTGACTTTTCCAGGTTGGTAAATCTGCAAAGCTATTCTGCAAGTCTGATACACAATGACAATGCTTTTTTGAAGTACTGATCTTCAGGATTCAAGTTTAAGATTTGTCTGGTTCTATACACAAGCACATTTAAATCTCCTTTTACTAGCTTTGACCTTAATATTTAGGAGTAAAATCGTTAACTACATGAGAATAAATAATTAAAATACAGTATTTTTAATGCTATAAAAAAATAATCTTTTTTTTCTCTTACTTTTTAAATTTACTCAAATTTTCCAAAAATTGACTCTTACTTTTATTGATAATGAGTCAGTCCGACTCGCAGATTTTGAGGTCTAGGGCAAACACTGTATATATGCACATTAGATAGAACACCATTGTGTTGTTTTTGATAGAAGTACAGATATATGTAATGGAAATGGGGGTTACGGCCAATTACCTATGCTAGGAATCTAGGCCGGGGGTGGGATTGGTCCTAACCCGTATTTATGCAAAGTTTCAGAGGAAACCATGGAAAACTCTGAACAATTAGGTCGGTGGACATCACCTGGTTCCGAACCAGGCACCTTCAGTCTCCCAGTTCAAAGCGCTAGCGCTATGCCACTAGTGGGGCACAGATATATGCAATAAAAAGCAATGAGTGTAAAAAAAAGTAGAAAATGGCAATTCCAGCTTGTGTCTACCGGGTTTGTTTTTAGACCACCAGTTGCTGATCTTGGTAGTCTTTTTGGACCACCAAATTTTCTTCACTGGTGACTTTCCTATACACACACACACACACACACACACACACACACACACACACACACACACATATATATATATATATATATATATATATATATATATATATATATATATATATATACATACACAGGATGTCCCAAAAACACTGACTAAGGATTTTATCTATTAAATATTAACCACAGGTATATACAATATATTAAAAAGTTATGGGGGAAAAAAAAAAGTACAGAATTTTTATGGTACCGATTATAATTTTCAGAAGATATGAAAATAAATGCATGTTGACTTACACCACTTTTCAATGGCTTTTGAAGGGGGAAAATCAGGGACGATTCCATTTCAGGGTAGTATGCAAATTCCAGAAGGAAACAGTGATTACATAAATATATAGTAATACTTTTGTGATTATTGATTGCCCCTCACTAAATTTGTTTAAATATACATCTGTGTCTTTTTATGATCAATAGCTGAAACTTTGTGTATCACTAACTAATGTAGAGGGCACAGTTTACTTATAGGGAATTTTTTTGTAAGGGAACTGTATAAAAATTTAAGACCTTTTCTCATGTAGCTTTACATTTTATTGTACATGTCTATGATCAATATTTACAGAATAAAAGTTTAGGTCAGTGTTTTTGGGACATCCTGTACATAGATATAACTTGAAAATTATAATTTGTTTATCATTCTTTTTTTTTTTTTTTTTTAAGTAGTACAGCTGACTTCGGGGCACATCCTTAATGTAATTCATCTTTTAGGCATGCTGTCAAAAATATTGGCTCACTATTATATATTTTTTGCCTTTCTAAAACTCATACACAAGTTGCTTTATCAGGAAAATCTTAATAATGAAATCACTTTAACATATTTACGTTATTCACTGAACAAAAACTACAAAATATTTAGGATATTTTAAGAACATGGGAGATTTTTTTTTCTTAATGCTTGATAGATAAATTTCATTAAATGACATTTATAAGAAATTTCTGGTGCACAAGAGCTTGAATCAATAATTGGAGATTACAGAAAATTATTTTTTATTTGTTAGAAATAAGTTGAATAAAACATGAATTTGTTCATGTAGTAAAATACAAACTTACTAGAACAGTAGCAAGTCTGCTTTCTTTATCTGCTTTTGGCCTTTTATGTAGTTTTTCAATGTCTTTCAATGACACAATTTCTTTGCTGAAATAAAATTAAATGAGTAAGTAAATGTTTTATAATTTATATACGACATGTAAATTAATGTCATCATACTTTTAATAAAAATCTATTAATTACAAACCTTTCAACTTCACCATCTTCTATTTTACGCTTTTTCCCTTTGGCAAATTTTATTTCTTTAGAAATTTGAGCAGCTTTTAATTTCTTAAATTCTTCTTGGGATAAAATTCTGGACTGTGATATAATCATTGCTTTTTCTTTTGCATCATCTTTATTTGTACCATATTTTTTAGTTTTAGTGTCTTTTTTGATGTTTTTGGAGTTAACAGTTTTTTTATTTTTTTCATCATTACGATTTTTCTCATCATCTTTATTCTCTTCACCTTGATCAGAAATATCTTCTTCATTCTCTTCATCTTGATCAGAAATATCTTCTTCATTCTCGTCATCCTGATCAGAATCATTGTCTACTTCATCTTCTGAATGAGAAACATCAATCCAGCTGCCATCACTATCATTTTCTTCATCATCATCGTCTACAGTCATTCCTAAAGTTATAAAATGATTGCAAGCCATGTTAATATGAAACAAATTAAGAACAAAAGCAAAATTAATTTGAATCAGTCATTTCGGGAGCCATTTAATGATAATTTTTTTTCTAACACAGTCAAATAGTTTTAAAAAATACATATTTTCTATATTAGGTATTACATACTCTGATATCTCCCTAATCACTATAATAAACTTGCCTCGAGAATCTACTTGCATAGCATAACTATGTTCTAACTTCTTCCCAGCCAAGGACATGACATCTGACATTATCATAAAACAAGAACAATAACATGCAAAAAGAATTAAAAGTGGTACATTAAAAAGAGATGCTATTTTGATTCTAATCTTATTTACTTTATATGAGTGAAAGAAAGAAACATCAGCTACTCGAAAAAGAAAAAAGATCAATGTACCGTAGAAGATCGATATACCGCAATTCTATAAACCGCAATTCTCCATAAACCGCATTAACACTGTGGATGTAAACAGAGAAAATCACAATTAAGAAATTTCTACAATCTGCTTTTTTTTTTTTTTTTTTTTTTTTTAATTGCTTTCCTAGGGAATTAATTTTGAGACATTAGATAAATCCCACAACATGCCAAGCTTAAAATAAACAATTATTCTCCCTTGCATGCATTATGCATTATCAGCACGAAGAGGAAGGAATGTTTACTTTAATAAAACCACGAACCACTCTCTTTCTCCCTCCTCTACCATTGACTTCCCAAACAGACGTTTATTTATTTAGTTATATTTCTCTTTGTAAATTGATTTGTTTTATATTAAATCGTATGCCGTTACTTGGCTTCCTAAATCATAGGCTTAGCATCAGCAATTTTTTTTTTTTTTTTTTTTTATGTGTGTGCGTGTGGTTGGGAGAATGCACATAGCATATTCTAAAGTAAAAATAGCCATGTTTCTTTAAGTTTGGCAAGAAGAAAGGTTTTAAAATGAATGGTTTTCTAAACAAAGTTTGGGGGGGGGGGGGGGGGTTGGCACACGCCCCCCCCCCCCCCTGCCCGACGATATGCTTATGTCTCAATATTGACAGTAAAATACTTTTTAAAAGTCTATGAGAAGTAAGGGAGTTTTCTCAATGTAACACTATTTTAAAACTGGATTTAAGCCATCTTTAGTTAAAATGAAAACTGCTGAACTAATGCATTGTGCACAAAATGGAAAGTACTCAGTTTGCAAACCTGCATGAAGAAAACATTTTGAATATTTGGTAATGGATGATAAGTCACAAATTGTTAATCATTTGACCAGTGCTGAAATAATTTCCTCTGTTTCAAAACAAGAGGAAAACAATTCTGAAACAGAATCAAATGCTGGAGAGAAAGTTGAAAAACTTTCAGAATCTGAAGAAATTTCCATAAGAGATCAATATTTTAAATTCCTAGAAACACAAGACTGCATAACCAAAGTAAAATTATTTCCTGTTCAAAGGCTGCAAGAAAAGTTATTTGTTGAGAGATTGCAAATTCTAAAACAAATCAAAATTAATATATTGTTTAACAAATAAACTTTAATGCTTTTGGTAATTTCAATTTATTTATTTTTTCTGTAAATAAATATTTATTTTTTCTGTAAATAAATAAATTCCATTTTTTTGTTTTTTAGCTTAGTATTTGTATTTAAAAAAAGTTTTAAGCATTATATTTATGTGTTCTAGCTATATTTTAATATGTTTACTAGGGAAGTTTAATGATATAAGTGAATGATCCATATAACGCAAAATTCTATATAATGCAAAACCTTGCGTTTCGAGGTTTGCATTATAAAGATCTTCTACTGTATATATAAATACACTAAGCAAAACCTTACTGTCCCTTTTGCAGTGCACTGCACGAACGGATGACCGTGAAACTGGGCACAGTTGACGTTTGTATGGAATTGTTTGTGCGAATGTTAAAATTTTTTGTGTAGTATGCTAATGCACCGTAAAAAGTTAGAGAAGTAATTTCACGCAGTATTTCGCACCAAGTCGGCCGATGGTTCCATTGTTGTGCCAATTTTGAAATAACAACACTTAGTTTCAGCAGTACTATAGGGTTATACTATTACAACAAAATTTGCAAAAAGTGGAATTATTCCCCCAGTTTGGTGATACTGTTATGATTTGAAAGAATTGAGGAGGGAGAGGAGTGAAAAGCGAGTGTGGGGTAGCGAGTTCTCTCTCTAATCGTTTTGCTGACTGGAGTTCTTGACCCTTTTTGCAGAGAGGAGGACGCCGAACACGATGATGTGGTGGAGATGTCTGATCGAGCTGGAGACCTGAGAAGTCTGATAAATATGGGGGCCCCCAACTCCCTTTACGTGACAATAAGTCATTTTCTCGTTCTTTAATCTTCCTTTCTGCTTTCTCTTTTTATTTATTTTTTTATTTTTGTCGGCTAATACAAAGTGCACTTAAATTATGGTTAAAACATCTAGTGAACTCTATTAATGATAAGTTGAGTCGAGGTTAAACTTTTATGTAATGGGGTGGTTTGTTATTCAAGACCTAAAAATATGTTTTAGATATGTTTAAATAAATAATTATTTAATGTGTATCAGAGTAATTCTCGTTTATTCCTTGTTTTTCTTCATTTTGCTTACATGGCGTCGTTGCGCCATTTTCTTTGTTTCAACAATCACAGACAGAACCTGGGTATTTTGACTTTGGGGAATGGGTCAAAAACACTATACGATTAGTTCGGCCTCTATGCAATTTGATTTAGGAAAGAGATATTTGAATGTTTGATAATTTTTTTTTTCTTTACTTAAAACTTTAATTTTGGAACTTTAGATATTTAACTTAAGCTTTTGTGATGTCATGGCAATACACCAATGACTAAAATGTGCTTGGCGACTTTTTTTAGACGGCGATAAGTGCGTGAATTGTTGTAAATTCCATGTTTAAAAGCAGTGGAAAAACCTTAAAGGAGAGAATAATATTTACTATTCGTTCCGGGCAGGTCGGAATCTAAGAGACACTGTGCAGAAACGCGCCAGTTCGACAATTTCTTCATAACCTCCCACCAGGCAGATTACTAAAGCAAATTTTCTCCAAAAATATTAATGAAGAAATACCTCAGCAATTAAGAGGGAGTGAAAATATTATTAATGAAGTGTATGGAAATATTTCCGAAAACATACTCTCAGATAACATATTGAAGTCAGTTATAATAAAACCTAAAAATGATGATTGAACTTTTATTAATGTTAATAATCGAATATCAGGCGCGGATCCAAGGTTAGGGCAGTGGAGGGCGATCGCCTACTCCTGGGCGAAGTGCAAAAATCTGTTATAATCTGCTAAAATATATTATGAAAGTATAATGAAAATTATGTAGCCTTTTTCTAAGAGGTGTATTGCGGGCACTATTCCCTGTCCTTTTTAATCATCGCCCATATATAGATTTTATTAGTGAAATAACTAATTACATTAATTGATAAAATTGATTATATTAATTAATTATAAAATGATTTTGCAGATTCTAACCACCTGTTTCAGGTACGAAATCGCCCCCACCTTGAGTAATTTCTAGATCCGCCCCTCTCGAATATCTGATGAATAGAGAACATACCACCGTAGCTACGATAAAATAATTTGCTATGATGATAGTGAAATCATTATCTATCCAGCAGAGTTTTTAGATTCTTTGACTGTGAGTGGTTTGATTTTTCTTTTCTTTTCTTTTTGGTTAGCCGGGAGCAAGTGAAAAAATGCCAAATAATTGTGATCTGCATGAAATTCTTACAAACCTAAAGCGATTTCCAGTACATAGTTGTTTATCCCTTTCCATATTTTGGAAGTTTAATTAAATTTCGTATTTTTATTCAATTCCACACATTTTCAGAAATTCCCCATTATGTAACCAATAAGCATACAAATTTCTTTTTAGTATATTGACATTTTTGTATTTATTTAATTCTGTATCTAAATACTATTTTGTATATGGATTATAATTTCCGCCTTTTTTGGGGGGGAAAAGATAGTGTTTCAGAAGTAGTCTTTAAACGTTTCCCAGAAAAAAACAGTTGGCGGGACTTGCACCTGGCTAAAAAAAAAAAAAAAAAAAACAGAGTTTGCCACCACATAAAATAGTAAATTGCATCATTATACTAATAGGAAACTTAAATATAAAGGAAGCATTAGTCCATGGAGCAGGAATGCGCATCAAGTTTATACATCGTAATGCTATTGATTGCGAAGTTTGAGTGGAACCGCAGGCAATAAAAGAATTTTAATTCCACTTAGTAAATATTCTGGTACTATTTTACCATATCCTTTCAAAAAACTCAATTTCGAAATATACCTGCATTTGCGATGATAGTAAATAAATCTCAAGGACAATCATTCGAAAAAAAGGACAAATTTATTGAGGCAACAAGGTCTCATACATGGTCAGTGGTACGCCTCAGCAAATAGACTTGAATCATTCGACTTTTTAAGATTTTATAACTCCAAACATAATGGGTCTTTAGCAGAGGATAGTTCCAGGTTCAATTTTCGGAGGGGGCCACTAGACTTTTTAGATTAGCTTAAATTGTTCAAAATGCAAACTGTATGCGTGAAATCCAGGGTCGGTAGAGGGAGATGACTCTATGACCCATTAGCTGGAGCTGCCTTTGTATTTAGCAAAATATGATAGAGTTTTTACAAAAACACCCTCTTCACAGAAAAGTGTGGTGATTGTAAAGTGAAATTGTACAAAAGTGGTCACTAAAGACCGATAGTCTCTTAGCCGAGGAGGTCACTTTACTAGGTTCCAGTGTATACGAAATGGTGAGACATATTCTTTGACAGAATAACTTTATTCACACTCAAATTAAAAATAATAATAATAATGCTTTATGGTCGAATTTCGACCACTGGCAGACAACTAGTATATTTAAAAAAGGATTGTAACTTGTAGCACTGCCAAAATTATTATGTTATGTATAGCAGGGAAATCTCCTTCATTTAATGGATTCTTATATTATAAAGAGAATGCAGGTAACAAAAATCTCAAATAGCTAAATGTTAGTCATTACAACTAAATTATTTCACTTAAAAATAAATTATCTATGATTATGTACAGTAATGGAACAGAAATTTAAGTTAGAAAATAATAATTTATATATATATAAACATAAAAAAGCTGTATTAGTACCATTATTGTCGTCATTTGATGGTTCCACAGGCAAAACTTCAGTTCCAGGGATGTATGATTTTGCTTTCAATGCTCCATATTCAATTGAATCTAATTCTTTAGTAGCTTCTGTTGGCCTAGACTAAAATGTAAAATTTACAGGTAAATGAAAACAAAAATATATCGCATTGCAAACCAAATAACCAGTTAAAAGAATGAAATATTCATAGCTGCCAAGCTTAGAGAATGAATAGGGGAAGCTGGGGTACACTGAAACATCTATATATATAAAAATGGGTGTTTGTGTGTGTGTGTGTATGGTGTTGAGAAACTCCAAAACCATTTGACCAATCACCATGAAATTAAAAAAATGTGAAAAAGACGTGACAAAAGACGTGTCACGGAGAAGGTTTTTATGCTATCTATTTTTAAAATTATCAATTTTAAAATAGGGGTCAATTTTTAAGATGATCTGAGAAATGGGTACACCTTTAGAACAAGTTATAATTTTTATATATATATATATATGAGACATCAGATATTTCAAGTAAGCTTCAGAGTTAAGGCAGGTAATATGGTTTATTGAACATTACAATTAAGTTACAATTTAGAATGAGAAGAGGGGAGGGGAGACGGGTACAAGAATCAGCATGGACTCATGAAGCAGTTCCAGTGGCAGAAGTCCCCCGATTTTCGATGTGCGGGAGTATTTACGCTTACCACACCACGTGGTCTGCGAAGACACAACTCCTCCTCTCTCTTATCTCTGATCGAACCACACACATTTCCCAACATGACCCACATCCGGGGACACAAGTCCGTGGGGACACGTGTACATCTAAAGAACTCAGAATCGACGGCCTGATGTCTGGCAAATAACAAAATAAATAAAACATAGCTCCAGAGCGCGCGTGGCAAGTATGACAGGAAAGTAAAACTTACAGTGAAAGTACCCGCTTGACCAATACCCAAACTAGTAAAACCCAAATTACCTTTTTATACATTACAATATCCCCCCGGCAAAAGAAGTCTGACGAGCAATATCATTGAGGTGGCCAGTCTCTCACTTGTGAGTCAGACGTCCTTGCATCCTAATCTTAAAACTGCGAACTAATCTAATTTTCAAGTTTAGACATCTTAAATTTTTCTGACTAGAATTCTGGAGTTATGTTTTACAACACTTGAGAGGCAGGATGCAGTTTCTAAACTTTGACAAAACATAATGATGCAATAGTACGACAATAAAAATAAAACAATGAGGGCGCACAATTTTTTTCAAATTATCACAAGTAATATTTACAACCTAGGTGGGATACAATAATACTGTACAACAATATAGTAATATAATTAAACAAAATGGAATAAACATGGCTGACATTCATTTTCTTTGGCAAATACTTATGGCTTTGGCTTGCATGGCATAAAGTGAATGGAATGAAAATAACTTGGCAAAATGGAGTAAATTTATTTAATGTAAAGACAATGTAAAAAAAAAAATGTAAAAATGTGCGTAGTGTGTAGAAAATTTCGAAAACCATAGCTGTGAAACAGCAGTACCGTCACACAGGTATGGGGTATAGTAAATACCACTTGTAGGCATTTTAAGTTTGCCCAAACTTTAAACTCTCCATAGTAAGACAACAAAAATGGGTTCAAATGATCCCGAAAAAGGAAGACAATTGTCAACTACGAAAGAGAAAACTTGGCCATTGCCTCATAGCTTCCAAAAAAGGGGAACAGATGACTCAATAGACAGTTGGGAAAAACTGGGGAATTATTGAAAGGAAGTCCCAGCCTAGTCTAAGTCTAGCTTCATTTATTGTTTGCATAATATCTATAAAATATACAAAGAAAAAAGGTGCAGTTTTACTTACACCGCACACACTCGGACTTGGGGACTTCTTCAATGACTAAGAGAAGCGGGTGACAGAGAAAGGTTGGTAGAAGCATAAAAGAAAAAAGGATAGACGATAGACTTTATGTCGAGTATTCAGGGTTCCAAACTCAACACTTAGAAATTTTGAATACATTTTTTTTTCTTTTTCTATTTTTCTATTTTTTTTTTTTTTTTTTAAAGGATCAATTATTTTTAATTAAATTTAATCACCTTCGTGGGCTAGCTTTAATTTGTCAGGAGGGTAATAAGGTCTTAATTTAGAAGAGTGGACTATTTCCGTAGGTTTCTTAGTATGGTAATTAGGTTTATCAATTTCGAATGTAACTGAAGAACATTTGTTTACAATTGAATAAGGACCTGAAAAAGTAGGAAATAATTTACGTGTATTTGGGTAGTTAAATTCTTCATAAATTACAAGATCTCCTGGTTCGAAATTAGCTTCTATGAATTTATTGTCATATCTAATTTTATTTTTATTATGAAATTCTATTGTCCTTTCTTTTGCTAATTTTCGAGCTTCATCAACAGAAGGATAGGTATTTTCCGAAATAGGTGAGTCATATGGCAATTTTCCAAACATTAAATACATGGGTGTAAACTTCGTTACTGAATGAGGTGTGTTATTATATTCACTAATAACCTGCTCTAGTAACTTAGTCCAAGGAATTTTAGAAGGTGAAGAGTTAACTTTACATTTTAACCTAGTAACTATGGATTGATTTACCCTCTCTACTTTTCCATTTGTCTGTGGATGATGAGCTGAAGTTAATAGTTGTTTAGTATTGTAGTTCTTGAGGAATTTTTTAAAACGTGAAGCAGTAAAAGCTGCATTTCTATCACTAAGTATCTTTTGAGGAACTTGAATATTGAATATTTGTTTTAGACAGTTTACATAGGTTTCAGTAGTGACACTTTTCGAAGGAAAGGCCCAAACATATCTTGTCGCATGGTCAATTATTAGATGTAGATATTTTTTTGTTGAATTGTAATAGTTGAAACCTCCCACAGTATCAATAGAAAGACATTCAAAGGGTTTATCAGTAGCAGGTACAGCCTGTAACAAACCAAATTTCTTCTGTTTAGGTTTTTTGTTAAATTGGCAAGTCGAACAATGTTTAACATAATTGGAAATATCTTGAGTCATATGAGGCCAATAATAGGAAGGTGAAATTATACTTAACATTTTTTGAACACCAGGATGGCCAAAATTTTCATGTGCATTTTTCATTAAAGTTTTTCTTAAGCTCATAGGCACCACTATTTTTTTGAATCCTTTCTTATTTATGGTAATTAAATCATTAATGGTTTTATATTTAGGACCATGCATATTTTCTGCTAATTGTTGATTTTTAATTTCTTCAGCATCTAACAATAAAACCGAAGGTTGAATTAGTTGGAGATGTTGAGAAGGAGGAATCCTTGATAACATATCAGCTTCGACATTTGTTGAGCCCTTTAGGTACTTTATTTCATAGTCAAACATACTTAATTTAAGGGACCAGCGGAATAATCTTCCTCTTAAATTTTTGACATTTTTTAACCAAACCAATGCCGCGTGGTCAGTATGAATGACGAATTTTTGACCGTGAAGGTAATGATAAAATTTATCAAGGGCATCAACGATAGCCAAACATTCTAATTCAGTTATGGTGTAATTCTTTTCATATGATCGAAGCGATCTCGAATGATATGCAATCGGGTGCAAGATACCTGAGGCATCCAGCTGCTTCAACACAGCTCCAACTGAACAATTTGATGCATCAATAAATACATGGATAGGTAATTTAACGTCGTATAATTGTAACACAGGTTTAGATATCAAAGTATTTTTTAAGGTTTCAAAACTTTTCTGACAGTTTGTTGACCAATCCCATTTAGCGTTTTTCTTTAACAAATCATTTAAAGGACGTCTTAATTTTGCATACCGATCAATAAATCTGTTATAAACATTTACAGAACCAAGAAACCTCTGTAGTTCCTTTACGTTAGTCGGTGGCTTCAAATTTTTGATAATTTCAATATTAGCATTATCTGGAGTAATTTGACCTTGTTTAACCTCATACCCCAAAAATTTTATAGTGTCCTTAGCAAAGTTACATTTAGATAATTTCAATTTAATATTTTCCTGCAAACAAATTTGGAAAATAGTTTCTAAATGCTGCATATGTTCTTTCATAGAAGAAGAAAAAACCATTATGTCATCAAAATAATTATAGGCAAATTTAATTTTATATTTATTTAATATTCTTCTCATGACTCTGTTAAATATAGCAGGCCCTGTCTTAATGCCAAATGGCAAGACCTGGAACGTATAGAGACCTGTATTAGTTACAAAGGCTAGTTTTTCAGTATCTTGAGAGTGGATGGGCACATGCCAAAATCCAGACGCCAAATCAAGAGTTGAGAATATTTTCGCCCCACTTAGTTTATCTAATAAGCTGTCAATACGTGGCAAAGGCTCGGCATCATTTTTTACTATATTATTTAATTTACGATAATCCACACACAGTCTAGTTTTGGTACCCTCGTCGCGTTTATACGCTAAAGTGACGGGTGCAGCATAGGGGCTATTGCTTTCCTTAATTAAACCAGCTTTTAATAATTGTTCAATCTGAGAATTAATTTCGTCTTCCTCTTTAGGAGAGGTTCGATAAGGCCTGAGGCAAACAGGTAGGTCAGAAGTTAAATTTATACGTTGAGGTTCTACATTAATACGACCAATATCATATTTATTTTTTGCAAAGATTTTCTCATATTTATTTAATAATTCCTCTAATTTTGGATTGATAGCTTTATAAACAGTCTGAGGGGGAACGCTTTCCTCAGAGGCTTTGCTATCGGTTGAAGAACTGGGTTGATTTAAATGTAGAGACATAGGTAAGGCATCATAATTGTATAAAGGTAATCTAACATTATTTTGAAAAACACATAAATTCACACAATCAATATATAAACAAAACTTTTTACACTCTGGTAAACCCAATATGGCATATGGCAGGCTTGAATATACTATAAAAAATTTTACACACTGAGTAATGTTTCCAATTTCTAAATTAACATAACACACTGTATCAAGTATCAGCAGTCCATCTGCCTGAGTAACATTTAAAGGCGAGACTCTGTGTACTTCTAAATTATATCGTCCAACAAAACTTTGCGGCAAGACAGAGAGTGTAGAGCCAGTGTCTATGACACAGGGAACACTTAAAAATTCAAAATTGTCAATTTTGGGTTGAGTTAATTTTTTCCTTAGGTACCCGGGTACAGTAAATAGTCATAAGTTCTCTTCTCGCGAGGTCTCAGTACCATTATTTTGTGAATTTAAAATAGTGGTGTTCGAAGTCATATTCGGTGTCGCGTATGGGTTTGTCGCAATTTGGTTGTTACTTTTAAAGGGACAATTATGCGCCCAATGAAAAGCATTACTTATCCCTAGCCCCTCACATTTTCTACATGGAGTTCTAGCTAGGGTGCTTTCTTGGTAATTGACATTATTTTGGTGGTGTAAACTTTGAGGACTTTGAGATAGGGGTCGAAAACGGGGCCAATTATTTATTTGGGTTCGCCCTTGGGTTGAATTATGAATTGGTTGACGCCAATTTGGTCGGTTATAAACAGGAGCAGGGTAGGGTCTAAAATTCCGAAGCTTGGGTGTAAAGTAACTAGAATTTTGTGCATTATTGGGCGAGGAGGTAAAACTTGCCTGTTGGGGCGGTTCGTGAATTTTAATTAATTTTGACGCTACCTTAAGCCACTCGGTGGCACTACTGGGTGGTTGCAGGGTTAAAAGTGCTCTCACATTACTAGGAAGACCATTGGTCAATCCTTCTAATATTATATTATTAGGTAGCCCCAATTTTCTACCTATTTCTAATTTTTCATGAAAATAAGTTATAAGATTCGAAATTTTTTCTAGTTTTAAATTTGTAAAATCCATGAAAGTAAACACGGTACATGAAATATATTTTTCTCTCAGTATTTCAATCAATTCTTGCCAATTATTACAATTTGCAATATTATTTATGTATGTTGTTAAGGCAGACCCCTTAAGAAATTTTCCTATATTTTGAAATTTCCAGTCTTCATCTTTATTTTGTTGTAAGCAACACTGTTCGTAATATGCTATCCAACTTTCAAAACTCATATTATCTTCAAAATTAAAGGGGGCAATAAACTCATCACTTTTTTGCAGGGACATAGTGGCAATAGTTTGTGTATTTTCTTTACCATCTAACGACATGCTGAAATTTTTTTCTAAATTTTTACCTGAACGGAGAAGCATTTAATAATTGCATTCAGAATTTTTATTTAGCAACATTAATAATAATACTGCAATAAATTTACAAAATCTTACCTTAATGAAAATTCTATATTAATGGGAAAAATGCAGATATATCAAATTTTTTTTTTCATCAACACTAAAATAGCCCTTTAAAATAACACACACACAATTAATAACCATTTAAATATAATGTTCTAATGTTCACTTCAACTCTAAAATAAAAATCGCTTACTTTTACGAAAGAAATTGATATCCACAAATTAAAATCGTCATCCCTCAACGATAAACAAAACACACACACAAAAAAAATATCTTCTCTCCCAAGTTAAATGCAGGCAGGAGGAGTGTTGGTCAACAAGTTGTACGCACAAAAACAAAAATATTCGGCAGGGAGAAAAGGGGGAAATGATTCACCAGTTGCACACACTTCTCATGGGGGGCTGTTTTGGGTGCAATGAAGGCAGTAAATTTTGACGCACCGCCGCGCTGTAATGATGACAGGAGTTTCTCTTGGTTTGTGGCGAACGTGCGAAAAAGGAAAAAAAAAGATGAATTAGGAGGCGCAGATTTCGGTATGATGAGCGCTGCAGAAATACCGCATAGGCTGTTCATCAATGCAGACGTTCTTCCATTTCGGCATTAACGGCGTAGAACGTACAGGACGTTCTGTGAAGTACTTCAGAAGGTAACCTGAGTCATCAGTCGGTGTTGAAATCTCCCAGAGCAGGGCTCGACGAAGTTGGCCGGTGGAGAGCGGACTCAAGGAGTAGGCCATCGGCTGGTGTCGGTGAAGAGGCGCGCTGCATCTCCTGCGAACGATGGGCGATGAACCCGTCTCCCGGACTTTTGAGCGTTAATTTTTTTTTTTTTACAATTTAAAATTTTTAATTTGCACACAGGCAATCATCCTGTCGACTATTTGAGACGTCAGATATTTCAAGTAAGCTTCAGAGTTAAGGCAGGTAATATGGTTTATTGAACATTACAATTAAGTTACAATTTAGAATGAGAAGAGGGGAGGGGAGACGGGTACAAGAATCAGCGTGGACTCATGAAGCAGTTCCAGTGGCAGAAGTCCCCCGATTTTCGATGTGCGGGAGTATTTACGCTTACCACACCACGTGGTCTGCGAAGACACAACTCCTCCTCTCTCTTATCTCTGATCGAACCACACACATTTCCCAACATGACCCACATCCGGGGACACAAGTCCGTGGGGACACGTGTACATCTAAAGAACTCAGAATCGACGGCCTGATGTCTGGCAAATAACAAAATAAATAAAACATAGCTCCAGAGCGCGCGTGGCAAGTATGACAGGAAAGTAAAACTTACAGTGAAAGTACCCGCTTGACCAATACCCAAACTAGTAAAACCCAAATTACCTTTTTATACATTACATATATATATATACACATATATATACAGATAGATATGTACTCATGTATATACAGTGGAACCTGCTAAAGTGACCACCTTGGTAAAGAGACCACCTGTCTAAAGTGAACACTTTTATGAAATTTCATTGTAACTCATAAAAAATGTATGAGGAAAATATCCTGTAAAGTGACTACCTGCGAAAACTGTATAGTGACCACTTTCCACTATAAACTGCTTCTTAAATATAAAACACATTCAGATAATATAGAATGCTATATCCCTTTTCAGTTGTTTAACACAAGATTTGATTTCAACACTGATTCTCTCTTCTGTAACACTTGTTCTCAATAGATGAATTTAAAAAAAAAAAAAAAAAAAAGATAAATAAATAAATTAAAAAGGAAAACTTGTTTTAGTATAGATTCTTTTATATTTCTGTTGATGCTAAAATTGATTCAGTGTGGTTTCCAGTAAGAGGCGTGTGGGATGCAGTTAATCACATATTTACAATTACTTTTGATTAAGTTAATCACACATTTATGAGTACTTCTGATTTCCCTTTACTTATTCTAAATGTAATAATCTTACCATTTTAAATCTCTCATCTGTCAATAATACTATTTAACTATTTCTTAATTTACTTTGGTAGACAGCTGATGTGTGAAGGTCCCGGGTTCGGGTCCCATCGTGCAGCTGTCGATCTAACGGTCTGGAGTTTTGGTAGGTATTCTCCAGATGTAATGTGAATATGCGTTAGAACCCCTTAGAAAGTCCTTCTACCAAGGCACCCCCCCACTGGCAGATCGCCCTAGTGTAGCGTTGCCATAATCACACACACACACACACACACAATTAATTTACTTTGGTTTTAGCCTTTGTAATACATTTTGTTGGCATCTGTAGTCTGTGAATACATTTAATTTTCTTCCTTTCCCACAGGATTACAATAATTTTGTCTAGGCTACAAAAACTATATTCTGATCACCCCTGTGGCGAGTCACATTTAAATTTTGCCAAACATATATAAAGCCTAACATTTCTTTTCATTTTTTCAACCTAGCGATTTATTTGGGACCGGCCCTTTTAGAACTTTGCTGTTACAGCACAGTGTGTTATCTAAACAATGTGTTCTTGATCTACACTAGTGAAAATTGTATCATGATTATATTTGTGCCAACATCAAAACAATCCAAACATTCAAACTGTACTTTAGTAATATGTCAAGCTGCAAAATTGAAATTTATATTTTTTATTATTCATTGTGACCAAGAAGTATTAAAATACATATTGAAACGTAAGTATAAGGAAGTTGCACACAATTTGTATGCAATGTGCATTTTAATGTTTCAGTATTTTACTCCCTACATTCCTCTTTTTTTGTTCATGGATGTTTATTGATTTTAAGATCTTGTTATAAATAAACTGTAGAGTGTTTGTGCAAGTGTTATTTGAATTTTAAGCATAGACAAATATATTAAAGTGCTACCTTTGTAAGGTGACCACCTGTATAAGGTGACCAGTTTTGTCGTTCCCGAGGGTGGTCACATTAGCAGGGATGTTAACTCCAACACTCGATTTGGGAGCACCCCGGGAGCAGAAAAAATTTCATTTGGGAGCACCTCGGGAGCAGAAAAATTCCATTTGGGAGCAGAAAAATTCTATTTGGGAGCTGAAAAATTCAATTTGGGAGCACCTCGGGAGCAGAAAAATTCCATTTAGGAGCACCTCGGGAGCACAAAAAAATAGTTTCCGAGAGGAAAACTAAGATTCGAGATCAGAATTAATATGATTTTGGAGCATAAAATTGAAGATTTAGGAACACAATAAATGCATACAAGAAAAGCAAAGTTTGCAAGCAAACACCATTTGCTAAAAGCAAAACACTATTTGAAAGCACTTTAGGAAAGCTCTGGAAAAAAAAAGGGTGTATACAGGCTATGCTATCAGCAACTTGGTAAAAACAATACATGGATTTACATGGACGGAAGGAATTTTTTTGTGTGTGTGTGTGAAAGTGCTCTTTTTAATGGTTTTCATATAAATGCTAAATGGAAAGAGAGTGGGAGGGAAGTATTTCTTATATGCAATGGTACTTTTAATGCATGTTCGAAGGTTGTAAAAATACTAATATTTAAATGGTAGAATTAACATTTCTGCCGTTTATATCATTCTAGAATTATGTATTCAAAATTTAGTCTATTTTAAAATAAAGATTTTAATTACGGATCTATAAATGAAATTCGTAACACATTCTGAAAAATTTGCGGACGCACTTTGGCTGAACACGGGCCCAGGGGCGTCGCCCCGTCTGCCCCCTCTCGTAGAGCCTGCACACACACAAAAAGAAAAACAGTGGTGTAGTTTTAAGAAAAAAGGTTTAGGAACACTCGCAACTGAAGACTCAAAAATCATGCGTCCATGATAAAAAGTGAAGAACGCTTACTTTTGCTGACATAAGCTCGAATGAAAAAGTAGTGAGACGGCATCTCCCCGCTCATGATCTTCACGGGCCGAAAATGTCTAGCCCGGCCCGGCATTTAATCAAAATAAAAAATTCAGACCCGGTCCAGCTCGTATATTAATCATGATTTAAGGAGGGGGGGGGGGGGAATCACAAGCCAATCGTTTGGTCTTGTCCAAATTTTAGGAGAGCAAAAATTTCCGGAAAGGCTCGATTTTGCAAGCGCAGAGGACCGTCTTTAAGAGTATACGCTTGTTCCGGTCCATTCTAGAAAATGCTGAGGTCAGCCCGTGCCTTGAATGAATCGTGCTGCAAAAGCCTGGGCCCGCACAGATCTCTACCCCCCGCGACTACACCACTGGCAGCGGATTTCCGGATTATTTTGAAATGAAATATTCTATTAATTCAGACAGCCTAGATTCTGATTTCTAAACCGGTCATGCTTCCAATTTTCATTCTTGCTACGGGCCGGGTCATAAACCGTGATTTTTTAGGGGCTGGGACATCACCGTAATATACTGTTTTCTTTACGGACCGGTCTGGTTTAGATCAGGGGTGGCCCTGCGGTACATGACACCCACTCCACCCTGCAAACGTAGAAAAAGACGTCCCTTTTACTTTTTTCAAAATTGCTTTTATGATTTTAAGTTGGAAATCGAGCCCCTTCATAAACAAAAAACGGTGCCCGTTGCGATGATTACTTGTTTGCCTATCTGGCCGGCCCTGATTGAGGTGACTAACAAAGCCCGACTGGTCCGATCCGGGACGGGTAGAATGGCTTCGGAATGCAGCTTTCGTACGCAGTTTGAATCTTGCTTTACTGCTAACTAGCTTTCCATACACGCTTTAAAAGATAAATGAGCGTGGCAAAAATTTAACAAAGAGTCAAAATGACGTATTCGGCGCAGACCAGCGCAAAAATCGGCTAAAAGCGCAGTTCGGCGCAAGAATTTGTGTTTCGGCACAGAATTAACATCCCTGCATTAGGCAGGTTCCACTGTATATATATATATGCATATTAAATGTGACCTAATTGTTTCTTATATTAAATAGCTTTCCTTGAGTCAATCTTGAGTCTTTCATAGGGTCAAATCTGATCAAACCAATATATACACTTTTTATGGGGAAATAACATTGTGTATGAGGGGGGGGGGTGTATATTTATAATTTTCAAAAGAAATAAAGTAATTTAAAATATAGTAAAAGAAATAAAGTAATTTAAAAGAAATAAAGTAATTTAAAATATATCTGCTTCAATAAAAACAATCAATTGTGACTAAACTTACTTGGAATTTTCTTTTTAACATTTGAGGACTTATTTTTCTAAATAGCTGAATCAATGAACGAGCCGCCATTTGAACATCTAAATAAAAATCATGGTTAAACAGATTGAAAATACACAAAACATGAAATAAGTTTATTACAACAGTAGAAGCTAAACACAAAGCAAAATTTAGATCTGATGCAGAAAAAAAATGTTTATGTACTTTTGAAATCTGTCTACCTTTATATATATAAAAGAGCTTTGTACGTTCGCTGAAGTCACCAAGAACATTTGTCATAGTTGGACCAAACATTTGAGTGAATAGTTCACAAGACAGCTTTTGCTGAATCATCTATTAAAACATTTGAACATGTTTTAAAAAATTAATTCATGTTCCACACTTTTTTTTTTTTTTCAATTTTATATTCTACCAAGCTCAGTTTTCCTCTGACAACTATATTTCTTTTATCATCGGACAGTTCAGAGAATGCTTTTTCAAATGATCTCTATTTAAGAATCTTTTTCAATAGTTTATTATTATTTTTTTCAGTGAACACACTTTTTTGGGAACAATCCATTGTTCACATTTTAACTTTAATTCTATTCACTTTGCCCTTCAAGCTGTTTAGGGAAGCCAAATTCCTCGATTTCTATAGCAATAATGGACTTAATGGTGTGTACAAAGAGAATTTACCAGTAATGATTCATTTGAAAAGTATATAAAAGCGCTTTGGTATCTGTCTATTCACTGTAAGAGTGTAGACTATTATTACCGTTATTACAAATGGACCAAGTTTGGCACACTGACAAGTATAAGATTTATTAATAGAGTTATTTTTTTATGTTACTTGCCCTTTTTTGCATATATTATGTTTTAGAAAGCTCAATAACAAGGTTCTTAAGCAACCACAGTACATGGTGTAGAAGGAGGATTTGACTAAGTGAAAGATTGATGAATGGTTGTGAAAATAATAAATGCTTATTTCAAAAAAAAAAAAAAAAAAAGTTTTTAGTTAATGAACTTTTTTTACAATATTTTTCGTTTATTTATAGTAGGTTTTACAGCTTTTTAAGATTTTTTTCATTTATTTTAATTGGTATTTTAAGAATTAAGTTTTTTCTTAAATTTATGAATTAGAAGTTATGTTGATTTATTTAATTATTAATTTTTAAACAGCAATACTTAGATTTTTATTTATACTTATTATTAATTCAAGGCTATTGGAACCTGGTAAATTTTTTTAAGATGTGTTTTTTTTTATTTAAAAGATTCAGGATTATTTTTTATTTTTGATAAGCAAATTAAATTTCTTAAGGATTAGAAAAAAGTTTTTTCAACCATAAAAATTCCATAGACCTATCCATAGAAATTTCTAATGGGGTACCGTCCGTATTTTCAATTCGCAAGTGAGCATCTACATGTGAGGATATGACATCAGCTGCTTTAAAATATTACACCATAATTTTAACGCATTTATTCCCGCTCTTTTTTTTTAACACAGGGAGATGATATTTTGATTAAAACTTACTGTAGAAATAAACTAAGAAAGTCACGATTATTATTATTATAAGTGGTATTTTAATCTGTTGCTTATTTAAAAATTGAAACGTTTTAACGCAACTGAAAATGTTCTTCATTTTAAAAGTTGCAAAGTTCATTTTAAAGTGCGATATATTAAAAATTTTCTATTTATTTAGGCTGCAGGCATATATGTTTCGTAACATACGCATGTTGCAAGTATAGTTTAATTTTAACGTTGGATTATGTTTCTCCATAGCTGTCCTATGTAAAGCAAAACATTTTTCTACTTCTTTGTAAGTTTCAATATTATACGCTTGAAAACTACTGTGCAAATTAATCAGATTAACTCACTCAACTACCCGGGTTTCTTTTATGGCAGTTAATCAGTGTCATCATAAATTAAAAGTGCATGAAATTTGTAAACTCTGCAACACTAACATACTGTCGCAATTAAAGCTATTCTAAATAGCTCCCCGAGATTACACTACGATAATCACATGACAGAACGATAATTCGTTATATGGGATATTTAAACTGGTATTGCTTATTTTTCACCAGAGTGAGAAAAAATGTTTTGAGGTACTGATGTTTTTAATAATATGCCAATCTGACAAGAATTATGTATAAATTAAATATATATGGAGAGCTTTCTTAATGGCAACTATAATGTGAAATGATTATTGTTTATGCTAATGCATAAATTGCAAAGAATCATCATAGAATAAAAAGGTCCTTTTTGTGCCAAATAATCTAAGCTGTTTCTTTAAATTGAGTATTAAAGAGTGAGAAGCGAAGATAGATAGTATTAATAAATGTATTAGGTAGTATTAGTAGATTTGTAAGGATTACGTGAATAAATCAGGATGCACCATGTTGATAAATATTGCATGAATGAAATTAAAAGCGTTCTGTTCATCCTTTTTTGACAGTTCTTTTACAAGTAACTAAACGAAAAGTATTCTAATTTGTGTTAATATAACCCGCAGTAATTTCAATAGAGGAGATTACTTGAACTACTTTTTAAATGAAATTCTGTTTTATCACATGTAGTTATGAGCATATTTTAGTAAAATATTGACTTCTTCACATGTGAAGTGTGGGTGTGCAGTTATTTTAAAATAAAAAAAAATGTCCATTTCATGTAGTGTCCGAGTTATTTAACACTAAAACGAGAGATGAAATGTTTTGCAGTGCTAAATACTCCAATCTTGCAAAACTATGCATAAATAAAATATATGTGGAGAGCTTCCTTAATGGCAACCATTATGTAAAATGATTATTTTTTATTCTAATGCATAAATTGTAAAGAATCCCCATCAAATAAGTCCCATTTGTGCCAAATAATCTAAGTTGTTTCTTTAAATCGAGCCTTGAAGAGGGAGAAGTGAAGATAGATAGTATTAATATGCGTAATAGGTAGTATTAGTAGATTCGTAAGAATAATATGAATAAATCACAATATACCACGTTAATAAATATTTCATGAAATTAAAAGTATTCTGTTCCTCCTTTTTCAACGATTATCTTACAACCAACTATACGATAAGTAATACTAATTTGTGTTAATATATCCCGCTGTAATTTCAATAGAGGAGATTACTTGAACTTTTTAAAAAATGAAATTCTGTTTTGTCACATGCAGATATGATTTTAGTAAAATATTCGCTTCTTCCCGTATGAAGAGCAGGTGTGCAGCTATGTTTTAAATAAACGATTGTCCATTTCTTGTAGTGTCTGAGGAATTTAATACTACAATTTGAACCTAAAAAACAGCATGTAGAAATAAGACATTTTGAAAGTCAGGAGTTTTCAGCAAAGTGTCAACCTTTTCACTTTTCTGATCGCGAATGACACTGACACAGTTTTTTTGAGTCATTATATTGCAATGATGCCAGGTTAGTACTCATGATGTAAACCGTACATCGAGAGTAAAAAAATTTGCTTTTTTTTTTAGATTCCACATCACGGGAATTAATACGAATTACACATGTAAGGAAAATTTTCATTTCCTACTGTGCAAAGAACAGGCACGTAGCTAGTTAATAATAAATAAATACAGTATATTATATTATTAATAGCAATATACTTTTTAATTATATTTTATACTACTATGTTTCATACTATATTACTGAGCAACAATTTTCTTCAATGAACCACAGCTATTATGAAGTTTAAATTGGAAAAAAATAATAATAATAATACATAATAATGAGCATAGCACTTAAAGGATTGCACATTAAACAAAAATTTGTTTTAATGATAATTTATTTCATAAAGTTTAACAATTCATACTGAATCGTTGAGCAATCCTGATAATTTCATCCTACTAATATTATAAATGTCAATGTTTGTAATTCTTTTACAGTGAAACGGTTCGAAGGATTTGGATGGAATTTGGAATAAAGACAGTTAAAGTCCTGGATTAACAAACAGGCTACTTTTTATGTGCGAAAAAAACACTGTTCCTATTAATATACAAAAAAAAAAAAAAAAAAAAAAAATCTTTTATGGGAAAAAAAAAAAAAAAAAAAAAAAGGAGAGAGCGATTACAATTTTTTTTTTTTTTTTTTTTTTTTTTTTTACGAAACCGTCAATAGAGGGCACAAACTTATACAATATGCGGTTTTTAATAAACAAAATGACCTGAATAAGTTTTTCTTTATGACATGGATTTATAAGCAGGCTATGAGCCAAGCACACACATCCAAAATACATGTTACACAAACAAAAAATAAGTTTTTGAAACTTTCATTCCATTCAAATTATGCACTTTTCTGCATGTCTTTCCCCCCTTCTATTTCTAATGTATTACATCCAGAAAAGGATGTTAGAAATATCAATTTTAATTTTGTTTAATCACACTCATGAATAATGATACACTTTTAATATATAGCACTTTAGTGCGTATTTCAAATCTGAAAGTGTTTCAGATTTTCTTACTTTTTTTTTCTTTGTTTTTTGATAGCAGCCGATATATCTAGAAGCTCTTCAGAATTAATATAGGATGAAAATAATTTGTACCTTTTTCTAGGTTTTTATCATTAAACCATTGCATTTTTGTAACCAGGGACAGCCCAACAAGGTAAGCAAGGTAATCTTGCATCGGGCTGCCGGCTTCGAAAGGATGTCATGTCGAACTCAAAAACTAAGTAGAGCATAAAAGGGGGCACCTTTTTTATGTTAGCAGGGAGTGCCATTTTCCCTAGGGCCGCCCCCGTTTGTAGCCATCTTAATTTTAGATTCCATTCAGAATCTGAGATATTTCAGTGCCAAGGAAGCCGGTGAGAAACACAAGGTTTATTAAGATGGCGAACCATCTAATCACCGGAAATGGCTAGTTTGAATAAAAATAACTTGATTAGTTTGAAATGTTGCTAGTAACCAAAATTGTCATTTTTCTTTTGTTCACTTTCTCTCAAATGCACTCATTGAAGAAATAGATTAAGATGGTTCCAAATAAATATGCATACATTTCCCTTTAAAATAATAAGTGATACATACAATATATAGAAGTTTGTGCAGTAAGGTAAGGTTCAAAGTTTTGTCTGACCATAACAAATTAGTTTGTTAGAAGTAAAAATTGATGCACAAATTACTTTGTTATTAGAATTATTTTTTAACTTATTGCAAACATTTAAAGATTCTATACTTTTTGCAAACATTTAAAGATTCTATAAGAGACAGTCAAATGAAAATGAAACAGACATTATAATGAGCTTAGCATGGACAATACAAACATAAGTGTATGTACAGAAGTGCCCCCCACAGGGAATCAGAGGAACAGTGCAAATGTTCATCGCTGTGCCATTTGACTATTAGATGTGCTCACAGTCAAATGGCACATCTAACAAGTGAACGAGCTGTGTCTGCATCTGACATCACCATGGAGGATGGAAAAGTTATGATTAAAAGGGAAAAAAAAATAAGAATAATATAGTAAAAACATGTTAAATTACTTTTGTTTATTTTCATAAAACTTTTTCAGGGGCAAATATTCTTTCTCTCAATGTATACTTTAATTTTATTGCATCCTTTTCATTCATATCTGAACCATCACTTTTAAATGAAGTTTTTCCTGTACTGGTGTCTTTGAAAAAATAAATTTGAAATAGAAGCTAATTTTTATTCTTAAAGCACTGAAGATTTAACCAAAAAAAAAAAAAAAAAAAAAAAAAAAAAAAAAAAAAGGAATGGTGAGGGGGAAAATATTAATTCTCAAGATGGATGGAAAAAGATTCAAACTGTGTAGTGGTGTAAAGAAGTTATTTAGTTGGGCTGATTTAAATTTAAAGACTGCGTTGTGATACATGATAATCCAGGTTCGAATACACTTATAGTTGCAATAAAAAAAGACGTTAAATACTTGAAACTATTTTATTAAACATATACTATTGAAACATTATTATAACGGGCGGTGGTGGCTCAGCGAAAATAAAATGACGTCCTATATGGACAGTGAAATTAAGGTGGAATAATTTAAAAATTACGCCAGCACAGAATTACACATTGGCGAGAACAATAACTTGGCTGAGATTAATAGCGCCAATTCCAGAGCAACCCTAACAGTTAATCCAATAAAATTACAATGACGTAATCGCGAACAAATAATTTTAAAGTCGTCGCAGGGGAACAACTAAATAACTTACGCCAGCAGGATGCCAAGAGGAAACTCAAAAAGGCCGTTGATTTTGCAACTTTTAGCACACCGGTCTGAAGAGACGAAACAATTAAGAACAAAAAGAATAGTGCATACAGGGAAAAGTAAATATACAGATTTAAAAGCCGAAATGACAGGAAAATGAAAACAGAAGTGATTTAGAATTCTTGAATTTTGGATAGATTACATTAAAGAAAGCCAAAGTAAATGATTTTTAAATTAGATATGTGATCTTCATCACATATATACTTCCCTCAACCAGGAAAAAAATTTTGAAGAAAATTTTTTTAATTAGTTACAATTAATGTCTTTAAAATTTTAAATAAAATGCTCTGTTTGGCTGGCTTAAACAATTAAGAAAAATCATAAACATATACAGACAAAATTATACAACTGCAAAATTACTGCTGACCACCACCAAAAAATGTTCACAGAAAGAAAAATTGTCATGACAAAATAAAAATAATAAGTGCTAGCAATAAAAAGAAATGTCGACAAAATAAAAAGGGAGCATTTAGCTCACAATACAAAAGGGCATTATAGCTCATCCTTTTTTTTTTTTTTTTTTCAAATAAGGGGCATTTCAGCAACCCCCCCCTTTTTTTTTAATAAGGGGCATTTCAGCACACCCTTTTCTCTTTAATTGAGCATCTCAAGCTCATGTGCACATCAAAGATATACTGCTCAAAATTGCAGTGACTGAGTACTCTAAATATGCTTTAAAAAAAAAAATAACATGATCATGGTGAAGCAGCGCTGCTCAGTAATTACAACAATAAGGCCTTTTAAACATAAGAATGCATGCATGAAAAAAATCAATCAATAAAATTTGTGGCTATGTAAATTTACCATAATATGCCATTCAAAAATTGCTTTGATGTCTATTTCTCACAAGTTTTGTACCATGGTAACAACAAGTGGTAGAAACAATTTAAATTATCTGGCAGCATATAAACATGTATACTACATAAGAGGAGAAAAATAAACACATATATTCAATACAAAATATACCCACACAAAATAACTATAAGACATTTTTGTTTTGGAGAAAAAATGAATCTATGTACAATACAGTCTATGAACATCAATTTAATTACAATAAAATAATGTGTAAAAATGACCTTCGAAACGGTGTAAGTTCTGTTGAATTGTAACTATTGTTTATGTAATTTATTTTAATACAATGTCAATCTATATTTTATTATCAATTACTATTTTATTAAATTTTAGTTGTTATTATTTACTTTAGAAGTCCTAATTTATCAAGTGTTGATCTTAAAAGACATTAACTTAACGAAGACAAAACGATATATTGACAGATACAGCCAAATTCCAAACACACCTGTGATACCTGTTGGTCCAGCCAGACAGCACACAAAACATGCATACATTCCAATCAAGCGGGATCCCTCGATAATTAAACAGACATACATCAATATATCAGTGTCTAACAAGAAAATTAATAATTATGTGAAGGTAGGAGAAAAATTTTAAGTAGCAAAAACATGATGATATTTAACTTTGAAAGTACTGAAATGTAGGTTTAAACTTGGAATGAAATTTAAATAAACTGTAAATATGATCGTAAAAATTCAGTCACGAAAATAAAAAAGAGACGTTTGTGGACATCTTCTAGAAAATATTGACTAAAGTAATTATTTAAGAAATTCAAGAAAAGAATTGTTGCGTTACTTAAGTCACCACATTAATTTTCAAAAGTGACAAAAATGTAAAAAAAAGAAAAAAAAAAAAAAAACAAAACACAAGTACAAGTGAAAAAAACATCAAAATGCAATTATAAAACAATACAATATACCCTGAAATTTCACTTATTAAATGTCTTAAGCGTTAATCTGATCAATACATGAGCATTTTATTAATAAAATATATGAAGAAACAACAGTTCACAAAAATCATTACAAATAAGCATATAACTAAGTAATCAGATAAATGTAAATACTCTGTAAATATATTTCAACTAAAGTGGTATTTTATAACACTGTGAGTATTTGACAAAATAATATTGTATTAATTTACAAAAAGGCACATAAGAGTTTTAAATATATCATATTGTAGAAAAAGAAAATAATGAGATATTTCAAAGTATGATGTTATGTTTGTGTGTGTAAACAAAAGAGTGACAAGACAAATACAGTGTGTAAAAAAAGAACTGTACAACCTATGATAAACATGTAAAACTTGTATTTAAAAGGCCAAAAATGGAGTGAAACACAAAAACATAAAGTACACTTTTAAAACGGTGTTCAAAATAAATAATGTGTAAAAAATCAGTCAACATGAGGACTGTAAATAATAGCATGTTCAAAGAAAAAAAATGTGTAAAAAATGACAAAAATAGAAACAGTATATTGTGAGGTAAGAAAAAAAACTGAAAGAATATGTATGTTGTGCCATGGACTTTAATATGCAAAATTGCAGTGTGTAAGAGTGAGTAAAAAGTGTGTGCCTTAGAAGGCCTTGCCATGGACTTAAGAAATGGAAGAGGGTGAAAAGATATGTAATTGAAGACTGTCATGATTATCAAAATAAAGAGTAAAGAAAAAATAACGATGTATGTGTACCTCATAGAGGCTGAAAAATGAACACAAAAATGTAAAATACAATGTGAGCAAAAGCGAAAACATAATTTAAAATCACAAGAATGAATATGTAAGCAAATAGAAAATTAAACACACAAAAAGGTCTGTACATGAAAGTAAACATATAAAGCAATGAGTAATAATGATATTTATCGTGAGTGAACGAAACCTAGTGCATAAAGAAGAAAAAAATTAAGAAGTGCATTAAAATAATTAAATGTGTGTGAATTGCAATCCAACAATTGTATTAAACAGTAAAATAGTAATGTCATATATACTATATAAAAGGAGTAATTTAGATTTAAACTAATTTATAAATATGGTTGAAAAACAATACTAATTATTTTTTTTATAACTCCTTAGAAGCAGTAAAATAATAAAAGAAAACAATTCAGCATATTAAATATTTTCTTTGACGCGTTATGTCTAAAAAAATATTCTTAGCGTGTGCTATTTGCATACAAAAAAAAAAGATGCCAAGACAACATGATTATTATTATTATTATCATACTAGTTTTTTAAAAAAAAAACTGCATTTATAAATGACTTACCAAATTTCTCAAGAATAAAACTTCAGTTATTCAGTAAATAAAAATTTAGCAAAAAAAAACTTTTCATTAGTCATACTTAAAATATAATGTTCATTAAATTACCAGTTCAAACGGCATTGCATAGTATGAGATGTCGGTGTATCAGGAGCGCGCACATTTAAAAAAAAACAAAACAAATTGCCGATTACAGGAGGGAGAAAAAAACAGTTTTCGCCAAGTTCAGTGAATGGCACACCTAGAGACGCACGAAAAAAAAAAACTACTGTAGACTGCAGACATCCGGAAACAAAGTCCCAAATTTGCGGTGATCGGACGGCTTTTCGCACAGTTCAGCATTAGTTGTAAGTTTCACGCGTAAAGCAAGGCAGGAAAACATAATATACTCCATGGACTGCGCTGCAGGAAGCCGACACAAAAGTCTCCAAATAGTCATAGGAACGTGTAGAACTCACATAAGATTCGTCGGAGGGTGGTGTGTAGTAAGATCATCGATAATACATATATGAAATGAGGAGACGATCGGAAACTCATCATTAATGAATAGCCAGTCCATCAAGGAGCTCCGTGTTCCGTAAAAACGAAAGTCACATCACTAGAGTAATATATCACACATGTTCCATAAAACGAAAGCCACATCACTAGAATAAATAGCATTGTCGGGGCCGGAATGTGCATCCACAATGCAAGCAGATGGACTGGAGTGAAGAAGTGTCTTGATCGGGCTAGTTGATTCCGCCATTTTGCTAAGCCACCAGCAGAATAAATGCAACTTAAGTGCCTGGGGTCGGCACCAATTTATGTAAAGAAGTTATTTAGTTGGGCTGATTTAAATTTAAAGACTGCGTTGTGATACATGATAATCCAGGTTCGAATACACTTACAGTTGCAATAAAAAAAGACGTTAAATACTTGAAACTATTTTATTAAACATATACTATTGAAACATTATTATAACGGGCGGTGGTGGCTCAGCGAAAATAAAATGACGTCCTATATGGACAGTGAAATTAAGGTGGAATAATTTTAAAATTACGCCAGCACAGAATTACACATTGGCGAGAACAATAACTTGGCTGAGATTAATAGCGCCAATTCCAGAGCAACCCTAACAGTTAATCCAATAAAATTACAATGACGTAATCGCGAACAAATAATTTTAAAGTCGTCGCAGGGGAACAACTAAATAACTTACGCCAGCAGGATGCCAAGAGGAAACTCAAAAAGGCCGTTGATTTTGCAAACGGACGTAATATAATCTATTTTTAGCACACCGGTCTGAAGTTACGAAACAATTAAGAACAAAAAGAATAGTGCATACAGGGAAAAGTAAATATACAGATTTAAAAGCCGAAATGACAGGAAAATGAAAACAGAAGTGATTTAGAATTCTTGAATTTTGGATAGATTACATTAAAGAAAGCCAAAGTAAATGATTTTTAAATTAGATATGTGATCTTCATCACAAGTGGGATTAAGGCCAATTATCTACACAGGGTATTTGGGTGCATTGTTGAATTTTTTTTACCGAAGAACATTCGGGTTAGCAGCATGTGCTTTCATTTGCTGCAACTCTGGAAGAAGAAATGCCTTTTTGGTGGGTAATGACTCCTCCCGATCTCAAAAACAAAATCGGTGGTAGCAAACTTAACTGTGCTGAAAACATTGTATTCAGCAAAGGAATGGTACAAAAATTGCATTTAAGTGAAGATCAGTGCAGGATTTATGTTCCAGAAATAATATCACTGTGCTTTGTCCAAAAAATTGTGCAATCCGATTATAAAATCACATGCCATACAAAACATACAAAATCCATATGTTGTATGGCCAATTTGTACAAAGTTGTAGGCATGAAGGTGTGAATGCTTGCCCACATTGTACCAAAGCTGTTTCACTTATGATTTCAATATTTTTGGAACTCCCTAAAAAGACATCATGATTTGTTTTGCACTAAGAAGTGCACATTTGGCCATAATAATGTGACATAACGTAGGCAACTGTAAACATTTTTCCATGAAAGCATTGACTGCCTTGTCTCACAGTAGAATAAATGTATTCACAAGTATCTCAGCCATCTATTTTCAATCAGTGATGCCGCTTACGCGCTATAACGCTCAAATACGCAAAAAATCGATGATGGGACGCAAAAGAAAAGTTACAACGCGTCCCCCGGGATGCATAATTTCCATCATGCAAAATTTTGAAAAAAAATAAATAAAGGTGAGAGAGGGTGCGTTCAGACTGCCAATTTTGGGTAAATCTCTAGTAAAACACAAACTATGGTTCAGACTCTTTTCAGAGCAAAAAAAAAATAAGCACTTTTTAAGGACCCCCAAATTTTTCTTAAGTAGGGTCTATCGACAAATGACGTCACGCTTGGAGGAAAAGAGGGCTGTGAAATTGTGACGAGGGGGGAGGGGGGGACAAGATGTGACATTATACATTTACATTAAAATAAAAATATTTAAAATCAGAAAATTAAATTTGATTTCTAGCATTTAAATTTGATTTCTAGCATAGTGCTTTGTTTTTAAACTGTAAGTATATGTATATGTAATACAGCATGACATGTGCCAAGGGTGGTATGGTGAAGTGTGAGCAGGAGGCAAAGAATATTTTTAAAAAGCGTGACATTATTTATGGACAGCCTTTTATTACTTTCGTTATTACCAAATTTTAGATTTTCTTATTGTAAAGTTGGCACGTTGTTGCTTTAAGTGCAAATGTGGCAATTTTCCAAAATTGAAAAGCCCACAATGTATGTACAAGCAATGTACGTACATTGCTTGTACACCCACACCACAATGTACCACTACAATGCATGTACAAGCAATTAATACAGACAAAATAATTCCTTTTTTTCTCTCAAGTAACATGTATGTCTATATACTGTAATTTATGGCAGAAACACTGCACCGATCGCACCCACGAAAATGAGCTTAATTAACTAAAAAATTATCAGAAATGCTGCACCCGCGATCCCCTCCCTCCGAAAAAAAAAAAAAAAGAAACATCGCACTGGGATGTATTTTGGGGGGGGGGGGGGGGGGATAAGCGGTAAAAATATCTCCTTTCCCATATGTTTTAAAGTATTTACCGCTATTTTATGAAGCTTACAATTTCCATTTTCAAATAATCAGTGTCCGATTTCATATAAAACATCAGTTTTTATATTCACAAAGACGAATTTATAGAAATAAATAAATAACTTGTAAAAACTTATTGCATTCGCAAAAAGTTCGGACAGTATAGCACATGCTGATAAAGTGAAACAGCTATCCGATGAGCAGGCTCCAGTCAAAAGTAAACACTTTTTTTTTCTCCGCAGCCGGCCAGCTGTTTATTACGTAATGAGTGTGCTTCAGCGAATTGTTTCTTTTAAGCTTTGAATGTTGTGTGTTGTTGATATTTCTATTAATTTATTACTTTTGATATTTATAACATTGGAGTTTATTTTAAAAGCACTCAGCGTTTCCTGAGCTTGCCAATTACTTGTAGTGTAGTTGAGTTTTTACTTTAATAATAGCTTAAGGCAGTGTTTATTCCGTACAGTGCTCCTTCACAGGGCGCAAAGCCGCACGGCAAAAAAACAGAAATAACATAAACTTTTAGATGAACTTTTTTTTTTTTTTTTTGGGGGGGGGGGGGGGGGGTAGAATGGTTTAACTCGCACCGGGCGCAACAGACTAGTTTTGGTTGAGATTCAGTATTTCAAGAACAATCAGGCCCGGACTGGCTCCTAGGGGGCATTTGGCTATTGAAAAGGGGATCCAACGTATGACGTCATCGTGTTACGGTACAATCAATATGAACACAGCTTGAGGCTGGAAAAGGGGAACGAAAAGTTTCTATGCCAGACGATTTTACGGTCTATTACCACTAGAAATTAGCACTTTTTAAGCACCTTGCGGCTATACTGAGAAACTTTAAGGATATAGGTAAAAAATTAAGTACTTTTTAAGCACTTTTTAAAGGCCTTAAAAATGAAAAAAAAAAAAGTAAGTACTTTATAAGGTATTTTAAGCACCGTCCGAACCATGAAACTGCTCGTGTTTTACTCGGGGAGATTGACATCGTGAACGGCTTTGTGGGCCCGTTTACATGCACACAAATGCGGAGTAACGCTTTCCCTACATGGGGGAAAAAATGCAGGGTAGAAAGATCCCTAGTCGAAAGGAGGCATAGGAGTGTTCACTTTCCCATGATGCATTGCGAGTTTCCCCCTATACTCTGCTTTTACCCGGGACATATATCGTGCTGTGCACACACGTGGTTAAGCTGAAGAGAAAAGGGGATTACTTTGACGTTCTTCTCCTTTCTCCCTCCCCCACTCCCTTTCTCACACTTCCGTTTTCATGTTAGAGGTTGTTCCGTTAGAGATGGTGGACTATCGGTATTGAATAAAGTTTTTTCATTCTTTATTTTTAATATTCGCTTGTGTAAATGTAAACAATGATTTGTTTTATATTAAATCTGACAATTATTACTTAGAAATGAAATCTATAAGCTATAGAAGTGGTAAATATTTTAAACAATTTAGAAGAGAAAAGGGGGGGGGGGTGTTCCATATTTTACTGTTGTATATCCTTTCCTTCCTCAAATATATTCCAATTTTCCTTGTGATAAATTTATTAATACATAGTAATTATTTTTTTTAATTAATATAAGATGGAGGGGCGCTTGAACGGTATTTTATTGTAGTTTTAATTATTTAAGATGTTGCGGCTGTTCTGCGAGTACATTTTACTTTCTTAAACATTTCTACCGATGCAGCCTTTCTCCCGGTTTTTACTGTACATACAAAAGGGGATTTTATTATTAGGATTTATTAATTATTAGGATTCAGGGCGTGATCAGGAAGGCTTTATAATTTCTTGATTAATTATAATTCATTTTATTTATTTATTTTTTTTAATATAAGTTTTAGGTTATTTATAAATAAGATATTCATACGCATCAGCACACCGAAATGGGTGAGACATGATAACATCAGTCGTGAAATTAACCAAATGCTTTTATATCGATAAGGACCCATTTTTTGGAAAAAAGGACCCGTAAATTTTGGAGTCCTGGGTCCCAAGGACCCGTCTCTTCCAAAGTCTAGCGACATCACTGTCAATGCTCATTTGCCCCTCTATAGCTTTTATACAATTTTTGTAATTTCTACAGTTACATTTCTGTTTATCAAACAGTTTAGAAAAAGTTATAGAAAGTTATGAAAGAAAATAATTAAAGAGAGTTTATAATAGACAGAGAAAAGCAAGTTTCACTGAAACTGCTTTATATCAGGCTTCTATGAAGAAAAACAAAATTTACTTTTATTTTTGTAGCTTTTATACTCTACAATATCATGCAGCAAATCTTGTGTTATGGCTAGTGGGCACCTGGCACATATTTCTCTAATTGCATTAATCCTGCGGGGAGAAAAATTAGCAATCACAACATTTTCTTTTACAAAACAATAAGCATTTTCTAAACAATACTTTTGATCAAATGCATTTAGTAACTTACAACATAATTTGATTAACACAGAAAATAGTTTATTCCATTTAATTTAAAATGAGTTAATCCATTAGCAAATGAACATGCACAAAACTTTATTACATAAAAAATTCTTCATTTTATCATTATTGTCCAAAAACAATGTTAAGGCATCTTTCATAAATTCTGAAAGGCTCAAAATTATCTAAGTTCTTATATAACTAAATTACTAAATAATTTAGGCATATATGTACTATTGAATCCCCTTCTTTCCACATCTAAAAACATCAATAGAAAGATAAAAATTTTTAGCTTTAAAATTTACAAGGCTTTTATAGTTTATTAATTTGAGATTAATGAGGCAATTTATGAAAAAGAATAGCAAAAAAATACTTTTTATTGTTTTTTAAAGAAATCAATTATATAAGTAGCAATTTAATTGTAATTACAAATGAGTCTATACCATACCTGCCAACCTCTTTAAGCCAAAAACAGGAAGACTCGGGTTGAAAAAACAGAAGATTTCACAAAAAATCAGAAGGTAATTTTTAAATATAAGAAGTAAAAACAGAAGACCCCCAGTTTACCACCATTTCTCATTATTTTTTTATATTAGTAGTGCATAGAAATTAAAACAAAATTAAATAGTAATAGAAAAGAGCTTACCTGAAATTTTTATAGAAAACAAAGAAAGATGGAGTATTTTCACAAAAATAAAAACAATTAAATAAATGGGAATTTGACTCTATTTTTAACCAAAGTACGTTTTTTTGCTTCAACTAATAGTTCATCAGAAAAATTATTTTCGTAACAAAGTATGTTAGCTTTAGTTTTCAACACAAATAAATTTTCTAATGATGAATTACTGACGGAGGAATGAAATGAAGTTCTGTTTTTTTTTTTTTTTTTTTTTTTAAACTATCGATAAAAGATTTGCCTACAAATGCTTTGACCTCACTCATACAATAGCATTGTGCTGTTAGCTGTTGAAATGATTACGTTAATAAATGACTTTGAAATGGATTTATTTATTTACTAATTTTTTAGAATAATTTGCAATACAATTTAATATATCAACTAAAAATTTAAAAAACAGAAGATTTTATCTTCTGGCAGAAGACCGGAAGATAGCTTAAAAAAACAGAAGTCTTCTGCCAAAACCAGAAGGGTTAGCAGGTATGCTATACCCTATTAAAGTAATCCCTAAAAGCTACAACAGGGAAAAAAATGAATTTTTATTTGTTTGATTATTTTTTATTTTTACAGGGTTCCCACTACAGCACAGCCACAGAAATAGTTTCTTTGGTAGCCTTTATGGTAAAAAAAGTATCCTTTTTAATAATCTAAACAAAGTTTGAAAAATGTTAAATACACATTTTTGTTTTCGGAAAGAAGTTTATACAATATTTGTGAAGATTAAATTCATTGTATATTACTCCGTAGCAGATAATGCTTGCAGTTTAGTTCCGTTTCCTTAGATGCAGAAGTTCATAGAGCAAATCATAGAACTGTCTACATTATAAAGTAGGCAGTTTTCAATATCTTCCGAAGTATTTTTAAGTAAAAAAAAATTCTAATGTTTACTTATCCGCTTAGCATTACACAAATGATGCAAGTAAAGTGATAGAGAATTCACTAGACAGATTTTGCCCGAACTTTAGAGAAAACTCTCCAAAAAGTATAAATACTTGAATAGGTCATCTCACTGTTTCAGTCTTTAATTGGCTTTTCTGTCAAATGCTATGTTCTATTAAGAATATAGCACTTTGTATAATTTTGATGCCAGAGGCACCGTTGTTTTGCCAAGTGGTATTTTAAAATTTGTTTATGAATTCAGTATTGTTGTATGCTGTGGGGGAGTCAAGGGTTTGGCTCAAGTATTCTGATATTTTAGCAAATGGACCAATTTTATTTACTGTAAAGAAATTGCAGTATTTTAGGAAGTTTCTCCGATTAATGACTAGTTATCTATAGAATTAATGCTTGTAAATTCCTGTAAATTGTGCTTTGAAGATTGTTTGAGAAGTTTCTAAGCAGTTATGTTTGTGTTTTGTCCTGGCATCAATTGGCTACTGAAACTACCTACAAACCCCAGACTTTAAAGTATATAACAAAGTGAATGATGTACCACTGTGTCGTTCCGATAGTTGGCTGCATCATGTTTTTGGAATTCTGAAGTTTTGTCAATTTTTTGATAATGAAAACACATCTTTTACTGTAGTGAACTACAATGGAACGACACAGGCGGTATGAATCTAGCTTATCTGTTCTTGCCAGATATTTCTCAAAATCTATGGGTGGACGCTGTTGCACTACGCTCAGTGTTTATCATGTTGTTAGTAGTGTGGTTACACATCCTAAACTGAAACGTTCTAGGTGAAAAACAGAAATTGCATTGCTACTCCTAGAAAAATAGTTGCCATTTTCCTCGACAGTTGCTTTTAGGCTGTTTTTACATGTAAATAGTCGCCTATTCTCGATTATAGTAGCAAATAGTCTCCTTTTAGTAGCCAGTGGGAACCCTGTTTTTACAATAAAATAATTACAAATTTCAGGGATCTTTACAACTCATATTTTAGAGGTTGAGAATTTGATTTTACAATTGCAACAGATAAGTTATTTATTTTGATAAGCACAAGTTAGAAAACCAAAAATTCAATAAATTTGCACACAATTTGAATTAAATGTATTCACAATTGACTACAGAATATAAAAATAGCTTATTCTTAAATGAGCACTAAAAAGTGAAAGTCATAAGAATTGTTAGTCCAAAAGTCTAATGATTTTACATAATACATATACAATATTCCAGAAAAGGACATCCTCATCATAAAATTAAATAACACAAAAACAAAAATTGAGAGATAAAGGAAATAAAAAGTATGCTCATTTTTCATGGATCAAAATCAAAGGTATCATAATGATTAAAAAAATTGTCTCAAAAAATCCAACATCAAAGGACAGTTCCTCTGATGGAGGTTTAATGATCAGCAATCTAAAAAGCTATCATGGCAGCAAAATAATTCTTATTTGTATTAGTGAAGAGCTATTCTAAATACACTTAATTTTCTTCACTTAAAATAAATAATTAACTTCATGCTCTATTTTTAACATTACAGTTACCACAGTAACAGAATCGATTAATGCTACTTAAGTTGTAAAATTCCACAATTCAATGAAAGCTGAAGTTATTTCTACAGTTCTTGACAATCACAAATGAAAATACACAAGTATGAAACAAATAGAACACTAATTTGTCTGTTACTTTAAAAATACTCAAATTTTTACTGCTATTCTAGATTTTACTTCCTTTGCATGTGTGGCAGCATTTTCACAAAGTGCATTACCAGGTCTGCAAGGGTCAAATGGTGGAAAAGGTAGAATTTTACACAAAAAGACCTCAGCACCATCATTTTGTTACCATAGAAAAATTTCAGAGGGGTGTCTTGACCCCTGGAATGCTCCCCCTGATACAGTCTTGCCCCTTACTTATATTAATGCTAGTGTAACGAATATTATAATGAATCAGAATTATGATTGAGCCGTGAATGTAATGAGTTAGTTTATCCGTGAGTTAGTGATTCTTTGAGAGTATGAGTTAGTGATTCCGTGATTTATCAATGAGACTTGTTTTTAAGTAATATTTGAAATGTGATTTTAAACTAATTATGTTTTGTTGTTGCTCCAAAAATTTAAGCTAACAGCATCTTACTGTATTCTAAGCATTATGGGATATGAATTTTAATCACCCATCCTGGTTGCATTAAGTGAATAAATTGGATTATTTTTTATAAGCTGGAGTGTAGAATAGTTTGTTGTTAATGGATTTTATACAGGACACCTGCCCCTTGTGATAAAAACCTAGTGTTGACTTAATTTGGCAGGGCGCAGCGCCCGGCGGCCCTTTTATCGTCTTTTTAGCGCAGGGCGGCCCTATTTCTCTTCTTTATGCGCCCTCCTGCTTTTACATTTTTATTATTATTAGTAAACAACCAGCACTTTTTATTTCCTACATACCATTTGCGGCCCATCACGATAATACGTTAATTAAAACGGTTACAATTGAGTACAATAATCCCATCATAAAAATAGGTTCGATTGAAAACGGCACTTTCACAAAAACCATCTATGAAATCCGATCTTTCCCACAAATGTAATTTATAAAAATGCTTTTTTCAAATATTCTACTCTTTGAGATCGAAATACTGCTACTGCCCTTTTCTTTGTTTTCTTTTGAGCGAGCCGAGCAGCCGAGTAACCCGAAAAGGCCCCTCTTGTATGTTTTGTTTTTGCTGACTGAAGTGAAAAGCCTGATCGGCATTTCACTTAGGAGTTGGGGGAAGAAAATACGGTTGGGAAATTCAAAATTTTCTCAAGTTATCTAAAAATTTCTGATTCCATCTGTCAATCCTCAAATATCGGTGGCTGCGTTTGATAAATATGTAGTTGCGAATTATCAAAAAGTCATTATACCAGAGTTCGTCGCCAGCTGTATATAATTATTGCTCTTCTCGATGTCTTTAACAGTTTCGCAACACTAGCAAGCCCCCCCCTAAACGATTTGCTCTTTTTAATCGACTTTCTTTGTACATATTTTTCGTAATGTATAACAGTTATTTACTAATCATATATAATTACAGATGATACAGAAAGAATGCCTTAGCAAAACGACGTTTTGCGATTCGAAAATTCTGCCTCCGCGGGATTTGCTTGCTTGTTATGGCAAGTCTAGAAAAGGGATATCTTCTAAGGGGGGTGCATTGGTTGGGTGACTTTTTAAGGAGTTCTAATGTGTATTGACGCGTACATCTTGATGAAACTGACCAAAACTCCAGACCGACAGTCGCGCGGGCAGGACCCGCCGAACGTGGGAACTTCAACACTTCAACCGTGTACCATGTTCAGTGGCTTTATCTACTCAAATCCATCTGAAAATCGAGGGATTTGCGACGTTTTGCGAATACAGCAATTGAAACACATTATGCCAGTGATGTCGCTAGACTTTGGAAGAGACGGGTCCTTGGGACCCAGGACTCCAAAATTTACGGGTCCTTTTTTCCAAAAAATGGGTCCTTATCGATATAAAAGCATTTGGTTAATTTCACGACTGATGTTATCATGTCTCACCCATTTCGGTGTGCTGATGCGTATGAATATCTTATTTATAAATATCCTAAAACTTATATTAAAAAGATTAAATAAATAAAATGAATTATAATTAATCAAGAAATTATAAAGCCTTCCTGATCACGCCCTGAATCCTAATAATTAATAAATCCTAATAATAAAATCCCCTTTTGTATGTACAGTAAAAACCGGGAGAAAGGCTGCATCGGTAGAAATGTTTAAGAAAGTATCACAAGGAAAATCGGAATATATTTGAGGAAGGAAGGGATATACAACGGTAAAATATGGAACCCCCCCCCCCTTTTCTCTTCTAGATTGTTTAAAATATTTACCGCTTCTATAGCTTATAGATTTCATTTCTAAGTAATAATTGTCAGATTTAATATAAAACAAATCATTATTTACATTTACACAAGCGAATATTAAAAATAAAGAATGAAAAAACTTTATTCAATTCCGATAGTCCACCATCTCTAACAGAACAATCTCTAACATGAAAACGGAAGTGTGAGAGGGAGAAAGGAGAAGAACGTCAAAGTAATCCCCTTTTCTCTTCAGCTTAACCACGTGTGCGCACAGCACGATATATATCCCGTGTAAAAGCAGAGTATAGGGGGAAACTCGCAATGCACCATGGGAAAGTGAACACTCCTATGCCTCCTTTCGACTAGGGATCTTTCTACCCTGCATTTTTCCCCCCATGTAGGGAAAGCGTTACTCTGCATTTGTGTGCATGTAAACGGGCCCACAAAGCCGTTCACGATGTCAATCTCCCGGAGTAAAACACGAGCAGTGTGTGTTTTACTAGAGATTTACCCAAAATTGGCAGTCTGAACGCACCCTCTCTCACCTTTTTTTTTTTTTTTTTTTTTTTTTTTTAAATTTTGCATGATGGAAATTACGCGTCCCGGTGGATGCGTTGTAACTTTTCTTTTGCGTCCCATCATCGATTTTTTGCGTATTTGACGTGTTATAGCGCGTAAGCGGCATCACTGTTATGCTTTTGCCAAAATCAGAGCATAATAATGATCTTTTGCTTTAGCAATGTAGCGCTAGGGTTATTGGCGCCCGGTGCGGTCCTTCAGTTTGCCGCCCCATTCTTTCTAAGTTTCAGCATTTTGCCCCCACTCGGTCCTTTAGTTTTCCACTTTATTATTTCTAAGTGCCCTGCCGGCCACCATGTTTTTTGTTTTTTTTTTTGCCACCGGGGCGGATCCCCCCCCTCTTATTACGCCACAGTTTTAATTACATAAAAGTGGAGTAAATGCAGAATTTAGTAAATCAGACTATTGACAAGATTTGGTATTCTAAATATTCATATTATACACCATCCGATTTTAAAAAATCTCAACATTTTAATGAATGAAGAAAGGAAAAAATAAAATAAAATAAAAGCAAAAGAAAGCTAGTTCTGGAAAAGGATGTCTTCAGAAAACAAATTGTGTCATAAGTTAACAGCTAGGTTATTCATAAAACAAACTGTCATCAATTTAAGCTTATTTTCAGTTAAAAAAAAAAAAAAAGAAAAAGAATTCTGGAAGGTTTATTAAAATATAATTCGCTTAAGTACTTTTGGCACCAGGATGTTGATTATTTTAATTATATTAAGCTGATTAAAAACATTTGATAGTTAAAATAAATATTCATTAGTACTTTTTTTATTTTAAAAAGATTAAAGCAAGGTTTAAGAAAGAAAATTTAGTGTTTTTAAAGAGACCTTTTTAAGTATGTTACAAGAAATTAAATATAAAGCGTTATGAAAAATAAATTATTGAAAATATTTTAAACTTTAAAGAAAGAGTACTTTTTAAAAAACTTATATTCACTTTTCATGAATGAGCAAGCATTAAATTAGAAGTGAAAGAGGACTAACAAATATATTTCAGTGATTTGATTTGATATGGTGTTGTACATTCCAACCATAGGATGTATTACAAAATTTGCATGACTATGTCATTTTTTCCAGCAATCTTCTGTGTTCTGAATTAAATTTCCCCAATTTCTGTAGTTATAAATTGATGGATGAGTTACAATTGTTTGATGCAATTTTAATAATGTCTAATAGTAATAAGGGTAACTTTGAAAATCTTTACTCGGTACTCATTCAATAATTATTGCAAACAAAAGAATTTAAATAAAATTCAGATTTATATAATTAAATTTTATACATCCTGCATTGCAGAAATTTTATTATTTTTATTACGTGCTAAACGCATCTACCCTAATCCACTTACACTGAGAGTACTTTTCTGTTTAAAAGTTTGTACCAATATAGGTGAAATATCATATATGAATGAGATCCAGTAATTGTGGTCCAGTAGTGATAGTGTGATAAAATGGAGGAACAAAAATTAACAGTCCCTCTGCCTAACAAATCATGTCTGGCTAAAAATTTCTGAAATCTTCTTCAATAAATGTACTTATGTATTCTTATAAATAATAAACATGTGTGTCACGTAATTTTGAGAAAAAAAAATTAAGCAGAAAATTCGATATTACTTATATTAAAATTTCTTTATGCTAGAAGTTTTTTTAAAATCAAAACTTCTAGTTATGTAGATTTAATTCACATATTTATGTCATGTTTAGACCAAAATATTATCAACAAATTATTTTTCCTATTTCGCTTACACTTACTTCTACTGGATATTTTCTCCAAAAGAAGGGGGCGGGGGACTAAGATGATTAGGAAAAAATCTTACTATGCATTGTAAGTCAAAACACATATTTCAACTCTACATGTTAAAGTTTCGGGGATCAGATAGTTTCAAACCAGTTTCTGTATGTTATCTACCTGTACATTCTCTCGTGGAACCCCAAAGTGCCCTTTTTGAGAACAGGGTGCCCCTTTTGAAAATTCCCCCCCCCCCGGCGGCCCTTTTTTTCTAGAGTCAACACTAAAACCCTCCTTAAACTAGCAGATTGCTCTAAACAGTCTTTTGAAAAAGCTGGAATCTCCTTTGCAAGTATTGCAGGTACTACCTATCTTTAATATTAATCTATGCTATTTTTAGAAGTTTCAACAGCTTCAAGTGATGCGTATGTTAAAGTCCCAATACAGAGTTCCTGGAAAAAAGTATTCTGAAGGTCGGACAATAAAATTTTTACAATTTGATAAATAAACATGCTTTATATTCTTTTACAATTTTTGTTTTTAAGTTATTTAATTTTAAAACTGGGTAGTCCTTTTCTGAACACCCATAATTATAAAGACATGTACATTATCGTATTAACTAAAACTAGTTTGAAATGAAACAGTAAATCACTTACCCGACTGTAATACATTCATCTGAATTTCGTTCAGAGACAAATTCCTGAGCTATTGTTTTAACAACTGGTTCAATAGACTAAAAAATAAAACAGAACAATTACACACCAAGCATTATATATGCATACAAAATAGATCTAGTTTTGAAATCAAGCTACATGCAATTGATTTTTATTGAGCCACAGAAATTTGACATCTAATTATATTTTTCAATCTATAACATAACAGATAATTACTATTAATTCAAATTAATTTTTTGTCAAATTTACTAATATCTAAGTTGCAGTGATTTCTGAACAATCACAAAAGAGAAGAAAATATTTACACAACATAGCAGTAATTATCACTTCTTAATGAAAACTTTATTGGTAACCCTATGCACTACCATTTATTGATACCATGAATGAAAATTCAAAGCTAAAAAAAAAAAACAAATTTACAGGAAAAATGCAAAAATATCTGATCAAAAGTACTACCTATTAGGGTGGTGTGAAAAACAATTTTTTTTTGGTTTTTTAATTTGAAATGTCACCATGTGCAATAGTTGCGATTTTGATAGTAAAATTAAACCCTGAAATTTGGATGAAATTGTTTAATATCTTAGGCCTCCTCAAGATCCACGAATTTTGAAAATTATAGGAAAAAATGTTTTAAAATCAACTGCCCTTTTCATTAAAAACATAATAAAAATATGAAATGTCACCAGGTTATTTATTTGCACTTTTGAGTATATAAGCATCTTTTAAAAACTAGCCGATGTAAAATTAATTCTTAGGCCTCCCCCAATTCCTTGAAGTTGAGCGTTTTTCACTGAAAATGGTATGCAAAGATCTGTAAATAGAGAAGATACTAGTCTTACCTTCTCATGTAAGGAGTAGGTTATTTCACTCAGAAATCAGACTCTTTTTCAAAACATGGCATTAGTTTCCTATCGAATGTTTTTGCTCGGATGAATCCAACTTATGCATGGAGGCCACACACATGAAGAGCAGATTCTGTCACTATCCTAATCATCCTCTCAACTGCTTGGGAATGGCAGGGTATTTTTAGAAATTTATCGCAAGGACGTGGATGTTTATCTGACTTGAGTAATTACTGTAACACACTATTGGTCCATTTCTTTGTGATGGAAGGCTCAGTTACAACACATTCTTGTCAATGGATAACGTCAATGCAGTCATTGCTTTCGAAATTCACATTTGGAATCTGAAACCTTCAAATGTTCATTGTTTGTTGTGAAGATTTTCTGGCCTTTATGATATGCTGAATGACAAGCTGATGGACAGATATTCTGCCGTCGAATAACTTGCAGCGAGTACATTTTCTGCATAAGCAAAATACGCGTTGTTTTGAACAACATTTTTCATTATACCTTTTAAATTATCTGGGAGATACTGAAATAGAGATATAAAATTGTAGATTCTTTGGGCCATCCTGAAAGGCAATGTTACACTTGATTCTGAACCATGTTGGCAAGTATACTTTCATTACGAATGTGGCTAATACAATAAGTTGTGGTGTTGGATAAGATGTTCCAAAATACAAATGCAAAGTGTGATTTGCGAACGACAGCCAATGAGAATGAGAAAGTTTTCCCAGGTTCTCTATTTGCTAGATCTTGTGGGCAATAACAAGAGGAAACAGCCTTACAAATTTCCCACAAATAACGATTATCTGTGCTAAGATCTCCAAAGTCAATATCGGACTTAAATGAAAATTCAATTTCCTGGAACTTAATGATAGGAACTTACCAATCTTCATGCCAATAGGTCTTTAGGGACTTACCAATCAATCCAATAAATGCTCTTGGTCTTAATGTTTTCCCGTTGACTGCTTCTGTAAGGTGGCATAAAGGTAGTTTGTTAAAATGAAATTGACATATTTGTCCAATGCACGGGAGAACTCAACTTTCCTCCAAGGCGTCTAATTACACGAGCATTTACACCGGTAGTAGTCACTTCTCCATCACTTCACATAATACCTGATTCTGATAAATCAAAAACTTTCTCATTTAAATAAGGGCTGAAGATACCATCGGAAATGTCCTTTGAAGTCTTACTCTTCAGTGCAAAATGTTCCAAATGGACAGAACTGGGTTTTTCAACTAGCGTAATATATACTCTTCCCATACTTTTCTCTTATGCCACTTGCTGTCATCCATTTTCGTAATTGTAAGAGTTTCATCCCTTCTTCCGTCAAAAAAGAAAGCTATGATCTTGTGACCAGACAGTGGCGGATTAATGCAAGTTTGTTGGTGGGGGCAGTTAGTTAGAAGATTGATATATACATCCATTTCACAGAAGTAAAATATGTTCTTTTACATTAATTCCTTTTTTCTCAGCAGGGTGGCTACAGAAATTGAGAAAAAAAGTTCCCTGATTTCCTCGACTACCTTTATCAAATTTCCAGAACTAATTACTATATACATACCATAATCTTTCATGTAAATCACCATTGTGTATCATGCACCAACAGGTGAATGCTTCATATAGGGAAATAAATAATAGAAAACTACAAAAATGCTTAATATTAATAAAATTGTAGTTCAACCAATCTATCATTTGAAATTTTAAAAAATATGTAAAAAGGCTTAAAAATGAGCACTATCTATTTAAAAAAAAAATTGTCTTGCGGGGGAGCTTAGCAGGCATCACTCAAATGTCCCATCACTTTAAAAAACACAACGGCGCAGTAGAAGACGAAATCATCTTTTACCAGGGTCATTCCACGTCAGACTAATCACCTCAAATCATCTTTTACCATTCATTTTACCTACGACTTTATTCAGGAAGCAATTCACATGCGAAATTGATTCACATGCCGATATGATTCGCATATCCGGTTTCTTCTATGATCCGCATCTTAGAACGAGTCCGAATACATGCACTTTTCGGATTCGTACAGTGATAGTGCACCTGAGTCTCGGATTCATATTTCTATGTTCTCATATGATCTGTATTCTGGTTTCGGATTCGTATAATGTCTGTATCTGTGCATCAGTTGAGTATCGTGTGATCCAGAACGAAGAGGCGCATCAGATTGACAATTAAAAATGATCTAGTTCACTAGGCAAAAACGGAAGTTCCCTGATTTTTAAATATTTTTGCAAAATTCCCTGATATTTCCAGATCGATAAAGTACCCTGATTTTTCCATGATTTCCCTGATCCGTCGACACCCTGCTCAGGAGGGGGGGGGTTCGCTCCAGCCACCCCCCTTTAATCCGCGCTTGTGCGACCTATTACCTCACCTTGAATTGCTTGACGTGTCTTTACCCTTTCTCGCCGAATTTTATACTGATCAATAACAGATGTACTGTTATTGATCAGATTCATGTCTGTACTTGTATATGTCCACTTACATCATGAAGCAAAGCTGACGCAAGATCAGCTGTAGCTCAATCACTGACGCTTCGCCTATCACACTTTCTGGAAAACACAGATAATTTTATTTGAGACTTAGGTTTCAAAATCAGCTAAGAGCGCTGTGAAATGAAATCAGGATCTTTCTGGGATAGAATGGGGTGGGTGGGTGGAGTAATAATTTAAAGAAGAATACAAGCTGAAAATCAGGACGATGTTTACAAAAAGTATGTGAGAGGTGAGATTTGTTAATATCAAGCTCATGTTGGTAATGAAGTGGATGTAGGCAAGTTTGTTTATCCAATTCGTTGAGCTATTTTTGGAGTAAAAATGGCAAACTTCAAGGGATTTGGGGAGGCCTAAGAATTAATTTTGCATCGGCTAGCTTTTTACAAATGTTTATATACTCAAAAAAGCAAATAAATAACCTGGTGACATTTCATAATTTTTTTCTTTAATGAAAAGAGCAGTTGATTTTAAAGCATTTTTTCTTATAATTTCCAAAATTCGTGGATCTTGAGAAGGCCTAAGATATTAAACAATTTCATCCAAATTTCAGGGTTTAATTTTACGATCAAAATCGCAACTATTGCACATAATGACATTTCGAATTTTAAAAAACATTGTTTTTTGCACCACTCTACTACCTATATCACTTTTATGCTTTAGTAGAACATTTAGTCGATTGTTTCAAAGTTTATTATTGATATATTCTTAAAAAACATTGTTACAGCACATTTTTCTAAATTCATTTGAACAGTACCCATGTTTTTGTCAATACAGTAAGACTGGCTTAAGATGCTCTTCAAGGGACCAGCTTGAAAAAGCGTCTTAACGGGAAAGTGTCTTAAAGTGAATTGGGAAAGAACAAATAGCATGTATTTAGAAACTACATATTTTTGTTTTACAACTTTAATAATGCCTTTTCTAGAGGTCGCAACTTAGATGTTGCTTTTGGTGGCAAAAAGACAAGTTTTATGTTAGTGACAGAATGTTTTTTGGGTGCGTCGGGCAGTTGTTAACAAAGAGATGATTTTTCTGTTTTGCTTACCAAAAAATATGTCCAGCTGTTGAATCCAGTTTTTGAAAAGTTTATTTGTCATCCAGGCACGTCGTTGAGAAAGGTTATCACATGTGAATGTACGATCATTTTTAAAACATTGCTGAGACCTACTTTCCCCAATGACAACCAATTTCCATTTATGGGTGCCAGTAGAATTTGTACATGTCAAAACTGTTAGATGTTTTTTTGCTCATCTTTTCACCATGGCGTGTCTCATTTTTAAAAACAAAAGATTTATCGGGCATGAGCTTATAAAATAGTTTGAATTCTTCAGCATTGTATACATCTTCAGAAGCATAATCACGTAGTAATGAAGGCAACATATTATCTTTCCATGAAGCAATATCATCATAACAGATTCAGCCTCACCTGAAATTTGATGGTAAACAATACCATGCCTGCTCCGAAATCTGCCCAGCCAACATATTGTTCCACAAAATTCAGTGAAGTTGAGACATGCCGCTGTCTCCTTGGCCTTTTTTATGACAACCATATGGCTACCATTCAGTAGATAATTTAAACTACAAGCGAGTTGGAACCAGGCCAATAAAACTTTTTCCAACTCCTCATACTTTCCATGTTTTACTTTTTATCATTTACTGCCTGTCACTAATCCATTTTGTTCAATTTCAGGTCTGTTTTTTAGCACAGTTCTTAAAGTGGAAGAGGGTATGCCTAATTCAATAGCAATATACTTTTGTTTGTTTTTTTCAGCTGCACATCCTTCATCATATTTTTAAAAATGTTTGGCTTGTCCGAAATCAATAAAGCTTTATGTTCCATTACCGTTTTACTCATTACATTGGTATTAATAAAATCACTTATACACTCTACTCACTAACTAAACACTAAACTGATCAATAGATTCACCTGAAGGAATGAGTCTACAAAACTAGTATTCAAAGAAATGTTGCCTGTCTCTTTGAGGAAGTCTTGCAGCAGTAGAAGAAAGAGTACAATGGTACTTTATCAGGGAAAGGAATTATAAAATAGGGTTGTGAAGCACAGTCCACTGGTCTACAAAGAGGTATAGCTGTAAGCTTTGTTCTAGCTTGTAGGCGACTTTTGGCCCCGCAATATTCCAAATCATTTCTGTCTCTTTAACCCTGAGTAGGTTTTATTCCCCCTCTGGAGATGGGGCAAATTTTAATGAATTGGATTTTTAGCTTTTGTCCCCCTCTGGAGACATTTTGCAATCTAGGGGGAGAAAGCCCGAACAATGTCGACATTGCAATTGTTCTGTATTCCTGAGTAAAAACGGGTGTAACAACCTGATAGCAGTGTGGGAGAGATAGGCTTCTTTATTTGCTGAAATAGACGAACAATAGTGCTGTGAACAATTAAAATTTTGGCTTTTTCTTGTTAACAACCAGAGGTTGAGTAATTTGTCAGTGTACAGGACTTAAAGAGAGGGTCGTTGGATGAATGGATATTTATAAAGGGGGGTGTAAGGAAGTTAGGTTACCATTACTAACCTGGGGATTGCAATACCCTGCAAAAAGGGGGAAAAAAAAGTTTCATCAGAAAACCACGAAGAGCATCTTAACTGACAACAAAGAGCAGAACAAAAGTGTTTTAAATAGAAGTGTCTTAAGCATGTTTTACTGTAGTTAAATTAACTAAGAGAGACCTTATCTTTATATCCCTATCATAATTGAGGTTCCTTATATGCATATGTATAAAAAATGGGAGAATAAAACTTACATCAGGAGGTACACCTTCATGAGCAGCTTGAGCAGCAAATGTAAGAATTTTTGTAACATCTGAAAATTTAAACTTATCAATATAGTTACAAATTTTAATATTAAAAAAATCACACTCATAATTTAAGCAATAAACATGATTATACTGTAAGTCAATTTTACAAAAACTAAATTGCATTAAAGAAATAAGAATTAAATGTTAAGGAAAACACCAAACATTAATAAATATGTTTTTAAAAAATTAAACAAAAAATTTCCAAGTGTGTACATGAACACAAATAGAATGAGGGATTTGCCAGAGAATTCATACCAAGATTTTCAAAATTTCTTCTTTTTAAAGCATTTTTAAAAAAATTAAAACTGCAGTCTTAAATTAAAGCACCCAAGTTAAAGCTGAATTTAAAAGAGAAACAGTGGAATGTACTGATATAAGGCTATTTCAGTCAAGTACTGGGGAAAAACATACTGAGCCAATGAAATTAAAGGACTGAGTAGTATCAATATAAGTCATTAAACAGCTCAGAGATGAGGGAGGGGGAAATGAAATCACATTGCTTTGGTCCATTGTGAGGACAAATCATGTCTATGTTTTATGAAAATATTTTGTCAATATTAAAATGTGATTTAAGAGCTAGATAAATAACAGAAGCAGATGCTATTGAAATGATATTCACAAAATAAACAGAAGAAATTATCAAAAATTACTAGAAATGATGCTGCCTTTCTACAAATAAGCCAGGATCATTTTTTCTATCCTTAAAAGTCTGAGCAACTTTCCTCAAATAGTAAATTTGCTCATCATAATTTTTGTCAAACTTCTTGAGTATTCATTGATAATTAATCAGTATGTGACTTACTCATATAAATCAGTAATAAAGTAAAACCTACCTTAAATGGACCTTTAATTAAGTAGAAACTTATCTTAAATGGAAATATTTTCTGTGTTTGTACACCATCCTTTAACAGACACTTAACTTTAATGCAAGTACGCAAATAATGGGTAAAACGGTGCGACCAAAAAATCGCTGTGTGTGAGTAAAAATTACATTTGTTTCTGCAATTTTGAAACATAGGAAATGTTTGGTGCCACTACGTATTCAGATCCTATTTGCACCACTGCTTTAACGGGAAAATATTTTGTTACTAATAATTGGATTTTAGGTTTTATTGATGTGCATTAAAATTTCAATGTGAAAGAGACATAACAACAAAGTACTAAGCATTACTTTAGAAAAAAAAAAAAAAAACTGTTGCTGAAAAATAAAATGTATTCAGTTATCCTCTTAATAAAAGTTAAACATGGAAGATTGCGGATAATTCAAAGCATTTAAAAACAACAGTATTTCTGACATACAATAATAGTAAGGGAATTTGTTTAAAACTTCAACAATTATTAAAGTAAGAAGGAAAATATCTTACCTTTTTGACGAGGGTTCAAGTAACGTATCAAAAAAGGATAAAAGTTTAACAGAATGAGCTAAGTAAAAAAAGAAAAAGAAAAAAAAAACTACATTTACTTTTATCAAAATGTAATAAAGAAACACAACCTGTTAAACTTCAGTTAAAAAGATAAATAAACAATAAAAATTAAATAATCAGAGCTTCTTTCTTCGTTAATTCCTTGTAAAATGTACATAATGGCATGAGATAGAAATATCTGGTATTTACCTATTATACTGTCAACCACTTTCACTAACGATTTCCTCACCCAATTTGTGTGATTAAGAAGCAATGATATTCAATAATTATGCAACTGACTGTTACTAGCCCAGCACCTTATATCATTATATTACATAGCCATTCACTTATTTCATATATCATCATTTTCATTCACGCCAGCTTGATTAAGGTCAACTTAGCACGGTCTATGGTACATTAAGTAACAAATGCTTTTATGCATGAATCTTATTTGCTAAAACTGATTATCTAATTTTAGGGATTGGTTTTGGGAGTGGGTGTCTAAATAATAAGATTTTTTAAGTTAAATTATTCAGTGCTAATGTTATGCTTTGAAAAACATGCATTGATAAAAGAAGATATCTATTTTTTAATCTTATTTTTGTGAGATAATATCAAATTTATCTAACATAGTTGCCTTACTTAGAGAATGAAAATAGCAGGGTTCACACTAGGGAAAAAATTTGGGTGAGATTCTCCAACTTTAGCTTCAAAACTAAGTGGGATTTTTTAAAATCTGAGTGAGAATTTTAGAATTTTTTTTATTTCCAAAAATTTATTTTTATTTATGTATTTACTTTTTCACATTTTACAAGCAAAATTAATATCATTACAAAAATACAGTGCAACAAAGATTATAAATATCAAAATTAGCAACATAACATTCAGATGAATTTAATGACACTAAAATTTAATGATATCTTTGATTCTTTACCCCTATAAATATTTTAACTGCTTCATCAAATTTGAACAACTCAGCATGCGGAAAAAGCCCATCAGTGTCTCATTTTTTTTTTTTAAGTGGGAATTAGTGTGGTATTATGGGAATCGCACAATCCCGCTGTCTAGTGTGAACCCTGAAATAGGGAGATTTAAAAAATCTCTAGTTAATTACAAAAAATTCACATGAACATGTTTGATGTATTAGAGACCATGCACATTTCCACATACAATGCAAAAACAATTGATAGTATTTAAAACTTGTTTATTGAAAAATGAAACAATCAAATTTAAAAAAGCAGTTTTGTAATGCAGAAAAAAAAGAGTACTGTGGTAGATCTGCATTATTGGATGCAGTTAAAAGGGAAAAGTATGATCAAGTTACAATCTTGTTTGCTGACATAAATATTTCTTTCCTTGTCAAAATATTCTTATTTCAGCTTTTACTTTAAAATCTTTTGTATTGTTGCCTCTTTCATATTAGAAGCCTGCCCTGTGCAATAAAGTTATTGTAAAACTAGTTTTCTATAAAAAATGTTTTAAAAAATAAATAAATTGGAAATAGGAGTCAATTTTTACTATTACAGCATTGCAGATTTGACTAAAGGAAAGTTAAAGCAAAAAATTCATTATCAAGGTACATGCATGGCATAAATCAAGCTGTAAAACATGTGAATGCCACAAAATAATGCAGATGACTGTCGTTAGCGCTCATCAAGATCCGGATGATTTTACCAAAAGCTGATTAATTAAATCATAGGATGATTTTTGAAAAATTCAGGAAACTGTTTTAAAATTCGGGAGGTATGGTAGCTATGATATAATATGAGATGAGTTTTGTTTTTTGTTTTTTCAGTTTTTATTCATATCTGTAAACAATAAATTGGATGTTTTTAATTTACATATTTATGAAAATATTATAGTGTATTATGTATACTTAGATTAGAATATTATTAATGATTAAAAGATAAAAGAAAATGTGTATGCAAATTAACTAATTTTTAACCAAATCTTTGCATTAAATGTGTCCTGTAGGGAGGACAATGGGAAAAAGGGGGGAGGGGGTAAATGTCCTAATATATAGTTATGCTTATCACTGAGACATTATTACAATTCTGGTATGTAACCCTCCAAAATTAAAACTTTTACTGCCAGTACTCCAAAAAGATTTTTAAAAGTCATGTTCAAAAAACACCCTGAATGAAATCTATGCTTTTGGTGTGATCAGCTTGAAAATTTTCATAAAAGTGAGCAAATTCACCTAATCTCCAGTTTTTAAGTAATTTTTAACTTCAGAAAATTGTTGTAGATGCTTGTTAGAGAAAGCTGCCCAAAATGTTTCAGATTATTTATTTTGCCTTAAATTTTTCTATTACAATATAGTTTTCATATATGACAACTGAGTGGAATTTTGTTGTATGATCAACTTCGAGAGTTTGGCTAGAAATTTTGAAACAAATGTATGCTGAAAAGATTTCACTTACTTGATGCACTCCAACTAATCTTGATATGAGATTCATGACCATCATTTTAATTTCATACCTTTCATGCATTTCATTCAATAACCTAAGAAGTTTTTCAGCCATTCCTATAAAAAATCAATATTTAATGTGCATTTGATTGAATATAATAGAGTTTGTAATAAATTTCATCACTGGAAAGTTATTTTAATAGGCATAGAGTTTTCTAAGTAACTGAGCTGTAGCAAAATCTGAAACCCATGCTATGCTCTCAATAAGAAAAAGTTAAGACTAAACTTGTGCAACTATATTGGACCAGATTTCTGTAATGCATTTATTCTGCTTAAGATCTTTACATTAACTTTTTAAAAATGTTATTAATGTACCACAGCTTGAAAAGAAATCTTGCCTATAGAATAATGAGAAAATAATTAATAAAAGATGAAATTCTTGATTTTTTATAGATAGAATTACACACCATTAATGCAAAAACAATTTTATTTATTAAAATAAAATATTATACAAAAGCATACTTCTTCATTTTGTGTTAAACAATGAATTATGAAAGCATTTCTTCATGTATAAATAATAAATATATTCAATAGCTATATTAATTCACCTATACATTTAATGTCTATCTACAGAATAACTAACCCTGTGGATCATGAAGAAGATGAATAGCTGAAAAATCAAACACTTCCTTCTTCTTTTTCTTCTTTGTTCTCTAAAAATAATTCAGAAATGTGATTGTAAAATAATTTCTATACCTCCCTCCCGAGGGAAAAAAAAAAAAAAAAAAAAAAAAAACCTCATTTTAACATAAAAATTACCTTTAGAGCCTGTTTTGTCCTTTTCAAAATCTTCATTCTTCTGCGAGATTTCTTGTTAACTTGATTAGCCAGTATTACCTCTTTTACATTTGGTATGGCATCCTCCTGTATACATAAAGTAATAATAATAACTGTATAATCTGCTTGCATAAATATACTTTTGAATAAAAATGTAAATCCTGAAGAAGGTTCTAGCCTCCATTCTGAATAAGGATTTTTTATTGTAAAAGAAGGAAGAAAAATTTCAATAGAAACTAGAATAGTTTTTTTTTAGAATTTTGAGAACTCTTTTTTTCATTTTTTTTTTTTTTTTCAACATACTTTTGATCAGAATGAATGCCTGAAATAAGTTTCACTACAATATGATTTTCCAAATTTATGGCAGTAATTGTTATGTTCTACATGCCCAACATTAATAAGGATTATCATTTTACTGCAATCTTAATCTAGTAATACACTTTATCAGGGTTTGTTAATATACATCAAATATTTATCTCAAAATAAATAATCATGGTTTAAGATATTTTCAGACAAAGTATGCTGTAAAAAATAATAAAAGAATTTTTTCCCCCCATCTGGAAAATTAAAGAAAGCAGTTTGTGTGTATTAAGCAACCAGACAAGAAGCAGCAGAGAACTTCTACAACAAAGTTAATTGAAGATTCTTAATATACTGTGTTTTCACCACAGTATAATACAATGCTTTACATTCATTCATTTTTAGGAAGCAGTTAAGTTTACATAAATAATGAACTAACTTTCGAAAGCTACTTGTCTGCGAAACTCTCAGCATCTGCAAATTCAAAATATCTCAATTCTATAAAGGCAACAATTTATTTACTATTTTGGTGAAACATAGGACTAGGACTGTTAGAGTATGAAAGATAACAGCGAATAAGAGGTAGATGCAAATTATAGGTGCAAAATACCTGTACGCAGGACGCGAAATTAGCAGTCGTTAGTCATATTTTGTAACTGTAATTTTTGTTTTGACGACCGAGATTTAAGAACCAGTCATCATTTTTTACGCCTAACATTTTGCCTGACACAGGCGACTAAAAAGTAACTATTTTGGCATCGGCCGACTCCGACGACTTTTTTAACAAAAATATCGCAAAAAACAAATATTTTGCAAATTCGGGGGACTTTTTTATTGTCTATAGACGACTATTTTTCAAAATGTGCTGAATAAATATAAACGTAAATGTCCGTGAAAAAAACTTTTGCTTTCATAAGCACCGCTCCGTGGCAGATAGAGAACGATTCTCTGCGGTCTTCTGTGGTTGAAACACACGCAGACGACCACTTTCTTGTCTTGCGCGGATGTGTAATCATTTAAATCGTACTTTTTGTAATTAAACAAATAGAGGAACTTAAAGAAATTTAGCCATAATTTTTTTAACTCCATGTGTTGTTGGAACATGTATTCGGATTTGTGTGCTTGTTCATGAGGAACCGCTTATATCCACGTCAGAGAAAGGACAGACACAAGGGGGGCATATACCTTGGGGGAGGACTTTTCTGGGTATCTAGCGCGTATTCACATTACATCTGGAGAAAACTGCCCAAAACTCCAGACCGCTAGACCGACGGCCCCATGAGAGGACAGAACCCTGTTCCTCTACTTGAGCCATCTCCCAATGTCGGTGGCTTTAACCACTGTGCTACACATTGGTCTTAACTCCATGTATATTAATGAAATTGATCAGAGGAAACTACGAGCTCGCATTCGACATAATGGATTCTTTCTGCAAATGTGTGTTTTAGCAGTAGCTCGGCTCGTATGGCACGGTGGTGTGGGAAGATGCGATGATAATAGAATGATATATCAATAATGATGGACGCACGAGATCCTTTTAAATAAGGCAGTGTAAAAGTTATTTGGATTAGTTAATATTCATTAATTAAATATACTTATTTACCATGGGAGAGTACAGGTTTATGGTCCGGACAACTTGGTTTATTGTAATAATTTTGGCATAAAAATATGCTAAAATAGTTACTATTTAGAATAATAAAAAGTATTATGGAAGAAAGCATATACAGCATAACAATTTTTTTTTTTTAAAGATGAATTGCTAGTTAATAAATAGGTTTCATGAAAAAATAGTCTAATCAAGATGACACCCTGTAAATAATATACATGCTCTTTAACAGTATGACGGCTTGTATAGCAGTGCACAGTTGCTGCACACTATATTAGTTAAACATATCATGAGATATTAAAAAAAATCATGATTAGACTACTTTTTTATATAAACTGTATATTAAGTAATATTAATAAACCTTCTTTTCATTGTTATGTTGTTATATACTTTCTCCCATAATAGCATATATTTATGTGCCGAATCTTGTTTCAATAAACTGAGTATTTTTTCAGTTATTACAGATTTGTATGTAATCTTTTTTGGACATGAATATACATACGTACAGGCAAGGTGAGTAATTGGGAGCAAAAATCTAGGCGTCAATGGCACCTAACTTTTTTCTCCCGGTTGCCAAACTGTCTCATTCAGGTGCAGTTTCGAAAACTTTTGTTTTGTTTATATGCATAAACTATAAACAGCTAGGCTTAATGATTATGTACAGTAATAATAAAGAAGATCAGGACTATTAAAATTAAGATAGTAATAAATAGTAGGTATATATAAAATAAAGTTTTATAGCTTTCCACTTGTGCATCCAGAATAGAATATTATGATACATTTTACAAGAGCTTGGTCTTTAGTTTTAGTTTAGAAGTATTTTATAAATTGTAGCCATATAACTACAATGCCTATGTTAGATAAACTTATGCAGTATACGTGTACTAGCTTCAAAATGTCACCCGATCAACCACCACTGTAAGCAAACAGGTAGTACATGCTAAAATTGTGAAAATATGTATTTGTATTCTCAGTGAAGTTGGGAGAGGGTCTATGAAAGTTTTCAATGTCACCAAGAAGGATTTATTATTTTACATAGCTATTTTATCTTACTAAACATTATTTTTAATTAAATTACTTAAAACATATTTTAATACAAACTGAACTTCATCTTAATTATTAAAATTTTTATATTTAAATAAAAAGTTTTTTTTTAATATTTTCAAATAACTAATTCAATTTAAGTTTTTTTTTAATTTACATTATCTCATAAAGGAGTTTTATTTAAAAAAGATAAATTTTATTAAGTTTAAACCATCAAATAACATTTTTATTCAAATAATATTTTTATTTGAATTATCGTAGTTTAGGCCGGAAGTCTAAAATTTAGATTTTCCCAAAATCCAGACGTTTTGCTAATGTTCCCCCTTCCCCCATGCACACACAAATAAATAAATCTTCTTTTGTTTTTTCAGGAAATTGTCTTAATTAATTGCAGTCAATCCATGTACTGTTTTCAGTCACGAACTGCTGCACTTAATCAGCTGTTATTGCAGTGCTGCAACGCGACACGGCAAAGTCAAAACAAAGCACTATCAAAGATTTCTTTCAAAAGTGCCAATAAGTATGCATGTATTATATATTAAGTTTTAAGAGCAAGTAACATTAAAGAATTTAGATTAGTTTAAAGTTGATCGCCTAGCATATAAGTTATAATTTTTAAGCTCAAAGTAAAAAATAATCATTCTTTTTTTCATATCCAGGGTGTCTACCAAATTTCTGAAAGTCAATTTCCTGACTTTTGGGAGGTCCCGGGAAGAAAATTCCTGACCCATGCATTTTACTTTGGAAAATTGCACAATGCCCCTCCCTTGTCTTTATATTTGCATATTTTGTACAACTTCTTGAAATCAATTTTAACTGAAGTATACAGGATTAAGCTTTCATCCATTGAGAAACAGAAGTAGTCGCACTTTCTCATAGAATTAACTAACTGTTCTCGGAAATACGCTTCTAAGCCATAAGTTACTAAGTAAGCTAATTTGTCTTTTACCCTCCCGTCATGATGGATGAGCCCCCAGTTTTCCCTCCTTATACAAAACATCGCTTGAAGCTTTCGTGGTCCCAAAAAGCTTTCGCGGTCCAACTGGGTTGCAGTTGCTTTCGGTTTCCAGTCTGACTAAGAAAGAAAGGGTAAAAAAAAAAGCACACAAAAGCAAAAGAATTGATTATTTTGGTGAATTTTCCGGACCCATTACCCAATTTCCCCGTTTTTTTCCAGACTTTCCGGACCCATTTTCCAATTTCCCGGCTTTTTCCAGACTTTCCGGATTTTCCGGAGCGGTAGACACCCTGATATCTATATCTAAGGGTATTTTGCATTGATATTTTTATACCATACTCTTCCCAAAAATTGATATTTGATTTAATGAACGGGTTTGTGGGTCCCAATGAATTCGTTAAATCGAGGTTCGACTGTATTTTTTCTATTACTACAGATTTTATGCTAGCTTGTAACCTTAATTTTTGGATACCACTGTACATACAGGGTGTCCCGAAAAGGTGGTAACATTAATTCTTTATCTATTAGAGATAAGTAGGCAGTATAAATATAAAAAAATGTTCAAAATAAGGCATGAAAAGGGCTACATTAAAAAAAAAATCTTGTTAATTTTCAAAAAGTGGCAATTTTTTAATTTGTATACGACCTTCGTACAAAAAAAAATTGCAATAAAATTTGTCTTGTACACTAATTAGGTAATTGACAAAACCATCAGAAATATGAAGATAAACATATATTAACTTAAGCAACTTTTAAAAATGGTTCTCGGAAAGAAAAAAATCATGATGAGTGATTACGTTTCAGGGATTGTACAGAAATTACAAAACGTTTGCATTCAAATTTATATATAGTTCCTGACCATCTTTTTTCTTCATGCAGTTCCTTTTTCTATTTTATTTTGAACATTTTTCAACTTACATTGCCCACTTATCTCTAACAGATAAAGAATTAAAGCTTGTTATCACCTTTTTGGGACATCCCATATATACACCGGTGTCCAAAATACATTAAACTGTGACATGTATATACAGTAAAACCTTGCTTTAACGATATTCGATACAACAATAAATCCCTCTATAACGATAAAATTTTGCAGTCTCAGGGAATTTTTGTACAATATAATTTCTTCTCGATATAACTATACATCCCTCTATAACGATAATTTCATTTGGTGCCTTAAGTATCATTGTATTGAGGTTTTACTGTATCAAGCTTTAAATAATTTCCTTTCTTATGTTCTTCTACTCTTTAAAATTATATATAAAATATCCACTAGTTAATAAAATCCTATTCATTCCAAGCTAAATCAATTTTAATAAATGGCTTTACATGTGGCAAACATTACTCAAACCCAAAGAGGGTGTGTCATCTGTTGTTACCTCCCAAACTTGGAGAGAAATTATAAAATAATATGATTAATAGAATTAATTTCTAATAGATTATTATTTAATTGTTCATTCGAAATAGAAACACATACTACACATAAAATGAATTTACTTACATACTACATAATAGACTTTCCAAAAAATTATCAATTGATCAAAAAATGTTGAATTGTTTGGACAAGGCAATTAAACATTGAATGTTTCTAGCAAGGGAGTAATATTGGGAGTACATTCTCTATTATATTCTTCCAGTTAGACATGATCATAAGTGCTTTTAAACAGAACTAGAAAGTCTCTCAGGAAAAAAAAACAGAGAGAAAAAAAAAAAAATCATCCTTCATGGCCACTGGCCAATTTTATACGAATGAAAATAATGCCCGTGCTCAGCCAATTATTTTTCAGATGAAAAAAATGTTTCTACCCATTCCCTGTAGAGATCTTTAAGACTAACTAGCAGATGAGCAATAGAGCTCAGAATGCCTTTTTTTTTTCCTTTTGGTGGTACGGTCAAATTTTTATAAGTAGCTAAGAAAAATGATGGGTATGTGTGTGTTTCTCGAAACCGTGGTTGCAATTGTCCAGGTGTGAAGATTTCAGTTGAGTGAGATAATGGAGTGCTATGTATGTATATTCTTCCCAACCCCCTTTTTTAATCTTTCTTAATTTTTAGTTTCACAGGTTTGCAGGTTTCAATTTTTCGATTTTATCGAGCAGCAATGCTGACTTCATTGAGTAGCGGCAGCGGTTTTAGTACTCATATATATTGATGCGATGTTCTTGTCGATTTGATCAGATTAAGCAGCAAGTACGATATTTTAAAAACTGCTTTTAAGAAACATATTCATGTTCAGATGATGTAAGTTAATTTTTGAACTATCATTTTAACATTTTAAAGTAAATAACTTCACAGAAAACTTAAGGCAGTCTCTGAATGGGTAAAAAAAAATATATATATATATACTTCTGAATCACTGCTGTCTTTGTCTTCACCTTCCTCATCTGCACCCAAAAAAAACTGATGAGCTGCCACTAATATCTACAATAAAATAAAATATCTTTCAAAATCAATTGTATTATAAAAAATATAGAACAAAATAAATGTTTCTATGTAAACAACAAAGACATATATATTTTATTACTTTTTTAATAAAAACATTAATATTAATGAGAAAATTATTTGCTCTTACAGAATGATACTAGATCAGTACCCATGTGATGAATTATAATTAATATGGTCAATGGGTGAAAAAACTTAAGGAAAGTATAATTAAATTGTTATCTATACAGTGGCTGCCGCATTAATTGGATCACGTTTGTACCATTGATTTTTAATCCAATAAAACGGCTGAAACAAAAAAGTGGAGGCTTTGATAAGAGTAGTTCCCTTCCATTCTCAGTGATTTGATTCAATAAAGGTGGCTGATCCAATTAAGCGGCGGCTACTGTATATATAAAAGAGGAGTCTCGTCTGTCTGTTTGCTATAGGCATCCAGGCCATTTGTCAGATCTGGACCAAATTTGGCACACTGACTAAATAGGACAAAAGAAAGCTAATGTAAAAAAAAAAAAAAAGAAAGAAAGAAATGAATTGGGTTAATAGTTTTTTAGTTATTTCATATTTTGTTCAATTTTCAGCCATTGTTTGCTCTAGATTAGCATCATGGGGGAAAACTCGGGTTCTTCATTCTCAAGGTTGTTCTGGCACACTTCAACAGTGAGCGTGCTCGCTGGAGGGAGGAATTTTCTTCTGGTGTCAGGCAGGGTGAAAGAGAGAGTGGAGTGAAGAGAGGTTGAGGGTGGACGAGAGAGGTGGAATTACGACAGCAACTGAGCTTATCTATTTTACACCTCCCTAAGAGCCGCCACTATGCAAAATTCAGGCAGACTGGTTATTATATTGATGACTCAACCTTGTTCATTTGTTTTCCGTTGGTGCATAATTATTAGTGAGAAATTATATATATAAGAATATCAGAACTCAGACAGGTGGAAGGGGAGAAGCCTAGCTACGTCCAATTCCCTGTAAGCCAACACTATCAATAAACAAGAACAAGAAGCAACATATAGAAAAAACACTTAAAATACTGGTGTTATAACGTTAAAATAAATAAAAAATTTGCAAAAAAAAAACACACATAAAATGATACAAGATATTAAGTAGCATATCCTATGCAATGCATTCTTTAGAATTACATCACTGGAATATCTCTTAAATATGTTTTCAGCTTTATGGTCTTCTTCTAATAAAAGCATTTAAAATAAATGACAGAAACAAAAAGCTACAATATAGAAACTTTGTCAATTTTTGTTTGTACTTACATAAACTGAACATTCAAATGATCTGAGAAAGAAAATATTTTTCTTATATATATGGTGCTCTGTTAATTAATTGACAAAATTTATGTTATGGTACAGCAACAGCACATCAATAGGACTGAGAATTGCATAGCAATGCAAGGGCAAAAACCCTGAGTTCACTTGTTAATAATCACTTTTAAAAAGACAAGGACTTGTTAGCGAAGTTTCCTACAATGTTCAGCCGAAACCCAATGACTGATAAACAATACTAAACTAAATTCAATAAAGAATCAATACTTCATTTGGAAGAATGTTATTTTCATAGAAAATGAATTCTTTTATTATTAAACTTCATAAGGAAATTAACATTTAAACATCCTTTCTTGAAGTGATTATTAACCACAGTGCGAAAACAACACTTTTGATCCCACAGTGCTATGTGACTATCAATCCTTTTGACGTGCCCTACCTCAACTTGTCTAAAAGCTCATTAACAAAACACTCTGTAGAGTTTAAAAAATTCTGATAGACCATCTTTTTGAAGATATATCTCATGTGATACACAGCAATGCTTTTTGTTAAAGCTTAAGATTTAAATTAAAGTATTTAAAACATGTTCTAAAATACAATGAAATAATACGTGAAAAACAGTTTTGCTTCAATTATAACAATGCTTAAATAAATAAATTTTTCCACTTTTTAATCTTTCCATGAATCTAAAAAATATGGTTCTAAATACAAACAAGTGAATACTTATAACTAGCAAAGAGATAACATAAAAATTTAATTGATATTTTAAGCAATAAAATAAAAACTTGTTAAAATAGTTCAATACCTTATTCACTTTAGAGAAACAAGCAGTAGCAATTGCATTAACTGTCTTGGCATCATTCCAGACATTTCTTTTATACAACTCAATCATAATATCCTAAAATTGAACAAGGGTAAGATATGAAAACAGAAAATAAGCAATATAGCTATTTTACATTCATTCTGCAAAAAATTGAGAGCAACAATTTCCCCTATTTCGTTACCATTTTAAGCTATAGAAATGATAGTTAGGGGTATCTTAGACCTTCTTTGTCTATAAAATTGATTTAAACATATAATGTATAATACTATAAAAAATCTTAATTAAAATAATTCAGAATTGATACTTTCAAATAAAGTGACAACTATTGTTATCATGTTACATCCTTAATTAATAAAACTGGATATTGAGGATATTTAAAAAACTTACTAAGGACATCTTTGAAGCTATAGGCGTTTCATCGCTCAATATTCTGAACATTAAATTTTGGAGAGTCTGTTTTGAAAAAAAATAAACATATGTATATAACAAAAAATACAGTAGAGATAAGACAGATAAGCATAATTTACTACACCATTAATATTTTCAGATTTAATTTTATTATAGTTAAAATACTGGCAGTACTGTCTTGTCAGAAGTCAGTCTCTTTAAATATATTCTAAAATTGCTATTTTCATTATTTACATGAAACATAATTCAATTAAAATAATAATAATAATTGAAAGGAAAGCTGCCATGAATACATTTTTAAGACATGGAATCTTCAAAAAGCATATTTAATATCAACCATGTGATAGTAAGAAGCTTTGAAAAACTATTTCCTTGAAAACACAACCCCAGTTTGCACACTTATCTAAACTTTGACATTTTACACAAGTTTTAACGTAATTTGAAATTAAAAGATGCATCAAAGATAAAGGCCTTGCCCTGCAGCCAGATTAAAAACAAACTGTTCATTAGTGTAACTAGTAAGTCCCCGTCTGTAGATATTCGATTGAGGGAGAGTAGCTGAAGCATGGTTAATTGGTAACTTAAAGCTTATTAAAGATCTTGCTTTTATTTTTAAATATTCTACAATGAAATATTACATCCAAATAATATTTAAAAATTAACTATTTTAATCTTTCTGTAAAAGGATCAGTCAGAACTGTCTGACTGACCTACTCAGGACATAGAGAGCATTGTAAACTTTCAAATTAAAGTATATAATTTTGAAATTTTGTTTTATATTCGCTTATTTTTCATTACAGATTTTTGGGGCCATTTCACAACTGACTCATTTATGAGCCAGCTGGCTGATGAGCATAGTCAGATAATAATATACATGCCCGTCTGTACAATACATTCAAAGGTCTTGTAGATAGTTTTTCAATAATTCCCAGGTTTTGTCGAGATATGTTTTTTAAAGATGGATAGTTACTAAGAAGAAATAGTTTTAAAATCATTACAGCATAAGCACATTGAATATACGTGTACCTATACACACGTGTTCATATGTGCATTACATATTCTGTTTTCACAGGAGTTTGCAGATGGTTAATGTTTTATCCGATAGACATCATCAGCAAGACACTTATCTTGAAACAGGAGAGATTAGATTCTACTTGGGATAATTCAATGGCAAAATCAGGTGTTGTGTTGCTGAGCATAGCCACTAGACTTGGTTATTCCCTTAGATAAATTAAGCATCGTTTTAAAAGAATGATTTTAAAAAAATGTGCATGAAGCCTCAACAGTGCAAAACAATATGATAATGTTAAGTCTATTAAAAATTTTTTTGAGTGATTACTCCTCAAATATATGACTAAACACTACCATTTTATTTCAGTATCATCTATGCTATGGCTAGTATCATTGTGTCAAAATTGGTGAAGATTGCATAAGCAATCTTGGATCAAGTGAAAAAATGTTGAAAAATTCAATCATTCAGATTCAGTAATTTTCTTAATTATTCTTCAGTGACATGATTGATCACTACCATTTTGTTTTGGTGTCATCTATGCTATGTTTACTATTATTGAATCAAAATTGGTGAGGATTGCATAAGCAATCTCGGATCAAGTAAAAAAAATGTTGCAAAATTCAATTATTCAGATTCAGTAATTTTTATTGATTATTCTTCAATGACATGATTGATCTCTGCAAACTTGCTTCAGTATCATCTTTGCAAAGGACACTATAAATGTAAGAAATTTTGTTTTGCATAGGGGGTCTCAGCGAAGCAAGCAAACAAAAACTGCCATTTAAAATTTCCCTTAAAAAAAAAATTCTTGACTATTATCAACATATGCTTTGTGCCTTTAAAATTAGTGAGGCATAATATTTATGATAATGGTACAGCTTGGATATACACCACAGCAGGCTGAAATAATTCACGGTGCTAAATACACCTATCTGCCAAGAATTATATATAAAAATATATGGAGAATTGTTTTCATGGCAATTCTAATGGGAAATGATTATTGATTATGCACATGTGTAAATCGCCAAAGAATCACCAGAACATTAAAAGTCACCACTGGAATGAAATATCTAAGTTGTTAAATTTAAAAATCATGTACTCCTTCTGAGGATATTAACCCATTAATGCCCAGTGCCCTATGTTTAAGACAGTCGCAAAATTCGTCAGTTGCAAAAATAAACATTAATTTACTTTCCAATTTCAACTTCTTGAATCATAAATCTGATTTCCACAAAATACTCAGTGATAAAGTAAAATGCAAATCTTTCACTATTTTATTCATATTTTTAGAAAAGAAATGCATTCCTTATACCCCACAAGTTTTGGAAATTTCTTTATCACTTTTGGCATCAACATAAATTGGAGAATGTGATGATAAAAGTTGGGCACTAATGGGTTAACAAGTTTTAAAATAATCCATAAAACTATTATTCTGAAAACAAAAATTAAATTTTTTCTGAAAATTATTTAACCAACAACTGTTGCAAAGCTTGTATATTTGCCACTAATGGTGACTTTTGGTGATTTGAATATGCACAAAATCGATAATCATTTTCCCATTACGGCTGGAATTAAAACAGATCTCCAGTACTCTTATGCAAAATCCTTGGCAGATTGACGTAATTAGCACCACAAAATATTTCAATTCGCTGTGGCTGCAAATATCCAAGCTGTACAATACGTTTATTAAAAAGGGGAACCCTAAACAATGAATAGTGGAATTAAATATATTCCAGAAAATTATGCGAGAGTGTAAATACTTATGATTTTTAAATACAAGTACTGAGATTAAGCAAATTATTGCAATATTGCAGAGAAAATTTCAAGATAGCTATGCCTTCCCCCCCCCCCCAGAATGACAGAAGAAAAGTCTCATGTAAGGCTCAGCAATGCAAAACAATAGAGCAATGTTAAGTTTATAAGAAAAAGTATTCAGTGATTAAAGGTAAAATGCTTTAGTGATTATTCCACAATGACATGACCCATCACAACCATCTTACTTCAGTACCATTTATGTCATGGCCACTATCATGCCAAATTTGGTTAAGATCTCAGAGGAATTAGCGAACCTTGCCCATTACGGTTTTTGTTCATTATTCCTCTACAACATGCCTGATCAATAAGATCACACTTCAGTAACATTTACACCATGACTGATATCACTGTTACTAAACTCTGATCACATGAGCAATTTCGAAAGAATTCGCAAACAAAAGTCGAAAAATTCAAACGATCAGATTTAGTGATTATTTCTCAATTAAATCATACCAATCATCACCATCTGGCTACAGTATTATTTATATGATGGCCACTTTCAATGTGTCAAATTGGCTCAAAATCTCATGATCAGTCTCAAAGGAGCAATCATGTCTTAATATTCAATCATAAAGCCTTGCTTTGGTCCAGTCACAAAGTGAGCAAATAAAATAATAAAACTTGAAGCATAACATAAGATGTGGGAATGCTATCCCTTTGCTAAATTTGGTCAAGCTCTCATGTGCAGTCTTGGAGGAGTAAGTGCACTAAAGTCATAAGATTCAATCATAAAGTCTCATTTGCCTATGTACAGCAAAAAAGTGTGCAAATAAAACAATAAGACAGCAAGCATAACATAAGATGTGGGAATTCTACGGACTTCTTATTTGGAAGAATGATAGGCGATATGGCTTTTTCAGTATTAATTTGAACTGAGATGTCTCACACATTTAAGGTTGGATTTGTAGTCAGTGCATTTTAAAAATGAATGCTTTCCTGCAAAATTTGGTTTAGATTTGAGTGCAGTGTTACAAAAGCTTTTGCAAATCTTAGCAGACTTATACTGATAACATTTTGTCCAAGATACAGGTAGTTTAAGGCATTTTTAGAAGGGAAAAGACTAGTTGAAGAGCAGTAACGTAGCCAGAAATTTTTTATGGGGGATTACGACTACTTAACTCACATATATGTATACATGTGTGTAGTAAGGGAGTGAAGAATATACATTTTGTATGGAAAAAATTTCCTCATTGGGGGGGGGGGGGTCAACAGTGGCTACACCACTGTTGAAGAGTAATGTTATAGCAAAAGCTCTCAAACTACAAGAACTGGCAAAACTGCTGAACTATAATCAGCTGCATTCCGGTCGTCTTTTAATAGTCAATGATTAGAGAAGGGTTTAGTAGAAATTGCACTAGCATTCATCAGATTCTGAAAAATGAAATGGGGGATGAGGAAAATTGCTCAAAAAATTAGTATTTACAATTAATGATTACTTTGGGCAAGTAAACACATACAGTGGCGCCGACTACGTGGGTGCTCCGGGTCTCAAGCACCCACTGAAAGAATTCTGTGGGTGCTCCGCACCCACAAAAATTTTAGTGCCAAGTCATAATTTGAAGTTCCCAGAAAGGGCTAGGAAAAGACGTTTATGTGGGTGCTTTGGGCTTGTAAAAAAAATTACGTTGGATGCTGAGCACCAGCAATCGTCTGATAACCCCAACATAGTGATGTACACTCAAGGAGGGTTCTCCCCCCCCCCCCCGCAGCCCCAATTATGCCATTACGTAATATGAATCTTTGTAAAGCATACGGAACTTTTTGCATTATTTCAGTACTAAAATGCTTTATTTGCTTATTAGTTGTGTGATATTTTAAAAGTTTAAAAGAAAATCTTTAATGAGGCCAAATGTATGTGGGTGCTTCGGCATGGACGTCCATATGAGTACTTTAAGACGAGGGGGGAGGGGTTATTTCTGGCATTTGTAAGGTCATCGGCAATCGCGCTTTCAAACATTTTAGTACTGAAATAGTAAAAAAAAGGTTAGCTAATATAAAAATGAGAAAGCATATTTGAGAAGTATATTTTAGAGCAAGTTACTATTACTGAATAAACGTCACCAAAATATTAAATGTTGTCTGTAACTGTGAAATTTTAGAAAGACTATTCAAAATTCTTCTTTTAAACTATTCCCGATTTCAGAGAAAAGTTTCAAATATGTGAATATGTCAGTGTTCGTTCAAAAGTAAGAATCAATACGCTTTTGTTACAAGAGCCACGTCCTCTCATAGAACATGACAATAAATAAATAATGCTAATTTTGCAAAACATGTTTTAAAAAATCAGTTTTTTTTTTTACTGATAAAACCGCAACATACAGAAAAATACTCTAACTTACCTCATACTATTTAAAATTCTGTTAGAAAAAGAAAAAGTGTTAAATCACCTGACTTAAAGCAGCCTGACGTTGGCTTTCCATTTACCTCAACACGTTTCTCTTGTAATGTCGGGCCGTTTGAAAGGCATAATTCTACGACTGCTAAATTGGCATCGTGTACAAAAAGAGCCGGCCTAGCTTAATGATTTTTCTCCCGGAGCAGTTTTAAAATACGTTATTATTAAAATTTTTCACGCAACGGAAAGAAGGGAGGAGGGGGGGGGGGGTCGTAAAAGACATACATGAAGTTGAAGTATATATATGGATATATTTGTGCTCTTAGTACAAAAAAAAAAAAAGAAGAAGAAGAAGAGGAACAGGGAAAAAAGAGAAAACATAATATTTTTGTCTACTTAAAATAATAATAATAATTATAATAGTTTCTCATATGAGTACTAATTTAGAAGTGTATGGGTGTCATCTTAACTTTCGGGCATTTTAGCACGAAAATAATACTTAGAAGTTCAGTATGCTGTAAAAATGTTTACTATACTAGGCGGGCTCAAATCTCAATCCCCCACTGCCACTTGCCTTCCTATCTGGCGCCCATGGAAATAATGTCTTTCTAAAATTCAAAGCTTTTTCACAATGTGATGTGCGACTCCCTGCAGCCCCACAGGCAATGCCTTTGCCCACTGTGCCCCCCCCCCTTTCTGACCCACACAAACAGACCTCATCCCAGAATCCTCGTCCTCCATGGGAAAATGTATGAATACAATGATACTATGTTAGCCCAAGAGTACCGGAAAGCGGAGAATTTGAGACAAAGCCGCTGGCTACAATCAGAAGTTCACGCGGGAAAGATAACACAGGAGTTAGGTGAAAGACTCATTCCCATTATGGAAATGTTTTGAGATAGTTCTAATAATATTACTTCAGGATTCCGAAGTGAGTAGGTTTAATTGTTTTTATTGTAAATAGAGAACATCAAGGTCTGTCTGTTTACAAGCACCTAATATACAACACTTTGTATGTCTCTGGAACAAAAAAAGATGCCCATTCATCAAAAAGTGTCGGCGCTTTGGTGTTAATTGAATGAGACTGACGCGAGGCTTCTAAGGTATAAAGGTTTGTCTCACTTTCTTCTAAAGTCTCAATTTCCTTTTCTTATTTTTGAATGATTTTAGTGCTCAGTTATTTATTGAAAAGGATGGAACAGACTGTCGTCCACACTAACATTTCGAGATGCCTCCCGTTTCATTTTCTGCGAATATTTTATTAATTTTTGTTCTTGTTTGACAAAGCGGAATTACGTACTATTTGCTTTGATTTAGCCCAATGCTGTTTTTGTAAAATTATACTGAAATCATGGACGCATGAACACACATTACTGAAATGTATGTCTCTCGTAATTTTGCAAATTTGACCACATAATGGTAGAGGGTGAAATAGCTCTACTTCAGGAGGATGCTCAAAATCATGCCTGGAGGTTATATGGCCAACAATTCAAAATATTTTTTGAATAATTATTAACTCTAAGATAAACAACTTTTTTGTTCTGCTTTATTTTTCTGTTTGCATTTAAATAGTTACCAATATTTTTTATGCGTGGTCCTACACACATTTCAACATAGAAAACGTTGCATTAATTCATTCTGAGGAAACTATCTAGTTTAATTTTAAAGGTATAACGTTTGCAGTGGCGCACCCAGTATTTTAGTTTAGGGGGGGGCTGAGCTGAAAATACTGCTGAACTCGGTTATAGTGAGATCGATAATAGTTACAACCCTCTTATAACGTCAAAATATTCTGCACCACTTCATTTGCCCATACAACACAAGCCCACAAACAAAAACTCATTATAGAGTATAAATAATTAATAAAATAATCATCTGATCAAAAATAATTATCTGATCTTTTCAGTGATATTGTAACCTACTTTAACAGTGTTTAATAAACTCTCTGTAAGTATTTATTTAAAAACTAACATCTTTTTAGTTAAAAAATACTTTAGAAATAATTTGAAGACAATAAATAATAATAATTAATTAGTGACAATTTTCATTTTTTAAAAGTTTTTCACTTCTAACTGTTCACCTTTAGGGGGGACTTGAGCCCCCATAGCCCCCCCCCGTGGGTGCGCCTATGAATGTTTGTAATTTTTTTAATTTGTTGGGGAAAAAAAGAAAAGAAAATAGTCAAGGCTTAGCTGCAGCTGTTTATAGGGGTACAAAAATGTTAAAAAAAAAAAAAAATACAGGAAATGAATGAGCTGAGAAACAATACTATGAATAACATTTTTTGAAAACTCTGAGGATTTCAGACAGGGATGAGATAGATTAAACAAGAATAACATTGATCGTGAATTGTTACATTCGAAAACTGAATCACTTTTTATACAAAATTTCCATTTATATGACAAGAAATTTGACTGATTGTGATATTATTGTTGCATGTTTCCCCCCCCCCTCCAATACACTTTTCTTTTGCTTTGAAATTTATAATGATTAGTTAAAACCAATCAAAATTCTATCGCTAAAAGTAAAAACAAAAGGGAAATAGTGTAATACACCTCTTTCGGGTCTGATTTATTACAAGGGCAAAGGGGGTGTGCGCCCAGGAATTCTCGAATTTTGACAGAGAATTCGCGTAAGGCAAACAAATTTAAGGTGACTCCAGCACAAGCAGATTTTTCTAAAAGAAGGGCATTTCATCAGAAATACTTCATTACTTTAAAAAGAATCTTGATTTTAACTGGTTTGCTGTTATCGTTAGTTAGACACAACGGTGGGGACTTTCATTCTATGCCCAGCGTTGCTTCACCGTAGTACAGATAATCGGATGCCAAAATTCACACTATTCACTTAAAACTTTGAATGTCACCTTCAGCGCTGGGAAGAAAACACGCGATTTTGGTATATAAATACAAAAAAGAAAACTAATTATCTCAAGCACTTCACAATTTTTAGGATGTAGGTCCACAAGCTGTACTAGACACCCGAATAAACGAAAATTTTTTGCAGAATGGCCACTCTTAGAAATATTTTGCTGTGCAGAATTTTTGTTTCATGAAAGTTTTCGAATTTATTGCAGTGTGTAGTGCAGCTTGTAAAGAATTATCCTAAATTTTTTCGAGTCCTTGGTGCAGTTAGTTTATTTTAATTTGTGTACCAAAACCGTGAGACAGATATCGTTTCTTCGATCATACCCTCAGATATTGCATATTTTATGTGGAGCTAACATGATTATTTGTATTACCCATTTACCACTGGTAAAAATGTGCACGAAAAGTCAAATGATTGAGTAGTTACGAGCAAGGAAGCAAATAATAATAGGAAAAGATTGAAGGGTAGTTGGAAAAGATTCCATAAAGTTGGAAAGTGTATCGTTATTCATGAGTGTGCAGTATTTTTCTTCCTTGTTCCATAAAAACCCATCCTCGGAATCAAAATCTATCTTAAAATCACCTACTAAAACTATTTTACAATCTTAGCCAAGTACTCCCCCTTTAAAATAAATTGTCGCGTTTTGGCACCAAACTTAGCGATCCTTTATCAAAAATTATAAACCTTGTGCGACTTTCAACATTTTATTAACCCCCCCCCCCCCACGGACTTTTAGGGCACCCACAAAAATTTTGTAAAGTCGGCGCCTCTGAACACATATTTATAGCTCTTGAACCCCCTCCTCTCTATTTACCCAACTTGAGAATTTTTGCATAGAATAGAAATTTTTATTGATAAGTTTTTCACAAAGGAATCTGCAGTTTACTCTATAGTGTTGATTTTGTACAGGGTGAGTAGTCAAATTTCATTCTAAAAATCAAGCACTTTTAAGCACTTTATAAGCACACTTTTTAGAAAAATCAAGCACATCATCATCAATTTTTTTTAAGTATTATACATGCAACAGATCAATAGCGTAGCCAAGAATATTTTGCAGGGGGTGGCTGAGAACTTAAAAATTAGAATGCAGTATAGCTTATAAAAATCAATAACATATATATACGTATATTTCTTTTTTTTTTTTTTTAGGGAAGGGGGGACTAGAGATTGGCAACCCCCCCCCCTTCAAATTTTGGCTTAAAAAAGTTTGCATATAAAAATGAGTAAGAAAAGGAAGAAAATTTTTAAAAATCATAAACTGATTTGTTAAAATTTTTTATTTGGGAATACCTTATTCCCCCATAAACGATATATATATTTCGGTTCTCTCTTCTTCTAGAGAAGAAGAGAGAAGAGGAAGCCGCCATTAGTGTGAGATCCAGAAACGACTGATGATGGTTATGTGTGTAACCGAAATATATATCGTTTACGGGGGAATAAGGTATTCCCAAATAAAAAATTTTAACTGATTAATCCGCCGTATTAAATAATGTTTTATATGTTTTTATTATATCATAAACTGAGTTTAAAATCTTTGAAGTTGGAAAAACACACTATAGAAAAATAAATAAATTTGGCTTGGGTCTTCAATTGAACCTCAAATTCTTGAAATCAAGGGGAACTTTCAAATACACTATCATAGGAATCGCAAAAAGCTTTTGAAATTATTCACGAATACGTAATTTTCTCTAAATCCTACTTTCACTCATTTCGGTGATGGCTGCAGCCCCATCAGCAACACTCTCATGGGCGTAGCCAGTGAGGGGCAGGGTGGGGCAGCTGCCCCCCCTAAAATGAGCTAGTCATAGGGTCTGATTATGACAAATCGGGCATTCTCTGGTTAGACTCCATGTCCTGCCCCCCCCCCCCTAATGAAAATCCTGGCTACACCCTTGAACACTCTCGCTACACCCCTGCAACAGATGAAAACAATTTAAGCTTATTTCAGGGATGCTACAGCTGAAACCCCAGTTTGCCTCAGCATCGTCTCAATCAAAATCCCTTTTTGTCTGAATCAAAACCCCCTTTTGTCTCAATTAAAATTCCTTTTTGTCTCTGTATGTCTCAACAGCTAAATTTTCAACTGCAACAACTAAAATTCTTTTTTTTTTTTTTTCCAAGTTTGTCTCTCTCAACTAATTTTATTTATTTTATCTCAGTTTATCTCTAGAAAATTTTTTAAAAATCAGTTTCCCCCTTCAGCTTCTCTAAGCTCTTTTGCAACGGCCTTTTTTGGGTGGCCACCTTATTTTTTAGTGGAACAAGCCTGAAATTATAAACAATTCCAACTGTATTTTACACATGTTTGGTTTCTATGAAATTATTATTAAGATGCCAAATTTAAAAAGTTTTGCGTAAAATCGTAAAAATCGGTGGAAAATGTAAAAAAAAAATGGGAGTTTCGCGTAAAATCGTAAAAATACGTGGGAAAAGCGTAAAAGAACGGCAGTTTCGCGTAAAATCATAAAAATCAGTGAAAAAGTGCAACCTTAAACTGAAAGCACATAAATTGGCAAGTATGAATAGGCAAATTTCAAAATTACTACCATAATTTATGGAAGAAACGCCGCATCCACGATCTCCCCCCCCCCCCCCCACCTCTGAAAAAGTAGAAGCATCGCACTAGGATATATTTCGGGAGGGGGGAGGGGGGATAAATGGTAAAAATATCTCCTTTTATCCCCCTTCCCATATAATGAACTTTTTTTTTTGGGGGGGGGGGGGAGGAAAATGATTAAACTCACATCAGGCGCAACAGTCTAGTTTTGGTTTATATTCAGTATTTTAAGAACAATTAGGCCCGGACTGGCTCTTATGGCTGCAAGTGTGAGTCAGCTGTACTATTGTCATGGTCAACAGGGAACCACCTGCACCTGCTTTTAGGCATGCTCTTCCGGTTTCAAGATGAATAAGCGATGGGATGGGAGGGAAAAGTTGTTTTCGTTAGCGGAGTAGTGTTTATAAAAGGTTTCTGCCGGAAGCTCAGAAAAAAATAAGCACTTCCTTGCAAATTCAAGCACCTTAAGGGAATTTACGTAAAAAATAAGCACTTTCAAGAGTGCTTGAAAACAATTTTTAAAATCAAGCACCTTTTAAGCACTTTTCAAGGCGCTACGCACCCTGTTGTACCAATGGCAAACCAGTACAATAAAGTGTGCCAGTGTGCTTTTTTTTCTATGGAAGATCTTAAATCTATTTTTATTTCTAACCAGACTTTTTATCATGAAAACTAAAAAAGATTTAACAAAGATATAAATAGAATTTAAATTTATCGTAAACATTTAAAATCGCACAGGATAGACATTTAAGGTACATAATTTGATAACAAATATATACCTTACAAATTATTACCTACCAAAGTTATTTAGAATAAAGAATAAGCTATTTTTTAATACTTTAATTTTAGTATTGATCATTGGCAAATCAGATTAAGTTATTCGTGTTATTTTCATAATTCTTTTATTATTCTTTATAAAATAATAAAAACAATGTAGATTGGGCATCACTTTTATACTTAATGGTGCAGTTAGAAAAAATCATGTAATTTTGGTACATACGTACGAATAAACTAACTATGCCTGGCACTTCAAAATTTTCAGACTGTCTCTTTACAAGCTGTATTGCATACTGAAATAAACGATAAACCCATATTAGTTACAAAACTTTTAGAAAAAAATCTTAAAAATCGAAAATTTTGCAGAGCAGTTCTACATTTATTTAAGAATTTTTTTCTGAAAGTTTCACAAAAGGCACAGTTCTTTTGCTTATTACAGTGTGTATTGCAGCTTATGAAGAACCATCTTGAATTTTTTTCAAGACACTGGTCCTATTAGTTCATTTCAATTTGTGTATTAAGACCAAAAGAAGGTTTTTTTTCTTCGAACCACAGCCTTAAGAAAAATCAGAATATATAATTTTTCATGCTGTTATTTTTATCTATTCATTTGATCAATTTTACAATAAGTATAGAATATTATGTATACAATAATACATAATTAGTGCACTTAGCGATTTCTGTACAGGCAGATTTTTTTTTTTTTTTTATTGCAATTCCCAATACTAATTTTATTTGAGCAACACACAGGTGCAAAGACAATTCTAACTTTCATAACACTATAAAATTAGATTATCATGCAGTATAAGTATCCACAAAAAAGAAAGAAAAGACTTACTGTATTCAGTTTCACATTCTTATGCTTTATGTTCATATTTTTTATATCTGTAGTGATATGAGTTTGTAATAGCTTCCTCAACGATTTGTCTTTAGCACGAAGAAGGAGAAAGAATAATGAAACCAACTCAACAGGTTCAACAATTCCTCGGTTTCTCATAAGAATCAAAGCTTTGCAAAAGCACTATAAAATGAATTTAAAAAATGAACAATTCAAGCAAAAATCAAATGATATGTTTTTAATGTATATAATATAATAAGAAATACTGCACTTTATAATTTTACTACTTTTTTTTATAAACACTCTACACCCTTAAACACAGTGTCAAACAACATCATTTGTTGAATTTCATTATGTATGTAACAAAAAGACACAAACTATCTTGATACAACCTTAATTCTTCTTCCTCCTCACATCATAGCACCTATAATTTAAGGTTTAAGTACAAAGCAAATAAAGCCAAATGGAATCAAATATATGGGTACAGAAAATAAAAAACATGATAAATTCATCACAACTTGCTCAAGTTAATTGTTTCTAAAGTGCACATACACAGAATGAGAGAAAGCAATGCAGTGACTACCTGCAAATCCTCATTCTAGAAGAAAGAGAAATCTAATTTTGAAGGAGCATGCTTTCTAAACGGACCTTAAAATGGGCTTTGAAGCTCTTCTATTCAAAGTCATAACAATTAATCAGTTTCATACTTTTCTGATGAACAGTTATAGCTGCAAGCTTTCTAAACAGGGAGACAACTTATAAGCACTTTGTATGTTGTATTACAAGATTGTAACAGAATAGTAAATTTCAGAAATTTTTCCACTCCATGATTAAAAAAAAAAAAAAAGATATGTAGGTACATATTAAAAATAAAATCAGTGAAACCTGCTAAAGAAGTTTTTAACAGAGCAGATGATCAAAGCTTTTACCATGATAAACCTTTTTAAACACCGCGTTTGAGCTGAATTAAAAAAATTGTGAATCAAAAATTAATCATTTGAGTCCTTTTATAATTTTTCTAATAACATCAGAAAATAATGCGAACAAATATAAACTTAACACAGAGATGTAAAAATGGATTCTCAAGTATGTCTGAAAGGTGTACCTCCTTGAAAGAGCAACTACAGTAGGATCCAGTGGTTTAAAAGAAAACACATCCGTTTTATGGAAAAAAAGGGGGGGTAAAATATATGCAATAGAACAATTCCTGAAAGATATAAAAATATTGCATAAAATTGTTACTGTGCATTACTAAATTGAGCTGATAATTTTGAGCTTTTTCTAAAGCTAAATTACTGGAGTCAACTTATATGCAGATCAAAACATAGATAATTTTTAGTCTACCTGGTAAAATAAATAAATCACCAATATAGCATGGATCAATCCAGGAATTTTTTCCAGGGTCCTATTTTTGGGTATTCTAACATCTATTTTTGAAAAAGTCACTTTTTGTTAAAATAATTTGAGAAATTAAAATATAAGGTAAAATGCCAATGATTGGTTGTTTTATCCAAATTTATTTCTGTGATGAGCCGTTTTAATTACAGTGTTGGCCTGAATATAACACAGTATTTTTTGACTGATCACTGCCCTTAAAAAACCTCCCCAGGCTAAATTCAAGGCAATACCATAATTACAATTTTGTGAAGGGGGCCAAAAATGGAAAAAATTTGGGCCTCATCAATAACATCCTAATTTACAAAATAAACATATTCTCAACTTAGAGATGGATTGATACATATTTTTATATGAATGATAATGAATGGGGATAAGAAAAATGAAACTTTTAAAACATATTCAACAGTATTTATACTGTTAATATGTTTAAAAAGTTTCATTTTTGACTGATCATACAATATACTACTTCTAAAAAGGAAAATTCACATTAAAAACACATAAAAGAGATAGCTACCATTCTCATGTCTGCATCTAGCACATTATAATTTTCTTTAAGAATGTGCATTAACTCACTAGGATATTTTGCAAGATCTTCTTTATAACATGATGATACCTAAGTAAAAAATGTATTAATGTTAGCAAAATATTCATGAATATTTCATTCACAATGCAAATAAATCATAATATGGTAATGCAAAAAATTAAAGAAATATTTCAACGCAATTAATAATGCAACGAAATAAATTAAATGCTGTATGCAGGCACTGTTGCAGTAGTAATCAGTGGTATATCCTTTGGGCTCAATAGGTAGCTGTGAGCACTTGCCTAACCTTCTAGATTTGACAAATTTAAATCACTCCAAAAAGAGAAAACAAGACTTCTGTAAAGAAGTCAGTGAAGAATTCTCTTCCGTTTTGATGAGTTTTGACAGTAAGATAACCCACCTTTGGAACCCAACCCAGCATATACTACTGACAGTGATTTGCATTATATGCTATCATGAAGGTAATAAATGGGGATTATACATAATCATCAGCATCATTGGGCCGATGTGATGAAATCAGGGGTCTGTCCAGACTTTTCAGATAGGGTCCTGCTTTAGTGAAATTGTGAAAAATTTACTCATAATTTTGTGAATCACAAATTAGCGTTCAATCAGGTTTTTCTAGCCAGGGTCCTGCTTTTGTGAATTAATGAAAAAATATAGAATTTTACAAATTTAAATTTAGTATTAAATTAAAGTTCCATTTTAAGACATTTTATAGAAAGTCCTTAAGAAAAATTATAAATGTATAAACAATCACATACAGATTTTTATAAATAAGCACCTCAAATTTTTTTCCCGTATAGTGATTTATACAAATAGTACATATAGAGTAGAACCTCGATTATCCGACGTAAAGGGAACTGAGCCAACATCGGATAATTGAAATTTATGGGTAATACGATTTTTCAAGAATCATCTTTATAGTTTAATATGAGGGGCGATTCAATCATAACATGAGTGACATTTGTACACCATTTTCCTTTTCTTTTTAAAATTCTTATTTCTTAGCTCAGCATTAGAAATTAAGTAACAGTTAATATTATCTTATTTTACATTTTTGTTTTATAAAACAGTTACAGGAGCAACTTCATTACTTTAAATCTGTTACCGAATTGAGCAATTACATATGTGAAAGGGCCGTTTACCAGTGGCAGAATTTTGTGAAAGGTCTGTTTTCAAAGTGAAAAATATTGTGAAGGGTCCGAATTTAAGATAAAATATTTTGTGAAAGGCTTGTTTTTAAGATAAAATATTTTGTGAAGAGTCTGTTAACAGACCCAAATTTCTCCTAAACAGACCACAGGAAATTAACAAGTTTTTTTTGCATGTTAGAAAAAGACACATATCAATTTCATACTACAAACTTTTTTTTTAAAAAAATCAATGGTTCTCACAAGTTACCAGCAACTGAATATCATAAATATTTAATACACAAGAAAAATTAAAACATAGAAAAAATGAGAATTATAGTTGAGATGAACTCTGGAGTTGTGAAACCAGGTCAATAAGTTGAATTACCTCAGCAAAGGCCAAAAACATCTTATCATGAAAACAATAGTCTGGTGTAAACAACAATTTAAAATAGCAAAAACTGATATTACTATATTTATCCACCCTTTTCCTAAAAGCAATAATTTGGAATGAAAGGCAGTTGAGTTTTTAACATACACTGAGTACTGTGTTATATGTAGTTATATATATCAATATAAAACTCAATATATAAACATATACATACAATATATACAGTTGACCCTCATTAAACTGCCACCTTCTATGTTTGCCAGTTCGGGGAGAAAACGGATTTGCTACAATACATTCCTATGTAAAATTCCCTAGATAAACCTCTCCCTCCACTACCGCCATCCGCAGTTCATTTTTCAGAAAAAAGTTGATTTTTCTATTGCAAAATTGTGTGTTTAAACTGTCAATGACTGTTAAAAGGGAATTTTCAAATAGCAATAGTTCATCTTTTCTACATTGTACAGAAGCAGATGATCCATCAAACCGGATTAACCTGTCTTGATATCCCATCTCAACCTTTCTTTCTCAAAAGGATTAAAACTAGGCACTTGAATCAAACAGGTATAGCGTGTTATTTTGAGCTGAAGCAAGATATTGGCAGTCTTTCTAAAGCCCTTACCTAAAACTTTTTAAGATTTCTGAAAGAATACAGTGAAAAGTTTGAGGTTGCAACGCAAATCGACTGAAGCATTTTCTCTTTCATTTTGAGCTAAACACTTTTTGACAACAGTGTGTGTTTTCATAAAGGGCTTAGTTCAAAACCCTATGAACTAAGACGAAATCAGCCCCCTCTCAATCTTTTTCTTTTCTTTCTTTTTTTTTAAGGGGGGAGCAGTACACTTAAAACAGAGCGCTTTGAGCCAGATTGGCACAAAAATGTTTTGCATTGGTTGACATATCCAGTAGCTACGTCCCTGGATCCAAGAATACATTAGTCATACATGCTAAGATGAGTCAAAAACCATCTTAAATTTTTTGTTTTTGCAACTAAAATAAGATTATGTTATAGAAAGTATTTTTGCAAGATATGAGAATTAAATTATGTTGAATGAAATGTTAACTTGGTTAAATAAAGTGAATTCATGCACATAAAATAACAGAAAAATATCAATAAAATTTTTATGCACACTGCTAAATCAAAAGAAAAATTACTTCAAAATTTACCTGAGCCAAAAACATAACTAAATCAGCTAACTGCTCATTATAACTTCCGAGATCCATCATGTATAATTCTAACAGTGACTTGTAGTAGTCATGTTGGTTGGAGAACTGAAAGTCAAAATATCAGTATCAGTATTACATATTAATATAAGAGGTGCATTTATCAATTCTAAACACTAAAATACTGTCTAGTAGTCAAATACAAGATAAAAGTTTTCCTGACTCAGTCTTTATGCTAGGTAATGCCCAAATGATCATTAACGATCCAGGGGGGGGGGGGGGAAACTCAGAAAATTTAGAAGGCCCAGTCTTGTTTTGTTCAATAATTTAAACTAAATTTGTCTGAAAATCTGAATGCATTACTTCACATCCCTACAGTGGCATAGCCAGGGAAGGAGCAGGGGGAACAATAGCTCCCACTAAGATTTTAATTTGCTGTTTGGCTCCTTTGCATACATTGTGACCCTTTTTATAAACTCCTGTATAAAATATGAATAAACAAAAATTAAGTCTTATACAATTTTTTTTTACCTTTAAAAAGTGTTGATTTCCCTTCTAAAGACTCAACTTTGCCAGTCAAACTCGTAAAAAAAAAAATAAAAAACTCTTCTAGGTAAAAACTTATTTTGTCAATAGATTTTGAAGAGACTCAATTGATACATTTTATTTGACAATTTTTTTGGTTTCATTTTATGAATCTCTCTATTCTAAAAAACAGTAAAGGCTGCTGGCACTGTCAAACCTTGTTGCCCTATCTCCTCCTAAACCGTCGGGATTTGAGTTTCGACTAAGGTCCCACAGATTCGAAAAATTCCGAGGAACCTGCTAAGCTGACTTAAATTACGAAAATCGAATTATTTTAGAAGATATCAATAAAAAACTGAAAAAATAAACATAATGGTTGCCAGATTTGGCATAAAATCATTCATTCCCTTGCAACAAAGCGTTTCCAAGTATCTAGAATCACGTGAAATTTACAAACATGAGTTAGAATTATGCCCATTTTACGCCAAATTAAAAAGTATATGAAATAAGTAACTCAAAATGTGTTACACAAAGTTGACAATTTTCAAATAGTAAGTTCGCTTAGACAACAGGAGTTTAGAATTAGCGATTATTCGTTTTTCCAAAACAGAATAACTAATATCTTGAAAATGAAAAATAATTAAAATGCAGATTATTTTAAAGCCGGTTCGGTCCAGCTGGATTATTTGCTACCAGTAGAAATATTTGGCGGCGTTAACTATGCCATTATAGCAGTTATAGTACACTTTGGATATTGGCTAACGCGACGAGATGGTATAATTCGTGGTGCTAAGTACGCTAATCTGCAAACGATTATGTAAATGAAAATATGGATAACGGTTTTCCGGTAACCTTAAATGAACAGTAATTATAGGTTGTGAGCATGTGTAAATCACCAATTAATGAAAAGTCGCCATTGGTGGCAAACTATCCTATCTGTTCCATACCTTTTATTAACTTTACATATATGTAAGTCGCCAAATAATGAAAAATCACCATGGGTGGCAAATTCGCAAGGTGTCCAATATGTTTTACATTATTAAAAATACAGCTGAAACAGAAGTTCTGATTTTATTACGCTTTAGCTCCTAATTAATATAACTTTTGAATGGCAACATTAAATATCATTGTGTTTCTGAGGAGTGCAAATAATTTTTCCTGCGATTATAAGCACAGTCCGCACTCCAGGTGGAGTATAGCTCAGGACCCGTACAACACGGATTCCCATAACAAAATATCTTCTGTGTTATGAGGGGTAGGGGGTCTACTGTAGTGTGAAGTTTAAATTTTTATGTACCAATGAACATGCAAGAACCAAGCCCAAGCAATGTGAAGCTCAGTAACATTCTATCTGATCCAATCTTTGGAATTTGTCTGTTGAACTTATGTCTTTTTTACGAATAAGCCTTATTAGGGACCGAATGACTCATACGAAAAGCGAGTGTAGCGAGTCTGGGGGCTTTGGCCCCTAGTTAATTAAAAAGAAATCTATTTGGGAAGTTTGAAGGAAAAATTTGTAGAAAGGAAAATATACATGGATGCATTTTCCAGCAAAATAAAAAACATGGAAAAGAGGAATACTGATATTTCATTTTATTCTCTTGTAATTTTTTTTAAAGAAAGAAGATTTTTATTATTTAATTTTAAAAAAGCAATCTTTAGTTGGAAGTTTACTGTTTTATTTTTTGGCAGTTTGTACCTAAGATATAGGAGCAGAATATATGTTATTGAGCATAAATTTAACCATTGATACATTACATGGTGTATCAACCAATTTCTAACATTAAATTTCAACCACAAATTCACTTCTATCCTGAAGAAAACAATACCAGTGGTTGATCCAGGAATTTTTTCTAGGATCCCATTCTTTGTATGTGATATCAATACTTAATTTTGTGAATTTCAACACTTATTTTTGTGAATTTTCACACCCATTTTTAATAAAGGTTACTCTTTTGCTAAAAGAATTAATAAAACAAATTAAAATGCAAGGTAAAATGCCAGTGAAGGGGCAGTAGTTTGAATCAATTATGTTTTTGTGAATGGGCCGCAAAACGGACCCAGTTTTCGTCTGCATCAACCCCTGAATACCTATGCACTCATTTATAAATAAATGTTTAATAATTAATTTTAAATATGGAACATTAAATAAAAGAAAATAAGATAAGGAAAAAATAATACACAAATCAATAAACATTATGGGAAAAAATACTTTTTTGTTGACATGAATTATCAGAAATGTCTTATTTTAACAATTGTATTTGTTTTATTTAATGTTTTTTTTTTTAAACAAAACATAAAATAAAAGCAATTTCTCTTTCTCTCCCACAGTTATCCATGTAAAAACAATCTAATGAAAATTCATATCCTTTTTTAAATCACAGCATTAGTGTAACGATTCGTGGGAAAAGTTTCGGATGCATTAAAAAATCAATAAATTTATAAAAATAAATCAAAATATGCATTGGTGTTGTTTGTAATTGCATTAATGATATTAATAAAGAAATAGATAAGGGAAAACATTCATTCACCAAAAGGATGCAAAAAAATTGAAGTTGAGTTGGCGATTGGCAATAATTAAATTCTTTTAGTGCAATCCGACAATGGCTTTAAAAAGAAAATGTGGGAAAATAATCAAAAAGCAGAATAAGGTAAGCGCACCAATAGTGGGCCCCTTAAGGGTATTTGCTCAGTTATTATTTAAATTTTAGAGAAATTTGGTTGATCTATATTTTTTTTATGGTTGTTTGAACTCTCACCTAAAATAATAATTACATGAAAGAGCAAAATAATTGCTATATATTTTTTTAATAAATTAAAAACTTAGATCACTCCTGTGCACCAAAAGTGGGCATAGCAAATTTTTCATGTACCAGTAGTGGGCATACCAAAAGTGGGCCACCCAAATTTGTTGATTGTACTAAAGAAAAAATAATAAAATCATTATATACTGTAATAATAACATAGTTCACTATAAAAAATTCAATTAAAATGGCTTTGATATAATTTAAAATCCTTATTTAAGGAACTTAGTCACTACATAAGAGCATACCAAAAGTGAGTCACCCAGATTTATTAAACGTGCTAAAGAAAAAAAGAATAAAATCATTATATATTGTAATAATAACATAGTATACTACAAAATATACAATATAGCAACTTGATATAAATTAAATCTTTATTTTAGAATTTAATTGCATAATATTTACATTTTTTCTTTAACAGCCAACTTTTTGTGAAAGGTGTATGTTAACTGTCGGTCTTTAATTTTAAGTTCTGGTTGAGGCATTATAAATATTACATCTTTATAGGTTATATTGAATACATCATTTTCGATAATTATGAAATCCTTTTTGACCTTTGCAGACTTCAACCCCTGAACATTTATAACCTTTCCTTGTATATTTTGTATGATACACAAATACACATATTTTTGTGTGTTTCTTTTTCCCCCCCATCAGAGACACAAGAACAAATTGGCCTTCTTTTAACTGTGACATATCAAAAATGGGCATCCCTTCTTCATCACTCTGGCTACAATCCAAGTCTCTTGATTCATTTACAGTAGAATCATTAAATGAAACTGAAGACGCTGATGAACATTTTCTGGTTCTTTTTGTGTAGTTGATTTTCTTTTGTTCACTCTCCATTTTCCTCCTTTCTCTTTCTATTTTTCTCTTTTCTTTTTCAGCAGCTTTTGTGTTTTTAGCATCTTCTTTCTTTTTATGATACATAATCATTTGTGGTGAAGTAACTACAGTAGGAAGTTTCTCATACTTTCTCTTTTTTCTATTATCATTTTCACTCTGTGGCCAGAAAAGAGACCTCTTAAATGGTGATGGAATAATTTTTGATGGCCCAGCAATGGGACTGTCATTGTTTGCTTTTTCAGTTTTATTGATATGTTCAGTGATTGCTACCTGATCAATTATAGACCCAACGTGTTGGGATTCTACAGTCCATAAAAACTTCAGTTGACTCTTGAACATCTATATCCATTTCTTTTTCTGGAATTTCAACATTAACCTTATAAAAAGGCTGAAAAAATTAAGACTGTATCAATTTTTTGTTTTTTTAAATTGTACATTTTTAAATATAAAAATTTATGTATGTTATAGCTTAAATTAGATAAAGACTTTGCTTCCAACCACAAGCAATATAAATCTGTTTGCTCTACAGGACCCTTCCATTCTTCTACATTTTCTAGAAATGCTTTCAGCTTTGCTTCACCAATTTTTGATTCCAGTATTCTTAAAAAATGATTTTCTTCCTTCTTGATCGGTGATGCTGGTCTTTGAGGATTTATGCCCTTTGAGATAATCACTTTTTTTGGATTTATTTCCCTTGGAACAATAACTTTCTTTGGATTCCATGGAAGTATGCCACATGCCCTAAACCCATTTGATATTGTGTCAGGTGACAAGCGATTAAGTGCTGACTTAAGTACACCTGGAAATTGATGCTTTTGTATTTGATTTCCATCATTACTTATTCGAAAATTTGAAACTTCTTGTTTCCAAATTGTTTTTAGGGCATGAAACACAGAAACATCCATGGGTTGAAGAAGATGTGTTGCATTTGGAAGTAATGCCACCAACTCAATTTCATGAGCCATACAGAAAGTGCTAAGCTGCAGTGCTTATAAAAATATGCTTTCAAAAATTTTAAATATCTACGCCTGACATGCTTAATTTTAGCCAAGAACATAAAATTTATCATGTGAGAATAACCTCCATTAGTGTACCAGTAGTGGGCCATTAGTTTACCAAAAGTGGGCCACCTGGCCCACTACTGGTTCTAATAAAAATAAAGCAAATCTAGTTATACAACAAGACTGTACAAGATATAACTTCTAAAATACACACTAGAAAACTGTGTATTTGAAAAAAAGTGTATGCTCCAGTAATGGGCCACCCAGGCCCACTACTGGAACATTTAGTAAAATAGTGTTCCCAAAATGGGCCACCCTTAAATATCTATAAACAGTAATTATTATTTAATTAAATAATATTTTATAATCTAGTCAGTATATAATTAAATAATATCAATAACAATTCATTTTGAAAACAAGTAGAATGTATGCTAAAAAAGGAGCTGAATGAAAACTTGCCTCTTAAGAAAACCACTAAGAACAGGTTTAAAATGCTTCTTTCAGAATTCAACTTCAGCAACAAACCTTCTAGTTCCTAACTAAACAGGAAATAAAGACTGTGCCATTGGTATTTAATTAGTAAGTATTTCAGCCAATCACAGACAGATCTCTAATCTTATTGGAACATTTTAATTTCTTGTTTTTTTAATAAAACATCCCGGTGGCTCACTACTGGTACGTGGCCCACTATTGGAGCACTTACCTTACCACAGATTCGTGGGATATTTTCAGGCCTGAAACTTAGCCAAGGCAAAGAGAGATACACCAAATGTCATGAATGGTATTTGTCATGGAATAAAAATACCGTACTTCCTAGTGCATAGCATGCATAACACGCACCCCATACTTCACAAGAAAAATTGGTGAAATTTTGTTATCTCTTATATAATGTACACTACAAATTTGATGTGTAAGTGATTTTGAAAGTGACTGAAATTTTCAATTAAATGGATGGAACTGAAAATGTTAATCATTTAAGAGGTCATTAAAAATAGTTTAAAACACTTTAAAATCCATTTGTAGCACTTTCGGTGGCAGCCACCACCTTCTTCAGCTCTGGTCTTAATTCTTCCTCAGCAAGGCGTTCCACCCAGGATCTATCTGCACATGCGTCATGTCATTTACAGCGCCATCTGTTGTCGTAATCTGTAAGGCCTCCATGTTTAGGGCATAATGACTATTTTTGTAATTAGCGAGTTTTTAGCTATTGTTAAAGTTGATTTCTATGAGGCTTAAAAGCAAGAAGACGGATAGTATACAATCATTAAAAACAGTTAAAAACACTTTAAAATCCGTTTGTAGCACTTTCAGTGGCAGCCACCACCTTCTTCAGCTCTGGTCTTAATTCCTTACAGATTACAACAGATGGCGCTATAAATGACATGTCGCATGTGCAGATAGATCCTGGGTGGAATGCCTTGCTGAGGAAGAGAGCCAGGCATTTTGAATTAAGACCAGAGCTGAAGAAGGTGGTGGCTGCCACCGAAAGTGCTACAAACGGATTTTAAAGTGTTTTTCTTGAATACGTCCTTGCTTTTATCCGCCATGCCAAGGTAACTTCATTAAGTCACCTCACTATACTCCAAAATGTCACGACTGCTTTCAGGCAGTAATCAAATAGATAAAGTGTTTGAAAGACAGTACAGTTTAGAAGCATTATTAGATTTTTTTTTTTTTACTTCACTACTGGCTCAACTAGCATGCTGCAGTGTTGGGAAGCAAGCCACTTTGTGTTGGCTAATGCTTGATGGTCGAAGATCATATGTAATACAATACGGCTAAATTTTTGTGCAAAAATAAATATTCTGGTACCTTACAATACTTCAATAATTACATGACAAAAAATAGTTTTTTTTTCACATTCAAAATTGATGCTTATTTTTCCAAAATTGGTTTTTATTGAGAGCCAGTCAGCATGACTCGAAGATCTTTAAAGTCTAGAGGAAGCACCAGTAACATAATTTCATGATAAAAAATAGGCTAGGCTCACAGGGATCACAATGATTTTTAAATTCATGGATTCAAAGAACTTATATTGCAATATAGAACCTGTTATCCGGAATCATTGGGACTGGGTGTATTCAGGATAACTAGTTGGGGATTAACATGGCATCTACTGATTTAATTGGTAGCATATATGTTACTCTCTATTTTTGATTAGAATTAAACAGTTTGTTAATATAAGAGAAAAATAATATAAAAAAACTCTTAATATGATCAATATAAATAATAATCATATTTAGAGAGGAAGTAGTAAATGTATGATAGCTTTTTGAAAACTTAGTCACACACTAAAAAAATAAATAAAGTACCTTACCAGATTGCTTACTTTATAAATTCTACCTGTAGTACTCAAAAAAAAAAAAAAAAAAAAAAAAAAAAAAAAAAAAACGTAAGAAATATTTAAAAAAAAAAAACATTTTTTGCTTTCTTTTGGGAAAAAATAGGACTTTAATCAATTGAAAAATGATTCTGGATAACTGGTTTTCCGGATAAGAGGTTCCATACTGTAAAAATTTGCTGAATTTTCCAAGTCCTGTTTTTAGAAAACGTGTAAAATATACACTATAGTACAATGACATGAATTCTAGAACTGAACAAAAATCCACTTTTTAAATTGCAATTTAAAAAGCTGTAAAAAACTTTTAAATTGTATGAAATTTAATAAGCAGTTTTCATCACAAAAATTTAAATTAATATTGATTAGATAATCTGGGAATGTCAAACTCCTGATAAATGAACTTGTCTTAATATGCTTTTTCTTGTTTTGACATGAAATCTTTGTCATTTGTTTTATCTGATACAGTATGGAACCTCTCATCCGGAAATCTGTTATCCAGAATCACTTTTCGATCGATTAAATTCCTATTTTTTTCCGAAAGAAAAGCAAGAAATGAGTTTTTTTTTATATTTCTTACGTTTTTTTTTGTTTTTTTTTGAGTACTACAGGTAGAATTTATAAAGTAAGCAATCTGGTAAGGTACTTTATTTATTTTTTTAGTGTGTGACTAAGTTTTCAAAAAGCTATCATACATTTACTACTGAATTACCTAATTTAATTACCTAAATTAATACTTCTGAATTACCCAATTTTCTGAAATACCTAAAAAATATCTTTCCACTTCTCTTCCTTGAAAATCTTTACAATAATTTTAAAGATCATTTAAAAACAAAATTTAAAATTTTTTCAGTCATTTTTGCCCACCCCCCCTTCAAATTCTGAGGGGAAGCTTAAGCTTCCCGAACTTTTTCGGTAATCAGGCCCTGTCCCAGGGCTTGCAAAAGCTCTAACATTAGCAGCTATTACCTGCACGGTAGAAAAATCTTTCAGTATTCTACGTAGAAATAAGTCCCGGATAAGATCAACAGTGACAGATCAGACATTATCAGGACTTGCATGCTAAGTGTTCATCGAGGAAAAAAAAGTGATTTGGGACACTTCAAAAGGTTTTGAACGAGTACGTGATACACTGCAACCTACGCGGTTGCAGTGTACCACGTGTTATCTGATAAAGAAAATTTAGAAAAACGCAATATAAAGCCAACAACTTTTAGTCCTTTACTTATATTTCACTTTTTTATTCTATTTTTTAAAATTTTATTTTCCAAAGATATTCTTCAACAGGGTTTTATACATTTTTCCTCGATAGCATATTTCAGTAAAATTAATGGTTTGCTTAGCATCAAATAGAAAATTGACCAGATTTCAGATTTTTTAAATCTACTTATAATGTTGTGCGATTTCCTTCAGCGAGGGTGGGCATTTGCCTACACTTGCCCATAGCTGGAGGCTCCCATGCAAATATATTTGATTTTGTTATCTGAGAAAGAAAATTTAGAAAAAGGCAATATAACTAGTAAAAATAAGGCTCACGCTCTCAATTACTGTTTGAAAGTCTTAAAAGCAAGCCATAAAATTATATGAAATCAACGAAGAAAGCTTTAAGAATGAGCCGCCTTAACATGTTTTTTCTTGTTTGGACAAGAGACATTTATCAATACTTCAAGTGAATATTGCTTCATTTCAATTAGTTTTTCCTCAAGAAAAGCACAAACATGTTGTTTAGAATTTAAATTCTTTTATTATTGACTTTTATGTAGAAGAACCGGCTAGGTTTCTTCAAAGTAATGTAAGGAAATATATTTAGTTGTGTCTAGTGATTAAAACCTTTTCGTATATAATTAGAAAAAAATCATTATGTATAACTGATTCGTAATCATTAACATTTTTACACAGATATAATTGTCAAACATTTTTAATACGATTAAATAAAAAAAAAAACCTAAAAATATATATTATTAGGTGACTTAGCCTGAAATAATCTATAATATGATTAAGCAACTTACCTCATCATAGTATAAAGATGAATCCCGTTTAATCAAATTTTGAAGTTGCAAAAGATTAAAATTCAGATCCTTTTGTGTTTTTTTCTTCATTATGAAATTACTCAAAAACAACACACTCAATTTTCTATTTCACGTCACGTCACGACTATTCCGTGGTCACGACCAAAAAATTGTAAACAGTGCCATGTGTATGTGTGTACAAATTTATATCACGCAGCTTCGGCAGCAGCACTAGGGTGTGTTTGAATTTCAATCTCAAAAACCTTTGGATAACTGTAGGAACTAGCAAAAAAACAACTACTGAGTAAAGCCGGATTCATTCTGGCCGTACCGCATCGCTAAGACGCCGCAATGACGTCACGTGGCGGAGCAACACGGCGCCCGCGCGGCGAGCGCCGAGGGATTGCGCAATGCGCATTATCTGGCAAGAACAGATATGCCGCAGCGCCGCAAAGCTACAACCAATTACAGAAGAGATTTTACAGCTACAGCCAATTACAGAAGAGCATTGGTGTATTTACTTGCGGCAAGGCAAGCTCGCCGCGAGGTCAGCCAACGGTCCAAAACGGCGAAACAGTACGGCATGGTTGCGATGCGGCGCGGCAGATATGAATCCACGTTACGGCATGGTTGCGATGCGGCGCGGCAGATATGAATCCACGTTACGGCATGGTTGCGATGCGGCGCGGCAGATATGAATCCACGTTACGGCATGGTTGCGATGCGGCGCGGCAGATATGAATCCACCTTTAGGTGACCATACGTCCTCGAAATTCGAGGATAGTCCCCAAATATAGATAGTTTTTTAAATTTGTCCCCAAATGTCCTCAAATTTAGAGATGTGTACTTTTTCTTCTTCAAAGTTTCCGTTGTTACTTTCTCGGGGGAAAAACTGAAGAAATAGAAAAAGAAAACAACAAAAACCGCCTTCTTCTTACAGGAACAACTAAACTCATCTCTGAAAAGGTTTGTTCTCATGCGCGATAGAATATGAATTAGGCTATAAATATGACTTTCCATATTTCTTTCACGTTTTACGTTTTTCAAAAACTCAATTATTATTCGCAAATCTAAACTAGGAAATTTATCTCTTACTCGAATACTTTTTTTTGAAGGGTGTACATGGTAATATGTTGTGTCCTCGAAAATATTTTCTAGTGTCCCCAAGTTTTGTTTAGATTCGAGGAAAATGCTTGATTTGTCCCCAATCTACCGTTTAGCAATATGGTCACCTTACTACTGAGTGTTAAACAACTGGTTGGTTGTAGGAGGTTAGGCGACCATATTTCTGAACAGTCTTGTGGGGACAAATCAACCATTGTCCTAGAATCCAAGGAAAACTTGAGGACACTAGAAAATATTTTTGGGGACTTATTCGAGGACACAACATATTACCACGTACTCTCTCCAAAAAATGTATTCGAGTAAGGGATAAGTTTCCCATTTTATACTTGCGAATAATAATAGAGTCTTTGAAAAACGTAAAACTTGGCGGAAATGTGGAAAGTCATATTTATAGATAGCATAATTCATTATCTATGATAAATGATTTTTAATATACGAAACAAACGTAGGAAATTTATCTCTTACTGGAATACTTTTTGTTTGCATTTTTCAGAATACACTGTTTTTTTTATATTGGCTCATTATGTGATAACTTTTCATGAAACTTTGTACACCCTCTAAAAAAGTATTCGAGTGCAAGAAAAATATCGTACGTCAATTTCATATTTGAGTATTCAAGTATGATTTTAAAGGAAAAATGATTAATCATTTACAGAACTGAAGTGGGAAATTCGGGTCATAGTCGAATACTTTATTCAACGTCTGTGCACACTACACACACAATGACAATTACAAAAAACGTTTTCAGAGTTCGAATTTCATTGTTTCTCTGAGTAGAAGGCGCTTTTAGTTGTCTTTTTTTCTGAAAGAAATAAACTAAACGGAAACTTTCAGGGAAAAAGTACAAATCTTTAAATTTTGGGACTTTAGCGTCCCTAAGAAGTCAAAGTATTTTTGGGGACAAAATGAAAAAAAGATCTATATTTGGGGACTGTCTTTGAACTTCTTGGGAACGCGAAGAGTCCACAAATTTAAAGATTTGTACTTTTTCCCTGAAAGTTTCCGTTAAAAAAAAAAAAAAAAAAAAAAAAAAACTAAAAGTGCCTTCTACTCAGAGAAACAATGAAATTCGCTCTCTGAAAACGTTTTTGTCATTGTAGTGTAGTGTACTAAACTAAGGTAACCATATTTCTAAACAGTATTTTGGGGTCGAATCAAGTATTGTCCTCGAATTCAAGGAAAACTTGGGGACACTAGAAAATATTTTTGAGCACACAACATATTACCATGTATACCACTATAGCCATACTTTATATCTTGAGTGACTTTGATACTTAAAAATGAACTCGAATAGCTTTTTATATCAATGGAGGATATCGCCTCCTTGGGTTCGAGGCTATAAAAGTCACGTGATGGTGGAAAACAAACAACCATTTCTCCATAGGCTTATGTGCTGGACTCCTGGTAATAAGCGCAAAATCAAAAAAATAATAATTATACCTCTGTATTGTGCTGCCTACGAATGTTTCAATAACTCTCTAGAACCTGTACATGACTGCAAAAAGATATCTCGCCAAAGATTCCCATTAAAAAGTGCTAACATATTAAAACTTATACTGAGCCGAGGCTATTTCATCCCCGTGTGGATGGAAAATATACACTTCAGCCAATCAGATTACAGGGCCACTCATCAACACAGCCGAAAGGTCACGTGTTGGTGGAAAAATGACGTCAAATCGATATCGTCCATTGTGTATCTTGTAGAACGACAGTTCTACGAGTGACGCAGCCAGCCCCAACCAACCAACCGTAAAAATTCGCGGAACTTATATTTACAGCTAGCTTTCCTATTTTTAAAAGTTCTCTTCTGGATCTCGGAATCCGCTCTAACGAATTTTTTACAATTAATATATGATTTTAATCGGTGCCAAATTCGATGAGTGACGTCGCCGGTTAAGCTAGGAAAACTCGTTTTTTTTTTTTTTAATTTAATCCAGTTCAAAGAGGGAACTATTTAACCCGCGTAAGAAAATACGGAAAATGATCTTCTTTCAAAGGCGGTAAACAAGGCAGGGAGTAGGAATACAGTGCTGTAGATCCGTGACAAGATTTGTACAAGTTACCTTACATCATAAACTAGTTTGGTCCCAGACAGCTGGTACGTTTCGCCTCCGCTTTCTGACCAGATGACTTGAGTTCTATCCCCGACGTCGCGCTTTTGCGAGATGAGCTTTGTGTTACTGTCGTTTTTGTTTTATTTCATTTTTAAAAATAATAACAGATTATTATATACTTTACTTATTTTTTCTGTAATTTATTTTTCTATAATTAATAGTTAAAAATAGTTAAGACTTTGAATTTTAAAAAAAATTAATTTAAGTATTTTTTGGTAAAACTCCTTCCTAACTTTTTCTTTAAGTATTTCGTTTCTCTAGAATTTTATAGCTATTTCTAATTAAATTAAGTCTTTATTTTTCTAATATTATTAACTCTATTTGGAAAATTCAATATGTAATTAATATTTCAATGATTTTTTTTTCTCTTCAGAAAGCTCACATATTAATTAATAATAATTATTTAGTATTCAAAGGAAAATAAATAGTAGTTTTACATACTAACTAGTTTTAATAATAATTCTTTTACTTTTCATGTATATATAAAATTTATTGAAATTATTGAATTATAATTTTAAGACCAATATTTTTTCTAAATCTTAGATTTTCTCACTTTTATTTTGTATTCCTTTAAATACCAGATTTAAAATTTTGTTCAATACTTTTCAGATAGAAATTTGATTAATTAATCTAAATTTATACATGCACTATATTTTTTATTAGTTATTTAAAGGCCGGAGATGGCATCTAAAACAAGATGTTGTGCCCCCCCCCCCCCGAGCCGAGTTGATAAGGTACTGAAGATGGTAGATAACTGAAGTATAAATGTCCAGGGTTCTGGTCTACCGGATGGATGATAATCTAAAAATTCGGAGTTTTGGACGGTTCTTCTCACGATGTAACGTAAATACACTTCAGAAGAACTAAGAAAGTCAACCGCGCATGACCCCCCCCCCTTACATAAGCAATACGAAATACTCCTCGCGTAGGTTTACCATAAAACAATACAATACAACCTTTTCAGAAATTGTTATATGCTTTTAGTGTATGTTAGAAAAAACTGTAATTAAATCAATAACATAATGTATTTCTTAAATTTATAAAACACACAAAAAGCAGATATCAATATTATATTAATTACTTACTTGGGGAAAGACAGCATGCAGTACGTAAATTTATCAAAAATGTGGCTGCCTTTTAAATCTATCAAAACAGCTCAATTAACTTAGTATTTTAAAGCCTCTAATTTATGGGAATCATTGACACCAAGGTTTTTTTTTAAATCATCCTAAAATAAGCATAATATGTGCTAACTAAGAAAGTACCTTCAATAAATACAGTAGAATTTTTCAAATTCAAAATCGACGGGACTTTACCGATCCTGCATAACACAATATTCCAGATCATAAAAATCCAGTATTATTATTAAAAAAAAATCGTTACAATCAGAGAAATTCCTCATTAGAAAGATGCTATTCTTTTAAACATTTTTAATAAAATCGAAAACATTTTCGTTCTAATACGGATTTATTGTTATTTTAAGGTCTAATTTCGTCTTGATAATTCAAATTCCGTAAATTAGCAGTCCAAATTTAAGAAATTCTTCTGTATTTAAAAATAACAAAAGGGGATATATTTAAAACAGAATCGGGAAACAGATAAAAGTTTAAACACGCATGCGCTAAATCACTAATAGCCATTGGAGGAAGCGTGCGATTCTGAAAGAGATAACAAAGCTAGTGGAAACGGAATTCTGCTTTAGCGTTACGACATTTGATTCAGTAAAGAATTAGGGACAGCAAAGACACAAGTGGAAACGAGTTTTATACGCCCTGGTTCTGCCAGCACGCCCAGTCTCGTTTCCACCTACAGCATGCGCATTACCGATATCGCGGACATACGAAATTCTTCTGACGCTGGAGAAAACATTTATGTATTTAGTAACAACTGCTTTCTTCTGACACTGGTCTTTTTCTTTTCCGAGGGTGGGTGGGGGTGAACCTTTACTAAATTAGTTTATTTTGGTTTCTACTCAAGGGATGTGAAGTAGGTTTCGATTTTTAGACCGACAGCTTTAAGGGAATTTTATTTTAAACTACATTTTCTTTCAGGGGGGTTCGAGAGTAATTCAATTTTAATTCATATTTTAAAACTTTTTTAAATAAATAATTTTTTGCGCAAATTCTTAAACTGGTAGTTCATCTAAACGTTCTCTAAAAAAATGAAATTATCAACTGATAAAAAAACAAACAAACATAGTATGAAGTTAGTTTTCTAAAAAGCGACATAAAACAAATTATAAACAATAATTTTTTGAGTAATTTTCTATTTTATTAATGATTATAGTCATTAATTAATTTAATCAACAATTTTGAGATGTATCATTAACTTAGTTAAAAACTTATAGTGTATCATAATATAGTTAAAAATTTAACTTAGAGATAGCTTTAAACTGACAGCAAACATTGCATTAATAGATTACGTTTCATTAAAATAATAGAACGAGTAACTAGATTATCATTAATTAAGAACGAGATTATTAAATTAATAATTTTAACGAAATTAACTTACGGTTATCGTTAAACTGAACGCAAATTAATGAATCCCAATGTATTAAAACAATAGAACCAATAGTTTTACATTGTTGTTGTTGTTCTAGAATTACGGCAGATTAGCTACATGTAGGCTCTAATCTGAGAGGTGGGGTGTCCTCCGTGGGGGTCTTTCTAAGGGATCCTAACCCGTATTTACGCTAAGTTTTGGAGGAAACCACGGAAAATTCCGAACAATTAGGTCGGCGGACGCAACCTGGTTTCGAACCAGGCACCTTCCGTCTCCCAGTTCAGAGCGCTATGCGCTCGGCCACTGATGGGGCCGAATAGTTATATAATTATAGTAAAAAAGTTAACTTACGTTTAGCATTAAACTGAATGCAAATTTATGAAATAAAATCAAAGACGGCGGCAGGGATACTGAGCTGTACTCGACCCAAATTATAAATTCAAAATTACCCAAAAATTTATTGATTATAATCAGTATCATGCCTCTTATTATAAAATTCTAACAAAAACATGACAATTTTCTGTTACATGTTACAAAAGAACTTGCTGTGACTTTTTTAATCAAATACTCTGATACTGCATGGAAACAGGTTTGTATATATATTTACATAACTTAGTGTCAAGCAAACTTCTGAAATTCGCCCGTGAAACTAATTTATTATCATCTGACCATACCCCTAAAAAGTAATGATATCCACATGCAAAAACCCTTAAATGGTTAAAAATTTGTGACGCAGCATTTTACTTTATAGCTCTATGAATTTTAAATATGGGTCTTAAAAATAATGATATCAAATTTTGAGTGACGCCCTGCTGGGATTTTTAAAGATTTGTTTTTAAATTCCATTACAGTTACTTTCGTTTTATTTTCTAAAGAAGATTTACGCAATTAAGCAATGCTTTTAATTATGAAATACACTGTCAAATATATCACGCTTTCACTGAGTCTATATAATGTATTCAAATGAATTTATTTCAATAATTTAATTTATCTTTTGCGTCATGCTATCCAAAAGGGAAAGCAAAATTTTCATATACATTTCACCAGTGGCGCACCCAGGATTTTAGTTTAGGGGGGGGGTGGCTACAAATACTGCTGAACTCGGTTATAGTGACCTCAATTATAGTTATAATTCTCTTATAAAGTCAAAATATTCTGTGCTAGTCAATTTGCCCATAAAACATAACCCCACGAGCAATGTAACTCATTTTAGAATCAAATAATTATATGATCTTTTCAGTGATGTTGTAACCAAGTTTAACCGTGTTTCATGCTCTAACTGTAAGTTTTTATTTAAAAACTAACATCTTTTTGGGGTAAAAAGTATTTTAGAAATAATTTGAAGACAATTTTTAAAAAGAAAACATTTAACTCATTAGTGACAATTTTTAATTTTCAATACTTTTCACTTCTAATTTCCCACCTTTAGGGGGGGCTTCAGCCCCCATAGCCCCCCGCCCCCCGTGGGTGCGCCCATGCATTTCACTTAGTCTGGTTACTATGACACTAACTAAATATTTACGTAAATTTTACTTGCCCTTTTGGATACGTGACGCAAAAGATAACTTAAATTATTGAAATAAATTCATTTGAATACATTATATAGACTCAGTGAAAGCGTGATATATTTGACAGTGTATTTCATAATTAAAAGCATTGCTTGATTGCGTAAATCTTCTTTAGAAAATAAAACGAAAGTAACTGTAATGGAATTTAAAAACAAATTTTTAAAAATCCCAGCAGGGCGTCACTCAAAATTTGACATCATTATTTTTAAGACCCTTATTTAAAATTCATAGAGCTATAAAGTAAAATGCTGCGTCACAAATTTTTAACCAGTAAACGGTTTTGCATGGGGATTTTTATTTCTAATAAAAATGCACAATTGATGATGGATTCACAGTACTGGATGGATTCACACAATGAAATACTTCCATGAAGTACAAATTCATGGAAGTATTTCATACATTTATAAATATTTATTTAAACCAGGAATATGAAAGGAATAACATGTTGAAATATTGAAATTTATTCAAAATTTAACTCTTGGCATAGTGTGTTTGTATTTTTCAGAGGACATTGTTTTTTACATTGGCTCATTTTGTAAATAATTTTTCATGAAACTTTGTACACCCTCTAACAAAAGTATTCGAGTGCAAGAAAAATTTCGTACGTCAATTTCATATTTAAAGCATGATTCTTCATGAAAAGTGATTAATCATAACAAAACTGAAATGGGAATTCGGCTCATAGTCGAATACTTTATAAAATGTCTGTACACGCTACACATACAATGACAACAAACGTTTTCAGAGATCGAATTTCATTGTTTCTCTGAGTAGAAGGCACTTTTAGTTGTTTTATTTCTTCAGTTTTGTCTGAAAGAGATAAACTAAACGGAAAATTTAAGGGAAAAAGTACAAATCTTTAAATTTGGGGACTTTTCACGTCCCCAAGAAGTCAAAGTATTTTGGGGGACAAAATGAAAAAAAGATCTATATTTGGGGACTGTCCTCGAATTTCGAGGACGTATGGTCACCTTAATGATAACGAGAACTGAATGAGAGCACTACGTGCGAGAAACGTAGAAGTAGCCTGAGTGACGAACGCAGGGAAGAGTCCAGAGAAAGAAATGAGGGAGACCCAGAACGGAGAAGAGGTGACAACAGTAGATAGAGTATTTGGAGCAATGAAAAAGAATGTATTTAAGGGAATCCGGAAGGTGTGAAGTTCCACACAGGAAGGTGGGGGAAAGACGAAACCGGTATAACAGTACAGGAGTAATCATCATCCGACACACAAGACGGGAAAAGAGCACGTCCGCGTACCTATAGTGAAACCAGGTGCGAGAGAGACAAATATGAGGGATGTCGCCATGATTTGTATTGTTTGTTGGATTGACTGACTTTTGTATTTCGATTCGTTATAATCTTGTTTGGCTTGGGAAAAAACCTCCCAAGCCAAAGGCCTGGCCTGGGAAAGATCCTCGAGTACAATCCAGTCGAGAGACATGTCGTCAGGAGAGCACGTCCGGGCGGCATAATAACTACCTTTACTCTCTGTTGGGAACGGGGGAACTTGAAGCCTTCTTATTGGCTGCTTTCTCAGAGCATCTTAAAATTTCAATATATGCGGTGGTGCCATCTATATTTTTATTGTTAAACTCATGACTGCCTCGCCTTAATTAAATTAACAGCATAAAAAACATCAGAATGATTTGTTTTGGTGTATATTTAATTAAAAAAAAAGAAATTCCTCCCATTTAACAGCATTCCTTTAAACATATTTTTCTTTAGTTAATTTGTTCTCTCTCTTAATCAGATACTCAAATGTTATGAATATTAAATACTACTAATTTTAAATGACAAAAATTGAACCCTGTTTTTCAAAGGAAATAAAGTTTAACAATGCCTACATATGTGTGACAAGAATATTCTAAGGATAGAGCATCTTTTTTTTTTTTTTTTTTTTTTTTTTTTTAATTATAGAAAAGAAAAGTACTAGGTATTACTATAAAATGAAATTCATTTTTCATTGTAAGAAAGATACAGTTACCTTTTAGAATGACAATATTTTTATCAAAAGAGTATTCTGAATGATAAATTCAACATAATAGGATATATAAGAGGATTTTGTTAAATTTTAAATTTGTTTGTTTGATTAAAGATTTTGTTAAGTGATAATATTTTAAAACCTCAAATATTAGAAAAGTATATTATAAATTGATACAAATGCATTTATAATATACTTTTGTTTAAAAAATATTTAGAAATTTAAATGATTTTAGAAATTAGAAAAGTATTTTTTTAATGCTACTATATTCATAGAAAAATATGCGAAACAAAAAATTTCCTTGAACTGGTAAATACACTTACCTATGTATTTAGAATACTCTAATATAAACAATAAATTTCTCATTCAATATTTATTGCTGTAGTTTTTGAGGATACACAATTCTCAGTTAATTCTCTATAAGGTATTTCTTAAAATTATTCACATATATAAAGAGAGACATATTATAGAATAAAACTTTATTAGCTTATAAACTTTCATTTATTTCTTGCTAGTTTTACATGTACGGTCACTTTTATGAATTGAATCTTTTTCACTGATGAAACAAAAAATTTTAATATAAAAATATTTTTCAATTCCAAGAATTATTTCATTATGTAACTTTTTCAACAAAACTATTAGTACTTAATAAAAGTTCTTAATTTCCCTCTTTCACAAAACGTCTTTTTTTTTTCTTTTTTTTTTTTTTTTTTTTTTTTTTTAATGGTTGGTTGCGTTTCAAATGCTCCCAACTTTCTTATAATTGTTGAATATAAACCCCAGAACTTAGAAAGAGAAAGTAAATAACACAGAAATTCTTTTAATTTTATTTTCAGATTCAGACACGTTAAGATAGAAAGAATTATTTGGGGATGGTAGTATTCGAATAATTTTTCATATGTATTCTTTTCCTTTAATATCCAAAAATTATAAATTAAATTTTTGAGGTTACAATTGAATAATAAGAAATGCAAGAAATATGGAAAATAAGTAAAATTATATCTTTAATATATATGTATTGTACAAAAAATTACAATTTAATGCAGTATTGCATTTGGTTGATTCCTTTTTATATTTACAGAAAGTGAATGTTTCCTTTTTTTGCTGGGAAGTTTTTTTTCTGGAAAAACAGACATTGAAACAACTGATAAACTACATAAGAATAAGCTAATAAGATTATATCGAGCGCTGGGCTAAGAACAAGGTTAAAATAAAGAAGGAGCGGTAAGGCATCATGACGTCATGCATCAATTTGAGATAGCAGCCAATCATAAGGCTTCAAGATCCCCCGTTTCCAACAGAGAGTAAAGGTAGTTAATATGCGTCCGGGCGAGAGAATGGGCAAATTCATTTAGCTGAATTCCACGGTGACCAAGAACCCAGCAGAGGTGTAATTCAGGAACCATCCGAGAGGTAGTTCCTAGCTTTCTGTGGAGCCGTTGTATAACGTGGGGGGACCTGTGAGAGCATTTTTGAAGCGCAGCTAGCACAGAGAGACTGTCTGTTAGGAGTATCGTGGCCCGATCAATAATGATAAGTTCATCCAACGAAGTGCAGAGATCCGGGGCTTCGGCAGAGAAGATGGAGTTGATGTTGTGGACTTTGTAGCGGAAGTGGCCTGCAGAAGAGCACCCACTGATAGCGGTATGGGAGGCGGTTTTTGACGCATCAGTGGCAATTAGTAGATAGGACTGATACAGGCCACTGAGAAATTCGGCAAACATTCCCATATGAGAGAAGGGCAGAGGTCCTTATTTTGGAATAGAAGATCCTCTAGGTGGAGGCACCAGGAATCCGTAACATGAGGGGGAGGAGGGACCGCCGGGATTAAGTGTGCCGGATTGCAGTTAAAGCGAGAGAAGATGTCCCCGAGCTCAGGGAGCGTAGGGTACCGGCTAGCAGAGAGGAGCGGCCGAGGGGAGGAGAGTAAAGACCACAAAGGGGACAGATGTTCCAGGGAAGCGTGTTTAATCCAAAACCTGAGTGTAAGCAGTTTAATCTTCTGATGGATAGGTATACAGTCGCATGTTTTAGTAAGACGAGGTTGGGGACCCACCGCAGGAGGCCCAAAGGAGCCCTGAGAGCCGAGGTCTGGAATACTTCCAGACATCCATACATACATCCATGAGAGAAGGGCAGACGGAGTACAGAGCAGTAGCCCCATAGTCCAACAGGCTGCGTACCGTGGAAAGAGCGAATAGCAGCAGATGTACTCAGTGAGCGCCAAACCTCCTGGAAGAAAGGGCTTTAACGAGATTTATACGTTGTAAAGCCTTCCTTTTCAAGTCAGCCAGATGGGAACGGAAGCCACCCCGCCTGGAGAAGTGGAATCCTAGGAACTTGACGACGTCCGACCAGGCAATTATACCTCCATTGAGAGAGAACATTTTGTCGCTGAGACCACGTCTGCGAGAGAGGTTTACCGCGCAGCATTTGCCAGGGGGAACAGATAGTTTCCAATAAGCACACCATTGGGAGACCGAGATAGAGTGAGTTGGAGTTTGGTTTCACAAACAGACAAGGAAATGTGAGAACAGAAAAGAAAAATATCATCTGCGTTTATTAAGCATTCCACCCCTTGTTCGAGTACTTCAAAGAAGTCAGACATGTATATAGTGAAGAAAAGTGAAGATATGACGCTCCCCTGTGGAATGCCTCTAAGCAGAAGGCGAGCACTGGAGACACTACTCCAGGAGATCCGCAGCGATCTGTCTAGGAGGAATTGGTGGAGCCACCGAGTAATACGCCCGCGAATATAGAGGAGGGTGCATTTCGATATTAGCCCATCGATACATATATACTGAGTCATAGGCAGCGTGAATGTCTAGAGAAATTCCAATAAAGTATTCTCTTTTAGTAAGAGCGTTATTAATTGCAAGATGTAGCTGGGCCACCGCTGTTTGACTGTCCCGATATGGCAAAAACCTGAAATGGCGATTATCTAGGACATTATTAGAGAGTAAAAAGTGCGAGAGTCTCTGGGAGATGATCCGTTCATTTACTTTGTACATCACGGCCGTCAGGGCGATAGAGCGATAAGAGTCAACGGAAGAGGGGTGGGGGGGCTTTCCAGGTTTCAGGATTGGCAAGATGGTAGAGGAGCGCCAGTCATCCGGAATGCAGCCAGTATGCCAGATCTTATTACAAATAGCTAAAAGGAGATTAAGGGAATTATCGTTGAGGCCCTTGAAGAGTCTGGCCAAGAAATTGTCCTTGCCTGGTGTAGTGATTTTGGTAAGTCTGCTTCCTTCAGTTTGCGAAGAGAAAACGGTTGGTTGAGGGGGTCATCTTCTTGATGTCCGTAGTCCACTGGCATTGGTTCGTGTTGGTCAGAAGAACTAAAAGATCTCCGCTTGCAATATAGGAGAGGCGATGACGTTGTTACGATGATGAAGGATAAGATTAGGCTCGACCGGTTCAGGCCGATGCTGGAATTCTCTAAATACCTTGAAAAGGATGCGACCATCCCGGCACGAGCGATCCCAAAACGCAAGTTTGGCTTCGTGGATGACTAGACGGAGCTTGGCAGCCCTACGCTTGTACTTAGCCCAGAACTCGAGCGAAAGCTGGGAGCGAGCTCTGCAGAGGTAGAACTTCTTTTGCTGTAATAGGTTAGCGCAGCGGGAGTTCCACCAGGGGAGGGGGGAAGCTTGGACTGCCTGGGAAGTCTCACCTTGTTGGCAGACATGACCGACTCGATAATTTTCTTGAACTGCGTCAGATCGTTACTGGAATAGTCTTCAAGAGCCAGGTTCACTTTCTTATAGATGCGCCCCCTAAAATAGAGAGGCCGGGGAGCAGATAACGGAATACTGTTAGCTAAAAGGATGCTGATTGGGAAGTGGTCACTATCGTACGGGTCCTCAGAAACAGTGAGAGAAGTGCAATCGAAAATTTCTAACGAACAGCGCGAAAGGTCGATTAAAGAGCGAGTACCCTCCGGAGCGATATGAGTGGGAGAGGACGTGTTCATTAAGCAGAAGGAGCTCGAGGAGAGCCACTCGCAGAACTCTTCGCTAGAAGAGGAGGAGTGCTGCGAGCCCCACCAGGGGTGGTGAAGATTAAAGTCACTTAGGATAACTGTAGGGTCCGAGAAAGTGGCGTACATTGACCGAAGATCGTGAGCTATCCGACCATAGCGAGAATACAGGTTGATGATATTTAATGAGGTTAGGTAAGTGGGCGGAAACGCCCAGGATTTCATTGTCGGGGGACGAAGAAAGGCCAGAGAGACGCACCGTTGGAAGTGAGGAGGAAACGGCAATAAAAAGACCGCCGGCCGGTCTGTCAACCCGGTCAAGACGGTAAACAGTTTTTGAACCCAGAGAGAAAGGGGAGGAAGGTTTCAAAAGGGTTTCCTGAAACACAAAGATATAAGCGTCAGCAAAAAAAAAAAAAAAAAAAAAAAAAAAAAACTGTTGGAGCGAGGCACACTTATTGGTAATGCTACGGCAACGGCAATTCCACTGCACAATCTTCAGAGGAGACGCAAGAGCCATAATAAAAACAGAGAGTGGGAAAAAAAGGAGACCTTTGTAAGGATCGTATACATTTACATTCCACATGCTCAAAGCGTTTGCATCTTCGGCAATAGGGGGGTTTATCGATAAACATTGTTGTTTTTTGGATGGTAAGCCATAATTTTATTTCCGGCGGGACCCGGGTTCCTAATAGTCACCAGGACGGGAGCAAATTCTTTTTTACTACCCCGTCTAAGGAATCGTCGAGTTTCGAAAATGGATATCTTTTTTGCAAATTCTAGATCTTCGACCAGTTTTGTCAAAAGTGTGTTAGTTGGTATGCCAAAAATAAGAAACAGGGTGGTAATGTTTTTCCAAGTGACTCTGCATGTCACTTTTATACCGAGAAATTCTTGAATGTTTAGTATGTCCGTAGCGCTTCTCTCGTCAGTTGTGTGGAATAGGATTGTGCCGTTCCTATTATATCGTAAATTACTGAATTTGTCGTGAGAGGATATTTTAGACTTTATTTCAGTATAGAAAGAACGTGGGTCCCTCTTAGGGAAAAAATGGGATTCACAGCTTGACATAAATATATTGAACGTAGTACCCCGTTGGCAGTGGCTTTTTTAATAGCTTCCGCGGAATCAACTATCACCCTGAAAAAGTTGGGGTTGGAAATTTGGCGTCCATACTGGTCTCTGAAGTGAACGCATTCTGTGTCATGTTAAATTGGGAGTGTGCAATTGCACGAGCTCACCGTAGCGAAAGGGTTACACTATGAGAAGACAATATACACTATGCATACCTAATGTCAATAGAACCACAATGAAGAGCAGAAAGAAAAACAGGCTTACTGAAAGCACGAACCAAAAGCGAAACTAACTCCAGAAAGACGACAGCCCAAGAAAAGTAATTACTAGCACAAGAAGATAAACACCGCCTCCGCTGAAAACTGGAGAGTACGATGGAAATACATTGTTATAAAAGAACAACTGGATAGACTGGCCAATGCTGAAAAAAGAACGGCCGTTGCTGTTGCTCGATTTAACTACCAGTAACTTGGCGGCTGACCGCCATTCATCGCCATTGATCGCCAGACACGCCATTGTTCATCGCGTGCCACAGAATGTGCGCGCACAGCCAGCTGTGTCAAAATTGGTCTCTAGATCTATGGCACGCGATGAACAATTCGATCGCCCGCAATGTTGCTGGTAGTTCAATCAAGCGATGGCAACGGCTGCACTTTTTCCAGCATTGGGAAATGTTTGCTCTTAAAGATTAATTTGGAACACCTTCTGTAAATGATGATTTTCAATAAATGATTTCTGTGCCATTAATGTACTGCTGTTTTTGTTCTTTTCTCTGCACCATATCTCGCAATCATGGCATTTTCGACCCTGTATTGCTATGTGATACCGAGTTGTCTTTGTGCCCCTTAAGCATTCTGAAAAGTTTGTCGGTCTGGTAGTGAAACACTATAGCACAAATTCATGATTTTGTTTCTATTTTAACATTGATGCATAGGAAAACAGCCATGCAATCATGGCGATGCATCACAATGTAGAAATTTCAACATAGTCCAACCCTAAGATGCGTTTTACATTGTATAACATTTACAGAGGGATTGTACGTGAATCTGTTGGGGTGGTGTAAGAACCGTTTTGGTTCCCATTCCGACGCTAAATCACAAAATAAAAAATTTATCGTTGAAGATAGTTTATAAAAAACATGAATGAACATCCCCTTAAAAAAATTAAAAAGGTGAAAGGCGTACTCATTCAAATATACCACTGCTATCCTTATATAAAAGTAAATCAAAACTAGACCGTCTCGTCTTGCAAACAATGCGAGGCGAGACTAGACGTCTGGCGTCTAATCCTATTTCCTTGTATGCACCACCCATAAAAATCCCCTTTTCTCTTAATGTAGAACTTGTGAACTGAAAAAAAATCTTTACATGTTTATCCTTTCTCAAGACACTCGGAGGGTTTTCAGAAGAATCTCTGCACAAATGCATTGTTCTGAGTAAGAAAAAAAAAAATAATACAAGAGACCTTTTTTTTTGTTTCTGATAAGTGGGCAATGTAAATTGAAATTTTTTTAAAAAATGGTTGGAAATTAAGATTTTGTTAAGAAAAATTCCTCTCGTTTATTTACAAAAAGTTACACTTTTTAAATTTGTATACGACCCCTGTACAAAAAATTCCCCATTAGTAAAATGTGTCCTATACACTAATGAGGTGATATGCAAAATTTGAGAATTATATCCTAAAAACTGTCAGCGGTATCACAATAAATATATTCTGACTTAAAACACTTTTCAGTCGCTCTCGAAGGAAAAAAATAGATCAAAGGGAGCACTGAATGATCGCAATTCGGGAGTCGTACAGAAATTACGAAAAAAAAAAAACCATTTTTTTGTACTCCAGCAATATCCATTTACACTCCAGTCAATCTATACCCCCCCCCCCCCCCCACACACACACACAAAGCATCTTTGCTTAAAGTTATATCTGAGATGTTTTATGATGAAAGGCAAAATTTTTTGCATCCCATCTTTAGTGTACGGGCCACATTTTACTAAATGGGAATTTTTTTTGTACAGGGGTCCTATAAAATTAAAAAAAAAGGAACATTTTGAGAATTAACGGGAGGAATATTTTCTTAACGGAGTCTTATTTCCGACCTTATTTTGAACATTTTTTTTCAATTTACATTGCCCACTTATCTCTAATAGATAAAGAATTAAAGCCCGTTATCATCTTTTGGGGACACTCTGCATACAAGCGCACAAAATTTGAAAAATGCCCTGGGAACAAAAATGTTATTGTAAGACTTTGATTAAAATGGCGAATCGGTTGAATGCCGGACGCGGCTACTTTGTTAGGGGTACAGGAAAATAAATTCGTATTTTTGTTTGCCAATATTTCGCCTATCGAAAACTACTGAAGCTGATAATACGAAATTCGGCATATTTGTTAAGTTTCCCACTTAATCCTTTGAGGCGCAAACCTTTCCCAATGCTGAAAAAGGGCAGCCGTTGCCATCGCTCGACTTAACTACCAACAAGATGGCGGACGATCGAAACGTTCATCGCGTGCCACAGATCTAGAGACCCCTTTTTGCGTCAAAAAAAGGGTCTCTAGATCTGTGGCACGCGATGAACGTTTCGATCGTCCATCATCTTGCTGGTAGTTAAGTCGAGCGATGGCAACGGCTGCCCTTTTTTCAGCATTGGGCAATCTATCCAGCTGTTCTCGCGTTATTCCATTCTTCAGCAGATGCCAGTGCTGTCAAAATTAATCGTGACAATTTTTTAACGGGAAATGACGTGCTAAAAAGTAAAGGATTCTCGTGGAGCTATGTCACCCGCAACTATTTTTTTTATAGAAATCAAATCTATTCTTCGTGACTGGCAACAGTCAAAACGTCAGAGTTTGGTGTTCCAAGAGCGGGAACACTGCGCGTTAAAGGGTTAAGTGCTAGAGTAGACAGGATACCTAATTTGTTTTTCAAAAATTTGTAACCTACGGGGTGTAGAGGATCAAAATATTCCTTTTACATACCTCTTTCAAAGAAAAAAAAGGATGTATCCATAAATCCTGCTGTAAAATACAACACTCACGAGTACTTAAAAAATATTCGGGACATTTTGAAGTTCTTTCTAAAGGATGGTAGATGTTGGAGAGGAAAAAAAAGTGTGGTCACCATTTTAGATAGAAAAAAAGAAGTTACTTATAAAATTCTGAATAAGCTAATATGAATTTTACGTTTAGACTCAGATTAATTGCAATTGAAACTTGTTGAAAATTTAGTTGTCTGAATTTATTGTAAAGGAAAAAAGAGATTGCTTTCCAATATACACAATATTATAATTTTGCCACAAATTTTAATTAGTTAATTTTTATAAAAGTTAATATGGCGCAAAACACTCTTTTTTGAGGTTTTAAACTCTTATAATGTACGCTATTCCAAACTTTTGATAAACGGTGTCACGTTTTAAATTATGCAGTGTTAAGAAATGTCTTTTCATTCACAGATATTCTTCATTGAAATGGAGATTGGTATTCTGTGCCATTATCTTCTTTTAGTTCATATTAAATATTCGTGCCTAGCCTTTGTGTGATTGAAAAAATAATAATGTTTGATGCCAATCTTTTTTTTACATGTAACTCAAAGTTTTTTATTATAACTGAAAATAATAATACGGAAATGGATTTCGATTGTTGGCTACAGACTTTTGGCGTATTTCAAAATCCGATGAAAAGAACTATTTAATAGAAAAAAAAAAAGGCTACCTAGAATTATTCTGCGAAAGCATTGAAAAATTAATTATGAAAGTAAAGAAAATTTTAAAAAAGTTTATTTTTAAAGTTTTGTTTGGAGCGGTTGCGTAATTTTCGAGGTATATATTTTCGGACTTCAGTTTGTTTTTGTGCTTTTGAAAATAACCTTCAGAAATAAAGGAAATGAACAAAAACTCCAGATTTTTGAAAAAGTAACGAGAAATTTACACGATTTACTTCATTTATGATGCACCAAAAGTGATAGTATAATTACAAGTGAGTTTTCTTTTATTTATTTCTTCCACAAACGTATAATCTCTAGGAAAGAGAGAGGGGAAAATCGACTTTTTAAAAATTTCCAATAAACATTATTTCGATTTGTCGGTCTTTGACTGTTTAAATATGAATCAATTGCAAAGAAATGTATATACATTATATGCTATTGATTAGTACCAGAGATCTGCCATGTGTCCGTAATACTAAGAAAATAATGATTGTTTTCTTTTGATAGCTATCTATAAAACTTTTGTTGGAGCAAAAAGAAGTAATGCAAATTAAAAACAAATACCCACATTTTAAATTAAAAATTTAACAAATTTTGTAACACATATGCTGGGGAAAAAATATTGCTCAGAACAAAAGTAAGATCAGTGTTGAATCCTTTCCAATAACCATAGATGACTATGAAAATACTGTACAAATTTAACAGAGAGAGAGAAAAAAAGGACTTTTAATATCAAAAGCAAATAACGTATTTATGTAAGGGGATGACGATAATCAGAAGGAAAACGGGTGATTTTTGAAAAAATTGAGTAATATATATTCTGTAGTTAGTAGAAGGTATATTTTCTTATTGTTTTTATATGAACTTCCTAGCCTTGTTGACAAGCCTAGAAAATAGCTTTTAGCATTTGAAATTTTTTTAAATAATCATTAACGAAATTTTTATTTTATAATTGTTTATAGTTGAAAATATACAATACAAATAAATAAAATAACTTTAAATTATTTCAACAACATTTTAAAAATGATTGCGAATGTGTTTTTTTCCGGTGAGAATGACCTTTTTACTACGATTTCCTATACTCTGTCATATTTACCGCTATTTTAAAAATAATATTGGGGCAATTATGACCTTGAATTTTAACATACAATGTGTTAGAAATGCTAGATATGTTAGAAAAAGTAAAAATGTTGGAGGAACGTAAGGCTATTTCACTTGAAAATCACTCAACTTTTGAATGGCCTTTTAGAAAATTTTATTGAGCTAGAGACTCGGAAAATTTTAGAAAGTCTCTTTACAAGTTGCACTGTGAACTGTCGTTGAGAATGAACCTAGAAGAGTTACGAAATTGTCAGAAAAAAAATGCTAAACATACGGAATTTCGCGATATTTCCAAAAACGGGTAATTCCTCGTTCAATTTTTGTAGGCAATTTTTGCGTTTATGATTTTTTTCTGAAAGTTGCACGAGACATAGAGCTTAACTGCTAGTGTCAGTCCATAGTGCAGAGGGTGGAGAAGCATTATTAATTTTTTCGAGTGTTTAACATCGTTGATTTGTTTTTAAAGTAATTCAAAAGTCCTGTGATGACGATCGCTATTCAACTAGAACACCCTTTAATTACCCTTACAGTACACAAACAATCTTTTTTAATATGAACTTGATAACCTAATAAAATCTTCTTTTTCGGGCAAACAACCTTAAACCCTAAACCTGCCAACGAATGTTCTTTTTTTTTCGGTAGGCTGCTATTTTTCAATCTTTACCGCTTTAAAAATGTTTAAACTTAAAAATGATTTATAATTATACTGGAAACTGCATTATAAGCTTCATGTCTAAGGTTTTGACAGTATTCTACTGTTTAAAGTTTTCCCACTTTTTTTTTTTAATTTATGGTCACAACTCTCCCATCCTATCCTATACTTTATTTTAATACTTCAATTACAAAAACACTCTTATAATTTGTTTTTCTTTCTCCTCATTTCTGTTCAAACTTCTGTCCAGGCCCATGGTAGCTCATAATCAGGGCCTATCGAAATGTTACATAGTTATAATTACTTTCTTTTGTTACAGCACATTACCAGTTCATGCCCCTTATACGATGCAGTTTCAGACTTTTGTTTTTGTTCTTGTGAAACTGTTTTTGATGGCAGAAGCACAAATCAGTTATACGGAGAAACCGCAGGTGAAAGACTATTCAGAGTAAGTAGTTAACATTGCGAGTTTTTAAAAGTGACATTACAAGATGAATCGAAACCTGCACAGAAAAATACTACTTTCAAACACTTTGTACTTTAATACTTTTAAACGTTTTTAAAGATAAACAGTCATGATTAAAGGTGTTTAAAGTGCCAGTCAAATTTCTCTTCCAAATTCGTAAAATCAAAATAACAATAGCATTTTTTTCAGCAGTAAAATATTTTTATTATAAACTTTTCAGGGCCTAAATTATTTTATTCCTTAATTTTAATTAAGATTGTTTTGTTAAATTATTGTCGATTATATTATTGTTTATCATACATTGTGTATTTTCATTACTCTTAATTTTATTTTTAATACTAAATTGAGTAACATCTTTATTATAGTACATATATTAATTGCGAAAGAACTGTGTAATTTTACTGTCATTATACTATGTACTGCAAAATGATTTACTGCTGTGAATTGAACATTCATTAAACATTGGGATTTTAATAAGCGCCATCTCGCTGCACTATAATATGCTCTAAGCCTCATAGATGAGTAGACTCAGTAGGGTGATCTAGTGATTTAATCAAATTTACCAGTTATCTTTCATAAACTGTTAGTCTGTTCTTCACAAATATTGCATTGTTTAAATTGAAACGCGATTTCTAACGTATTAACACTAGTTGAGTGATTTTGGGGACAGACTTAGGAATTTTTACCAAACACGTTAAGAAATGTGAGTAACATAAAAAAAAAGTGACAAATAATATAACAGGTACCCCAACTATTCTCAAAATTTATAAACAGATTTGAAGATGAATTTGAAACCTGATTCAAATTTTCAGTAGAGCAGATGGGAATAGAATGTATGTCTAGGCCAAACCTGGTATTAATTTTTCAACTGAGTCCGTTGTCTTCAACTGAGCTGAAATTATGCATACTTATATATCTTAGCTAATAGAAATGAATTAAACATACAAACTTCTGATTTTTTTAACAAATGATACGCGGATAGTTTAACTTTGCATAAATTAAACTTGCCCACTAGTTCGTGAATCTCATGTGGTGTATTTGTTACTAACCTTGGTTTGCATTACAGTAAGCTCGTGTTTAGTGTCCCAGTTGCAAATTTAAAAGAATGGGGGCGGGGAAAGAAAAGTAATTTTGTTCACGATTGCAGAACTTTTTGCCTGATTTTACAAAAGTATATTTCCTCATCGAGTATCTAATTATAAATAGGTGGAATCATCAAATAAAAATTTACGAATTTTTCAGGATTTCAAAATTCTATAAAAAATTTAGAGGTTTCTTATAAAAAAGTCATTGAAATAACAAACCCTAATTTTGAAAAAAAAAATCCTAAACATAATAAGAATAAAATAAGTAATAATAATAATAAAACTTTATAAAATCTGCACTTACATTAATTATTTTATTCGTTTAGTTCATTTTTAAATATAAGCACATTTTTTAAAAGTTTTACTTAAGGATCTCGTCTCGCAAAATATCCCCCAAACTTTGTCTTGTCTGGCAAAATTACTATGTTGTAATGATAAAAACGCCTGTCTCGTCTCACACAAGAGCTCTTAAATCTCTGTCTCGTCTCGTCTCGCATCCATACCTAGTTTTTCTTTTTAATTAATTTTTATCATCTTTTTGTTTAGGGATATTTTAATATCGGTTGTACCACAAAACGATGAAGACAAAGTCTTTCTGGAGAATCTAACAAAAGTGGGCAAAGTAAGTCCTATATTTTTAACTTCACTTGTTCTACTTTTTTTTCAAATAAATTAAAATACTTTTAACACTTTGCAACAAAGCAGTTCTTGCACAGGACCACACAGAAGACTAAGGATACATTAGTTTTTTGGCAGCAACTGTTTAAAGATTATTTTGCTACTGTATAGTTGCAGACGCTTATTTATTTTAAGCGAATTCAAATTAATGCATTTAATTGAGATTTCTAAAAGAATGCTCTCTGTTGAAAATTGTAGCGTATTGTTGCAACAACACTGCTGAATTGTCGGGTTCGTGCGCTTGTAAGTCCAGCATGTGAAAGAAAGTTCCTGGAACTAGTCGAATTCTCAGGACGAAACACCAGTTGTCTGCTTCTAAAAATTTGACGAACATTCTTCAATGCACAATTCACAAGAAATCACAACTAGGAACTCGATTTACAATAGTCAGCCGATCACAGAGACTCCTCAAAAACTGTATTTAGCATAATTATAAAATCCTCCCATATGCTAAAAACTCAGTGGAATTCTCGAGTAGAATGCTTAGCTCTTCCTTAGCATACAGCAATAACGAATTCACAGCCTTCAAAAGTGGGCTTCGCAAAACTGCCGAAGGAACGTCGCTTATAAAAGCACCCTCAATATAGAGCTTCATGGGCGTAGATTTATACAGGGTGATTCGAAATTAGTTTTACAAACTTTTAGGAGGGGTAGGATTCACGAAGACGGTCCAGAATCACATAGGAATGCGGGTCGGAAACGTCGTCTTCATGTACCTGTTAATAAGAACTTTAGAAGAAGTGTTTAAACTGTGTAATACTGAACATTCTGGTCATGGTTTTTCAAAAACTAAATCCATCTTTCACCAATTGAACTTGATTAAAATTGTTAATTCAGAATTTTTTTCTTTCACTACATTGATGAAACTGTCGGAGGAAAGCCTATTGTTTATGAAATTTGGTTAAGAAATTAGACGCGCACTTTAACACTTCTTCCAAAGTGATTATTGACAGGTACATGAAAACGACGTTTCCGACCCCGCATTGCGATGAGATTCTGGACTGTCTTCGTGTGTACTATCCCTTCTATAAGTTTGTAAAAATAATTTCGAATCACGCTGTATATGACGCCAACTTTAAATCAAAAGCCACGTTTTATAAATCTTTCAGAACTGAAGTAATTTGATTTTATAAAGTATCGGGATTATACGATGTAAGCTCAACACCAAAACAAAGTAAATACTTTACTTTCGTTAACTGAGCGTTTTATTGTAAGTATATTATTAATGTACTCTGTAAAATAACAATACAAATTTAAGTAGTAACTCACTGAGAGTTAATTTATGGAAATCTAAAACACATTTATTTTTACGAGTGAAAAAACAGCAAACAATACATATCCTAATAAACATAAAAATAAATGAGAAAGTACTCGTTATCATTATTAGAAATTAGAGTGTAGCTTAATTTTTAATGTGAATACCCCTTCCTTTTTTATTTAAACATTAATGCTCACATACTTTAATACTTTTTGGAGACTTTAATCATTTTTTTTCAATTCTTCTTTATTTCGAATTACTCTTTTCTTTTACATACATTTTCTTCAGAATTTTCAATAAGCTGACTAAGCAAAGTATAATAAAAGTATTGGGTATCTTTTTAATAACTATGTCATTTTATCTCTCACCCCCTTTATTGAAAATTGTCCGAAAAAGGTGTCCCAAAAAAAGCGACATAAAAATGCGACATAATTTTACATATATTTAAATACTATTAGTTCACAACAGCTTTAATCTATTGTTACAATATTTCATAAGCTGTAGAATATGCTTCACATGTATTTTTTACATATTTTTAAGTGCTATTAATTCACAACAGATTTAATCTATTGTGATAATATTTCGTAAGCTGTAGAATATGTATCACATGTATTTTTTACATATATTTAAATACTATTAGCTCACAACAGCTTTAATCTATTGTTACAATATTTCGTAAGCTGTAGAATATGCATCACATGCATTTTTCTATAAATAGGTTACAATCATAAAAATTTCTACATAGGGTTACCAGGCAAAATACACGAAAGATGAGAGATAAAATGACATAGTCAATTAATATCATTTTAATATGGCAACAATGAAACTAAATAAATAAGGGAGTTCAGGGGGGGGGGGGTATCTCTCCCTGACGAGACTCGAACAGTCGAGTTTATTATATTAAGTCTAGAATTGTTTTTCTGACAAACTTTAGATCATTTTCTCAATACTTCAGAGAGATTGCTTCAAACTTTCTAGATATGAATGATTTCTTTTGAAAAATTCCTTCAATGAAAGTTAAGTTCGTGGTGAAGTCTTAATATAGTTTATATGTATACTACAAAATTGTCACAGTATTTAAAGCTGTATTTAAGGTTTCTTTTCAATAAGTTAATTTTCATTAGTTTTAGTTTATATGTACTACGAAAAACGTATATCTTATGTTAAAAAGTACAATGACTTTTTTAAAAATCATACTATGATTTTTTCAGCAATTTCGTAGTTTGTTAGAAGCAGATTATATAATTTTAAATTAATTAATTATTTTGCCATTGCTTTTCTAAAATAACATACTTCCCATGCTAGAACCTCTCAAACGTTTCCCCGAAAATTAAATTTATAAAAATTATATAACATAACACTAATATAAAAATGTTTTTTTCGGACTAAGAAAAAAGTACCTTCATTATTCTTTCAAATTAAAAGGAAGTGGATTAAACAAATGCTGTTATCGTTTACTTTTTTTTCCGTACATAAAAGTGTATCTTTTATATAATTGGTCTGAGAGAATAATATGTCTGTATATAATTTTTTAATAAATCATTATTAAGATTATAATTTAAAAAATATTTTGAATATTAATTCTTACATTATTACGTTATACGTACTCCAAGTAAATTATGTTTAAGTTAAAAAAGAAATTTGCAAAGAAAATGCATATACACATAAACCAACTGTATTTCCAAAAACCTAAAAGCGCATTTAACACTTTAAAGCGCGGTGTCCTCGCCGTGAGGACACCCAACTCTGACGTTTTCACTGTTGCCAGTCACGAAGAATAGATTTGATTTCTATAAAAATAGTTGCGGGTGACATAGCTCCACGAGAATCCTTTACTTTTTAGCACGTCATTTCCCGTAAAAAAATGGGCATGATTATGTTTTATAGCACTGACATCTGCTTCAAAATGGAAGAACGCGAGAACAGCTGGATAGATTGCCCAATGCTGAATAAAGGGCAGCCGTTGCCATCGCTCGACTTAACTACCAGCAAGATGGCGGACGATCGAAACGTTCATCGCGTACCACAGATCTAGACACCCTTTTTTGACGCAGCTGGCTGTGCGCGAACACAGCTAGCTGCGTCAAGTGCTGGTAGTTAAGTCGAGCGATGACAACGGCTGCCCTTTATTCAGCATTGGGAAAGGGTTGCGCCTCAAAGGGTTAACGACTTCTTTTGTTCTTTTCACATACAAACAGTCGCATTATAAAATATGTAAAGGGTGTCCCATAAAGGTGGTAACAAGATTTAATTATTTATCGATTAAAGATAGTTAAGCAGTGTACATTGAAAAAACGCTCACAATAAGGTAGGAAAAAAGACTACATTAAGAAAAAAATTCCCCCTCAAATTTTCAAAAAGTTACACTTTTTAAATTTGTGTATGACCTCCGTACGAAAAAATTCCCAATTAGTAACGTGGTCCTCATACACTAATGAAGTATTGCACAAAATTTCAGCATTTCACCATAAAACGCCTTAGATATGCAGATAAATATATTCTGACTTAAACCAATTTTTAATGGCTTTCGTAAGGAAAAAATTCAAGTCGGATGATCACTTTTCAAAGGTCGTGCAGAAATTACGAAAGAAAATCCTTTATTGCAGTCTGCATTAAATGTATACATTCAAATTTATGCACAGCCCTTGATCATCATTTTTAACAGATACATCATGTCATTAGTGTATGGGGTTACTAATTGGAAATTGTTTTGTACTGGAGCTATATACAAATTTCAAAAGTGTAACTTTTTGAAAATCACCGAGAGAAATTTTTTCTTAATGTTGTCTTTTGTCCTAACTTATTTTGAACAATTTTTCAATGTACATTTACCACTTATCTCTAAAAGATAAAGAATTAATACGTGTTACCACCTTTTTGGGGCACCCTGTATGCACGATGTAAATAATTTCATTATTAATAATTTCATTGTTATCTGAATTATTTACATTTCCATGTCTTTTTTTTTTTTTATAGATAGACTTGTGGAATGAAGCGATCGGCAACAAAAATAAAGTTTTCATGCACATTCCACGAAGTCAGCTTAAGCACCTGGAAGAAGAGTTTAGTAAAATAAATATGACAGTTTATGTAGAAGTTGATAATCTCCAAAGGTTTGGCTTTCCTTTTTCTTTCTTTCTTTTCTTCTTTCTTTTAATGATTTATTTTATAGACGAGATTCCGTTTTTACACGGACTGTATGTTAGCACAGAGGTCCCATTGTTGAAACACCCCGTACCGCCAAAATTTTAACAAATTACAATTTTTGAAAGCATATGCCGCAATTTCAATGCTTTTGCAAAAATAACCAAAATGTCGCTAAAACTTGCCTTCAAGAGAGCCTTTTTCCCCACTTGAGGTTGTAATTTAAAATGATCCGACGCCAGGGCTAAAGGTACAAGCTTAAAAAGTTTGCGAACCGCTGTGTTCGCAGTTTGATAAGTGTGTGTTTAGCATTTTTTAAAAAATAATAATGATAAACTATTTATTGTTTTGAGAATTGATTACGATGTTTAAGGTAAAAAGAAAGCTCGTGCTAAAGACAGTATTTTGTCAGTCTACTGAATTTGTATGAAAGTTTACAACAGCATTAAAAGCTGCAAATAAGTTTCAAGTATGACGAAAGATCCGCCTTTCATCAGCAGAGCGTTATTTGCCAGTAAAGGAGGGGAAGGAAAGCAAAATCTCAAGGTAAACATCTGAGGGTAGGAAAATAATGTTGTCGTTTCAAAGGAGAACAATATAAGAAAATATAAGAAAAATAAGTAAAAAGAGGAAACCCCGTCCCCCTTTCCGAAAAAAAGGTTGGTGAGACTAAAATAAAGATTGCTAGGGAAAAAAAAGAGTAATAAGTAAATGTAAAGCAATATGGTTCCCTCACTTCTGCTTTGTGGAAATAGAAAGTTTCACAGCTGATTAAGGGTGGACCCTTTGACCTAACCAACGTACAAACTCTATTATTTATTAATTTTTATGTGTGTTATTTACAAAGTTCTTTAATTTTAACTGAAAACACAGCATTTGCTGTTCTTATACATATCACTGATTAACATTTTCAAATATAGTTGTTCTGCTTCATAAATCATGATTTGTGTTGAATTTAAAGATTTATACGTTTTACTTTTTATTTTAGGCTTATAATACAAGAAAGAAACAATCTAAACGTCTTCAGCAGAAGTGGAATTTCAAATCCGAAAATTTACAAATTTGATTTTTATCACTCTTTTGAAAATGTGAGTTATACAACATATAGTGACATTTGAAGTTTGTTGCAGCACTTTTATACTGTTATCGTCTAGAATTCGTACACCTTTAAAAACTTGAAATTCATCGGTCAAACAAGGATTTTTCAGTCTCCATGACATTAGCCATGCATTAGCACGGAAAAAAAAGTTGTTCAAAAATCACCACGAGGAGGCGTTTCACAACGTTTTACAGCAAATAAATCAGACAAATGATAACTCTCGAACTAAGAAAGCAAAGAAGAGGTCGTGAAGTAAATGTTTTATACTTCTGCTCAGAGGGAAAATTTGCATATCCGCAACTATAAAATTGTACGACTCAAATTGGTGGTGATTTTTGTAAATATTTTTTCTTGAGCAAATCTCTCTCCCTTATTAAGATCTCCTGCAAATTTGGTAACATTTTAACCAGTAGTTTTCGCTGTAAATCGCTCCGGATAAGGAAACTTATTATGAACACCCTGCCTAGAAAATATCTGAATAACTACTACGAACGTTTACGACGAAAGTAGTCGTCTATTTTAGTACAGACTACTTCAGTATGAGTTTGTTAATCATCATCATCATCCGCTTGATTTTTAATTTGTTTATAGGGGTAAAATATTTTAAGTTTACTAACTCTTTTGTTAAAATATACAGTATTAAAACGGTAATACATAATAAAATCTTTTATCACATAAATGGCTTACGTACAGTAAATATCAAAGTCAATTTACACGTATAAAGTTACGAAAAGCTTTAGTCATTTGTTTACTTTTAGGATACAGAAAAGTTTAGAAAGTAATAGATGAACTTTGCTTTTGCAGATTGAATTATTCTTGAATTACATAACAAAAAAGCATAATGATATATCTCGTCTTGACATAATTGGATATTCTTATGAAGACAGGCCGTTATATGTTGTAAAAGTAAGATTTTTCGGAATACAATTTTTATTACTAACAAGCTTAAATTATTAACTTTGCTTTTACATAGTTCTCATTTTAGTTGATTTCAGTATCATACAGTCAAAGTTGAACATTTTAAGACGAGAGATTATTTAAAATAATTCTATAGTGCATTAAGTATTCACAAATAACATTAATTTATTCTGCACATAGATTAATTTAAAGAGATTTAGTACCTCTTGTGTTTAAAAATGTGATGAAAAAAGAAATCCATTTATATTAATTAAAACCTTTAACGTATTTTAAATTGAAATTTTAAACTCCCAAGAGCGTCAAAGCAGCAGCCATAGATGTTTTTATTAGCACTGCCTTTGCTATTTAATCCAGGAATTTTTTTATTAAACTGAATGAAATTCGTAAATGTTTTTATATTACTGTGGCTGTTAAATGTTTTCTTACGTTAAAAATGCTAAGGCTCTTCCAACTTATTATTTATTCGTAAGGTAGCCGTTGAAAAAAATTGTTAATATAAGAAACATTTTCAATTTAATATGCTCGAAATATTTATTAACACTGTATATTGTGCTTTAATCTGTATTATCGTAACAAATCTATTTTTAAAAATTCATAATGTTGCCGTTACATACTAAAAATATTAAAAGATTATGCTCGTATCTAAAAATAAAAGTGTGTAATTTTAAATGTTCAGCTTAAATGTTTAAATCCTCCATAATTCACCAGAAGAAAAGAATTATTTATTTTAATCTCGAGAAAAATGTCGATCTCGAGGAGCTATTTAGAATCACACAAATTGAGAATTTACTTTGATACAGCGTAAAGTTTGTGGCAGAATTTATCAATACCACACAATTTTTAATTCATGACGTCACGCTTTTGATTGCCGTAAAAAAAACCAGTTAGTTAATTTAGTTCACCTGCTTAGTCCATCCAGTTAGTTTTCAGACGGATATGTGGCTCAAAAAAGTAACTTAACAAAGAGCTGTCATGGATGCACGGCACATATTCCCCTAGCGAATGAAATTCCACTTTTAAGTACAACTGACGATCAAAGCAATGAAATGATAGTAGATGGAGCTGAGTTCGCTACAGCGCTACAAGTATTGGAACATCTTCCCTACAGTCCGGATCTCGTACCCTGTAATCTCCATCTCTTTGGACCGTTGAAAATTGGCACCACACCGATGCTGCAGTTCAGGACGCCGTCGTTAATTTGCTCTGCGACTAGGGCCTGATGTCTTCAACGCCGGTTTCGACATACCGGTATACAGATGGAAAAAATGCTTTGATGTCCATGGACCTAAACTGAAAAATAATCTGTTCAAATGCCTAGCTATGTCCGTGTATCTCTTGGATTTCGTGAATAAACTTTTTGATTAAAGGATTTATTACTTTACTTTTCGAACCACCCTCCTGTTATAACTACGACAACGTTGAAAAAAAAAAAAAAAAAAACCTGAAACACTTTTATATTTTAAATATGCACTAAAGTGCTATATATTAACCCTTTGAGGCGCAACCCTTTCCCAATGCTGAAAAAAGCCATCGTTGTCGGAAAAAGCCAATGCGTATCGCTCAACTTAACTACCAGCAAGATGGCGGACGATCGAAAGGTACATCGCGTGCCACAGATCTAGAGACCCTTTTTTGACGCAGCTGTCGGTGCCCGAAACGTACATCGCGTGCCACAGATCTAGAGACCTTTTTTTGACGCAGCTGTCGGTGCCGGCACAGCCAGCTGCGTCAAAAAAGGGTCTCTAGATCTTTGGCACGCGATGTACGTTTCGATCCTCCGCCATCTTGCTGGTACTTAAGTCGAGCGATGGCAACGGAGGCCCTTTTTTAAGCATTCGGCGATCTATCCAGCTGTTCTCGCATTCTTCCATTTTTCAGCAGATGTCAGTGCTGTTAAAAATAATCGTGACAATTTTTTTACGGGAAATGAGGTGCTAAAAAGTAAAAGATTCTCGTGGAGCTATGTCACCAGCAACTATTAGAAATCAAATCTGTTCTTCGTGACTGGCAACAGTCAAAACGTCAGAGTTTGGTGTTCCCAGAGCGGGAACACTGCGCGTTAAAGGGTCAAAAGAGTATCATACATAATCCATTCATTATCCCTATTTTTCTTCCTTATTCCACCAAGGAAGAAAATTCGGAAAGTATATCATTATTCATGAGTATGCCGTATTTTCCTTGTTCCATAAAACACTTCTTTGAAATCGAAATCTGCATTAAAATCGCCTACGAAAATTGTTTTAAAATCTTCGCCAAGCATATTTTAACTACACTTCACCTTTATAAATACTATTTGGAATGTGTATCATGAGTGTGCCGTGTTAGTCTTTCTTGTTCCAAAAAACACTTTTCAGAATTTAAATCTGTATTAAAATGGCCATCTAAAACAGTTTAATAATCGTCATACTTATTCTAACTGTACTTCATTTTTTAAATATTGTTTGGAACGTGTATCCCTGTTCATGCGTCTGTACGTACGTATGTACACTCATGTCCATAAATTAAGGATAATGAAGTTCAGGCAAAGAAAGAGAAAGAAGCAAAACAAATTTGACTTATTTGTAAAGTCTATTTATTAAACAAAAAGTAAAGAGCAAAAAAGATGCTATATGTTTGACATAATTAATAAAAATTGCAAGTTTTACTCCCTTGACCAAATTTCAAAAAAGAACCTATTTACAAAAAACAGTATAACATGGTTAGTAGGATGGTTAATACGGAGTATGTCTCCCGGACGATGCAATACAGGCCTGACAACGCCTAGGCATGCTGAGTATCAAATGATCAATCTGATCTTGGGGAATATTACACCACTCATCAAGCAATGCACTCCGAAGTTCCGGTAGACAGGTGGGAGGGGGTTGACGGGCTGCAATTCGTCGGCCAAGCATATCCCACACATGCTCTATTGGATTCAAGTCCGGTGAGTATGCTGGCCAATGCATACGGGTGATATCCTTCGATTGAAGGCATTCGTCTACAATGTTTGCACGGTGAGGACGGGCGTTGTCATCCACAAATACAAATTCAGCACCCATGGCGCCCCGAAACAAACGTACATGTTGTTCCAGAGTGACATCCTGATAGATGTGGCCTGTCATCGTTACACTCTGAACATGCAGGTCAGTTCTGGAACCAAGAATAATTCCTCCCCAAACGAGCCATTCTGCACCACCGTAACGGTGTCTTTCAATGGTGTTCTCTTGGTGCTAACGGGTACCTGGCGCTCTCCAGATGAATGTCCGGCGAGAATCAGACTCCAAACTAAGCCTGGACTCGTCGGAAAACATCACACAAGACCACTGTTGCGGTGTCCACAATGCATGCTCTCTACTCCAGGTTAATCGCAGGCGACAGTGAGTTGCGGTAAGTGGAACACATCTGACAGACCTATAGACCAATGTGCCCTAAGCGTCTGTACACGGTCTGCCTTGAAACTGTCGTACCGGTAGCTGAAGAGAGCTGACGAGACAGGTCTGATGCTGTACTCCGTCTGTTTCTTTTGGCAGTAACTGCGAAATAGCGGTCCTCATTCGGCGTTGTAACTCGGGGGCGACCTGTGCTGTAACGTCTACTCACATTACCATCATCTTGGAATCGTTGCCAAAGCCTGGAGATGACACTCTGGGCGATTCCAAGTTCCTCGGATACTTCCAGCTGGGTACGTCCACATTCCAGTCGTCCGATAATTCTGCCACGTAAAACATCATCCAAATGCCTCCTTTGTGCCATAACTATGCGGTTTTTGCACTGAAAGGCTTTCACAGCGCTTGTGAACAATTTTACTTCTTTGCCACCATTCCTTATATACCCCTCTCTCACACTCTCGTCATTGTGACGTACCATCCACGCCATCTGGTGGTTTCCTGTAATTTGCATATTCTTCTTCAAGATGTGTGTGATCATTCCACAGGTGAAATTTTTATTTTAGAGATCAATTTCTGTGTGATTCTGAATTATCCTTAATTTATGGACATGAGTGTATATAACTCGTGTATCTCAAAAACTATTAGTCGTAGAATGTTGAAATTTTATAATTAAGATTTTTGTAACATGTAGTCGTGCACCTCCCTTTTTTGGTTCCAATCGAATGGATAGTTTATTTACAGAGCCGCCCAAAAGATTCGAAATACATTATGCTCTATGGGCCGAAATTCATCAAACTGTCATATCTCAAAAACTATTAGACGTAGAATGTCGTAACTTCATATTTAGGATTGCTGTAACATCTAGTTGTGCACCTCCCCATTCGGTACCATTCGACTGGAGAGTTTATCTACAGGATAGCCCAAAAGATTCTAAATACATTACGCTCTACGGGCAGAAATTCATCAAACTGGCATATCTCAAAAACTATTAGACGTAGAATGTCGTAACTTTATATTTAGGATTGCTGTAACATCTAGTTGTGCACCTTTTCTTTCGGTCCCATTCGATTTGAGAGTTTATCTACAGGGCCGCCCAAAAGATTTTAAATACATTACGCTCTATGGGCAGAAATTCATTAAAGTATATTTTAGAGACATTAGGCTATTTCAAACGATTCCAAAGTGATATATGTCGATAAGGATCAAAAAATGAATCTCTCCATCGAAAATAGTGTCTTTACTATTAATAGTTTTTCTACAGGAATACTCAAAAAATATCCAACACATTAAGGTCAATGGCAGTTTTAGAGACATTTATCCATTCCAAGCACAATATCATCCTCCCATACAGATAGATAATGGTCTTACGACGATCATGTGTCTCCCTAAAAAAATGCGCTAAAAGTTGCCAAGCTATACGACTTTTGATGTACGTATGAATCTATGTAACTCGCGTATCTCAAAAGCTATTCGTCGTAATATTGTTGAATTTTTATGTATGTATGTTTGTGTAACTCGCATATCTCAAAAAAATATTAGTCGTACATTGTTGAATTTGGTACTTACGTATTATCCCGGCGGTCCGCCAAGACGACCGATTTTTCGCCAAGATAAATGCCGGACACGCGAAATTATTGATGGTTTGGAATACGACTGGCAACAGTTTGCCAGCAGATTTGACGAAAAAATAGTTTGGTGGAAATGACCGCCGGGATAGTACGTAAGTACCTTGAATTTTTATGTATAAGATTGTTGTATCATCCAGTTGTGCACCTCCATTTTTTGTTCCAATCTACTGGAGAGTTTATTTACAGGATCCCCCAAAAGAATTTCAAAAATAGTTGTCACATTAATGGCTATGGACATTTCCAATGTATTACTCTGTAGTCAGTTAGTGTTTGGTCCATGCCGAAAATCTTTCAATTTGTCACTAACCTTGGCGAGTTTTGGTGAAATATCGCCGTATTTAATGCCAAAAATAATTACGCATTTCTCTAAAACTTTTAACCGTAGAACGTTGAAATTTTGTATTTAGAACTATTGTAACATCTAACTGTGCATACCTTTTTTGATTGCAATCGGCTGAGTAATTTATTTGCAAGGTCACCCAAAAGACATTAAATACGTTAAGGTGCATGCATACCTTCAATTCATTAAAAGTCTGTAATGAATTACTATTTCGGCTATGACCAAAATCTCGCTAACTATCTCAAGCTTGTCGGCTTTTGGCAAAATATCGCCCATATATAAGTGCCAAAAACAAGTCTTTAAAATTGAATAAAGCTTGGCGATATTTTAAATATTTGGCTAAAAATCGCTAAACCTTAGTATTATTGTTGTATTTTATCTATTTCAAACAAATAAGTTTAGATGAAATGTACAAAATGGACGTATAAGGAAGTCATGTGGTGTCCACATCAGATTTTTAATTTTGTCAAATAATAAAATGCACATTTAGTCCTTCATTTGAAGTTCAACGACAAAGGAACATCAGTTACCAGTCTTTTCACAAATTTTAAAGTAAAATGAATTTAATTAGCTGATTTGCTAATTTTTATGGCATTACAAAAGTTTACGAAAGGATTGAATAATTCTGCAGTAAAAGAAAGCATAAATTTATTAAAGCATCGGAAGGGACAAGCATCATAAAGGACAAGCATCGTGTAGGAAGCTAAAAGTTCGTTGCATTTGCTATGGATAACAGCATAGTAAGCATTCGGGTAAATTGAAAAGTTTTTTGCCAGACATGCGAAGGAAAAACTGTAAAACACCTGCAGTAGCATGAAGAATCTGGGAAGTTTTAAAACTTAATCTAAAATACTGTCTATTTGTTTCATAAGATGTATTTTCCTAAAGTAAGAACTCTAAAAATTAGCTTAGTTTTCATTTCAATATTGAATTTGGCTGCTTAAGTGGCAGTAACGGATAGGACTGTACTCAGGAAAATGATTTGGAGTGTGTCCAAATAGTGGAAAAGGTAGAATTTTTCTCACAAAAAATAAAAAACTTTATTTTGTTAACAAAATTGAAACTTTAGGAAGGCGGAGGAAGACCAGGACTCCCGTCCCCGAAAATATGCACTTGGTAATGGATTCTGTTACTATGGTAGCAATTATTATAAACATGAAATTAATTTTTTTATTTTAAATTGTAATCGTAAATGAATTTTACTTTATTTTGAGGTCATGAATTTCAAATTGCACCAAAAACTTAAGATAAAGCTCTTTAAGGAAAAATTACTAATGTTTATTTTTACGACAGCTACGATAGCCAAAATGTTAACGAAACAATGAATGTTTCATGAATATACTTCTATGTCTATGATATCAACAATATTTTAAGACTTTTTTTTGTGTATAGTCAAGGTATTCTACAGAATGAGTGAGATTACACATCGCTCTCGCTTTAGGCATTAGAAGGCAAAATGAAAAAGTTGTCCGCACCATGTGGCGATGTTTTAGAACTGCAGTTACGCTCTATACCATCTCAAGTAAGCATCTGCAAGGCAATGTCACGAGCCAAAGAATTTCTCATATTTTGAAACATACTGTCCCATAGATTTACCAATCACGTTCACTGAATACAATAATGTATTCATTTATTAGACTGTATTCGAACCGGATTTGGCAATCTGCCAACAATGATACACCAGCCCGTAATTGTAGTTTATTCCAGCAAATCATGAAATTACAGTTTTTTCATAATCGCAAACAGAAAGGGTAGATAAATGCAGTTTTCATTTTATTTTATTTTATTAGCACTAGGGTGCTACTTCGTTCACGCCCAGATTTTTGTCTACGCGACTTTATAGGCAGGTTTTGTAGGCATGAGCTGTCACAGTGAAGATCTTTTTTAATGTGTTTGCCAGATAATGCGGAGGGGGGGGGGGAGATTAGAATCTTGAAAGTCGCACAAGGTTTGTCATTTTTGATAATTGATCGCCAAGTTTGCTGCCAAAAAATAACTTCAAAACCGAACCAAGCTTGGCGATATCTTCCGAATTTGGCTAGAAACTAGAAAGGTATAGTTAGGATATGCCTGGCGAAGACTGTAAAACAGTATTAGTAGGCGATTTTAATATAGATTTCAATTCCAAATATGTGTTCTATGAAACAAGAAAGACAAACATGGTAAACTCGTGGATTGAGATGCCCATTATAAACAGTATTTAAAATGGTGAAGTATAATTGGAATTTATTACAAGGCAAGCATCGTGTAGGAAGCTAAAAGTTCGTTACATCTGCTATGAGTAAGAGCATAGTAAACATGTATAGCTTCGGATAAATTGAAAAGTTTGTTTCCAGACATACGAAGAAAAAACTGTAGTAACACTGTAGTAAACACCTGCAGTAGCATAAAGAATCTGAGAATTTTTAAAACTCATGCAAAATATTGTCTTCCAGTAGTGAAATTTGAAGACTCTTAATTATTAAAACTACATTAACTGGCAACCCAAATAAACAAATGAGTAATCCTGCACTAAATGCTGTTCCAAACCATCATTTTTATATTACGGTTGCCACATTAATGCAAAAAGTCGTCATGATAACTGAATATATGAAGTTATCGCCACCTTGGCGAAAGTGGGGATTGGGGGTTTAAAGAAGGAATCAACCAAGTAAAGTGGACAAATTAGCGATAAACGCACCAGTTAAGGAATTTGAAGACACTTAATTATTAAAACTACATTAACTGGCAACCCAAATAAACAAATGAGTAATCCTGTACTAAATGCTGTTCCAAACCACCATTTTTATATTACGGTTGCCACATTAATGCAAAAAGTCGTCATGATAACTGAATATATGAAGTTATCACCACCTTGGCGAGAGTGGGGATTGGGGGGTTAAAGAAGGAATCAACCAAGTAAAGTGGACAAATTAGTGATAAACGCACCAGTTAAGGAATTTGAAGACACTTAATTATTAAAACTACATTAATTGGCAACCCAAAATAAATAAATAAGTAATGGAATGCTGTACTTACATGTTCTTTCAAATCGCCACTTTAGTTCTAAACTATGGTTGCCGCATAAATACGAAAAATCGTTGTGGTAACTGCATATGTTTTATTATCGCCACCTTGGCGGGAGTCGGGACGTTAAAATAGAAATCAACCCATGAGAGACAAGCACGGCACACTCACGGATTATAATGCCTATTCCAAACAGTATTTAACATGATGAAGTACAGTTGGAATATGCTTGGCGAAGATTGCAAAGCAGTTTCGGTAGGCAATTTTAAGACAGATTTCGATTCCAAAGATGTGTTTTATGGAACAAAGGAGAAAAATGCGGCACACTCGTGAATAATGATACGCTTTCCAACTTAATGGAATAAGGGAAGAAAATAGGGAAGACGAATGGATTATGATACGCTTTTAATATATAGCACTTTAGTGCACATTTAAAATCTGAAACTGTTTCAGATACTCTAACTTTTTTTAAAAAAATTCTTTAGATTTCTTCAACACCTGAATGGTTGAATGTAACAGATATACAAGAGTTTGTTCGAGATCAAATCTACTACATGATACTCAGAGTCAGGGTCAACAGAAACCGAAAGAAAATTATACTAATGGATTGCGGCATGCATGCCAGAGAATGGGCTACCATACAGTTCTGCATCTACTTCATCAATCAGGTAAATGCTTAAAAAATAAAAAAAACCGCACACAAAAGAAATTAAACAAGAAAACTGCAAAAGAACATGGTACAGTTGGAAAATAAAGTGTGTTAAAAAATGAAATAATGAGTTTTCAGGCAGTTACTCAGTGGCTAGATGTAATAATGAATTCAAATTCAGTTAGAGAGATTTTGCCAGAAATATTGAAAAATCGATAAAGAGGAATATACTTTATCATATCGGCTTTTTCAAGGAAAGCCGAGACAGAAATACATGCATATCTTAACCCTTTCGACATAGCAAAGTGGTTTCACTATAAAGCCTCTAAATTTTAACATTTCATTCACTTGCAAAAATGCACAAACACTAGATAATTTTCCTTATGAAACCACTTTGCTTTATCGAAAGGATTAACCCATTCGTGCCTGGATATTTTTGCGACTTTCTTCGATTTTTGCTAACACCAGCAGTAATTTATAAATTTCTGATGTCAACTTTTTGAACAAGGGATGATTTCATTTAAAATCATTATGTGTAAAAATTGAAATGTCAACATCCTACTTGGCCATATTAAAATATTTTGTGGAATTGAGGTTCAATACTCGCGAATAAAGGCTAGGAAAAATAAATAACGTTTTCGACTGATAGCGAAAATGCCGTCCCAAAAAAGGGACGCTAGGCATAAATGGGTTAAGACAGGGATGGGCAAACTTTTTCGGTCGCGGCCCACACATCGAAAAAAAAAAAAAGATTGGCGGGCCAAGATACATTTTTCTAAAATTTTAAAAACAATATACATGCATTACAATTTAAATATGTTAATGAGATGAATGAAATTGCTATTTCATTTTTAAAAGTTTCTTATATTGAGGTTCGAAGTGAGATGTACTGATTCTAAGGAACGAGGCTAAATGCTCATCTGTCAGTATACTTCTGAAAGAATTTTTTTCTAAGGTTCATAGTTGAAAACACTTGTTCACATATACACTGTCTACCAATAAGTATTTGGACACCTATGCAAATGACGATATCTGCGGTCCTGAGGTACGTCACGGCCTCCGCCGGTATATATCGTGTTGGAAACAGCATCGGCATTAGTCGCATGCAAGATGCCGCGCAGTTCGGATCTCTCTGATTTCGAGAAAGGTATAATTATCGGGTATCACAAATGTGGCCGATCCTTAAGGGACATATCTAGCGATCTGGAGTACCCAAAATCGACAGTGGCCTATGTGATTAAGAAGTGGAAGGTGAGCGGTGATTGTCGAAATGTGCCCCAGGTCGGCAGACCTACGAAACTGGGAGATAGAGACCGACGAGTGCTGTCCAGAGAAATTCGGAAGAACCGCACCCAACTGATCGCCCTCAATCGCGAGGAGTTTCAACAGGCATCCGGGAGTATTGTTTCAACGAATACCATCCGTAAGAAAGCACATCTGCTTGGTTTTCATGGTCGTGCTGCTGTCCATAAGCCTTTGATCACAAAGTCCAACCGTGCTGCTCAATTAATGTGGTGCAAAGCACATCGAAATTGGACCGTAGATCAGTGGAAACGGGTTTTTTGTAGCAACGAATCAAGGTTCACCCTTTACCGTTCGGATGACTGGGTCTGGCGTCTGCCTGGAGAACGTCTCCTGCCAGAATGCATTGTGCCAACAGTCAAGTTCGGCGGAGGTGGAATTATGGTCTGGGGGTGTTTCTCCTGGTATGGACTGGGACCCTTGGTCCCCATTTATGGTAAGCTCAACGCCGATGCCTACTGCACTATTTTGGATGACAATGTGCTTCCTACGTTGTGGCAGTTTTACGGGTTGGACCCCTGTTACTTTCAGGACGACAATGCCAGTTGTCATGTTTCGAGGTTAACCCTAGGCTTGGTATGGTGCCAATGGAGTTCATCGAATGGACTGGCCTGCCCAGAGCCCAGACCTGAACCCTATCGAGACCCTCTGGGACGAGTTGGATCGCCGAATTAAGGGGTGCACTACCCGTCCAAAATCGGTGAAGGAACTTTTATGTCTACTCCAAGCCGAGTGGAAGATAATACCACTATATGTAATACAAAGACTGTGGAAAGTATGCCCCGGAGGGTTCACGCTGTAATTGCCTCTCGTGGAGGCTCTACCAACTATTGATTTTGAATAAAGCTAGTTTTTCTTTTCTATCACAGGTGTCCAAATACTTATTGGTAGACAGTGCAGGTATGGGCAACCAAAGGTTGCCCATACCTGAATTGCAGAATGCTTTTCAAAGCAATTTTACTTGCCGATGCCCCATTGTACAAAGGATAGTTATCCTGTTCGTTCTCTATCTCGCAAATACAAGATGGCAGAGATTTCTTTGTACATCGTTACTTTTCAGAATGAGTTTTTGAATGCTCCCATGTGGCCTAGTTTTTCTCAAGCGCAATTAATTACTTTGCCTGATAGCATAAGAGACTATATATATATATATATATATATATATATAAGTGGGCAATGCAAATCGAAAAAAAATTAAAAATAAGGTAAGAAAAACGTTAAAAAATTATTCCTTTCGCAAATTTTCAAAACGTTACACTTTTTAAACTTGTATACGACCCTCGTACGAAAAATAATCCCAATTATTAAAATTTTCTCCATATACCAATGAGGTGACATACAAAAAATGAGAATTATATCGTAAAAAGAGTCAGAAATATGAAGATTAATATATGTTGACTTAAACCACTTTTCAATGACTCTGGAAGGAGAAAAAAATCAAGTCGGATGATCGCGTTTCAGGGTTAGTGCAGAAATTCCGAACGAAAATAATTTTTTACGCTCGGAACGTTCACATTCACGTATAGACCCTGATCATCTTTGTTTAGAGATTTCTCTGTGACGTTTTATGATGAAAGGCTGAAATTTTGTGCATCAACACATTAGTGTATAGGGCACATTTTACTAATTGGAAATTGTTTTGTACAGTGATCGTACACAAATGCAAAATGTGTAAATTTTTGAAAATTTGCGGGAAGAGTTTTTCTCGACGTAGTCTTTTTTCCTCCTATTTTGAATATTTTTTCAATTTACATTGCGTACTTATCTCCAATAGATAACGAATTAAAACGTGTTAACACCTTTTCGGGACACCCTGTATGTATATTAATATTGAAAAAAAATCGATTTTTCTCATTGTAGCTGATCACAGGATACAAAGAAAATGATACGAAAATTACAGATGCACTAAATAAATATGATTTTTTTATCATACCAGTATTCAACCCAGATGGCTACATTTACTCCCAGACAATAGTAAGTTTTTGACATTTTTGTTTTCTTATTAAATCATTATATAAATTAAAATGAATGTATGTGTGTATCAGGCACATAGCTAGAAAAACAATTTCGGGGAGGGTGCTAAAGGTGGAAAACGCAGAATGTCACTCAGAAAGGCTTCATATACATCCAATACACGTCCAACTTTCGGGAGGGGCCTTAGTGTTACAAAAAATCCCACAGTTCTTGAAAGCCAGCAGGAAAAAAAAAAAAAAAAAAAAAAAAAACCTTATTAAATTTGGGAATAAATCCTTAATTTCGGGGAACACAAGGAATTTTGAATGTAAAGAAAACCAGCTATTTTCCCGATTCGAACTTACAATGTATGAAACATAATAGTCGCAGTATGAATAAGTAGCACACAGTGCCGATCCTAGACCTTCGGCCGCCCACGTGCAAATTAAAATTGGCCGCCCCTTTTCTTACAAACCAACAAAATGTTTAAATAATTTACTATCAAACACTTTTTAAAAAGTGTATGGAAGTGTTAAAAATATGGAATGGATGAAAATCAAGTTAAAGTTCGTATTTTATTTTCAGAAAAATACACTCTACTACTACAATAAATATTTCTGATCTTTCAAAAAATTATAACAATATTTTTCGAGCTTTCTTACAGGCAAATTCATTTATAACACTTGAAATGTCTAGCGCCTCACAGATGTCACTTTCAATTGAAATAATAGCCTAATTCGTAAGCCTTTCTTGTGAGATTGTAGATCTTAAGTAATCTTTAATCAAACTTAAAGTTGAAAAGCTTCTTTCACCTGAAGCAACACTGATTGGTATAGTCAAAAATAATCTGAGTGCTATAGATAAATTGGGAAAATATGATGTTAAATCTTGTCTTAATATATGATTCAAAATTTCTAATGGCTTTAACCGGCAAATATTTGGAATAGATCTCGAAAATATAATAGTTCACTGTGCAATTCTATACCGTCTAAGTACCTTTCTATTTCTCCATCTTTATTTATTTGAAGTTTGATGTCCAAATCCATACAACTTTTTTTTCAAATTGTCACTATCTTCAGAGTTAAACGTTAGTAAGAAACTGAATATTGAGAAACAGCTTTCCGACAAGTCGAAACGCTCACCTACTGAATTGATGGAAATATCCAAAATTTGAAAATAAAAATTAATCTTAAACCTTTTTTCAGAGTCTGTAACATCTTCATCATGTGATTCGTTGTGAAACATACGAGGTTTTTTTCTTTCACGAATTTCAGGAAATTCGAGCTCTACATTAATTTCCTGGGCAATAATAGACGATTCATTCATAAATGTGGCAAAACTTTCGTCATTTCTTTTCGAAATTAAGTATGTTTTTAAATTTCTTAATGTTTCGACACATTCTGCTAAATCTATGTTCGATTGCTGCAACATTTTTGAAACAATATTTATTCTTTCTAGCAAATCGTGCAAAATCATTACTGAATATATAAATTTAAATGAATAAATTGTTTCCGTTAAAGATTTAGCTTTTAGCTTTGCTACACGATCTTTTGCTTCATGTAAAAGTTGATTCAGCGCAACGAGGATATTTTAAAGATCTGTTTGCAATGGTTGTAATGCAAGTATTCGACTCTCCCAGCGAGTATCGCTTAGCGGCTTCAAAGAAAAGTTTGCAATTGTATTCTTTAAAATATCCCATCTGTATATCGAAGCTGAAAAACAGTTGTATAATTCTTGAATAACATGAAAAAAATTTTGCAATCTCTCCACTTGATTTAGCAGCGTCGTTAATTAGTACTAAGTTCAGACAATGTGCCGCGCATGGTACAAAAAATGCCTTATAGGATTAATATCTAATAGTCTTTTTTGCAGACCTATATTTTTTCCGCGCATGTTGGCACCATTATCGTATTCGCCATTATCGGGTATTTTTATCCTTAGATTTTTGGACGTTATTTATATGTTCAAGTAAAACAGGATCGAATTTGGCTATCATTTCGACCGTTTTTAAAAAGTTTCCATTGTTTTTTTCGTATAGGTTTGAACTACTATCTCTAAAAGCTAAGTTCTGGCTAGCCAAATATTGCACAATAGCAATCATTCGTTCGATAATTTCTCTCCATCGTTTCTTTCCCAAAGAAAAGAAGTTTTGTTGTTCTCTATCTGTTGTGCTATTGTTGCTTAGCCGTGTTTTGAGCTCCCAAAAAGTCTTAACACATTTCATATGTTTTGCACTATTCTCGTGTCTAGAAAAATAGTCAGAGCAATGTTGCCAATCCCTATAACCAACACTAAAAAGCTGAATATTTTTTACTTCGGATCCTCCAAATATTTTGCATGAAGAACAAAATGCGGTATCTAATGAAGTAGAATATAAAAGCCAAGTTCGTCTAACTTTTTCACCATTTTTCAATGACTTGTAAAAATACGAATAACTAAATCCCCTACCAGTTTCACTTGTAGGAAATTTAAAATTTACACTTACAGACATAAATTCCGTCTCAATTAAAAGTTCAATAGTTCTAATCATTTCGCCGCCCCTTAAGTTTGGCCGCCCACGTGCGGTGCACCATCTTGCCCCCCCCCCTCCCGCTAGGATCGATACTGGTAGCACATAATCTAGTTCGATAATTTTATTTTATTATAATATATAATATTATTATTTTATATTAATTATAATGATTCTGAATATATTCTGATACCCGTGAAAATTGTGGTGATGGTAGCTAGATGAATACGAGGAAAATAAAACCAGTATAATTAAAAATAAAATAAAATAAGCTGAGTGTCAAATAATTTATGAACATCTGTAATTAAATTTTATGGCAAAACAGACAGGAAAAAAATAATTGCAACGCTTTGAAATTTCTTAATCGCTGTAGCCAGGCGCGTAGCCTGGAAAATTTTTCGGAGGGGGAGATATGGACTTATATGTGTATAAATAGACGGAATTTTATCACTAATCCAAAAATTTCGGGGGGATATATCCCGATATCCTCCCCCCCTGGATGTAGCGCACCCCTTGAAAAATGCTATCGCTGGTTCCATTGCCGCAGCCCCCCCCCATAAAAAAAAGGCAAAAAGACTGTTAACGGCGCCTCTCTAAAACAAAACTTTTTGAGTGCCGCCCAAGAACTGCCGCCAGGGCCTTAGTTACGCCACTAACCTTGTTGTGGCTAATTAGTCAATAGTTGTCAAGGTGCTAAATGGCAATGCCGTCGCAATAGTCCCCCCTTTGGATATCTCTTATGGTTGGTATAGTGGCTAACAGCTATTGGCACCCATTACTATCTCGTTGATTAGGCCTCTTAACCTTGGTGGACTGACCCTGAAATTTTGGTGTGGAATATGTTATTTACGGCCCAGTCCGTAAATAAAAAATGGATTATTTGGGAAGCAGGGAAAGAGTAGGCTTTTCAAAAGCGGTCCAAATTGTATGTCGCCCATGTGCAATTTTCCACATCTTCCAAGTGGCCATTTCGTTACTCGGAGAGAGAGATAGACTGAAGGATGAGTGGGGCAGTGGGAACAATTTCTTCCCCTGCAGATAGGACTAAAAATAAGTTTGCTACCTGCCTAGTGCCACCTTCCTCGGTTCGGCGCCCTAGGCAGCAGTGCCATATTACCGGCAGGGCAAACGGGGCAACTGCCCAGGCCCCACAGATTTTAGGGGCCCAAAAATCTTACATCTTACACTTTTATAATTTTACAATAAAATTAGAAAGGATAAAAAAATTTATAAGTTAAATGATTCTTTAATTATAAAGTACGAACAATGAAAATAATTCAAATTTACACTTGTATAAATTAATTTAAACTTATTTTTAATTCTTCGAAATGCAAATTTTAACTTATTTTCAATTCTTTGAGAATCGACGAACAGATTGAAATTCAAATTTTTTCAAAATTGATTTGTTTGTTTACATTAAAAAATCAGCTGCGGATTAAAGGGAGTTGACTGTATATTTGTTTATTTCAGATTACTTAAAACAAAATTTGTGTTTGGAAGCGGTAAGATATTTAAAACTTTCAGAATAAACCAATCATTATCTGTTCTTTCTTTTTTTACTTTCCGAACATGTACCATGTAAGGAAAGTATTGTAATCATGAAAAAATTCGAATTCGAGATTTTGGTGTTTTTACACGTTTTGAGGGCTTCTGAATCCATTTATGCTATTTTTACGAGATGTATGTAAGTATGTGTGTATGTGTGTGTGTGTGTATGTGTGTTTGTGTGTATGTGAGTGAACACGATAGCTCCTGAACGGAGCATTCGATTGAGCTCAAATTGGATATATATGTCATAAACCACCGTCGCAAGACCGGTATTGATTTGGGTGTGTATAGGACTTATAGTTTTTCTACAGGGCTACGACAAAGATTTCTTTTACATTATGGCCTATGGGGGGAATTTCTTGAAAGAGCGCTAGCGTTTAAACGGTAGATTCGATTGAGCTCAAAATGGTTATATATGTTATAAACCACCGTTGCAAGACCGGTATTGAATTTGGTGTGTATAGGACTTATAGTTTTTCTACAGGGCTTCGACAAAGATTTCTTTTACATTATGGCCTATGGGGGGAATTTCTTGAAAGTGCGCTAGCGTTTAAACGGTAGATTCGATTGAGCTCAAATTGGGTATACATGTTATAAACCACCGTTGCAAGACCGGTATTGAATTTGGTGTGTATAGGACTTATAGTTTTTCTACAGGGCTACGACAAAGATTTCTTTTACATTATGGCCTATGGGGGGGATTTCTTGAAAGTGCGCTAGCGTTTAAACGATACATTCGATTGAGCTCAAATTCGGTATACATGTTATAAACCACCATCCTAAGACCGGTATTGATTTTGGTGTGTATAGGACTTATAGTTCTCCTAAAGGGCTACGACAAAACTTTCTTTTATGTTATGGCATAATGGCATATGGGGAGAAATTGTTGAAAGTGCGCAAGCGTTTAAACGGTGCATTCGATTGAATTTCAATTTGGTATATATGTTTGAATTATTCATCGATTAAAATTTATTTAAGTGCTTGGTAATGATCTTAATCGTAAGTGTTCGGAAAGTGGAGTGGAGTCACTCCAGATTTTTTTTTTTTGGTAAGATTATTGCATGGGGCCCAATTTTTTTCTTCTGCCCAGGGCCCACAGTTGTCTTGATCGGGCTCTGCTAGGCAATTGCCTAGTTTGCCTATATGCAGTGCCATATTACAGGCAGGACAAACGGTACAACTGCCCAGGGCCCACGGATTTTAGGGGCCCAAAAATATTATATTTTACACTCTTATAATTTCACAATAAGATAACTAAGGGAAAAAAGCGCCAAAAGTTGTTTGGTTTTTCAATTATAAAATATGAACAATGAAAATAATTCAAATTTGCAGCTGTATAAATTAATTTAAACTGCTTTTCAATTCGTCAAAAGGTTCTATAGTCGATTTAGCATAACTGCCAACATTTGTGGTATCTGATTAACTGCCTTTTGTAAACATTATCTTTAAAGTTAAAAAATAGCAAAATTTTTGTAATTAAATACGTTGTTTAGCTGTTATTAAAAATATTTTTGAAAATTACTGTTTACAAAATGTGGTTTGCTATATCTCGTACGCGTTGGCAACGATGATATAGCAATTAGATGTAACGTTTCATTGATGTTATGTGTTTCATTGATATCACATATCCGTTCATCATATATATTCATTTATTTCAGATTACTTAAAATAAAATTTTGTGTTTGGTTCGGGAAGATATTTAAAACTTTTCTGAATAAACCAATCGTAATTGGATTTTTAGAAAAGGAAAGTTATCGCGTGGGGCCCAATATTTTACTATCCCCCCCAAGGCCCACAGTTGCCTTGATCGGACTCTGTCTATATGGTCGGGCGGCTCATCACGACAAAACTTGTGAAAATAGGCTCACGCTTGCTTAAAGTGGGTAATGTTTACTATACATAGAGATGTGACGCAGAAACTTGATTATTTAAATTTAAGTATAGTCAAATTCCGATAAAATATGCATAGTTCTTCGCGATCACAGCAGTTGTGTACTTTGAAGCCTAATCACTGTTCCCACTAAACTTAAACAGGTCAACAACGGAAAGCCCATGTGCTTATGTGTTGTACAGTTTTTATTATTTCTGAGTCATTGTAAGTGGTTCTTTAAAAAGGCCGATTTGTTTATTTTAATCTTATACAATTAACGTTTAAACTTAACAGGACCGTTTGTGGAGGAAAAATCGGTCGCTGAATGACGAATTTCCGGATTGCCCAGGTGTAGATATCAACAGAAATTTCGACATCCAGGACGAAGATGATACGGGTATGTGACTAATAATCATGTATTCGCGCACTTTCCGTCATTTCTCTCTCTTGTCTGTGAAATGGTATTGGTTTCATATCCGTGATTTTACACAAATATTCTCATTCATAGTACTTGATACGTTGTCAACACACAGGGGGTCTAGCAAAGGACATACTGATATCAAGTTTAAAATCTCAAAAACAAAGGTTGCAGCAAACGGGATGCTTATAATATAATTTGTACAAATTTTATTCAGAAGTTTAGATTCGAAAAAGTGGTTACAATAGCTGCTATAACAGAGACAGTGGTATACGCAGATTTTCTTTAAGGGGAGAGGGAGTTATGGGCATAATCTTGCAGTTAAAATCCGTAATCTTTATGTTGTAAATTCAAAATTTATGGACTCAATTTTAAAAAATCCTCAAGTGGGCAATTACAACCCCTAAACACTGCTAACAGATGGCGCTGCACGTCAAAATCGATCGACCACCATCATTTATGAGTATAAAAGCTCTACCTCAGCAAGCAATCGCAACACAATTTTTTAAAAATGTCCGCCATTCGACATACAGGGGTATCGCAAACGAATAATAAACTTAGTAATCACAGCTCGTAATGTGTCAATGGAGGTGGATTCCCATGCCAGACAAATCGACCATTCAAGCTCGTCCAGTGTGCTGCGATGATTCTGGTAACGGACTTGGATATAGGACGATCATCGACTAGCGGCAGATAGTCGAAATAGCATTAGCCTCTCAAAGGAAAATGCTCCTGGACCCTTTCTTAGTGATTAGGTGCATAAGCGCCATCTAGCGACGCAAAATGGCGGATCATAATGCAATCTGCTACTAACGCACGCATGCACAGAACATAAACTTAATAATTACAAGTCACTACCCATTTTATAGGCAAATTTCGTTTAGTTCTTTTAGAATATATCGATGATCGTCCTATGTCCGTGATTCTGGTAGACAGTAATTTTCAATGTGCCCCACAGAAAGTAGTCACTTGAAGTGCGATCGGGCGAATATAGAGGCCTATGATTATAACGCCATCTGTAAGCGCTTTTTGTAACTACTACTTCGAACCTACAGTATAAAATTTTTACAGCTTACATAAAAAACATACCGTTTCCTGCACCCTTCTATTTATTTGTTTTTGAGATTTTTAACTTTGAACTCAGTATGTCCTTTGCTGGACACCCTATATTAATCAGTTAAAAATGAATGTTTTCTCTACTAACATCTTAGCCTGTTTTTGACTCAATATTATGAGAGATACAAAAGAATACTCGCTGCTACTTTTGAACATGTGCCATGTAAGGATAGTAATGTGTTATAATCGTGGTAAAAATATTCGAGTATGAAAATTTTCATGTATTTACACGTTTTGGCGTATTCTGAATTCATTTATACTGTTTTAACGGTGATGTACGTATGTGTGTGTGTATGTTTGTGCGTAAACACGATAACTCCTAAATAGTGCATAAAACTGAGCTCAAACTAGATGTGTATACTAAAGGAAACGGCCCTATGACCAGCATAGATTTTGGTACGTGTACAACTGAGTTTGTCCACAGGATTCAAAAAAGAATTCTTATACATTACTGTCTATGAACGCAAACCATTCAAAGTGTGCTGGTGTCTAAATTGTACATTCGAATAACCTCAAATTGGGTGGATACGTATATATACGTATAATAAGTCACCGTCACAAACCTGTATAGATTTTGGTGTGTGTAGGACTTATAATATTTGTACAGGGCAACAAAAACAAATTCTTCTATACATTGAGGTCTATAGCCGCACACTCTTTATTTTAAATGTACTAATGACGTAAATATACGGATTTTAGGAAAAATATTCAATCACTAATTCTTTCTCATTCTAATTAAAAGGAAAATTATAATTTTCCTATTTGTTTTTTGCTGAATTATTCACACTCAAATTTATTCAAACGCTTGGTAACGATCAAGTGTTCGGAAAGTCGAGTGGAGTCACTCCAGATTTTTTTTTTTTTTTTTTTAGTGCAATATTTTTCGCCACTGCAGTCTTTTCTTTTTAAAGAGTCTTGTACCCTTTAAAATTGATGAAAATTGGAAAGAGTGTTTTCTTACATATGATCCCATATTTATATGAATAATTTATTTACATAGAAGTAATTTTGTACATCAGTAAAATGGTCTATTCTGTTTACATTAATGTCTTCATAAGTTCATTAGAATACTTTAATTAATTAACAGATGAAAAGCAACTATTTTTCATACATGGCTCACTGCGCGCAGTTCAGCACATAAAAATCATTTTACAAACTCATTTCCCCCCCCCCCTACGTACATTCTAATAACATATTATTAAAATGACCTATTATTAAATAGAGGCTACATGCCTATCTGTACTATATAAAACTAAATTGAGTTTTTTTTTCACCAATTAACAATTTGAATCATTTGTAAATTTAAATATTATACAAATGCCTGGTACATAAATAGGCCATTTTAATTATGTATTGTTAGAGTGTAAGCAGAAAAAAGAATAAATCTGTAAAATGATTTCTACCTGTAGTACGCTGTGTGCAGTAAACCACATATCTGAACCACCTTTTCGCCTGTTAATTAGTTAGAATATTCTAATGAATATGTTAAACTTCGTCTGAAAGACATTAATGTAAACAGAAACGGCCATTGCACTAATATGCACAACTGCTGATACGCAAGTAAAATATTTATGCGAATATGGAATCATGTAAATGAAAGCAACTTTTTCAATTTTCATCATATTTAACGGGTAAACGCTTTTAAACGTTAAAATAATTTTCAAGAAAGTTGAAAAATACAAAAAAGGATCACAAACGTTTTTCAAGAAATTTGAAAAGTGTTAGTGATTTCGGATTGTCTGCTCTAACTGCCATAATTTTTTACCCGTTGCTACAAAACACATATGCATAATTGCTATGAACCGTACCGGTTACCCTATATGAAATTCTGTATACATAGCACTGGAAGCTCTTCGTAATTGATACAGCAGACCAGGCGCGTAGCCAGGAAAAATTTTCGGGGGAGGATATGAACTTATATGTGTATAAATAGACGGAATTTCATCACTAATCCAAAAATTTCGGGGGGGGGATATATCCCGATATCTACGCCCCTGCAGCAGACTGTCAAAAATGTTCTTTAGCTCTGTGGTACGCACTGTGCGATTCGATCGACCGCCATCTTGCTGGTAGTTAAATGATACGATGGAAACGACTGCACTTTTTCGACATTAGGAAATGGTTGCTCTTCAAAGGGTTAACAGTGGTTACAAATATCGCCTGGTATATGATGAATATGTGTATTAGAGAGCACGAAAATAGTTAATTACTTTACTAACATGTACCACGTAAGGAAAATATTGTAATCACGAAGAAAATTCGATTGAGATTTTGATGTATCAAAACCTTTGGAGGTATTCTGACAATTTATGACATTTTTACGATGATATATGTATAAGAGTGAACACGAAAGTTACTAAGCGTTGCGTTCGATTGAGCTCAAATTTGGTATATGTATTATAAACCACCCTCGTACTACCGGTAATTGATCTTGGTTTGTCTAGGGCGTATACGCTTTTTACAGGGCTGCAAAAAGGAATTCTTATGCATTACGACCTAGGACGCATATCAGTTAAACTATGCTGGTATCTTAATGGTGCATTCGGATAAGCTCAAATTGGGTATGTATACTATAAGGTTACCATCACTCATCCCGTATAGATTTTAGTGTGTGTAGGATTTATATCTTTTCTACAGGGCTACAAAAAATGAATTCTTATGCATTACGGCCTGTAGACGCACGTTTAGAAACTATCAAGTTTTCAGAAAGTCGAGTGGAGTCACTCGATTTTCTTTTGTTATTTAATTTTAAACCGCTCAAGTGAATTGTTTTTCTTGGCTGTCTCGGGGCTCTTAAGGTAACGGAAGACCACAGACAGACCAAGGGCGGATTAAAGGGGGGGGGAAGAAATTAATGTAAAAGATCCTATTTTACTTTCATAAAATGGATGTATGAGTCAATCTTTTAACTAATCGCCCCCACCGACGAACAAACCGCCCCCCCCCCCGAGAAACTTAATCCGCCACTGTGACAGCCTACATAGTCATTAATCCGCCACTGTGACAGCCTACATAGCCGAATGGATAATCTGGATTTTATCTTTCTTTCTTTTTTTTTCTTTTTAGCACCAGAGTGCTATTAATTTCAACCTTGCTTTTTGTGTAGACACGATTTTGGTACAATTAGCAAGTCGAGTCACTTTTCAAATATGTTTGCCAAGATAACGTGGAGGGGGGGGGAGGCGTTAATAAAATGTTGAAAGTCGCACAAGGTTTGCAATTTTTGATAAATGATCGCTAAACTGGGTGCCAAAACGCGACAATTTATTAGAAATATATTTTGAGTATAGTTAGAAAACGCCTGGCGAAAAATTGTAAAATAGTTTTAGTAGGCGATTTAAATATAGATTTCAATTCCGAAGAAGTGTTTTATAGAACAGTGAAGACAAATACGGCACACATCATAGATTATGATACACTTTCCAAATGGTATTTATAAAGGTGAAGTGTAGTTTGACTATGCCTGGCAAAAATTGTTAAACAGTTTTGGTAGGCGATTTTAATATAGATTTCTATTCCGAAGAAGTGTTTTATAGAACAAAGAAGGAAAACACGATACACTCATGGATTATGACGCTCATTCCAAACAGTATTTAAAATGTCTACGAGATATAGTTGGAATATGCCTATAGTTCGAATATGTCAGGTGAAGATTTTAAAACAGTATCAGTAGGCGATTTTAAGATGGATTTGGATTCCAAAGATGTGCTTTATGGTTCAAGAAAGAGTTGATTCTATTTTAACGCCCCTACTTTCGCCAACCTAAAAATTCCCCGCACTTTGGCGAGCTTTGAAGTCATGGGTCTCTAGGAGTTATGCACAAGTTCCAACGCTCCCTAAACAACTATATGAAAACTAAAGTGAGCAAATTATTGATAAAAGCACTAGTTAAGGAATTTGAAGACACTTAATTATTAAAACTACATTTATTGGCAACCCAAAATAAATAAAAATGTAACGGAATGCTGTATTTACAGGTTGTTCCAAATCGCCATTTTAATTCTAAATTACAATTGCCACATAAATACAAAAAATTGACATGGTTGCTGTATATGTTTAATGATCACCCCCTTGGCGAGAGTTGGGGTGTTAAAGTAGAAATCAACGCAAGAAAGACGAACATGGCTCACTTATGGATTATGATGCACATTCGAAACAATATTTAAAACAATGAAGTAGTAATATACTTGGCGAAGATTGTAAAATAGTTTTAGTAGGCAATTTCAAGATAAATTTCGATTCCAAAGATGGGTTTTGTAAAACAAGGAAGAAAAATACTGCTCACTCATGAATAATGATACACTTTCCAACCTTATGGAATAAGGAAGAAAATAGGGACGATGCAAAAATTATGATACGCTTTTAATATATAGCACTTTGGTGCGTATTTAAAATCTTCAAGGGTTTCATATTTTCTTCATTTTTCTTTCTTTTTTTCTAACAGAAAAGGATCCATGCTCCTACAGTTACCCCGGAAGGCAAGCGTTGTCGGAGCCAGAAACTGCAAGCTTCAACGATCTGCTGGAGAAAACTTCTGGAAGATTGCAGGCATATTTCTCTTTTCACACCTATGGCCAATACTGGTTATTTCCCTGGGCGAAGACTGACGAGTATAAACCAAAAAATTACAAGGACTTGGTAAGTAAATCATTGTGGGGCGAACTCGTTTGTGGCCTTATTTATTAACCCATCGTTTCTTTCGAATTATATCAAGAATCGCATTCCTACCTATGTTTATGTATTGTTTTACTACATTACCAAACGAGGGATCTCCCTTGGAAAGGAAAACTTTGGTGCACTTGATTTGTAACTGTTTAACCCTTTGAGGCGCAACCCTTTCCCAATGCTGAGAAAAGGGCAGCCGTTGCCATCGCTCGACTTAACTACCAGCAAGATGGCGGACGATCGAAACGTTCATCGCGTGCCACAGATCTAGAGACCCTTTTTTTGACGACAGCTGTCTGTGCGCGCACGTTTCGATCGTCCGCCATCTTGCTGGTAGTTAAGTCGAGCGATGGCAACGGCTGCCCTTTTTTCAGCATTGGGCAATCTATCCGGCTGTTCTCGCATTCTTCCATGTTTCAGCAGATGCGAGTACTGTTAAAAATAATCGTGACATTTTTTTTTACGGGAAATGACGTGCTACAAAGTAAAGGATTCTCGTGGAGCTATGTCACCCGCAACTATTTTTATAGAAATCAGATCTATTCTTCGTGACTGGCAACAATCAAAACGTCAGAGTTGGGTGTTCCCAGAGTGGGATCACTGCGCTTTAAAGGGTTAAAGGCAATCTGTCTGCAGAAAGTACTTCTATTTCTGTGAAGATGTGTCCCCTGTGTCGCCGTGTTTCTAAGCGTAATTTTTCACGGATGTCCATTGATCTGAATGGATTTCGAGAAAATCTTTAAATCCGTGACGTCAAAATGACGAATAACTTGACATCTGCAGGTTTTATTTATTTTTTTAAATGCACAATTATTCAGTGTTTCCTTTAAGACGGTGCAACCCAAAATATTAATAGCTAGAATATCGAAATATTTACGCAGCAGCTAACTGAATTACAAATCCAACTTCACTCTAAAATTCATAAAAATATCTCTTTAATTTATATATATATATATATATATATATATTGTTTCAGTTTTAAATTTAAAAAAGGAGTTAAATGTACAATGTATAACCTGGCAAAATGAAAAAAAACATTCTGACGGATAGATTTAAAAAAAAATTATTTCTCCAGAATTTTTGAGAAATCTGGAGTTTCTCTGAAAAAAATCTGAGTAAATTTTGTTACGTATTAAAAGCAAATTGATCTGACAAAATATTTCTCCTCTATCCCATGACATAACGGTTGTTTTCTTACAGATGTTATTCTGCTCCTGCTTCTTAAAAATTCACAAAATATTGACTAAACAAATTTCCGGCCCAAATTTTGAAAAAGTCGCTACGAGGTTCAAGGACGAGTTCACTCCAAGGAGGGTAGACGACAACCCTCCCTCCCCCTCACATCTTTCATAAAATTCTTGCTTTAAAATGTAACAAATATTAATCCTATATTTAGGCTGAGCTTCCTTGTAATTAGAGTCTTTTTGAACATTTATTTGTTTGAATTTATTGTAAAAAAAGGCTAAAAATCGACACTACTTTCCAGTGTACTTAATAATAAATAGAAAAGAGAAGTGTTTCTGATGTTAATTAGATATTTAGATACAACTAATTATTATTGGTCACTTCATTGGGATTGACATAACTAGATAGGGGCAATGGTGAACTAAGCTTATCCTAAACAAATTAGATTTTCTATTACAATAATAGGACTGGAAATGGAGCCCTCTAGTGGGGCTACCCCCCCTCCCCTCTAGAAAGATCTAAAAATGCCCAGTTACTCCAGTGTTTGTTGAACATCTCTCATATTTTAATATAGATCGATTAGTTTTCATATTTATTCTGTGAAAAACTACTTATTATTTTAACCGCTGCTATAAATTTTTAGTTATAAGCCCTACCTCGGTCATTGGATATTTTTATTGTAAGTTGTTTCATTTTCTCAAATTATTTCATGTATATTATATTTTAAGTTTCACATCTTTGTAATTTTTTTTTTTCGGAATTGTCTGCAGATGAAATTGAGTAAAATTGGAACACGTGCCCTTAAAGAAAGATACCAGACAGAGTATGAAATTGGGAGCGTTTCGGAAGTACTATGTAAGAAAAAAAATGCTATTATTTTCTATATAATTTGTTGTTTTTCTGGACCTAATCAGCGGAAAGTATTTTAATGTAACGTAACAAATATATTCAAACGGGTCATCCACGAAAATATTTGAATAAATTAAAATTAACTTTCTCATCATAAAGTAGAAAATAAATAAATAAACCGCTGAAATAATATTTAAATTCAAGTCATAAAAAATGCTAACATTTACCCCCAATAGCAATCTAAAAATCCTCTTACCAATCTAAAAAAAAGTTATTAAAAGTAGGAGAGAAAAATTTGCGTCCAGGAATTTTTTGTGAGCCAAAGTGTTTGTGCACTTGAACAGACAACTTGCTTTTTTCATATAATTAGTTAATCCAGCCTTAAACACCCACCAAACGTCATAAGCAAATTTTCTTAAATACCACTGTCCTCCCCCTCCCCCTTTTTTAAATTAAAGCCATTTAATATTATTTTTTGTTTCTAGAAATGAATCACATTTAATTAATCTATGGTACATGCAAATCGGAACATAGTGCGTTTTGTTCTGTACAAATCTACCGTTGGATCGATAGGCCCGAAATTTTGAGCAGATATGTATGTAAAAAGACATAAGTAAAAAAAATTGGTGTGGGCACCACTGGACTTCCTTGTACGTCTATTAAATTATGTATATTTTCGATTTACTTAATCTAATTTGAAATTGAAATTGAGATACAATGCTAAAATAACATTAAGGATTAGCGATGTTCGCCAAATACAAGTATCGCCAAGCTGGGTTCAATTTTAAAGATTTATTTTTGTCACTTTATTTGCCTATATTTTGACAAAAGCTGCCAAGCTTGGGAGATTTCGGCATAGCCCATATACCGATTGACCACAGATTTATAATGAATTTAAGGTATCTATAGCAGGAGCATAACTAGGCAAATTTGTGCCCCTGGCAGAATAGTCTAAATTTTGTCTCCCCCCCCCCCACACACACGCACTTTGAGTAACAACTCAATAATTCGTCAATCCCCCTAATCATTGTACTTTATAAAATCCTACCTATTTTCCCGTACAGATGAGCTATTTAAAAAAAAAAAAAAAAAAAAAAAAAACATAAAATAGTAAAACCCTACTTCTTATGATCCAGCTGATTTTACGCCCCTAGAGGGGACCAGCTAGCTCTTCCTCACCCTAACTGCGGCCCTGATCCCTAGGGTGGTAAAGAAAACGAAATCACCCCCCCCCCCACCCCACAACTCGTAATACCGCGAATTTGGATGACTAAAAAGATGTCAAAAAACAAATAAAATCTATATCTTCCGATTGCTTATCTGCTCTAAAGTTTGGCAAAATTTGGAAAAATTTACATTTTAACGGTAATTGTTGATATTTTTAAATTACCCTGTTTCTGCCTGTTTCACATTCTCATGTATTCGAGCCACAAAAAATAATACTCAAACACTATTTAAATCCCTCAATATTTTCCGGTAGCGCATTCGCTATAAATTTAATGAGATTTTGATAAAAATTTACATACAGTGATAGATTACACTTTAAGGGATAAAAGATACTTATTGACATTTTTTTTTCTTTACCGAACACAAGTTTAAAATTCAAGTATTTTAGAACGTTAGTTAATAATTTTAAGCAGATTTTTGTAAAGATAAAACTAAGTTTTTATGTGAGCAGCTGTAAATCCAAGAAAGTCATGTTGAACATTATTTGAATATCTATTTTCATTTATTCTTTACTTTGAAGTTATTTTGAAATCTGATTTATAAAATTAAAGCTATACTGCTGCGAAGTGCCAAAGGCAGAGTGTAAAAATAATATTTTATTTTTCTTGTCAACACTGGGGGGGGGGGGTTGCCCTGACATTTAGAAAGTAATTGATGGAACTAGAATTTATGAGTCTATGTACTCCCTAAATATACTAGATCATAGAACGAGACATTTCTGAACCCACTTACCCAATTTTCAGACCTCTCCTCTATAAGCTGGTGCGTGTACCCAGATGAAAATGCAGTAAAGCACCATTTATACGTTTTTCAAGGGACCGGTCTGAAACAACGTATAAATGAAACATTACTGAGCAACTTTGATTATTACGGGTTTAAAACTACTAATTCAAATTTATGTAAATATAATAATTGTAAGTTCTTTTAAGGTATAGGTACTAGTAAGGTACCTCATATTAGTTTTTACACTAGAAACAATAGCTAGGTAAAAAAAAATCTCATAAATGTTAAACAAACTGTACTTTTATTATACTAATCTCAAATACTGCATATTCTTAGTGTAATACATATAGTGAATACCAATTATGAGAGGATTTTTTGTTACAGACCTTGAATTTAATAAAACATTCATAGTCACCTGATGTGCTGTCTTTGATTATTAATTAGAGCATTACAGATTGAATTAAGTTAATAAATGTTTTTTCCCCCGTGTTCTGACAAGCATTGTTCTAAACTTTTCAATATTGTTAACTGTGCCTTTTAAAAGAAGGTTGTTAAAGGTACACCCCTCCATACCTCCTTTATTTGACGCCCTATGACAAAAGTTTCTCCCTAAACAGGAAAATAACTACAAAGACAGAAAAGTTTTGAAGTTAAGGAAAGTTTAAAACGATGTATAACCGATACTTACTGGCGACGTATAAACGAAGCATTTTTTTCTTAAAATAAATAGAAATTAATCGTGACTTCATGAAAGCGACGTATCAATGTAAAATTCGTATAAATGAGAGACGTATAAACGGTACTTTACTGTAATCTGCAAATCGATGCGTACGCTACCGGGTAGACTCACAAACGGTAATTCTAATGCATAAGTATACCAAACGATAATTTCTCGTTACACGACAAACTATTCATTCTGCTGTGATTAGCTAAAATACTGCGGGCTAGAAATTCTTGACCATTTCGTCTATACCAGTTGTATGCATCAACTACGTATAATTCTACAATCTATTCTTGTAGTTTTGGGACACAAAAAAACAACCATCTATTCTTCTGTGTGACAAAGAAGGTTTTTTTTTTCCCTTCTCCGTGAATGGCCAGGTAAACTGCAGACTATAAGACCGTCATTAGGGTCGGAGATGGGTTGCCACTTTCATCATGGAGGATTACAGTAGGCATTACAACATCGCACTCTATGTGTAGTCTCCCCATTCTGTACCAATGCAAGGGGCCCTACCCCGATGTTATCGGAATGTATACGAATCGGGTCCCTCAATTTGCCTCTGCCACTATTGTTGCATTTAAAGAGAGAACTTTTATACCTCTTCCGAAAGTACCGGAAGTGGAAACAATCGACTAATCAAGACATACTACTCATTCCCCTTCTCTGTTCCAAGGGCATGGAGGTCCGACGGACGAAGGTCATCGATCAATGAAGGGATGTGTTTTTTGACAGATGCTGGACATTTGTGATTCTATCTGTTTGCAAAGGAAAGGGGGGCATTTTGTGGGAATGCTCAACACTCCATAATGCACACAATAAAACCCATTAGCGGGTTTGTATCCGACATATCAGAAAGAGCTTCTAACGTGTGTACCCTGTCGGATAAAAACAGTAGAATTTCCGATAGTGATTCCAATACCGGAACGACTCCGATAGCTTCGTGGTAGTGCACATAGATGCTCTTTCGGAATGTGACGTCATGAGTAGGGAAAGCTGATTTATCCGCAATGGAATGGTTTCCGATAACATCGTGCTGGGGCCCTGGTGAAGCTATCCACTTTTATTGGCAGCCGTATAGGCTTAGCATAGATGTAGCCTCGGGGGCTACAGGGGGACGGGATACGTGCCTCCAATTTCTCAAAATTTATTTTCAAAATTTTATATCGAAATTCAAAAGAAACTTCCTTTTCCTATTCTTGAATTCTATGCGTACCCCCTTCCCAAAATTTTCGGTCACGCTACGACTATAAGTCCCAGAAGTGAATCAGTGAGTGCAGGTACCACCTCAGTCACAAAAAGGAAATTTTTCAGGAGAGAGAAAAAACTTCATAAAGCTTCATAAATTAGGTAATATTTGCATGACAGAAACATAAATGCATGTGATGACAGAGGAAAAATATAAGTTTAAATATTTGAAAATTTGGAGGAGTTATGAAGTTTTTTCTCTCTCCTGAAAAATTTCCCTTTTTCCCAGGCAGCACATAAGCTTAAATCAAGCTTGACATTTGGCTTGGCAATGCAAGGTTGGCTTAAGCTGGATTTTAGCTTGCAAAGTGCGCAGTGATGGCGCCATCTGTGATAGAGAATGGACATTAATTGTCTAGCGTCCTCAAATTTGCTGAAAGTTCGTAAAAGATGTGTTTTATTTTATTACCAGTGCCATATTACCGGCAGGGCAAACGGGGCAACTGCCCAGGGCCTACAGATTTTAGGGCCCAAAAATCTTACACTTTTGTAATTTTAAAATAAAATTACAAAGGATAAAAAAAATTTAGAAGTTAAATAATTTTTTTAATTATAAAGTGAAAATACAAATGAAAATAATTCAAATTTACATTTGTATAAATTAATTTAAACTTATTTTTAATTCTTCGAAATGCTCTATATCGATATAGCATACCAATATGTAGGAAAATAACCACACTTGTAAAAAGAATTTTTAGCGTTAAAAAATAGCAAAATTTTTCAATTATTTTTTATTTTAAGAAATATTTACAAAAATGACTAAAGTGTTTGTATTCCTTACATGTTAGCAACTGTGATATAGCATTTCGAAGTAACGTTTAACTATCTGTTTCTTTCATTTCAGATTACTTAACACAAAATTTGTGTTAAGTAAACCCATTCTATATTTCCAAATATGGAAATTCTTCAAAATAAAATACAATTATACTACGAAATTGATTTCAAAATCAGTCGTTTGTCTCGATTTTGCCAGCAGTATTGCTCATGAGTGTTGCGGTACTGAAAGTTTTAAAACGTCTGCTGCTCTTAAGTTTATATTATGTTTATTTCCCTATTAGTAGAGTCTCTAAATCACACATAACATTATTTTAATTTTGATGCATCCCATGGAAAAATAAAAGAAACAAATAACACATCGCCCGCTTATCAATCTGGCGAGAAAACAGCGTGGTAAGTCACTTCAAACTTTAGTCATAGCTGCACAAGTCTCCGGTGGCTGAATGGATAGCGTGCTCGACTACTAAGGCAAAGGGCCCGGGTTCTATTACAGCCACGAACACTCGATGGAAACAAATTAAATTGAAATTTCAGCGTAGAGGGGGAAATTGCGCGGAAAAATAAATTATGTGGGGCGCGTTAGCCAGCGGGCGCCCCGTGTATTTAGAAAATTTTTTCAGCTTGAAATGTCAAGCTTAATGCAAGCTGGGCAAGTGTAAACTAGAACACTTGATTCAAGCTTGCATCAAGCTTACACGCTTGGAATTTTCAAGCTTAATTCAAGCGTATTGACTTGATAAATCAAGCTTGCTGCAAATTTGATGCAAGTTTGCTGTGCTGTCTGGGTTGTGACTGAGGTGGTTTCTGCACTCACCGATTCAAGTGTCGTTTGAACAGGGAGGCAGGGCCCGATTATGACCAACAGGGGCCCCAGGCATATTGATTAATTTGGGGCCCCGATCTATGAAATTTGTTTTCTTTTTTTTTAAATTTTGACATATAAAAGAATATTTCAGAACAACATTTGAAATTGGGGGCCCCTTTCGAATCGGGGGCCCTGGACAAAGTCCCGATTGGCCCATGCGATAATAAGGCTCTGCACGAAGGACATTGAAGTCGCGACAGATTTTCCGTGTGACAGCTCCCTTCAGATTACATGGTTCACAGCAGTAGACTCGGTTGAGAGAGATGTTTACATTTTCACAAGCACTGGCCGAAGTCGGTGCTGTTGCTTCACTTTAGATACTGATGTGTAGCAAGCAATAGCAAAACGTTACAAAAAATTGTTTTCTTTATTTCTTTTCTTTTCAGACATTGGTAGAGGCACCAGCATGGACTACCTCTATGAAAAAGAATTTGTCCCGTATTCCTACACAATAGAGATGAGAGACAAGGGGAAGTTTGCCTTCATGCTGCCCCTCCAGCAACTCTTGCCAATGAATCAAGAGACAGCTGACGGCGTGATAGCAGCTATTTCGGCGATGAAATGAACGCTATTACTAACTCACGAAAGTAACAAATGCCATGGCAACAGACGAATGAAAAGTATACGCATCGGCGAAGACTTTCTGTGGGCAACTTACTTTCAGGCGTTGGTGTTCTAATGCTTTGTTTGTTAGTGTCCAGTTTTTAATAAAAACTTTTGAAAAGTTAAGCGAAATGCTTTTAAAAAGCATGAGAATTCGTCTTTTTTCCCACAAATTTGATTTACTTATTTAAAAAAAAAAAAATCTGATGTGTCCAACACATGACTTCCTTGCACGTCTATTAGATAAAAAATATTTTCAACGCACTTCCTCTAAACTTATTCGTTTGAAAGAGATAAAATATCAATAATAGTAAGGTTTAGCGATTTCTAGCCAAATATTTCGATATCGCCAAGCTGAGTTCAATTTGAAAGATTTCCTTCTGACACTGTATTTGGCGATATTTCACCAAAAGCCGACAAACTTGAGATAGTCTGCGAGATTTTGGGGATAGCTAAAGTAGTCATTGACCACAGACTTTCAATGAATTGAATGCATCCATACACCTCAATGTATTTAAAGTCATTTGGCTCACCCTGTAAATAAATTCCCAGTCGATTGCTGTCAAAAAAGATACTGAAAACAGTTATATATTACAATAGTTCTAAATACAAAAGTTCAAAATTCTACTGGTTAAAGTTTTAGGGTTATACAAAATACGAGATAATTTTTGGCGCCAAATTTGGCGATATTTCGGCGAAACTCGTCAATGTCGACGACATTTGGGGAGGTTTTTTAAGCATGAACCAAACAATGACAGATTATCGCCAAATTTGGCGATATTTCGCCAAAGCTCGCCAAGAACGATGACAAATGGCGATACTTTGGGCATGGAACAAATGACTGACTTCGCCAAATTTGGCGATATTTCGCCCAAACTCGCCAAGGTCGAGGACAGACGGCGAGATTTTGGGCATGTACCAAACAATGACTGTCTACAGTTGTATTATATTGAAGATGTCCATAGACATTAAAGTACTGAAATTCTTTTCGGTGGTCCTGTAAATAAACTCTCCAGTAGATTGGAACCAAAAATCGATATGCACAACTAGATGTTACAACAATCTTATATATGAAATTTCATAATACTTTTTGAGATTTGATAGTTAAATATGCACATACGTACACCAAAAGTCGCCAAGCTTGGCGACTTTTGGCATAGTTCTTGAGGGAGGCACGTGACCGTGGTCGGACCATTACCTAACTTATGTGGTAGGACGGTATTGTGCTTGAAATGGATGAATGCCCCTAAAATTGCCATTGACCGTAATGTATTGGAAATCTTTTGAGTGTTCCTGTAGCAGAACTATAAATGATAAAGACACTTTTTTTAATGGAGAAATTCATTTTCTAACTCTTTACAGCATATATCACTTCTGAGTCGTTTGAAATAGTCCAATACCTCTAAAAAACGCTTTGATGAATTTCGGCCCATAGAGCGTAATGTATTTCGAATTTTTTGGGCGGTTCTGTAGATAAACTATCCAGTCGAATGGAACCGAAAGGGGAGGTGCACAACTAGATGTTACAGCAATCCTAAATATAAAGTTTCAACATTCTACGCCTAATAGTTTTTGAGATATGCGAGTTTAATGAATTTCGGCCCATTGAGCGTAATGTATTTCGAATGTTTTGGGCAGTCCTGTAGATAAACTATACAGACGAAGGGAACCAAAAGGGGAGGTGCACAACTAGATGTTACAACTATCCAAATTATGAAGTTTCGACATTCTACGCCTAACAGCTTTTGAGTTAGGCGAGTTTAATGATTTTCGGCCCATAGAGCGTAATGTATTTCGAATCTTTTGGGCGGTCCTGTACATAAACTATCCATTCGATTGCCACCAAAAGTGGAGGTGCACAACTAGATCATAGAACAGTCCTAAATATCAAATCTCAACATTCTACGACCAATAGTTTTTGAGATATGCGAGTTACATACATACGTACGTACAGACGGCATGGAAAAACTGGCCACAATAGACTGGCCGCTGGTCAAAATGAGTTGCAGACACGTTAATAGGATCGTGCATGCTAGCCTACGATGAGATGCATCGAAAAAAATTTTAAAATTAAATTTAGAGGTAGTCAAAATCGGTTTTTTTGTCGAAATTTGGCCCCCAAAATTTTTCGGGATCACATTACTTCCTTATACTACGTACAAGGAAGTAAAAAAATCTGATGTGTCCAACACATGACTTCCTTGCACGTCCATTAGATCAAAAATATTTTCGACGCACTTCCTCTAAACTTATTTGTTTGAAAGAGATAAAATATCAATAATAGTAAGGTTTAGCTATTTCTAGACAAATATTTCGATATCGCCAAGCTGAGTTCAATTTGAAATATTTCCTTCTGACACTTTATTTGGCGATATTTCACCAAAAGCCGACAAACTTGAGATAGTCTGCGAGATTTTGGGGATAGCCAAAGTAGTCATTGACCACAGACTTTCAATGAATTGCATGCATCCATACACCTCAATGTATTTAAAGTCATTTGGCTCACCCTGTAAATAAATTCTCAGTCGATTGCTGTCAAAAAAGATATGGAAAACAGTTAGATATTACAATAGTTCTAAATACAAAAGTTCAAAAATCTACGGGTTAAAGTTTTAGTGTTATACAAAATACGAAATAATTTTTGGCGCCAAATTTGGCGATATTTCGGCGAAACTCGTCAATGTCGAGGAAATTTGGCGAGATTTTAAGCATGAACCAAACAATGACAGATTATCGCCAAATTTGGCGATATTTCGCCAAAACTCGCCAAGAACGATGACAAATGGCGATACTTTGGGCATGGACCAAATGACTGACTATCGCCAAATTTGGCGATATTTCGCCAAAACTCGCCTAGGTCGAGGACAGACGGCGAGTTTTTGGGCATGTACCAAACAATGACTGTCTACAGTTGTATTATATTGAAGATGTCCATAGACATTAAAGTACTAAAATTCTTTTCGGTGGTCCTGTATATAAACTCTCCAGTAGATTGGAACCAAAAATCGAGATACACAACTAGATGTTACAACATTCTTATAAATGAAATTTCATAATAGTTTTTGAGATTTGAGAGTTAAATATGCACACACGTACACCAAAAGTCGCCAAGCTTGGCGACTTTTGGCATAGTTCTTGAGGGAGGCACGTGACCGTGGTCGGACCATTACCTAACTTATGTGGTAGGACGGTATTGTGCTTGAAATGGATGAATGCCCCTAAAATTGCCATTGGCCGTAATGTATTGGAAATCTTTTGAGTGTTCCTGTAACAGAACTACAAATGATAAAGACACTTTTTTTAATGGAGAAATTCATTTTCTAACTCTTTACAGCATATATCACTTCTGAGTCGTTTGAAATAGCCCAATACCTCTAAAAAACGCTTTGATGAATTTCGGCCCATAGAGCGTAATGTATTTCGAATCTTTTGGGCGGTTCTGTAGATAAACTATCCAGTCGAATGGAATCGAAAGGGGAGGTGCACAACTAGATGTTACAGCAATCCTAAGTATAAAGTTTCGACATTCTACGCCTAATAGTTTTTAAGTTAGGCGAGTTTAATGAATTTCGGCCCATAGAGCGTAATGTATTTCGAATCTTTTGGGCGGTCCTGTACATAAACTATACATTCGATTGCGACCAAAAGGGGAGGTGCACAACTAGATCATAGAACAATCCTAAATATCAAATCTCAACATTCTACGACCAATAGTTTTTGAGATATGCGAGTTACATACATACGTACGTACGTACGTACAGACGGCATGGAAAAACTGACCACAATAGACTCGCCGCTGGTCAAAATGAGTTGCAGACGCGTTAATATGATCGTGCATGCTAGCCTACGATGAGATGCATCGAAAAAATTCTTAAAATTAAATTTAGAGGTAGTCAAAATCGGGTTTTTTGTCGAAATTTGGACCCCAAAATTTTTCGGGATCACATTACTTCCTTATACTACGTACAAGGAAGTAAAAAACATGTTTATGTGTCTAAACTGTACTAGATAATTAAAAAAAATTTTTTTTAGAGTCTCGGTCATTTTCACTGTACGATATGAGAATAATTATAATTTGATTTACTTGAACTAACCAAAGAACAATTCTTTTAGCCCTTTTTCATGCTTGTATTAAATTATTCTATTACTATAATACAGTCCTACCTTCATTTCGTTGTAAAAAGTTCATCTTAATGAGTTTCAACCGTCATTTAGCCTTTATCGGTACATAAAAAAATCTGATGTGTCCAACACATGACTTCCTTGCACGTCCATTAGATCAAAGTTATTTTCGACGCACTTCCTCTAAATTTATTTGTTTGAAAGAGATAAAATATTAATAATAGTAAGGTTTAGCGATTTCTAGCCAAATATTTCGATATCGCCAAGATGAGTTCAATTTGAAAGATTTCCTTCTGACACTTTATTTGGCAATATTTCACCAAAAGCCGACAAACTTGAGATAGTCTGCGAGATTTTGGGGATAGCCAAAGTAGTCATTGACCACAGACTTTCAATGAATTGAATGCATCTATACACCTCAATGTATTCAAAGTCATTTGGCTCACCATGTAAATAAATTCCCAGTCGATTGCTGTCAAAAAAGATATTGAAAACAGTTAGATATTACAATAGTTCTAAATACAAAGTTAAAAAATCTACGGGTTAAAGTTTTAGAGTTATACAAAATAGGAAATAATTTTTGGCGCCAAATTTGGCGATATTTCGGCGAAACTCGTCAATGTCGACGACATTTCGCGAGATTTTAAGCATAAACCAAACAATGACAGATTATCGCCAAATTTGGCGATATTTCGCCAAAACTCGCCAAGAACGATGACAAATGGCGATACTTTGGGCATGGACGAAATGACTGACTATCGCCAAATTTGGCGATATTTCGCCAAAACTCGCCAAGGTCGAGGACAGACGGCGAGATTTTGGGCATGTACCAAACAATGACTGTCTACAGTTGTATTATAATGAAGATGTCCATAGACATTAAGGTACTGAAATTCTTTTCGGTGGTCCTGTAAATAAACTCTCCAGTAGATTGGAACCAAAAATCGAGATGCACAACTAGATGTTACAACATTCTTATATATGAAATTTCATAATAGTTTTTGAGATTTGAGAGTTAAATATGCACACACGTACACCAAAAGTCGCCAAGCTTGGCGACTTTTGGCATAGTTCTTGAGGGAGGCACGTGACCGTGGTCGGACCATTACCTAACTTATGTGGTAGGACGGTATTGTGCTTGAAATGGATGAATGCCCCTAAAATTGCTATTGACCGTAATGTATTGGAAATCTTTTGGGTGTTCCTGTAGCAGAACTATAAATGATAAAGACACTTTTATTAATGGAGAAATTCATTTTCTAACTCTTTACAGCATATATCACTTCTGAGTCGTTTGAAATAGCCCAATACCTCTAAAAAACGCTTTGATGAATTTCGGCCCATAGAGCGTAATGTATTACGAATCTTTTGGGCGGTCCTGTAGATAAACTATTCAGTCGAATGGAACCGAAAGGGGAGGTGCACAACTAGATGTTACAACAATCCTAAATATAAAGTTTCAACATTTAACGCCTAACAGTTTTTGAGATATGCGAGTTTAATGAATTTCGGCCTATTGAGTGTAATGTATTTCGAATGTTTTGGGCAGTCCTGTAGATAAACTATCCAGTCGAATGGAACCAAAAGGGGAGGTGCACAACTAGATGTTACAACTATCCAAAATATGAAGTTTCGACATTCTACGCCTAATAGCTTTTGAGTTAGGCGAGTTTAATGAATTTCGGCCCATAGAGCGTAATGTATTTCGAATCTTTTGGGCGGTCCTGTACATAAACTATCCATTCGATTGCCACCAAAAGGGGAGGTGCACAACTAGATCATAGAACAATCCTAAATATCAAATCTCAACATTCTACGACCAATAGTTTTTGAGATATGCGAGTTACATACATACGTACGTACGTACGCACGTACGTACGTACGTACGTACAGACGGCATGGAAAAACTGGCCACAGTAGACTCGCCACTGGTCAAAATGAGTTGCAGACGCGTTCATATGATCGTGCATGCTAGCCTACGATGCGATGCATCGAAAAAAATTTTAAAATTCAATTTAGAGGTAGTCAAAATCGGTTTTTATGTCGAAATTTGGCCCCCAAAATTTTTCGGGATCACATTACTTCCTTATACTACGTACAAGGAAGTAAAAAGTTAATAATGATATACTTTTGAGACAAACCTGTTCAATAAAAAACAAGGAAAAGAATTAGAATGAACTATAGCTGTTTCCTCCGGCTTAAACACAAATTTCGCGATAAGTGATTTTAAAGTATATGAGAAGAAATTCAATAGAAAAATGCATTAAAAGCACGCTCTCGAGATAAACCTGTTGAATAGAAGAAAGAAAAACAAAATGTTTCTCATAACTTCCTTTACGTATCTATAAATTTCAGCAGATGTAGTTGCTAAGCGCAAGGTAACTGGTGTGTGAAATATATTTAGAAAAACCATTCCCCAAATTAATCCGATTAGTTCATGATTTGAAACTTGATCTCCACTCCCCAATATTGAGTAAGTGTTTATTTTTACCTTATTTTTTATTGTAAGATCATTGCAGGTAAGAGTAAGAATTAAAGTTGCGTCAATAAAAACTGTTAAAAATATAATGTTTTTGGATATTTGCCAAGCACGAGAAACCACAGTTGGCCAATTGTGAAATACCTTATCTGCCTTTGCGCAGTTTGATAATATTCGTGCTCTTTTTCAGGGCGAAATAGTGAATTGCATTTAGAGAGACGTCGGCGTCGCTTGCTTGTATCAGAGTTTGGTAAATAACATGGAAAATGCATTTTAGATACAAAATACAAGATACATTAATTAAAATGTATAAAAATACAAGGTACAAAATACTTTCTAAAGTGAATTTGGAATAATGCAAGATACAAAATACATGTATTTTCAAAATACACACAAAATAGAAAATACTTGCAAAATTTTTAAAGTTCTGTAATACTGAATAAGTTAATTTTCATCTAAAGGCTTCTAGTTTATTTTATTTTATGGCAACCAAATATATTTTAACATGAAAAACAAAACAATCGTAAGAGTTGATAGATTATATTTATAAGAGTGTTAAAGTTTGGAAAACTACCTACTTTTTTCTAACACTGTATCTTTCAAAATTTTAACTGTATAGTACAAATAAATTCGAAAAAGATCCTTTCTGATAAGTTTCAATTACGCATAAAATGAAATTTAAACATTATGATTTTAATATGTAAATAGTTTGTTCAGGCCGCTTTTAACCACCCCGGCGCCTTTTGCACTTCCACAATTGTTACGCCCACTCCCAACTATTTCCAGAGCATCTTTACTCTCTTACTGCTCTTTGGAGAGACTTTCCATTTTCCACAACCTAGGGACCCTCCGTGTCCCGGAGGTCTATTCTGCCCCGTTTGTTGAGCAATTGTCGGTGGTTAACTCTACCCCGCCTCGAGGTCACTTGAGGGGGAGTCTAAAGGAGGAGCATCTATGGGTTCTTGTGATTGGTTTAACAATCTTCCGAAGTTGTTACCGCAGTCAATATCTAAGAAACTGGGTCTGGCCAGTTGGTAGCTAACCACCGACTATTTCCCAACAACCGCGGGAGAATAGACCTCCCGGACTGGCAACCAGCAGCCGTAGGAAAGCACAGTGGCATGTTTTGGCTAATCTTGTTCATTTCTTACCTTACCGCATCACGGACCCCCCCACCCATCCTTTCGGAAATTAGTACAGTAAATTAATGGTATCGTTTGCAATTACGTGTAGTATAGAGTGTACATTATTATATAAGCTGTTTTCAACTTATTAATTATCTTATTTTCCATAGCTTATCGTCATTTACTATCTTTTACTTTTAGACATCCTTATTCTTTGTTGAGTCACTGTCATTCATGGGCACCGGCAGCATAGGGCAAGGGGGGCACTTGCCCCACCTGGATTTTCGTATGCAGTGTTTTCTCTTGCTTTTTTGTTCTTTTTAACATGGTAACCATACTTTTAAGTAGTCTTTGCCCCCACCCCTTGGGAAATATTCTGGCGGCGCCCATGCTGTAATTGTACAAAATTTTTGCGTCCCCAAATCATATGCGCCCTAGGCACATATCTAAGCGGAAAAGCGGCCCTGTGTTTGTTCCGAAATAGTTTCTAAAAAATTTAATATTTTTAAAAAACAAATTCAGCACTGAACACTACAAGTCGTAGTACTGAAAAAAAAACAACACATCGTAGTGACAAAATAAACAAAAATATGTTATCAAAACAAGATTATCATTTGCAAGTGTTACTCCGATAATATCGATCGAAAATATTTTTTTCTATTGAAGTTGAATGATCTGCGACAGTTCAACTAGTCAGCCGATTCAAAAGGTTATAAAAACCTTTAATATTTTCTTTTGTAGAAAGTTTTTTCTAAAATTGCCGATGGACAAAACTATACATAAGCATCCATAAACATTGATGATAGATATAATATTTGTTTATTTTTATTCTGAAAATTCAGGAAAAGAAAATTGGATATAATGCCCTTCTTATTACGACCATTCTTGAGTAATCATGTCACGTGAACTCGGTTGTATCGTTTATGGAAGCAGCGATGACAAGCATTTCACATGTAATTTAAATTACTACAGCATAGTAAGTATAAAGAAACATTGTATTAATTCAAACCAAAGTAAATTATTGAAATATTCCCAATTTTAACTTCCAGCATCAAAGATTCCATTTTAATAAAAGGTGCTGACTGTTTTACCCCATAGACTTAGCATTGCGTTGCAGTTTTCCTAACCTAAGGGGCTTCGCTAGGTGCCCCTGATTATTTGGCACCAGTGTGCGCCTCACAGATCGCACACATGGGCGCCGGCAGATATGGACGTGAGGAAATCTTACAGAATTATATAAATAGGTATTAAAAAAATCTGATGTGTCCAACACATGACTTCCTTGCACGTCTATTAGATCAAAAATATTTTCGACGCACTTCCTCTAAACTTATTTGTTTGAAAGAGATAAAATATTAATAATAGTAAGGTTTAGCGATTTCTAGCCAAATATTTTGATATCGCCAAGCTGAGTTCAATTTGAAAGATTTCCTTCTGACACTTTATTTGGAGATATTTCACCAAAAGCCGACAAACTTGAGATAGTCTGCGAGATTTTGGGGATAGCCAAAGTAGTCATTGACCACAGACTTTCAATGAATTGAATGCATCCATACACCTCAATGTATTTAAAGTCATTTGGCTCACCCTGTAAATAAATTCTCAGTCGATTGCTGTCAAAAAAAGATATTGAAAACAGTTAGATATTACAATAATTCTAAATACAAAAGTTAAAAAATCTACGGGTTAAAGTTTTAGAGTTATACAAAATACGAAATAATTTTTGGCGCCAAATTTGGCGATATTTCGGCGAAACTCGTCAATTTCGACGACATTTGGCGAGATTTTAAACATGAACCAAACAATTACAGATTATCGCCAAATATGGCGATATTTCGCCAAAACGCGCCAAGAACGAAGACAAATGGCGATACTTTGGGCATGGACCAAATAAATGAATATCGCCAAATTTGGCGATATTTCGCCAAAACTCGCCAAGGCCGAGGACAGACGGCGAGATTTTGGGCATGTACCAAACAATGACCGTCTACAGTTGTATTATATTGAAGATGTCCATAGATATTAAAGTACTGAAATTCTTTTCGGTGGTTCTGTAAATAAACTCTCCAGTAGATTGGAACCAAAAATCGACATGCACAACTAGATGTTACAACAATCTTATGTATGAAATTTCATAATATTTTTTGAGATTTGAGAGTTAAATATGCACACACGTATACCAAAAGTCGCCAAGCTTGGCGACTTTTGGATAGTTCTTGAGGTAGTCACGTGACCGTTGTTGGACCATTACCTAACTTATGTAGTAGGACGGCATTGTGCTTGAAATGGATGAATGCCCCTAAAATTGCCATTGACCGTAATGTATTGGAAATCTTTTGAGTGTTCCTGTAGCTGAACTATAAATGATAAAGACACTTTTTTTAATGGAGAAATTCATTTTCTAACTCTTTACAGCATATATCACTTCTGAGTCGTTTGAAATAGCCCAATACCTCTAAAAAACGCTTTGATGAATTTCGGCCCATAGAGCGTAATGTATTTCGAATCTTTTGGGCGGTCCTGTAGATAAACTATTCAGTCGAATGGAACCGAAAGGGGAGGTGCACAACTAGATGTTACAACGTTCCTAAATATAAAGTTTCAACATTCTACGCCTAACAGTTTTTGAGATATGCGAGTTTAATGAATTTTGGCCCATTGAGCGTAATGTATTTCGAATGTTTTGGGCAGTCCTGTAGATAAACTATCCAGTCGAATGGGACCAAAAGGGGAGGTGCACAACTAGATGTTACAAATATCCAAAATATGAAGTTTCGACATTCTACGCCTAATAGCTTTTGAGTTAGGCGAGTTTAATGAATTTCGGCCCATAGAGCGTAATGTATTTCGAATCTTTTGGGCGGTCCTGTACATAAACTATCCATTCGATTGTCACCAAAAAGGGGAGATGCACAACTAGATCATAGAAAAATCCTAACTATCAAATCTCAACATTCTACGACCAATAGTTTTTGAGATATGCGAGTTACATACATACGTACGTACGTACAGACGGCATGGAAAAACTGGCCACAATAGACTCGCCGCTGGTCAAAATGAGTTGCAGACGCATTAATATGATCGTGCATGATAGCCTACGATGAGATGCATCGAAAAAAATTTTTAAATTCAATTTAGAGGTAGTCAAAATCGATTTTTTTGTCGTAATTTGGCCCCCAAAATTTTTCGGGATCACATTACTTCCTTATACTACGTACAAGGAAGTAAAAAGCTAAAATTTTATCATTTCTAATTTCCCGTGTTCATTATTCCCTACACGGTCGTATATAAGGGCGGAGCAGTACCGTAGCCAGATTTTATTTTGGGGGGAGGGGCTGGGCCTCAGATTGTAAGCTAAAGTTTAAGTTAAATTGTAAGCTAAAGTTTAAGCAAATATCAAATTGTAAGCTAAAGTTTAAGCTAAATATCAAATTGTAAGCTAAGTAAAGTGTCCCATTTCGGGGGGGGGAAGGGACTATAGCCTCCTCAGCCCCTCCTCTGGCTACTCCCGTAGGGGTTAGGGTGTCTGAACCCCCCCCCCCTTTGGTCTAAGCCAAAATGCTATTTTTGACCGAATATCGATCTTTAATGGGTAATAAAAAGATTAAACATCTATAATGTAACTGAAATTTTTTACAAGTTATTTATATTAAAATTTACCATCAATCAATTTTTAAAGTTAGAATGGACTCCCCCGCCCCAATCCTTAGCTGGACCGAGGGCCGGACGTCTGTTTGTAGTGGCCCGGTTGCAAACGTTTTTTGGGGGCCCCAAACATAATATATGCTAAAAACTCATGCATTAATAGATTTCCGTTTATACAACGAAATATAACTGGATATGCTTAATTACGAATGAACTAAAATACCCCTAAAACCACTTTAATGGACGTGAGGTTTACCTACGTCTAAACCGCAATGAATGTGCATGCTAAATCTGTAGGGACGTTTATCTTCCTTTTTAGTTAGCCTGCATTACTAATACTAAAAAATATGAGAAATTACGAATATCTCTACTTTGGGGAGCCCCAGAGAATTAGGTTAATTTTAGTTTTGTTAGTTATGAAGATAGTAAAATAATTTTTTTTCACAAACCTCATATTTAAAATTCGAAAAAGAAGAAAATAGACAATTTATTAATAAGTACTGCCAATTTAGTGGGATTTGTCGCTAAATTTAGCAACTTTTCACTGTATTTAGGGAATAAATTTGGTAATTTTGTTTTCTAATTTGGAGAATTAGGAGTATTATTGACTGACTGACTGATGATAGGTTCTTGTAGGAGTGTCCTGGGCACTAGGCCTTTAACTCCAGTATGTAAGATCTTTGTAGGGTATTTTCAGTCTTGTAATGAGTCCCCAAACAGGACGGGTTGAGATGAATATCAGTCAAGTACAGTAAGAAGTGATCTGCATGAACAGCCCGGCCAAAAAGATGTTAAGTAGGGAAAGTGTTTTTTATTTTTATTTAATTTAATTTTTTTTTTAATGCCGCAGTATGAAGTACGTTATTTGGGAGGATCAAATATGTCAAGATATGGAGAGCATTTGGCGAGAACCGCCTTCGGTCTTTTGCTGTTAGATGGATCACGAAAGTCGTAATCCGGAAATTCGGCAAGAATGTCGTTATTGATACTGGATATATTATCGTAAAAGTTGACGGCAAGTCTGTGGATTGTGTGCTTAATCGGCTCAATGGCCAGGTCATTTTGAATCGTAGTGTTTCTTAGGAAGTGGTTTCCTTTACGGATTTTTCTAAATATTGCACTTTGTTTAGCTTGCAGGGATTTCATGTGCGATTTAGCTGCAAAAGCCCATACGGGGGCTGCGTAAGTAGCGATAGGCCTGATCATTGTTTTGTAAATGAGCGTTTTGTTTTGCTTGCTGAGTTTTTTAGAATAAAGTATAGGAGCAATCTTTTTGGCGGCAGCCGCCATGCGGTTTCTAATTTTAGTAATGTGTGGTTTCCATGCGAGTGACCTGTCCAATGTAATTCCCAGATAAGTGGCAGTGTTTCTCCATGGGACGACATTGTTGTTTACGTATATGCGGGGAGGGTTATGTTTTCTTGAGAAGTGAATTGCTTGGCATTTGTCGGAGTTTAGTTTAATTTTCCAGGTATCGAGCCAGGTTTCGAGAGCGTCAATATGTGCTTGAATGCATCTTGAGAGCACTGTGGGGTGGTGAGCTCTGCAAATAATCGCCGTATCGTCGGCGAACAGAGCAAGTGTGGTGTACGGATTTCTAGGGATATTGTTGACGTACAAGTTAAACAGTGTAGGTCCCAGGATTGATCCTTGGGGAACACCACTATTTATAGGAGTGCGGTTAGAATGAGTATTGTTTACACGAACCATAAATGTACGGTCAGAAAGATAATTATGAATTAAATGAATTAGAGAGTCTGGCATGCCGTTTTGTATGAGCTTGTACATGAGGCCTCTATGGTATACTTTGTCAAATGCTTTTGATATGTCTAGGAGGTGAATACCGACTTCCTCTTTTTCTTTCATTGCTTCAGCGATATGTTCTGTGACTCTAAGGAGTTGGTGAGTCGTACTGAGGAGTATTATTTCAAACTTTGTAAGCTTTTAAAACCTGATCAGAGCTGCTTTAGAAAAGAAATGAAGTGATGAAACTTTTTAAGAATGGATAAGTTGCCTACGTAATACTTACACAAGGCCGGAAAAAAGGTCGTGTTTTTCAGCAATAAAATGGGCGAAAACTTAGTTCACTAAAATGACCGTTGGGGGCGCTCTTATGACCCTTCAACGTTTGTATTTTCTGTCTGTGCGAATGTAAACAATAAGTTTCGAGACGTTTAAACATGTTTAAACATTTATCTTATTATATTTGTTACTAGCTGAAGTACCCGTTTTTCGCACGGGAATGAATGGACTTTTTGATATTACGATTTGTGGTGATTACTATTCATTGTAATAAACAGATATAGCAAAATGGATATCGCGTTATATTGTGTCCAATAATCATACATACCGAATTGCAAGGCAATCGTTTGTACGGTGCAGAAGGCCATGCGGCGTAGCGCAATCTAGTGGCGAGTTTTAGCAAAACGGATACGGCGAAAATATTCTTCGCATTCAGATATCGATGTATACGAATTTTCATGACTATCGGCTGGACAGTCCTGAAGTTCATGTGTTCAATCGACATCTAGTGGCAAGTTATAGGAAAATGGATAGCGCCAACTCTTCCCCGTGTTCAAATATCTATGTATACCTATTTTCATAACGATCATTTGCACAGTCAAGAAGTGATACACTGCAGGGCCATCTAGTGGTTAATTAAAGTAATGATTTGCTACAGCGCCGTCAAGTGGCGAGTTATAGAAAAATGGATAACGCCAAAATATTCTCATTGTTCAAATAGCTATGTATACTGATTTTCATAGCGACCGTGTTCAAATATCTATGTATACCAATTTTCTTAACAATCATTTGCACAGTCAAGAAGTGATACACTGTAAGGCCATCTAGTGGTTAATTAAAGTAATGATTTGCTACAGCGCCGTCAAGTGGCGAGTTATAGCAAAATGGATAACGCCAAAATATTCTCATTGTTCAAATAGCTATGTATACTGATTTTCATAGCGACCGTTTGAATGGTCAAGAATTTGGCCTGCTGCAGCGTCATCTAGTGGCGAGTTAAAATAATAATGCATTGCAGTGTCATCTAGTGGTGAGTAACATCAAAAGGAACGCAGTTAGAATATATTCTTCGTGCTCAAATGTGTAAGTATAAAAAATTTTATGCCGATCGGTCGAACGGTATAGAAGTTGATGCTTTGCAGCGCCATTTAGCGGCAAGTTACAGCAAAATGGATAGTGAAAAATATTCTCCGTGTTCTAATATTCACGTGTACCAAATTTCATCGAAATCGGTGGACGATATTCGCATAGCAAACGGCTAAACGGAATAGAATTCGACGTTGAGCTGCGGCACCAAGTGGCAAGTTAAGGAAAACGGATAGCATAAAAACCTTCTCCATCATAAAAGACTTAGGTGAACCAAATTTCATCGTCCAACGGTGCTCAACGGTGCTGGAGTTTTTCAACCTCATAAACACATACCAACATTCCTTTTTATCTATAACCAGTGTTATTATATATACCAGTCTCAAATAAAATCCAATTTCAAATCTAAGCCTCTCCAAAGTGCCAACATACGCCATTTTGCAAGAGTTTTTTCAGGGAATCATTCGAAGCATTGACTTAGCAGCAATCAATATGGGAAATGGTTCGACCGCTAAAGAGTAGCACGCATTTATTTGAAAATTGGAACCCCTTAATACAGCCGATTTTTTTTTTAATTATCAACTATAATGTGTTTTATTCATCGTTACTCCGATGTACTAAATGAGAAGATTTCAATTTTCTGAAATTTGGCGGAATTCCCCCAACTTAAATCAATGTACTCAATAGGCGAGAATTCTGAAGTTAGATCGCTTGAAATCCCTTAACAACTGCATTATTTCTTCACGGATCATTAAAATTTAATGCTGTATTCTAATAAAACCTTTGCACTTGTTTTCAAAAATCTATTTCCTTAAGCTCTCAATAAATTGCCCCAAGCCGAAAACTGTGCAAACCGCTAGAACTCACTTACTCAAAATCGATATTTCAGCCATTTTATTTTTTCGCCAAACTAAAAAAATTTACACATTAGCCTCGGAAATCTTCAATTCTTATTGTTTTGCGTGTAAAACATTGTATTCCTGCTCTGATTTCCCATGCACACGATATTATAATTAAAAAAAAAAATAACCTTACGAATATAAACTAACAAAAAAAAAATCATTATTATTCTTTTATTTTTACTTTGAGAATTTAAAACATTTTATTCGGCAAAATCGCCACACATGGCAACCACGATTCTTATTTCACACTTTTTTCACTACAGGGGTTACAATTACGGAAAGCTTTTTGCGTGAAGAGCATAAAAAATCTCTTAAATTCCGGGAACGGGTGGACTTTCAAAGTTTTAAAGTGGACTACGATTTATTCTATATTATTTTACATATCTGTGCTAAATTTCAGGCAGATAGGTCCATTTTTGTGGATTTGTATACGAATCAAATCCACAAACAAACAAACAAACAAACAAACAGAATTTATTTTTATTTATAAGATTATTTCATATCGTACCTATACATAATTACATTGTACGCAAAAATAATTAGGCGAAAATGGTGTACTGCTGTGTACCATATTGTAATTATTCTGATTGCTCTTTAAAAGAAAATACCAGATTTCACCGTTTTCCAAAAGATCCCATTTTAAAAGATAAGTGGCGGGTTGCTATTTCTCGCCAAGAAAATAAGGACAAGTCTCTTTGGTGTCCAAATAAATATTCAAGAATTTACACTTACACAAGCATGTGTGTTACAAGAATACACATGCAATTCAATGCATACGATACATACTTTAACATTCATATCGGTTTGTGTCGTAAACCGATGTGGATTTAAAATTATAAAACAATATAAAGAAATCTAAAGGCACTTTCGTAATATTATCCTCCCGGTCATTCCCGCCAAACTATTTTTTCGTCAAATATGCTCCGGCATTTATCTTGGCGAAAAATCACTCGTCTTGCGGTCCGCCGGGATACTATATAAGTACCAATCTAAAAATACGAGGAATATAAAGACAGCTCTCATGGAGTAATAAGGCAACGATGAGTTCTTATAGGACCAAAAAGCGCCATTAACATTTTCCCCAGTTTCGAAAGCCGCATTTCCCGGCCTTGTGTAGGCAACGATGGATCACACATTGATCTATAAATAGAAAATACAGCATAATAATGGATGAACAGTAAACAGGCATATCAGGTACGTATCCATGGGCCACGGGGCCCTCAGCCCTTCCTGAAATTCGAACTTTTCTTAACTGGATGCCAATACTCTAGATGAAAACTAAAGTGAACAAATGAGCTATAAACGCACCAGTTAAGGAATTTGAAGACACTTAATTATTAAAGCTACATTAATTGACAACCCAAAATAAATAAATAAGTAACGGAATGTTGCACTTACGACATGTTATTCCAAATCACCATTTTAATTCTAAATTATAGTTGCCACATTGATACAAAAAATTGTCATGGTAACTGGATATGTTTAATTATCGCCACCTTGTCGAGAGTCGGGGAGTTAAATTAGGAATCAACCCAAGAAAGACCAGCACGGCACACTCATGGATGATGATGCACATTCGAAACAATATTTAAAATGGCGAAGTATAGTTGGAATATACTTGGCGAAGATTTTAAAATAGTTTTAGTAGGTGATTTTAAAATAGATTTCGATTCCAAAGATGGGTTTTATGTAATAAGGAAGAAAAATACGGTACACTCATGAATAATGATACACTTTCCAACTTAATGGAATAAGGAAGAAAAATGGGGACGACATAAATTATGATACGCTTTTAATGTATAGCACTTTAGTGCGTATTGAAAGAAAGTGTTTCAGATTTTCTTACCTTTTTTTCCCCCTTGGTTATGTGCCTGAGACATATATTTTGATCATCCAATTTCAGGTTTACTTTTGTCCGATATTACACTATAAATATTCAAATTTAATGAGTACTATTTTAAGGAGAGAGTTCTATAAAAAGCAAAATTCCTTTGAAACCAATTATTAATTCCATTTGGTATTAATTTAGAACTAAACCCTTCTTGGTCGGATTTTTTTTTTAATTTTTTAATTTCTGACTCATAAAAAGCATTATTTTGTTTCAGAGTTGCTAACGTTTACAATTTATCTACCCACTTTTTGGAAGCAGCATATTTTTAAGTATCTTTCCAAAATAATAACTAACCGCATGTAGTACTAAAATATTTTTCTATATTCTAAGATAAAAATTACTGATTACAAAAAATGGGTAATTATATTTTGATTGTAAGGGCACAAGAAAGGCAAACGTGCGAGATTCGAAGCCAACCAAGAAGGGGTTAATATCGATTAATCAATTTCGTATATTGGAATTGGAAAGAATATTGATGTGTTTGAAATATGTTACCTTTTTAATTTTCAATAAACTCTTTTAAAAGTAGTGACTTTTTCTAGTTTAGAATAAGTGTTCCACCCGATTGCAGAATTTGGCTTATTTTTCATTTATTGCATAGGGATTAAATCGGCGTAAATATAAGTATCCGAAAAATCAAAAGGCATTTATTACTTTTATAAATGTAAAATTGAATCACAATTTAAAAATTTTTGACTAAAAATAACTAATTGTTTGCAATCTAGGTAATTATAAACGAAATAATGACTTCTCTTTTTTCAAATGTAGGAAAAGCGATGATAAAATCGATAATATTTAATCCATAATTTAGGCTCATGAAATGGTATAAAATTCAAGTTATAGCTAAAAAATCTTTAAAAATTATGCATAACATGTAAAAACAGATGTTTATAGACTCGTACAGAGTGTAATGCAAACAGATCCTTCTAATAACTTTAGGTTAATAACTTTGGAAGCAGGAGTAACTGCAAAACAGGGTTTGGCTGACGCATTTGCACATCTGTAAACGAAAATCTCAACAAATTTTGTCCCCATACTTGCAAAGATAACCAAATGCAGATGGTCATTTTTTTTTTCCTTTTACGTGGTACACTTATCTGAAAGTAATACCGGACGCGCGAAACATAATTAGCATTAACCCTTTAACGCGCAGTGTTCCCGCTCTGGGAACACCAAACTCTGACGTTTTGACTGTTGCCAGTCACGCAGAATAGATTTGATTTCTATAAAAATAGTTGCGGGTGACATAGTTCCAGGAGAATCCTTTACTTTTTAGCGCGTCATTTCCCGTAAAAAGATTGTCACGATTATTTTTAACAGCACTGACATCTGCTGAAAAATGGAAGAACAGCTGGATAGATTTAAAAAAAAATTCGTTAATTTTCAAAACGTTACTCCTTTTAAATCTGTATACGACCCCCGTACAGAAAATTTCCAGTTGGTAAAACGTACCCCATGCACTAATTTGGGGATGTACAAAATTTAAGCCTTTCATCATAAAACGTCTGAGAGATATCTTCAAACAAAGATGAGGGGCTATACATGTATTTGAATGTGAGAGTTTAATGATAGAGTACGAAATAATATTTTCTTGCGTAATTTCCGCACGACCCCTGAAACGTGATCATCGGACGTATTTTTTCCCTTCGGGAGCCATAGAAAAGTGGCTTAAGTCAGGATATATTTATCTTCATATCTCTGACACTTTTTAAGATATAATTCTCAAATTTTGTTGTCACCTATTTAGAGAATGAAGCACATTTTATTAACTTGCAAACAAACAAAAGACGTTCAAAAGACGTCTTTTGAACTAGTTGTGCTACTAGGGATGGGACACATATTTTGAGAATTTTTTTGTACAGTAGTCGTATACAAATTTAAAATGTGCAACTCTTTGAAAATTTACGAGAGTCATTTTCTCTTATATTCTTTTTTCCTACCCTTATTTTGAACAATTTTATTTCAATTTACATTGCCCATTTATCTCTAATAGATAAAGAATTAAGTGTGTTACCACCTTTTTGGGACATGATTAGAATCTTCTGAAACATTTCACTTGAAATCATGCAGTTGACTATCTAAGCATAGTTTCAAGAAGAAATTTTCATGTTCAAGTTTGTAAATAATGTATGAATATGAAAATATTTCTTAGATAATTTCAAATAACATTATTATATCTTAGCTTGCACACATTTTAGGTTTTCACTTCCTTGTACGGAGAATAAGGAAGTAATGTAATCCCAAAAAATTTCAGGGGCCAAATTTCGACGAAAAAAACGATTTTGACTACCTCTAAATCTACTTTTAAGAATTTTTTCGATGCATCTCATCGTACGCTAGCATGCATGTTCATATAAATGCGTCTGCAACTCATTTTGATTCTATTCTTCTCATCTGCAACTCATTTGAGTCTACTTTGACCAGTTTTTCCATTACGTCTGTACGTACTTTCGTTCGTGCGCACGTATGTATGTAACTCGCATATCTCAACTATTGAATGTAGAATATTTAAATTTTATATTTAGGATTGTTGTAACATCTAGTTGTGCACCTCTCCTTTTGGTCCCATTCGACTGGATAGTTTATCTACAGGGCCGTCCAAAAGATTTGAATTACATTAAGCTTATGGGACGAAATTCATTAAAGCGCATTTTAGAGGTATTAGGCTACTTCAAACGACTGAAAAGTGATATATGCTGTTAAGGGTTATAAAATGAATTTCTCCATCGAAAAAAGTGTCCTTATCATTTACAGTTCTGCTACAGGAACGCTCAAAAGATTTCCAATACATTACGGTCAATGGTAATTTTAGGGACATTCATTTATTTCAAGCACAATACCGTCCTACCATATCGTTAATAGGTAATGGTCCGACCACGGTCACGTGCCTCCCTCAAGAATTACGCCAAAACTCGCCGAGCTTGGCGACATTTGGTATACGTGTGTATGTATTTAACTCTCAAATCTCAAAAACTATTAGTCGTAGAATGATGAAATTTCACCCATAAGATTGCTGTAACATCTAACTGTGCATGTCGATTTTTGGTTCCAATCTACTGGAGAGTTTATTTACAGGACCACCCAAAAGAATTTCAGTACATTAATATCTATGGACATCTTCAATATATTACATCTGTGGTCAGTCATTGTTTGATCCATGCCCAAAATCTCGCCATTTGTCATCGACCTGGGCGAGTTTTGCTAAAATATCGCCAAATTGGCGATAGTCATTCATTTGGTCAGTGGCCCAAATATCACCATTTGTCATCGTCCTTATCGAGTTTTGCCGATATATCGCCAAATTTGGCGATAGTGTAGCATTGTTTTGTCCATGCCCAAAATCTCGCGATTTGTCGTCGAACGTGGCGAATTTTGCCGAAAAATTGCTAAACCTTACTATTACTGTATTTTATCTCTTTCGAACAAAATAAGTTTAGAAGTGCGCCGAAAATATTTTTGATTTAATAGACGTGCAAGGAAGTCATGTGTTGTCCACATCAGATTTTTTACAAATAATGTTACTGCTTTTATGCGAACATAAAAGAAAATCACATGTTTCTCAAAAAATGCAAAAATTTTCATTTGCGAATATATATTTTTTCTCTTCACAGTTTTATTCAGTATTTGGTTTAGCAGTAACGTATTTGGCTCGGTATTTAGCACTCTGCCAAGTACTCGGTTCTCATCTACTTGACAAAGTGCTACTCAAACATCATTATTTTGTATGGTACGCATTTGTATGGTCCGTTTAATGATGAGAGGACAAAAAATTTCACCAGTGAATTGTAAAACCTACTGATACTTATATCTCCTGATATGCAAGATTTTATTTATTTTTAAATGTTAATTGCACAGTTAAAAGCATTCTGTAAGTATAAAATGTTTTGAAAATGTATGTTTAAGGCGTATTTATTTAGGTACGTGTTAATTTAAGGCGTAACTTTTCTTTTTCTTTTCAGGAAATGCGGCTTGATTATTTTACGCATGTCTTAAGTACCATCGTCATCACATTTCAGATAACTATTATTTCTAAAATTATATGCCTGAAGTCTGATACCATTCTTGGATGTGTATCTCAGACTGATGAATTCGTAGGTGTTATCATAAAATGTACAGAATTTAATATCAGTTTTACTGGAACGTTGTTGCCGAATAATACCAAAGTTCTTCAAATTTACAAAGTCAAAAATTTGCCCACAGATAAACCATTGGTGCCGAAACTTTCTATGTTGAACAAGTTGGATTTGCGTTTTAATAACATTTACAATATTTCCAAAATTACTTTTGAAGGGCTTGAAAATCTCCTGCATATAAAAGTGATAGGAAATTTAATCAGGAATATTCCACCGGACACATTTACGAATACTCCGAAATTGCAAACAGTGGATCTATCTGACAACTTTCTAATTTCCATGAAATCAGTGGTACCTTCGCTTAAGCCTTTGAAAAACTTAAAGCATTTGTATTTGTCCAGCAATAGACTTTTGAGGTACATCAAAGATGACGATTTTGTAGCGCTGGAAAATTCAACACTCGAATCGATTGATGTCTCACTGTGCCTTATTGAAATGATCGAGCCAAATGCATTCAAGCCTTTGAAGTCTCTGGTTTCCTTAAATATTTCAAGCAATCCCTTACCATCGGAGGGATTGAAAAACTTGTCCACGAGCTTACAGACGAAAAACCTTAAAGATCTAGCTGTGAGAGAAATGACAGCCATGTCTTATTTTTCTTGTAGTTTCTTAGCATGGCTCCAGTCCACAGTCATAGTATCCCTGGATTTATCTGAAAATAGATTCATTTGTTTTCCCGACATAAATTATAAGTATTTGAAATATCTTATATTTAACAAATGTACAATTGCTGAGAATATTTTACCATTTTCGGGCATGCCTCATCTAGAGTATCTGGAAATTAAAGAACACAGACTATTAAAAATTGATAAGGAATTTAAGTCTAATAAGCTTTTAAAAGTGCTAGACTTCAGTTACTTCACCGGGTTAAAGGAGTTTCTTTATTTTTTTCAAATATCCGATTACGCCTTTGAAAACCAGAATCAACTAAGCACATTAAGGTTAGTGGACTTGCCAATAAGAACGAAACTTAGGAGGTACATGCTTCACGGTTTGCTAAAGTTGGAAGTACTAAGCTTCTATAAATGCCGTATTCCTTCAATAGACTGCTACGCATTCGAAACTTTAAATAACTTAAGACACTTGGATCTATCTTACAATGTTATTTTTGAACTTTCAAACTGCTCCTTCTACGGCCTCGTAAACGTGGAACAAATTAACTTAGCGGGAAATGTTTTAGCTTTTATGAACGAGGCTCATCCTTTTGAGTACACGCCTAAATTAGAATATTTAAATTTGAATTCGAATAAAATTGCTAAGCTTCCAGCTGGTATGTTTAAAAAACTATATAATATTGGTTTACTTTTTTTAGATAACAACATTATTCACTCGTGGCAACGAAGTTTTTTCTCCGATAAATCAAATCTTACTAGGCTTAATTTGAGAAAGAATGCGATAACTCATTTTACCAAGGAAATGTTTAATGATATTTCTAGAGTAAATGAATTAGATTTTTCAGGAAATCCCATCAACTGTTCTCATTGTTCCATATTAGAGTTACAAATGTGGATGATTAATAATTCTCAACTAATAAGATACATCGATATACCTGGGGCATATGTTTGTCATGAGCCTGATAGTGTATTTGGAACAGATATTGTTAAAACTAACTTTACTTCTGAAACTCACCATTGTTTTCCCGAAAAAAAAGACATTGTTAAAATTGTGTGTACTATTTTATGTCCAATACTGTGCATCTTTTTCATTTCGCTCATAGTTTGGTATCGTTGGAGCTGGAATATAAAATACTGCGTGTTCTTAATGAGACTGAATACAAAAAAGTACAGAGATTATATTCGTTCTGCACGATTCACATTTGACGCTTACGTCTTTCACAGTGAAAAGGATGTTGGATGGATCAGACAACATTTGGTACCTGCGCTGGAAAATGGAAATCCTGAACTCCGACTGTGTTTACCTGATCGGAATTTTGATATAGGAGTCGCCATTTTGGACAATATCATTTCAGCCATCGATAACAGTCGATCTACAATTATTGTTCTCAGTAACAACTGTTTGAATTGCAATTGGTGTTTATACAACATTCAGTTGGCACAAAATATGCTTGTTGAAAAGGCTAGGAGTGGATTGATAATCATCCTTCTCGAGGACATACAAAGAGATAAGTTGGAGAAGGACATTCAGTACGTCCTTCGTACTAGAACGTGTATTTGGTGGACAGACAACCCAGTTGGTCAAAAACTGTTTTGGGAAAGACTACGGTTAGCTATTATGACACCCAAAGACAGAGGAGTTTCAGCACATATAACTTAATTTCAACCTGGAGAAGCTTTGAGAAGATGATGACTATACTTGTTTGTTTTTACAATATTATATCTGGAATGAACACTGATATTTATGCATTGGCTATGAAACCTTAGTCTGAGGAAGATTTCATCCTGCTAAAAAATCGTATCTTTTCAAACAGGGATAAGATTTTAAATGAAAGATAGCCTAGCAATGGCAATGAGGGAGACATATTTATTTCTAAAAGTTCCAACTTTGTTGGCAAGTGTTGAAAAAGTTCCCCAATATCAGGGGCGTAGCCAAAGGGGGGGTTAGGGGGTCATAACCCCCCATGAGAATTTTTTTGCCATACAAAATGTATATGCTTCACTACATCATCACACACACGTATACATATATATGAGTTGTAGTAGTTGTAACCCCCCCCCATCAAAAATTTCTGTCTACGCCCCTGCCCAATATATTTATAATGTAACCATCCAACATACTGAATAGAGTTCAAGGAATCAGAATGTTTGATGATCTTGAATATTCACCTTTTGAACACTCACTACGATTTTTTCCCCCAAAAGAAATCGGGTCGGGTGATGTCAAGGTGGATCAAAAGAGTGATTTAATCAAGTTGACAAAGCGATTGAAAGACGGCATCAAACCCTCTGAAATTCCCATTTGATTTGCGACTACTAATCGTCACTTCACAGAGAAGTTCAAGAGGCGAAGGGAGTTAAAAGTAAGAATCTGGATCAGGAACTTTCAGGAGAAGAAAGTTAAGGAAATATAAAAAGAATACATTAAGACTATATAATAAAGAGGTATTTTCATGTTTATACTTAAAGTTTTGTTAAAATGTCCGTGTGGTATGCTCCGTTAATGTTCTAGTTTATATAATGAAACCACACTGCGACAAAACTGAGGATGATTAAAAAGGAAAAAAAAGTAAATCAGAAGTAATTATTATTCACTATTAACATTAAAATTTTTGAAATAATTATTTTTCGTGGTCTGAGAAATATATTAATGTATCGACCTATTCACAAATTCTTGCAATATAAGTTAATTTAATATTTATAAATCAAGAAAAATGAATAAGAATGGCTATGAAATTATGTAACGTTCAAAATTAATGTAACACCATTATGAATAAATTGTTTATTTTCCTACAAAAATGTATTTATTGTTCACTTTATTTGTATTTTTAATATGCATTTAATTAAATATTTTACCTAGCTAAGAAATATCATTTAATGGTTATTTTTCAGGCATATGAGTATTTTTCTTAATACCAACAAAATCTTATTACACTTAACCTCTTTACAACAAATCTTATTACACTTATCTCGTAACTTTTATAAAATTTGATGATCTGAACTTTGCAATTTTGTGTTCGAATGTGAAACATGCTAAAGATATCAGCAGCTTTTCCTTTTATTCCAATACGTGAGTAATAAACCACCCCCCTTCGAAAAATAGTGTCATGGAATTTTCTGAAAGACTGTAGCCCGACTATCAATAAAGATCACATGTTATTTCATTGGAAGCACGGGACTTATAAAGTTGTTAAAGGACAGAGAGAGGGCAGTGTAAACAGGCTCTTTCATTATTAACATCACTGAACTGCAGAATAGGCATAATTAATTTTATAATAAATTTAAAAACATATTTATTGGAGGGAGAGGGACCTCGTGTTATGAAAACTTGCAAAAGATAACAGCTTTACAAAACTCTTTTATTATCTTAGGAAACACAATAGTCCTAAACAAAATGAAATTATGCTTTGGTATTTAGAAGTTAAAGAAGCAATATAGCTTTTAAAAAGAGGTTGGACTGCTAAAATATTTTCATACTCTAGAAGGTACTGTCCTTCTAAGAGGTCTCTTGTATTTCATAACAGACACACTGGACAGTGACAGAACACCTGGAACTGATCCACTAATTGAACCGTATATAATGAATTTTAAACTAATATTTAGGTGATATACATACTGTACTTCGGAACTGTAAGTGTGATGGTGTGCGCTTAACGTGTTCTGGAACTGTACCTAGTTTTGAACTGGATTTTAGGTGGAAGGCGATGATTTTTTAGGCTGTTTGACTTTTAAAATGGGTGCGCATAGTTTAACATTTCTCCTTAGTGACACACAATAAATTACTCAAAACATTTTTACTAGGAATCATATTTTTTAACAAAAATCTTTTATTATCAAAATTATATACAAATCAACAACAGTTAGAATTTTTCACGTGGGAAAGAGTCGAAAACATCGAATCGTTGAAGTTTTTCAGATTCATTCTTTCCGCGTACCATCATAAAAACTAAGTTTAAAATCATTGCCAAAATGCAATAGCCAAAACATAAATGAACAATATAAAACAGGTTGTTCTTTATTTTGATCTCAGCGCTGTCATCTTCCAGTTCATGGCATCCGGGACCCACAGTCATGAACATCAAGTAACTGAAATACAAGATGTCTGTCAAAATCCATCTTTCATAGACGGAGAAAAATATTGCGAAGAACACGTAATAAACGACAAAAAACAAAAGAGCATATATGATTGCCACTGCGTAGTCCATTGTATGATACACGTCGAGCATTTGTGCGTGTTCCATCTGGAGATAGTACATTCTGTTTCGAAGTTTAATTTCATTCTTTGTTGGATGACTATTTCTAGTCTCAAATTCGTCGAGTGCATCTTCTGGGAACATGCTGCAGCGAACCTTTTCAGGATGTTGCATACGGTTGCTGTCATGTGATATCAGTGTTTGCTCTTCAGTTGGTACGACTGAATTCGATCTAAGTTTTGGTAACTTAAAAGGCTGCTTGTGAACTACAGTCGAGAATGTTTGTGGCAAATGATCAGGAGACTTATCGTGGCATAAACGGCAGCAGATGTTTTGAAAGAGCGCTGCCCAGAAAGTCGCCAGGATGTGTCCAATGAGCATGAACCAGGAAAATGCAAGGGGAATACCGAAAGCGCTGTAAAATACAGCTGCAATGCGACCAAAGTTCGACCTTGGTGTCATTGGTCCATAACCTGTAAACGAAAATTTTAAAAATTAAAATCAAAATCTGAAATTCTCTAAGATTTTATTTGCTTATCTGAGGGTTGTTTTTAATTTTTTTTTTTTCAAGACTACATTAAGCAGTCCTAAATTGTTTATATGAAAGTTAATATTTTAATGTATCATAAAAAAAAAAAACCACTTCTGATGTCAGTTTTAATTTCTCCGGAATTGGAGATGCATTTTTTCGTAATTTATTTGTTTTAAAGTATCAAAAGAATCTTTATTTATGCCAGTTACGAGCAACCTTTGGAAAGTTGCAGGCCTAACTATAGGATGTTAGCGAAGTCGCGGTCGGTACAAATGGGATTTATACGGTATTTTGAACGGTTTATATGCGTTTTCTAAGGAAGTTTGTAATGTTCCGCCGGACGGATCAACAGCCGTGGTGAGCCTCATCCGGCCAGCTAGCCGTAGATTGCCCATTTGTGATTTATGCCTTCATTACAAATTTTCTGTAAGTTATACAGTACCAAAGAGCATATATCAGGTACAATCCCAAAAGTCTACTTAGAAAACTCAGGGCCTTATTATCGCATGTGCAAATCGGGACTTTACCCAGGACCCCCGGTTGAAAGGGTCCCAATTTCAAATATTGCTCCGAAATATTCTATTTCATATCAAAATTTTATGAAAAATAAAACAAATTTCATAGATGAGGGCCCCCAAATTATTCAATGCCCGGGGCCCCTATTAGTTATAATCGGGCCCTGAGAAAACTCAATGACAATTGTATAATTTTACAAAGTCAGTCCCACAAAATAGAGTGATCTGAAACATCTTGTGAATTCCGAAGATAATTTACCCATATGAATCATGGATTTTATGCAGTAGCATTGTCTTAGGAATTTTTGCTTCAATTTTAAATATTAGAACATGTAGAGAGGGGAGACAAGAATGGATTAGGGAATAGTGTTTAGACATAACTGATAGCATTCTTTCAGAAATAGACTATCTTTAGCGACATATTTTACTGGATTTGTATATTTTTCACTGAGTACACAGTTTATAAAGGATAAGTAAAACTCAGTAGAATTTACAACATTGTTGCCTCGAGTGTATTAAAAACTTCTGGAAAGTCGCTGAAAATGACAACGACTGTTATTCTAGAGCCAGTATTTTTTCAACGTTTTTACTTATTGCAGCTCCAGGGATGTATTTAAGGGAAGGGAATGTCCGGATTCCCCCCTCCCCGCTCAAAATTTGGATTTTTGTTACTGAAATGATAATCATATAGTATCTATGTGAAAAATTCTGCCGTTTTTACCGTTCGGAAACCCCTCCGAAATTTGTGGACCCTCTCCAAATTGTTTTTCTGGATACGTGCCTGTACACCAGTTTTTAGGATATAGCATCTCTAGTATAATTTGTGGTTTGATAAAGAGTCAAAACATACCTCAGAAATTGCGAGATAGGTACTTAAAGATAAATACGTTACTGTTCTGTACATTAGCCGTGATGTCATTAGAATGTAATGATATGATTTTCCAGCACATTTGCAGGCTCATTTGTGCCTGCAAATGTGCTCAATGTGCCAATGGGCTCAATGTGCCAATTTCCAGGCACATTTGCAGGCAGACGGAAATTCATTTTTTACTGCATTATGAGGATAATGAAAACTGTTGCATTACATATTAAAGGCAAAAATTTTTGACATTCTAACACGATCTCACCTTCGAAATAAAATTGATACTGTTAGTCACGCAAACGGCTAATATTTTATTTAAAAAAATACTGTATATAAAATACCTGCACGAAAACTATATCACAGTGCAAGAATAAACCGCATACATTTATATATTTATGTCAAAATTGTTCCCTATTTATTTACTTTTAATGACTATGTCATTTTATCTCTCACCCACTTTATTGAAAATTGTCCGAAAAATGTGTCCCTGAAAAGCGACATAATTTTACATATATTTAAATACTGTTAGTTCGCAACAGCTTTAATTTATTGTTACAATATTTCGTAAGCTGTAGAATATACATCACATGTATTTTTCTATAAATAGGTTACAATCATAAAAATTGCAACATAGGGTTACCAGGCGAAATACACGAAATATGAGAGATAAAATGACATAGTCAATTAATATCGTTTTAATATGGCAATAATGAAACTAAAAAATTAGGGGGGTTCGGGGGTCACCCCCGGACGAGGCTCGAACAGCGGAGTTTTTATTTTACTGTTTCTATTTTCAGTTTCCCTAAAGAAATCTCACAAAGGTGTTAAAATAACTTTAAAAAATTCCCCTTTTTACTATGACTATTTCCAAATAACTTTTAAAAAATTTCCCTCTTACTATGACTTAATATTATCCTTCTAAAACGTAAAACGTATCTTGTATCTTCTGATAATACAATTGAATTTGATTTACCATGCATTTATCTTGGTCACAACGGATTTAACATAACCCATTTTAAAAGGCAGTCAATATCTGTGTTACTGTAAATTCTTTTATTCAAAAAGAAAATTAAGCGAAAATCTCTGGGCCGTAGTTTTACAATGTTGTACTTTTTACTCCCCCTCCCCCCCCCCCCCCAACCAAGTTTTAACTTCTGAATGGGATAAAATTTAGTTCATATTGATTGTCCTCTTTTTACATACATTTATTTTTCAGAAACTGAAATACCGGTCGCACATATTCCGAATTTTCTTTCATATGCCGGATTATCAGCATTACTGAGGTTGTTGACCCTATTATTTTAAAGAAAACGTATGCCACATGAGTAGAACACGATATCGTTCTAATCCAATTTATGAAACACGTGTAGAGATATGATGGATTAATAGGGAATAATGAATTGCAAGAGATTTTGAGTTCTGTAATAGTTATAGGTCAACTTAATGAAAGAAAACGTTTCTGTAATTTTGATTTACTACTCTCAATTAAATGATTTACAGCGGCTTATAGGAAAAATATTTGTAATTTTTCTATTTGTTTTGAGCACTGTGTTGTGTGGACGTGCTTTTTAGTACGAGCATAAACTGAGTTTGATTTTGTAATCTTTCATTTATTCTTGGAAAACGTTATATTAGACTAAAAGACCTGCAAATGTGTTTACTGGTGTAAACGCTTTAAACTTTAATATGCGAATCATTAGGGGTTCTTAAATAGTATTACATGTATTGAACTGTACCTACATACATTTAACTACAGTGATACCTTGAGATACAAGTGTCCTAACATATGAGTTTATTTACTCATATGTTAGGGCACTTGTATCACTCATATGTTAGCGGCATAATTAAGTATGTTTTTTGACTTGAAATGTACATCGGAATTCGTCAGTGATAGCTAAATTATTAAACAAAAGCGAAGTGAAAGAAAAATTTTACTGTCAATGGTTCTGCCAACATATATTTGAGTTTTCTTGGGTTACATACTTTGTCATCCAAATTATTGGACACGTCGTGGAAAATAAATGAAATACTAAAGTTGGTGTTTGCATTCTGCTGTGAAATTAAAGAACAAGAAAGTAAATCACGCCAAATGTATCGATTATTAAACATTTTCCAACTATGTATAGTCGCCAAACTTGGCATGATTTTGGGAAAGCCCCCCAAAAAGCTGTATATCACTGTTAATGCAATTTTGATAGACACTGTAAAAGAACTTTAAATGTTTTGTTAAAAATGCCAGCTTTTAAATGAACAGTAAACTGTTATAAACGTTTATGTCCCATACATAATGTATTGTGCTTGAAATAGATTAATGTCTCTAAACGGCCATGGATCGTAATGTATTGGGAATCTTTTGTATTCTCTTATAGGAGTACTATAATTGCTATAGACGCTATTTTCGTTGGAGAACATTATTTTGCATCCCTAATAACATGTATCAGTTTTGTTATGTTTCAAATGGCAAATATATCTAAAATGCGCTTTAAATGTGACTGTCCATAGAGCGTAATGTATTAGAATTTTTTGGATGTTCCTACAAAAGAACTATAAATGCTTTATACATCTTTTTTAATAAAATACATGGTACAGTACATGGAAATAACCGATGTAAGTTTTGTCGCAATCGAAGTATTTATTACAGTTAAGAACACGGACGGACAAGCAGACAATTTTAAGTCTTAAACTCTTTTAAACTTCCCACCAAATTTCCCTGAAAAAAGCTAAACGATAAGAACGACTGTGTTTAAGGAAAAACGATCTTTTGATAAACACGGGAATATAAAAGAAATCATTCAGGTGAACTGGATTAAAATACTCAAACAGAAAGAACCATGATTTTAGTAGAATGAGTCTAATAATTTAGCCGACACTGTACACATTTATATACTTTAGGGCCTTTATATGTCAATCAAAGTAATACAAAAAAGCGTGTGTTCTAGTAAATGCTTTTGGGTTTTGGAATTTTGCGTTCCTGTAATGTGAATATACTACTGAACATCTCCATAACTTTTAGTTGGGGTTAATTTTAACAGAAAGCAATTGTCTACAGCAATGATAATTCCGTAACTCCAATACTTGTATTTCTAAACATATTCTAATTTAGACTGACCTACTTTTATTCTCCAACAGCCATTGAATGAAAATGTGCGTGTAGATAATTGGCCTCGCCAAAACATCCAATTCTTGTAAAAATTGGACTGAATCATTTTATGGTAAAAATCTTTGTATAAAAGCATATCAGTCGTCGTGAAACTTTAAAGTATTTATTATTTCTGATTTTTCTGTTACTGCGTGAGGCACGTTTATGGGATACGTTTTAGCAATCATCAATTTGAGCATTCTATTACAAGTAAGGTCTTATGTCGTATGTGCTTTGAAATCGATATGACAGGAGCAAAAGCGTGACTAACAATGCACTGAGTGTCCCTTGTTTATTCTATAGATTTTTTTTATGCATGAAAAAAAAAGAACCCGGAAATGTAATTTAGGGCATTTTTTTTCTTTTAATCGTTGCTATGTTAATGTTGATAAACAACTCCAAAAACAATACGTAAGACATATTGAAATATGTGATACAATAAGTAGGGTAAGTCTGTTTGCGACTGAACTAGAATCACTGTTTAGTTTTTCACGCATACTATACTGCTGAGAGACCCAGTTACAGAAAGTGAAACATTACAAAGCACCTAGAATTTATCTGTAGTTCCACTTACATATTCATGCGTTTCCATAAAATTATACATAGGTTTAAACTGATCACGAGAGACTCAGTAAAAGTATTTCTACTAAAATATATCTATAAGATTTGCCCAAATGAAAGTGGCACTACAGGTGGTTTGAGAAATGGTTTAATGGTATTAATATAAATTGGTATTCAAAAGAAAGATGTAGTACAAGCGTAACAGATAGGCTGAATAAAGTCACATCGTAGGTTGAAACAAGCATCCCATATGTCAACGAGATGATGGATATCCTGAGTGAGAAACTGGGGAAAGGGGCAACCTTTCATACAGTATTTTGTATGCATTTCCTTTGTTCATACACATTTCCTCCGCTATTTCGTGAAGGCCTCTTGAAAAGGATTCGCGAATCGTTACTTGCGAAATAGCGGAGGAAACGTCTGTGAGCAAAGGAAGCGTGCCCACAATACTGCATGAAAGGTTGTCCCTTTCCCCGGAGCTTCTCACCCAGGGTATCCATCATCTCGTCGACCTATTGAACACTTGTTTCAACCTACAATGTGACTTAGTCTAGCCCAGAGATGGGCAAACTTTTTCGGCCGCGGGCCAAAAAACGAAAAAAAAAAGTTTGGCGGGCCAAGATAAATTTTTCTAAAATTTTAAAAACAATATACAAGTATTACAATTTAAATATGTTAATGAGATGAATGAAATTGCGATTTCATTTTTTAAAGTTCCTTATATTGAGATTCGAAGTGAGATGCACTGATTTTAAGGAACGAGGCCAAATGCTCATTTGTCTGTCTACTTCTGGAAGAATTCTTCCTAATAGTAAAATAATAAATTCCTAAGACCACCAATTTTCCTAAATAATTCCTAATCTTCCTAATAAGTTGAAAACACTTGTTCACATATATAAAATGAAGCAAACATAGCACTGATTTTCTGGGGGTGAGATATTAAATTTGAGAAACTCATTTTCGATAATGATTTGTAAAACTATGGCATATTTAGAAACAACTGCTCGAGATGATTGTTAGATTGCAACTCAATTAATTCAAGCTGCAAATCTGACCTCACTGCTTCACAATTGACGTTGAAAGGCATGGTAAAAATATCCAATTCTGTTTGAATGGCACTGAAATCTCGAAATCTGCGTTCGAACTCAAAATGCAGTTTTTTTCAAGCCATCTTCATAATTCTTAATATGGATATATATATATATATATATATATATATATATATATATATATTTATATATATATATTCTTTTAATTTCCGTCGGACCGGCCAATTAAAATTCTATCCGCGGGCCGGATAAAACCTTCCGGGGGGCCGGATTTGGCCCGCGGGCCGTAGTTTGCCCATCTCTGGTCTAGCCTATCTGTTACGCCTATATTACCTCTTTCTTTTGTATACTAATTTATATTAATACCATTGAACCATTTCTCAAACCGCTTATAGAGCATCTTTCGTTTGGGCGACCCTTGCGAAATCACCAAAAACTCTCATAAAAATGCAAGATAGTTGTCTAAGTTACAATTAAAACCCTCTTAACAATACTAGGAATTCCCAATTTTTTTTAACATGACGTCTTTGACATTGAACCTCCCCCCCCCCCTTTTTTTTTTCAATACACTCCGTCATTTTTCTTTATCATAATACATTAATAGTGTTCTGTGGGCCTCACCATGGCACAGTGGTTATGTCACTGAAAAGGGTAGACGGCCGAAGTGTGAAGGTCCTGGGTTCGGGTCGCATCGCGCGGATGTCGATCTATCGGTCTGGAGTTTTGGTAGGTTTTCTCCAGATTTAACGTGAATACGCGTTAGAAGCCCTTAGAAAGTCCTCCTACCAAGGCACGACCCGACCTAGGCAGATCGCCCTAGCGTAGCGTTGCCATAATCACACAAACACAAATATAATAGTATTCTGTATCGAATTGCAGTTTTGTAGAGATAGTTAGGGATGGGTGCAAGATGAGACGATAAAGACATTTTTATTATTACTATACAGAGATTTTGAGAGACGAGACATCTCGCCTCCATTCATATTTTACATTATTTTTTTAAATTATAGATATACTTTCAGTATATGTCCGTATATGTCAGTAAAATTGAAAACTTACTTGGTAAAATATATGTTTATGTTATTTATTGTATTATTCAGGATAATACAATAAATAACATAAACATGTATTTTATTACAAAATCTTTTAAATTTTACTGAACAGAAAATTTTTTCATTGACATTTTCATTGATTTTGTCATTGACTCCTAATAGAGACTTGGAATACTATAGACTATTTTGAAATTTCCATTGACCCTCCTAAACTATAATAAATAATTATTTTCTTACATTTATTTTTACTGACAAGTTTCTTATTTTCAGCGACTGCAGTTAAAAAAGAAAAGAAGCTTCATCAAAATCTTCGAAAGCTATTGGTCAAGTATATAGCGTGTTTACTTTAGGCAGTGGTTCCCAATTCAACTTAACCCGCGGACAACTTTTCCACTTCCAATTTCACCCGCGAACCTTAAAGGGTTTCCTTCCGGAAGGCGGGGGGTGGGGGGGATTGGGGTATTAATATTAATCTTAAATAAAAAAAAAAAAAAAAACTTTATGCGCCAATGTAATCATAAAATGAAATATTCAAAAAAGATTCATGGAGAAAATTAGAAATGGATACATTTATTTAAATAAGGAAAATTGTTACGTGTTCTATTTCTGCCTTTCCGGTGATAATCTGATTTACTAGCACGTCTTTGATTAGCTGTGGGATTCTTGGGGAAGTAATTTTTGCCAAAGATCTGCGCATATCATCACATGTGTACGGTCAATTTCTTGCTTATTTTTCAAGATTTCATTTTTATATTGATTATTTTTCAATTACTCACTCGCTTCGCGGACCACCAGTTGGGAACCACTGCTTTATAGCAACAAAGCTAAGTTCTAAGAACCAGTTCTAAAAAACAAACGATTTAGTAGAAGAAAAAGTTTTTTTTTAGTATAATTTTGACTGATTTCTACAGGTCCTGAAATATACAGACCGGTGCAAGCCACCACTTTTTGAGCACAGACAGATTTATTTTTCATCCTATACTTTGGCGGTCTTTGTTCAAAACAACACAACTATGGGCGGTGTAAAGAGATGCAGCTGACTGCATTGCTAATAAATACAGTGCTATGTGGTACAATGATGACGAAATTACCCGCCAGGTGATTAAGCTTGACTTGTATGATCGAGGCAGAAAGCCGCTACTGCTTGTATTCATCGTATACAAAAACGACTATTACTTACTTGTGAAATTTAATTACTTTCTTTGCATTTTCTGATGGTTTCCCCCTCTATATACAGCCATAGACAACACAATATTTTACCATAAAGTAAACGAAAGTATTTCAACCATAAACTATACTTAAAATTCCGATTCCATTGGCAGATGCCAGTGGTTAGTTTTTATTTCAGACGGCTTGAAATCCCTCATATTATTCTGCTGTTCTTCATCACTCTAAGTTCTTATGATACATATAATGTACCATAATGAGTTTAATGAGTACAACTGGCAACCCTTAGGTATAAAAATGGTAGCTTGCATCAGCTCCCATATCTAGAAAAGCCTTAAATGCATATGCACAGGTTAGAGGAGAGCGTATGCCATTTTGACTTATAATTCGTAACTGGTAGAATTGAGACTCTCGTCTTAATCTTGATTATGTGTATCAGAAATCAGTTGAAATTTATTAAAGAAGACTGAAAAATAAATAATGTTATTTATTTATGATAGGATTTTATCATTTTTGATAAAATTATATCTTATACAGTGCACACGTCCCTGTTTAAAGACACTCAAAATCAAAAATTTCCACTGCTGTTTGCAAAGATACATAAATACTATTTTCAAGATAATAGTAAATTTAAGTTTCACAAAATGTTTAAGGGCGACTGTATGAAACTTGCAAATGTTTCACTTTTCATATAGATTTTTAAAAAAGAAAATATATTAATTTTTCATACCATCATACCGGAAATTTATCCGACTTATTGGCATCTAGCAAAAATTGAAAGTAGAAATGTCCAAACATTAATGCATCAAAGTATTAAACAGATATTTGAAAAAGTTTCCAAAAGTAGTATTTACAACATCTCACAAATTCTCCTTGATAAATTCAATTATAAAAATTATGAAATGGCACGTTTCATTTTACAACCAGAAGAAAAGGAGAAAAGGAAGGAAATCGTTACCCGTTGTTGTCATCAGGGCAATACTGAAGAAAAGAGAGCTTGTCCAAGTCCACCTTTGTTCTCTGTCTTGATGATCTTGTCTTCTGTAACCCACTGCACTCGCTTTTAACAAATCTTTCTCGAACACTTCCAAATAGTGGAACACTTTGCGAGCCCATACTGCTTCGTGTGGTGTGACTTGACGAAGTTCCGTTGCCAAGAGGATTGCTGTGTCATTTTTCCATCTGTCTATTTTGGCGTTATATTCTATATCACGTTTCCTCTCTAAATGTGAGAATAAGTAAGCTCCTCCGACAGCGTATCCAATGACAACGGCTGTGAGTAAAATCAGAAAAAGGCAACGCTTGAATTTCTTGAAGAAAGATCGCTTCTTTGGAGTTCGTAGAGGCAGGGTCTCAGGTTTTATTTCTACAGACACTGTTCGAGTAAGGCTGTAAGTACATGAAAAAATAGAAACTTAGAAGTAAAAGACAATATGTGACAATACAAAGAACTAGATGCCATCAAAGAAAGATGACGGCAGATTCAGTTCATGAAGAAAATCCTTGTCAACGCCGATGTGAGCTCAAAAATGAGAAAAATCGAAATATGTACTGGAAAAAGTTATGTCCTTCTTCTTATCTATATCTTATATATCTTAAATATATATCTATATCTTAAATATCTTAAGAAACCCTTGATAAAAGTTTTTTCTTTAACCATCTAGTAGTCCAAAGGTAAGTAACAGAATATACAAAAAGAGGGGTAAAAAATAAATCCAAGCTCACTGTTGCAAAGTAGGATTGACCAATATAGACAGTCTAATCTTGTCAATGGCTCGTCTAACCCACTGACAAGATTAGGCTGCCTATAGTGGTTGGGATTAAGTGTTTTAGGACAATTTTTCAAATTTACTGGACGTAACTCATTTCGGCGTAAATAGATACAATCGGGAATAAACAAAGTGTTTTTACAGCACATGAAAGACATTGTAAAATTTCAATTATTATCCATACATTACTGAGCTGTATGAATAATATTGTCTGGATAAGACAACAGATCAAAATGATCTTTTTTTTCCTTCCCTAAAATTCATTATTTAACCAAGAAGTTTCTTCAAAACCAGCAAGAAACAGTAACCAAGAAGAAAAAGATGATTTTGGCTTAAAGCTTGATTAAGTTTCTGCACTTGTAGAAATATGTTCAGCGACTATATGAAAAATATTAAGGATAAAAAAAATCGTTTATTTCATAGTGGCAATTTCTCTTATGTGTCTTTTAAGTCTAGACGAGTGTTTATTTGTTTACCTTACATTTCATTATTTAATCTTTATAGTCTAACTAATTATTACTTTATGTTTTTCAAGAAAGCATATACCTTAATATTACAGGATTTTTATTTACAGGTAAATAAGAGTAAGTTGTATTTAACTGATTTTGTTTACTGAGACTGAGGCTTATCACCTTGTAGTTCGCACACAACACATTCACTAAGACACAAATTAAAAGTCTATTATCAAAAATCATAACTGTAATTATAATTATTAAACAACTGAAATAATCAGAAAGATAACTTAAACAAAAGTTAGTGCTGAACTCGATTTTAAGATTATCCAGGGACATACATTTTGAAATCTAGAGTCGTTCACTCAGACCTCAAAGAATAAAAAAGTAAAAATCCGAGATTGCTTCTGGCTAAATATTTTGCTGAATAGCATCATATTTCAGAGTTTCTATCTGTTATTTTGCACAAAATTTGGAATGCAGATTACGTATTATAATGTAAACATTATTAAAACAGAACTAATAAAAAAGATGTATTGTATACTTTTATTGAAGAAGAAAGTAATTAACTTTTATTGAAAAAGAAAGTAATTAACTTTTTTTTTTCATTCGTTTTATTTCAAATTTTAAAAGATTCCTCACGACATGTGATTGGGGTCAAAAACAAGTTTCATTAAATCGTCCTACTGAACAAATTAAGAAAATTAAGATGGGAATTTTTTTTTCTGTTTATAATTTTCTTTTCTCTCTCAAACTACTAAATGGTTACTATTAATATCGCAATAAAATTCACTTTTTGAGCCATCTGTCTTTAATTGTTTAGCTCCTTGAAATTTCTTGGCTGAAGTTACTTTTGAAAGAAAGAATGTATAAATAATTAAAGTGGCCTTTCTCTGTCTGCGTGAGAACTAAATTGCTGAAGAACGATATGACCTGTTTCTCACGACACTGAAATATTAAAAAATGGAATTTTTATACACTGCCCTACATTTTCTATGTATAAAGCATTCATTATTCAGAAGCAAACGTACATTTCTTAGTTATCTTTTGGAGAATATTTATTTTAAATTCTAAACATATTAAGAAAAAACAAGAATAACTATTCCACTATGAATTAATAATACAGAACTTTTATTTGCTGTACTTTGATACACACATAAAATACCTTAGTAGAGTCGCGCGTTTTAATAATTTTTATTAAGTTTATACTGTTTGAAAATTGTTTTATATATTGATTTATAGTTCTGGTATGTTTAAAACGTATGTATGTTATTTCATTTATATATATGACTTTATATCCTGATTCTGATATGTTTCATAAAGCTATTAGAACTTATTTTTTCCATTGCGTCTGTAGAAAAATCAAATGGATTCAATGAAAACGAATATTCCATTTTTATCGGAGTACAAGGAAAGCAGAAAAAAAGGCAATTTTTTGAAATGTGTTTTGTTAGTGAGAGTGGCTCGGTTTCAGTCTGAGACACGTATATAGCTCCGATTTCTAAATTTAATATTGAATCGAGCGGACTTGGGAAAAATGCATGACTTTTACTTTTCTCCACTTACATCAAATTTTAGTCAATAAAATAAGATGTATATTTTGTAATAGCAAAGCTTTACTGTATTTACTGCAGGCCTCGAAATAAGTCACGGCAAATGCCGTGAATTTAGCCCAAGTAGCCACGATGATGAACAGTTCCCGCGGCAAGTTTAGCTGAGAGATCTTCATCAGTTGAGTGTTTAACATAATTGCTATCGCCGATGTATTTTAATTTCCAAGCTCATATGCAATAAGTAGCATATCAATTTGCAGAATATTTACAAAAAATGTGAAGTTGGTTTTTTTTCGGGGGGGAGGGGATTCTTCTTGTTCTTTTCATTGCATTATTAATTCATCTTTTTAATTTCTTATGTTAAGCAGAAAAACTGCAACTGCAATTTAGCGTATAAAATTTAAGTTTTCCGCCACGATCTGAACTGTTTTTGATGCCAATTTATGAAAGCTCACATCATCGTTTGCTACCAGCTTCATAATCTTCTGTAGAGGAGATGGCTAATAGAGTTAAGAAATGGAGAGGCTAATGGAGCTTTGCTGTACTATCCATTTCAAATTCGAAAAAAAAAATGTACTTAATTGTGTAGTTCTTTAATTTTTTTAGAATAAATCAAACTTCGTATAATAAGATCGTAGATTTTGAAATAAAGACATTGCCTTAGTTAAAATTTCGAATTTGGTGGATTTCGCATTTAATTTCAGTCTTATCAATCCAATTTTAGCCGATAAAGAAGTATAGATTATGAATTAAATGAGCTTAGCATTGCTATTTCTTCTCTATTTACATGTGCATATCATTTGTCTATTAAACCTGAAACATCGATACATTTTCCAAAAATAACTATCATAAAAATGGCTGTTTATGTTTAGAAGTTTTAGAAATTACCCTAAAGCAGGCAATATAATTAAACTCAAATATATCGATAAAGATTTAAGTGATATAACGATGGTTGTGGATGTAGAACCAAAATAATCCACAATTTAGTTGCAACAGGATACTACTAAACAGCCTAGAATTAGTTTTAATGTACTGCAGGATATACCTTCGTATAAAACTCGAGTATATTAAAAAACTGGAGAGGGAGTAAATGACTGAAATTCCTTTCCCACTCATTGGTAAGTACAATAAGGAAATGGCAGAAAAAACACTCAAAATACTGGTGTTAAACGATAAAGTAATTAAAAAACTTTGTAAAAAACACACATAAGAAGTAAAAGGAAAAAGGATTCGCGTTTCGTTCATTTTTGAACGAAACGCGTATCCTTTTTCCTTTTACTTCTTATGTGTGTTTTTTACAAAGTTTTTTAATTACTGAGTTCCCTGTGTTCTTTACGCCGAAGGGCTTGGACTGAAGAAGTTCAAAACAATTTTTGAACGAAACGCGTATCCTTTTTCCTTTTACTTCTTATGTGTGTTTTTTACAAAGTTTTTTAATTACTTTACAATAAGGAAATGTTGATTTAGTACTGCTGGGAAGTTTTTGGACGAATATAAATCACCATTAGTTTTAATGTAAATAACTTATTAATTTAAATGTACCTTAGTAACAAAGCTCGAATATATAACAAACATTTGCCGAAAATAAAAAATATATTAAATAAACAAATAAACAGAGTAAATGACTGAAATTAATAAGTAAAATTTCCTTTAAAATGCTGAAATATTTATTTTATAGCTGTGATTTTTTGGTTAAAAAGAAAGCATACGTTAGATTCGCATAGTTCATTACACTCTGCTGGCCGGAAGGAAATGTAATCTGAATAGGTAAAAGGGAAGCATATGTACGTTTCTCTTGAGTCACTAATCATGCAATCTTTTCACGTATGAATGTCACGATTTCAAGTTTAGTGTCACTTATGATTGCTTTTTCCTAAAAGAGGATAAATAGTGCTTTTTATAGCATAATGAACTAAAACGTTGAAACCAGAAATTTGTGGTATAAAATATTTGCTGTGAATATTAAATATAACAATCAAATTTATTTATTTCATTTCTTGAGTGAAGTGTGTTATCTATTTTGTTGTAAAATTCAAACTTTATGAAGTATTAATATATTTCACGCTCTTGCTATGGTATTATGAAAATTATCAAATTAATTTCTACTACTAAAAATACTATAATTACTACCAACCATGTTTTTAGACATATTATTTACAGAAACATGTTTTAGATAGTAAAAATAAATAAATAAATAAAACCTGGAATTCACTTTGATAATTTAGAATGAGCAATGAATACAGCTTAAATACACTCATGTCCATAAATTAAGGATAATGAAGTTCAGGCAAAGAAAGAGAAAGAAGCAAAACAAATTTGACTTATTTGTAAAGTCTATTTATTAAACAAAAAGTAAAGAGCAAAAAAGATGCTATATGTTTGACATAATTAATAAAAATTGCAAGTTTTACTCCCTTGACCAAATTTCAAAAAAGAACCTATTTACAAAAAACAGTATAACATGGTTAGTAGGATGGTTAATACGGAGTATGTCTCCCGGACGATGCAATACAGGCCTGACAACGCCTAGGCATGCTGAGTATCAAATGATCAATCTGATCTTGGGGAATATTACACCACTCATCAAGCAATGCACTCCGAAGTTCCGGTAGACAGGTGGGAGGGGGTTGACGGACTGCAATTCGTCGGCCAAACATATCCCACACATGCTCTATTGGATTCAAGTCCGGTGAGTATGCTGGCCAATGCATACGGGTGATATCCTCCGATTGAAGGCATTCGTCTACAATGTTTGCACGGTGAGGACGGGCGTTGTCATCCATAAACACAAATTCAGCACCCATGGCGCCCCGAAACAAACGTACATGTTGTTCCAGAATGACATCCCGATAGATGTGGCCTGTCATCGTTACACTCTGAACATGCAGGTCAGTTCTGGAACCAAGAATAATTCCTCCCCAAACGAGCCATCCTGCACTACCGTAACGGTGTCTTTCAATGGTGTTCTCTTGGTGGTAACGGGTACCTGGCGCTCTCCAGATGAATGTCCGGCGAGAATCAGACTCCAAACTAAACCTGGACTCGTCGGAAAACATCACACAAGACTACTGTTGCGGTGTCCACAATGCATGCTCTCTACTCCAGGTTAATCGCAGGCGACAGTGAGTTGCGGTAAGTGGAACACATCTGACAGGCCTACGAGCATATAGACCAATATGCCCTAAGCGTCTGTACACGGTCTGCCTTGAAACTGTCGTACCGGTAGCTGAAGAGAGCTGACGAGACAGGTCTGATGCTGTACTCCGTCTGTTTCTTTTGGCAGTAACTGCCAAATAGCGGTCCTCATTCGGCGTTGTAACTCGGGGGCGACCTGTGCTGTAACGTCTACTCACATTACCATCATCTTGGAATCGTTGCCAAAGCCTGGAGATGACACTCTGGGCGATTCCAAGTTCCTCGGATACTTCCAGCTGGGTACGTCCACATTCCAGTCGTCCGATAATTCTGTCACGTAAAACTTCATCCAAATGCCTCCTTTGTGCCATAACTATGCGGTTTTTGCACTGAAAGGCTTTCACAGCGCTTGTGAACAATTTTACTTCTTTATTCCTTATATACCCACCATTTCGACCACCATTCCTTATATACCCCTCTCTTACACTCTCGTCATTGTGACGTACCATCCACGCCATCTGGTGGTTTCCTGTAATTTGCATATTCTTCTTCAAGATGTGTGTGATCATTCCACAGGTGAAATTTTTATTTTAGAGATCAATTTCTGTGTGATTCTGAATTATCCTTAATTTATGGACATGAGTGTATATAGATGCTGTGTACAATACATGTTTCTCCCAATAGAGAAATATTTTAGTCGAAAGAAATTAAATTTTGAAATAAAATCTAGTACGTGTTTTGATTATTAATGATTAAATTCATTAGAAATAGATTAGATTTATATTAAAATTACGCTATGTTATAGCGTAATTTTAATACAGCGTAATTATATTTTTAAATTTATTATTCTCTAAAATAAAAGAATGACAAATTTATGAAAAAACAGGTTTAAATCAAATTGAAACATAAAATCAAAGGCAACCCTTAACAGCAAAATTTTCAAAGCTGAGTTAATAATTTTAATTTATTTTCTTTTTATAATTTTATTATTAAAATTTTAATTTTTTTGAAATCCATGTTCAAATGTACTTAATTTTTTATGCACAAATTCTGTTCCAATTTAATAAAGTTGAGACTAAAAGTTTAATTTTAATATAAATAAAGTTAAAATAGCCTAATTTTATGAAATGTAAAAGAAATAATAATAATAAAATTACTTTTATTTCGGTTTCTGTATATTTAACAAGTGTGAAAGAAAGCAACTCTCACAGGCCAACAAAGTCATAAGAAATCAGGCAATCTTTCTGAGAAGTAATCGCCTGATAAATAATTAATAAACTTGGATGACTAATATTCATTTATAAGGTGAGACAAAAGCAACTTTCAATAAGAATAAAATATATTTTCAACAACAACAACAAAAAATGTTTTTTAATAAACTACCAGTTGCTAAATCATTTGTCAGAATACTTAAATTTTTTATAACTTTGTATAAACACATTAAGTTGTCTTACTCTTATGTAGGTTTTATACAAAGTTATTTAGTTTTATAAGATTTCAATATTGTTGAGAAACATCTAGCATTTTCAAATAGATTCTGAAATTTGGAGTTTTAGAAAAGATAAAGTGACTGTGATGTGATAATTTTAGCTGGAAATTTTTTTTCTAAAACTACAGAAGATAGATAAAACACGTTTGTTAAACTATAAATTTCTGTAAATCATGATTTTATTAGACTTATATGATTAGTTTAATAGTGTATCATTTTTATATGTATAATAAACTCCAGAAAAACTTTCCAAAATACTTTGATCCAAGTTCAGTTTTTTTTTTTTAAGATACTTTAAAACTATTTGGAAACATAAATGTTATGAACCAAGTGTAAGAAAAATAAATGTATATATATCATAACTTTTTTTATACATTGAAATGATATCCAACTTTTAAGAATTTTCATGTATATTTCAGATTTACAAAAAGAAATAGATCAATAACAAAATTTCATGGAATGATACTAACAATTTTTGCTAGAGATCACGTAAGACTCTAATATATCACTTTGTTTTATTCATGATATCTCAAAAGGTTTAAACCGATAGGCCAATAACCTGCTAATGAAATGTGTATACCAATATTCAAAGTTCTCTTATTCATAAACAGATTTAAGTAAAAGCACTCATGAAAGTTCATTCCCACTCGAACCACTTCACTATTTACATCACACTTAAATGATATAAAATATTTATTGTTCCATAAGCAAAAAAAAGAGAGAAAAAAATGCAGACATTTTCAAGGGAATTTTAAAGAAAAGAAACAGTTCGTTTCGTGAGTTACCAGAAACCGAAATTTCCACGCCATGATTGAATGAACCTTTTATTTTGCACCCAAGGTAAACTATACGTGAAAATCCATTTATAGATGTAACATAATAGGGAACATCATAATAATGGGCTTTGGATTTTTTTTTTTTTTTTTCGTACAATTTCACGATGAATCTCCCCTGTCCACTTTTACCATTATGCGCCAAACAAGCTCAAAGTAAACCTGCACTTGTGATTTAATTATATACATGGGAAAAACACTTCGTAGTTTTATTGTTGGCACGCGAATTTCCAGATAACTGCATATTCACGATTCTTTTTTTAAATATATACGAGAAAACATTTCTATCGATCGATTGGCTCTTCACGGATGTTTTCATAAAACCCTCAACACATGCAAAATTCATACGCATTCAGACGACTATGTGAACAATAGAATAATAAAAACTCGCGATTGGAGTACCTGGCACAGTCGATGACACGTAATTATCGATTCTATCTTTTTCGTTCTTTTTTTTTAAAATCGGTTTTTGCCTATGGTGCTCATCGTTACCACGAAGGGACATCTCTGATTATTGAAGATTCAAATGAGAATGCTAAAAGCTAATTGCTGCAAATTTAGAGACTAAAGATATGAGAGTAATGATTTTAAAAAATCTGATGTGTCCAACACATGACTTCCTTGCACGTTCATTAGATCAAAAATATTTTCGACGCACTTCCTCTAAATTTATTTGTTTGAAAGAGATAAAATATCAATAATAGTAAGGTTTAGCGATTTCTAGCCAAATATTTCGATATCGCCAAGCTGAGTTCAATTTAAAAGATTTCCTTCTGACACTTTATTTGGCGATATTTCACCAAAAGCCGACAAACTTGAGATAGTCAGTGAGATTTTGGGGATAGCCAAAGTAGTCATTGACCACAGACTTTCAATGAATTGAATGCATCTATACACCTCAATGTATTTAAAGTCATTTGGCTCACCATGTAAATAAATTCTCAGTCGATTGCTGTCAAAAAAGATATTGAAAACAGTTAGATATTACAATAGTTCTAAATACAAAGTTAAAAAATCTACGGGTTAAAGTTTTAGAGTTATACAAAATAGGAAATAATTTTTGGCACCAAATTTGGCGATATTTCGGCGAAACTCGTCAATGTCGACGACATTTGGCGAGATTTTAAGAATGAACCAAACAATGACAGATTATCGCCAAATTTGGCGATATTTCGCCAAAACTCGCCAAGAACGATGAAAAATGGCGATACTTTGGGCATGGACCAAATGACTGACTATCGCCAAATTTGGCGATATTTTGCCAAAACTCGCCAAGATCGAGGACAGACGGCGAGATTTTGGGTATGTACCAAACAATGACTGTCTACAGTTGTATTATAATGAAGATGTCCATAGACATTAAGGTACTGAAATTCTTTTCGGTGGTCCTGTAAATAAACTCTCCAGTAGATTGGAACCAAAAATCGAGATGCACAACTAGATGTTACAACATTCTTATATATGAAATTTCATAATAGTTTTTGAGATTTGAGAGTTAAATATGCACACACGTACACCAAAAGTCGCCAAGCTTGGCGACTTTTGGCATAGTTCTTGAGGGAGGAACGTGACCGTGGTCGGACCATTACCTAACTTATGTGGTAGGACGGTATTATGCTTGAAATGGATGAATGCCCCTAAAATTGCCATTGACCGTAATGTATTGGAAATCTTTTGAGTGTTCCTGTAGCAGAACTATAAATGATAAAGACAGTTTTTTTAATGGAGAAATTCATTTTCTAACTCTTTACAGCATATATCACTTCTGAGTCGTTTGAAATAGCCCAATACCTCTAAAAAACGCTTTGATGAATTTCGGCCCATAGAGTGTAATGCATTTCGAATCTTTTGGGCGGTCCTGTAGATAAACTATTCAGTCGAATGGAACCGAAAGGGGAGGTGCACAACTAGATGTTACAACAATCCTAAATATAAAGTTTCAACATTCAACGCCTAACAGTTTTTGAGATATGCGAGTTTAATGAATTTCGGCCCATAGAGCGTAATGTATTTCGAATCTTTTGGGCGGTCCTGTACATAAACTATCCATTCGATTGCCACCAAAAGGGGAGGTGCACAACTAGATCATAGAACAATCCTAAATATCAAATCTCAACATTCTACGACCCATAGTTTTTGAGATATGCGAGTTACATACATACGTACGTACGTACGTACAGACGGCATGGAAAAAGTGGCCACAGTAGACTCGCCACTGGTCAAAATGAGTTGCAGACGCGTTAATATGATCGTTCATGCTAGCCTACGATGAGATGCATCGAAAAAATTTTTAAAATTAAATTTAGAGGTAGTCAAAATCGGTTTTTTTGTCGAAATTTGGCCCCCAAAATTTTTCGGGATCACATTACTTCCTTATACTACGTACAAGGAAGTAAAAAGGGAGATTTTTTTATACCCACAGAAAGGGTACTCTGCATCAAATTGTATAACTTTACAGTAAAACCAGAAATGTAGTTTTTGTAAGCATTCAAATATGCATATTATGATATGGGATCAATGCCACAACTCAGAAATAAAATTTAAAAATTTCTTAAAAATAGGGAATTGTCACCGTATTAATAAAAAGTAATAAAATCGAATGCTTTTTTTTCTTTTTCTAAAATAGAGAGCTGGCACCGAATTAATGAATTCAAATATTTCAATTTAAAAGTTGTCTTCAAATTATTCTGAATTAATCTTTTTAAAGAAAGTTGGATATTGAAGACGTATTACTAGATACAGCTGAACTCCACTATAATGAAAGGGCTAGATTAATTATGACGGTGTAATGTATTAATGTTATAAGCGAAGCTGCTTTCCTTAGACGAGTGATCGTATAGTACAGAATATTTTGACGCTACAGAGTTGTCACTGTAATTGCGGACTCTATATTCAAGTGTATTTGTCTCCCCCCCCCCCCAACACACATTCAGTCACAATAACTCTGAATGTAGGCTTTTCCTAGAAATTTAACTTTTGTTTTTTCTTTAGCGCAAAAAAATGTCCTAAACCTTAAATGAATACATATATTGTCTATGCACTTATTTTTATACAATTTTCTGGAGAAAAAAATAAAAGCATTTTTGTGACCATTTTCTTGAAAATAATACGACCGTTAAGAGGTTAAAAAAGGGGGAAAAATTCCAACTGTTAGAGAACCTTCTTAGGTTTTACGCTTTAATGAAAGGAGAGATCGACAATACAAATGTCAGGGCTACATGTGACAGATTCACATAAGAAAAAGACAATTACACCAAAAAGCACAATTCTGTTCTTGTATATTGGTAACAATTTTCATTTAATCTGTAGTGTAAATGTGTGAATCAATGAATTCACAATCTAGTATTAATCTATTCTATCTCAAACTGATCCAAATCGCAATATACATTTTTCGTGTTATTCTTTATCTCCTACTTTCGCATGTTATTAAATCAGCATATGATAGTGTTTCCAAAGTAGGAGACTCTTACCCAGAACAAAATGCTAAATTTTATGGTAAATAAAATAAATTAAAAGTTAAACACTTACGCTACTACACCTTTGTTACTCTGAGGCCTAATTATCCCACTGGAACGCCTCTCCAAAAGTTTTGGTTCGACTACAATTTCAGGCGAATCCCTGTTATCTTGTTTTACTGCCAGTTCCACCGTCATCAAATTATGGTTTTCTTTAGGCTCATTCTTTTCCTCAGCAGAACTGTGTTCCTTGACAGCTTCGTCTTCTTCAACTGGTCCAGTCATAGGATTATCTTCGGCTGGGTCAATCGGCTCATCTGTGGTAGGGCTGACCAGAGCGGTATCGTTGGTAACGCCAGCTATGGCAATGTTCTCTGTCTTTTCTTCTGAATCGCTGTCTCTGTGATCAAGGTTTGGGTCTTCATCTTTTGGGCTCAGTGGAATTCCCGAGTCGCCGCTTGAATTTTCGTTATCAGTTGTTTCTTCCGTTATTTTATCAAGTTCCTGTGTTTCTACTTCAGCCATGGTACATCTGGAAGAAGAATTGGTGGTGAAAACTATTTATAGTAGACATATTCCTAAACTCTTGAAATGTTAAACCTAAATTCATATATCTAATTTTGGGATGTATAAATACTGATGCATTGAAGAAAGAAGATAATGAATTTTAAAACTCAGTGAAGATTGACAGAATGCAGATTAAAAATTCAGATATTTTAATATATTGAGATTACATTGAAAAATGATTTAGTATTTGTAATTTTTGCTTGACTTCATGATGGAAATTATGTTTTAGCCAAATGTTCTTCAAATTGTAGCAAATTGTTCTGATGCTAAATAATGTTGATGATTAAAACCTCTGAAATAACCACAAGCAACCACAAAGGATGGCCAATTTTGCCACTTTGTGATAACATCTTTCAATTTAAAGAACTTGACAACCACAAATTTTTGAGAAAGCTACTTGTGGTTAGAAGTCTATGCCGTCAAAAGGGAGAAAAAAAAACTGCGGCGGCGGTGGCGGAGCACTGTGATGTGGTAAAAAAAATCTAATAACACAAAATTTAAGCGGAACTATTAAACTATCCAGTACTTCTTTCTATAACAGTCTAATTTTTACTGTACTTGCTCTAGATTAGTGATCAGGGACTGATTTCTGCTAGACATTCGAGGGAAGCGCCCTGTTTCCCCCCCCCCCCCAAAAAAAAGGGGGACCCCGAATTTTCTTTTAAATTTAAGAATTTGCAAATTTTTATTTTTATTTAAAATAAGATACAGAGAAACTAATTTTATGAAAAATAATAGAAATAATAATTATTCCGTTACTATTTCATAGCTCTGGTGTTATATCCGCACTTGTTTTTAGCTAAACGGTATAGCCTCATGCATTTATTCAACGCAAACTTATCATTATTGCCTACGTAGTGATTTATGCTGATTGCGATTAAACCATAGAGTTGATCTTCAATCGGAACAGATAAAAAGAAATAACTTCCTAAGTGGAATCAAGCAAAGATCTATCCTACTACAAATAACTACTCTGATATAAACATTAGGCAAATAAATACAAATATATCGTGGAACATGTTGCTTGAAATTAATGATTGGAAATTAAATAATATAACTGAGCTATTATTATCCCACATAATATTATCATTATCGAACTATTGCATTTCCTTTTGCATCTTGATTAAATAATCATTTTTATGGTGTGATATGAAAGTTACTTTGTATTGTGTAAGAAAATTTTTGTAAGAGGAAGCCCCCTGTGAGAGAAGATTTTGCCGTGGACCTCATCTCTACAAATCGATGCCATGCAGCTATATTGCATGTTAAGTGTGTGAGAACGAAAAGTGCCCGTAGATAGAGAGGATGCCATACTCAGTTGCATCTCCCCCCTTTCTGATGAGTTGCGTGAGATGAAGAGAAGAATAAAAGAAAGGTCAATCTTTCTATACTGGCACATGAGGTGCTTCTCATAATCATTTTTTTACACCAAAAAAGTTATAGTCAAAATGAATGCTCAGAAACAAAGAATAACTAGCTCTTAACACTGTGCCTTTTGAAATGAAGAAGTGGCCACTAGTTTGTGACAGGGCAGTATAAAACTTTGTTCGTACTCTAAAATTTGAAAATTTCCTTACTATTTAGTAAACAGATAGGATATGTCATAAAGGTGATTCTTAAAGAGAAGGTTAAGATTTATTTTCATTTATTTTATTTTTAATTTTTGTAAATATTAGGACCTTACACACCTATTGGTGCGATGCAACTAGATGTCAGCATTGACAGGACAGCAAGAGGAAAAGGGTGTCTAATTTACACGAATAAATGCAACTTAATAATTAAAGGTAAACCAATATTTTAATACTTGAATTGTATCCTTAATAAAGTGAAATATTCACGTCTTAGTGGTAGATCCTGCATAGCAAAATTTAATTGCGTGTCCTGACTATATTAAATTTAAAAAGAAACGAGAATAACGCAAAGATCTCCCGATTAATAAACAACGTTTGTACTTGAACTTGTCAACCATTTGTAAGATAATAGGTTCTCATTATATGCCAACCAGATTGTACGGTGGGTAAAGCACCGTACTACGGTTTCGGGTTCAACTCCCGGCAGTCGGGGTTCGATCCTCGACTGGGCGTGGTTGTCATTTGTCCGTCCCTTCCTAGGGGGCGACGTTGGGCCACCTACTAAGTGCCCCCATAATACTAAGTGGCCAACAATTCCGGCCGGTTGTGGCCAAGGCAGGTGCCGGCCATTGGGAAAAAAAAAAAAGGTTCTCATTATATAAAACCAAGTAGTTTTTGTAATTTCATAAATATAATATTGCATAATGATTTGTAAAACAAAAATACATTTCATACAGTCGAAGTGGATCTATAATTCAAAGTGACAAATTTGGGCTGATAGCAATCAGTGTAAGAAGCATGGAAGAGCCTTACTATTGCACTTGTGTGTTTGGAAGGCCTTACACAAACACATGTAGGAGAGCTTCCAAGTACGAAATTACGGTCACCGGAAAATACTTTCTATAAGCTGTGCTACTGTTCAAATATTTTAAAAGTTGAATTGTATCATAAATATGCCAACAAGCATTCATTATCTAAAGGGTGGTTATAATTACATTTTTCCTTATAAACAGCATTCTGCAGCAGAAACGGGTGAGCAGATTGCCATCAAATTAGTCACAGGAATTGTACGCAAGATGCGCTAATGATTTTTTTCTTAAGTTTAGTTCAAAAAAATGTCTTTTAGGTGAAGCGCTGCATCTAGAAATCAACACAAAAAAAATGACCAAATTGGTTAATAAATTCTCAAAAACTGTTGAATAAATGCTGAATTTTATGTACATTTCGAAGTAGTAATTTCCATTGTTAAATTAGCTGTTTTTTTCGTAAAAAGCGCCACCAAGTGGACATTTTATGAATCAATTTTTTTTCCCAAAATTCCTTGCATCTCATAAAAATGTGCCAATATATCATGTTTATTAATAAGTTTTTCTTCATTTTTCTAAGAAGTAACTTTTTAAGAGGAGCATGTGAGTTTTACATCGACACCTTTTAATTTATTATGTAAAAAGTAATTCCTTTTAAATAAATTATTTTGAAATAAGTCATTATTCACTTTAGCTAGCTGTAAATTTCAACTTTGTACTCGAAAAGATAGAATATTTACTCTTTGAGAATCCTGGATGCTTTGTGTGGTATTTCGCCCCTTTAGAAATAATTATTTAATCTTTTAAAAATCAAATTAGTTGACTAAAAGAAAATTTACTTTTTTTAATAATCAAAGTTGTAGTCTAAGAGCCAGCGACCGCCAGACCTTCGTCATAGTATAAAAGCTGAAACTTTCTCTGCGCATACCCCCCAACAGAGGTAGGAACAATCGGCCACTATAAAGTTTGGATGACCGTGGCTTTGGCAGGTAACAGGTGGCAAAGGTGTATAAAACTGCAGAAAATTTTCGTCATTTCATAAAGCTTAATTTTTTTATATGTTCTTCTTCGCAGTACTAGAAATCACTTTATCCCTTGCCAGACACTCTTCCATCGTGGTAAACCCCCGCCAGACAACCTCCAAGTCATGGAAAACTGTTGTGTTCGTAAACTCCCGCGACGAAGTACGTCAAGCTGTCACAAAGTGCCAAGCACATTTTATACTGCTACTTCTGAACTTTCTTACGATGCTGCAGCGCGCTCGTAATATAATTACGTTTTCCATGACTTTGAGATTGTCTGGTGGGGGTTTGGCACGATGGAAAAGTGTCTGGCAAGGGATAAAGTGATTTCTAGTACTGCGAAGAAGAACATATAAAAAAATTAAGCTTTATAAAATGACGAAAATTTTCTGCAATTTTATACACCTTTGCCACCTGTTACCTGCCAAAGCCACGATCATCCAAACTTTAGAGTGGCCGATTGTTCCTACCTCTGTTGGGAGTATGCGCAGAGAAAGTTTCAGCTTTTATACTATGACGAAGGTCTGGCGGTCGCTGGCTCTTGCTCTATTGGGCTTTAATGCTGAATTCACAGTGATGCCGAAATAAGCCTATGTAAAATTTGATAAGAGCGGCAAGTAGAAAATCCCCGACAGGGCGGCTCAGTCAGTGCGACGGGCGCATATTTCTACTTGTGGTTTTTCTATCCGTATCTTTTTTTTTTTAGTTTTAAGCCTTTTTCATGGCTATAATGCAGAATCCCTACAATGCGTGAAATGGTCCATTAGGAATGTTCTTGTTATGTAAAGACCATTTTAGGGGGGAGTACACTTCTAATCTTAAGAAAAGATCGATTTTTTTATTTATTCTGTGATGACAAATAAAGGTTTTAGGACTACGGAGCAAAAAGAATTTGGAAAAAATCCTATTAGAACAGGATTTACATTCAAAAAACCAAATCAATAAACGGGGTTACAAAAACAAAATATCGACTTTAAACCTGTTTTTCATTGAAACACCCTTTTTAGGTATTATGCGCACTCTCATTTAAAAAATATTTGTTACACAGTTTACAAATTTTGTATATTTGATCCTTTTACTAATAAGCAAAAACTCAATTTATTGAAATACTTTAACTAAAAAAAACCTTTAAATTCTGTGCCTTATTACTTTCCGAACATGTGCCATATAAGGAAAGTATTGCAATCATGAAAAAATTCGACTTCAAGATTTTGGTGTATTCACACGTTTTGTGGTCTTCTGAATGCATTTATACTATTTTTACGAGATATGTGTGTGTGTGAGTGAACACGATAGTTCCTAAACGAGGCATTCGATTGAGCTCAAATTGGGTATATATGTTACAAACCACAGTCGCAAGACCGGTATTGATTTTGGCATGTATAGGACTTATAGTTTTTCTACAGGGCTGCTACAAAGATTTCTTTTACATTATCGCCTATGGGGGGAAATTCTTGAAAGTGCGCTCGCGTTTAAACGGTACGTTCGATTGAGCTCAAATTGGGTATATATGTTATAAACCACCATCGTAAGACCGGTATTGATTTTGATGTGTATAGGAGTTATAGTTTTTTTACAGGGCTGCGACAAAGATTTCTTTTACATTATGGCACACGGGGAGAAATTCTTGAAAGTGCGCTAGCGTTTAAACTGTGCATTCGATTGAGCTTCAATTTGGAATACATGTTTGAATTATTCATCGATTAAAATTTATTTAAATGCTTGGTAATGATCTTAATCGTAAGTGTTTGGAAAGTCGAGTGCTGTTACTCCAGATTTTTTTAAGCTTAAAAAAAATTCTACTAAATAAAATTAGGTTGAGGTTAAAGTACAGTTCATAGTGCATAATTAAGTGAAGTATCGAGTTTGTTCGAACAGTGCAATTTATACAATCATGTGCACAAGATGCATTGTTTACATTTGGCCATAAATCGTTAAAAGAAAATTTTAGTAATTAAAATACTATAAAAACTATTTAAATGAGTGTTATTTATTGTTCAATATATTATGCAAAGTTTGTAAATGAAAGTGGGTAGTTCCATTAAATTTTGATAGAGTTACAAAACTTCAAAACAGCGTGAAATCGCTTGATTTCAACACTGTCTCAGGTACACTCGCCTCTTAAATCAGGTTCAGGAGATTAATCAACTTTTTGAATTAGCTTACTTATTTTCTGCGAAATTATTGAAGACTTTAACAAATTTAGATCGTTCAATAAGTGGGAGAACCCTAGTGTGGAAATTCACCAATAAAAGACAACATTGATATATGGTCAAACTTATGTTATTATTGTAAACAATTGGTTATTTATTTTTGTCGCAGCTTGGAAACACATTTTAGCCATTTTTAGGTTTAGATTTCAATCATTTTTTCTACTTGAGTGTTAGTAATACAGCAGTCACATTATTAAAGCCAAGCTCTAACTGTGCCAGGTCTTTATCCAGGGTTCATTTAATGGGTGGGCTCTAAATTTCCCAGGGTGGACACAATTTTGGACAAAAGTAAACACGACAAAACCCCCACTAATTGTAGTTTCAGGGCAGCCAAAGGAAATAATTTCTAAGGAAGGTAAACTGTACCACAAGTCTCCAACCATTTTCCTTTTTTGAATGCATATACCCTAGGCAGGATGGGCACGGTCCTCGCAGACCCACTGTGGTTATAGGCTTGAATTGTATCCAACATGCCAATGATATTATAGCATCGTATCTAAAAATTTTCGAAATTACATGCATTAGCAATATCAAAGGTTTGATATTTACAATTATCTATTGGAAGAGATTGTAGGACGTTGGATGTAAATCTGCAGGGAGGACTTAAGAGCAAAATGCTGTGTGTGAAAGAATTAGTTTGGCGCCCCTTACAATGAAAATGGATACAGAAAACTCTCCAAAGATGGTATGGATGCTCTCTATAACTGAAATTTCTCAAAACTTAATATCTGAAGAAATTTTTATTTTAACGAAATTAAGAACCAAACCAAAAACTAATAAGTAATATTAAATAGTATATATTGAAATAAAATATTTAGTATATTTTCATTATTTCTATTTTTTTTTTATGAGTTCTACTACTAACTCTTTTAATTGACTTTTTTAAACTTCAAGAGGCGTGCTTGTGTGAAGAACAAAATCATAATAGTATTTTATTTGTTGAACAAAAGTCATTAATACAGTCAAATGGCTAATTTGAAATTCATAATTATTTACCATATTATCTTTTTGATTTTTTCTTAATTTCGGTGCCCCTCTCGAAATTACACATTGACCTCAGCCATAGCACACGCCTTAGATTGAATGAACAAAACTGCGTGATATTTTGTATTTTTATTATTTTGATTACTGTTTTTGTCTACTCCTTCATCAACAGTGCCCCCACTTGCAAAGTCACCATGTCATTTTCTCATAATGACATAGGGATTTTGCGAGAAAAAAGCGATATTTGCAAGACATCCGTATTTATTGTCTAACAGCTAGCTTGAATCAAATTCATTCATCACACGAATGTATTTGATTCAAATACATTCTTTCACAGATTGTATTCGTGATTGTATTTCACAGATTGTATTTTCGTGTTAAAAATTCTTGCACAGAGCTATGCTCCTGTTCCGAACTTAATTTTAGTTTTTGAAAACAAAAAGCACATGATATTTTATGCAAGCCATTATGAGCCTTTGAAATTCACTCGAAGTTCTTAAACTCATAATTTTAAAATATTACTGTATACCGATTCAGAATATTCCTAGCTTATGTCTATTTTTTAAAAATTATTACTCCTTTTACACTTGAAAAGTATCTACATCATACCGCCCTGAATAATTGTTAGTAAAATAACTAATGTGTAAACACTGTGATCGCGTGTAGAAGCTAATTTGTGTTTTAATAAAAATAATTTTAACAGAAAAAATATGAGTTGCATTTAGCATTAATTTGCTTTTTTTCTCCTAAAAGTGAAGAATCTTAATGTTAATTAACTTTCATTGCTCGTCCTAGTACGCTGCGTAGAAAAATTATTCTTTTGTATGCTAAAGAAATGTGCCTGATCATTTTAAATTCCGATATACTTAAATATGTAATTAGTAATAATTCTCCAAGGATAATCACAACCCGAGAGTTTCGTTTACATACGAGTATACTTCATCCCACTCCGCATATGTGTAGAAACATAGCCGGCCTAAGACGTATGCGACGTGTACGGTCGCACGCTTGCGATTTAGAGAGAGGCGCCGCAATTTGAAAAACTACAAAAAGTCTGTGGTAAAATCTTACATTTTTATGCAATTTTGAATACACACTAGAAATTTGAATATGTTGATAGTTTTTGTTCAACAAATAAAATGCTAGGAGTTTTTTCTTTACACGTAAATTTAGTATAAAAAAGCCTATCAATATATATATTTATATATCTATACCCATTTTCAAGGAAAAGGGGTCTAAAAATCATTCTTACGCATGTATCATTTTGCTCTTAGGCCTGTACTGTATAGTAATTAATGATGTAGCTAACAATAATTCATCGAAAATAGTCACAACCCGACCGCATCGTTTAGAAGCATACTTTATCTTCCTCCGGGTATGCCGGGAAAATGCCTTCCGTGCGGAACTTTTATTAGGAATTTGCTTATCGTATGGGGAAAAATCCTAAAAATTACCATTGGCAATCGATGCGAGACAATATTAACAATATCCACTTGCGTCTATTCGTTTGTTAATCCTTTCAGACCAGGCGTCCGCAATGGAGGACACACATTTTCAAAGAATATTACAGAAAATACTTATAATTTTATGTTGAAAACGGTTGTGTACATCTAGGAAAAATTGAATAATCAGTATTTCTTATTTTATTCATTTTATCAGACATTTAATTTGTATATATATAAAAACGTATGGTTATCTCTTAGAAGGAAATTATTTAATCAGGTCTGAAAGGGTTAACGACGGTGATTACGACACACATCCGTGTCAACCAGATGAAACTAAATGCACGAGTTTTAAAGTGTTGTCACCATTATAATAATTTTAAAAAATGTCATACATTAATGTAACTTTTTTTTTCAATATGGTAGAAACATGTATAAAATCTTTTACCATAAAATTCATGACGTCCGGATCACAATGAGCAAGAGAACATAATCAAAAGAGAACTTACTTAAATAGCACCTTCGTCTATTCATATTGACTATCCTCTCCTCTGTTTATCCGCAAATCTTCTCTTTGTCAACACCAGCACGCCGAATGACAATTACAGCAGAAGCCGGCACGATATATATAAAACGACCCTCATCGATTTTTAAAATCGTTGCCCCTCGAGGAAATCGCACTGATTAAAATTGATCGGAAGGGACAGCTGATGGAGAACATTTGTTTGAACCGAACTATTCCGACAGGAAGGCTTGCTTGCTTTTGTGTTGAACGCAAGACAACTGGGGATCAAGTAAGTTAACTTTAGCCGTGTTTAAACGGTGGGACAGGCGGAAATCGCGTGCAAGTCGCTGGACATTTTTGTGAGGTTGCCAGATATGGCGAGTTTTCGTAGTTCAGTTTTTTTTTTTTTTTTTTAGATACTGTACCTCCCATCACAAGAAACGTTTTACAGCACTGCATTGCGTGCGATTTTGTTTGTACATAAAGTTTTTAGTGGTGAAAATGTTAAAGGGGAAGAAAAAATGTCAACTATGTTTGAATTAAACAAAAACAAAAAAAAAGCACTTCATTTAGCTTGTTGCTGAAATTGTGTCAAAGCTTTTAAGAAGATAGAGCACCACCTGTCGGCTTCAAAATGTGGGCTAAAATTAGCTGAAATTCATGGAAATAAGCATTAAATCTTCCATAGGCGCACGCACGTAGGGGGGGCTATGGTGGTTCAAGCCCCCCCCCTAAAGGTGGAAAGTTAGAAGTGAAAAATGAAAAATTTCACTAATGAATTAATTCTTTTCTTTCTTTCTTTCTTTCTTTTTTATTGTCTTCAAATTATTTGTAAAGTATTTTTTACCAAAGAAAAAAGTCGTTAGTTTTTAAATAAATGCTTACAGTTAGTTTATGAAACACTGTTAAACTCAGTTAAAACGTCACTGAAAAGATCGGATAATTATTTGACTCTATAACGAGTTATGGGCTTGTGTTCTGTGGGACGGTCAAGTGGCACAGAATATTTTGACGTTATAAGAGAGTTGTAACTATATTCGAGGTCCCTTTAACAGAGTTCAGCAGTATTTGTAGCCTACCCCCCCCCCCTCCTAAGCTATAATCCTGGGTGCGCCACTGAAGTCTTCGTGTGTTTCGCAAATGCTCCAATTTAATTCAATACGCTTAGTTGAAACGAAGTACTCAAATCTAGTCCTATTTCCACACAAGATTACAGAATTTTGCTCCAGGTGATTACTAAGATGCCTGTTTTGATAGATTCGTGGAAGCATTTAAGCACTAACTCTTAACCTTTTATAAGGCGAGGGTATGTGCAGAGAGTCGAAATTACTTGGAATTTTTCTGGCCCATTTTTTAGAACTAATTCATATCTTTTCCCTCTACTGTAATATCCTACGTGAAAATTGGAGAAACAAGTACTAAACAAACATAGAAATTTTGCAGGAGAATACATTAATTATGCACAAAATCAAAGTCGGAAAACTACCTGCTGCTTGTACACGGAATTAAACGCAAAAATATATAATTAAAAGCGATGATTCTTATGCTCAATTTTCGAGTAATTATTCGAGCTTTCCTTAAAATTGCGAATGAAAGAAAAGTTCATAAGCCAAATATTATTTAGAATCTAGACGTATGGAAAAAATATACATCCAATATAACTGAACAAAAATCAGAAAATTCACTAATGACAATTGATTTCTGTACTTAATAGACCGTAGGTGGTAAGTATTTTACCACTGCCTGATAAAGGGTTAAATGTGCTCTAGTAGTTATCCTTGATAAATGTATCCTCAGCGTTACTTTTCAACAGCATACCCAATTCAGTCTTATAAATGACAGTATCGTTGACGAAACAAGAAGGATTTCAATAGGGGGTAGTTTACAAAAAGATTGTTTTTCGCGTATTTTTTAGCTCTTGAGTGCCTTTAATTTCGGTCAAAAATTTTTGACTTCCTGGTGAAAGGGCGAATCACTTTTCTAGGCTGCCAGATAAAATGTGAGAAGTCGCCAAGATTCAGCGTTTTCGGTGATTTAACGCCAAGTTTGGAATAAAAAATTAGTCCCCAAAACTGGACCAAGCTTATCGATATCTTTCATATTTGTCGAGAAATTGCATAACCCTACTCTTTATTTAATTGGAATATTGGTGTTTATATTGGTTTAAGTAAAGGTGAAGTACAGTTAGAGTATGCCTGGCGAGGATTTTAAAACAGTTTTAGTAGACGATTTTAATATAGATTTCAATTTTGAAGATGTATTTTAAGGAACAAAACAAATACGGCACACTCGCTGATTATGATGCACATTTCAAACAGTATTTTAAAAAATCACTTATAGTTAGAATATGCCTAATGAATATTGTAAACAGATTTTGTGGGCGATAAATCTATAACCAAAATATGTATAATATTTATTTACTTATATTCCATTCGTATTACTTGGTTTAACAATGTCCATTCCGTGCGAAGAACGGATACTTCAGCTAGTTTAGAAATATAACATCATTGTCAATGGTTTCCAAAAAATAAAACCATAAAATATTAACAATAAATTAAATTGAACGAAGGCATGACTTTTTAGACACGAGAAACAAACTTCTCTAGTTCTTCCTTATTCAGAGCTGCCAAGTCTCCGGCTTTTTTCAGGAGATATCCCACCACTAATTTATACTACAAATTTATGCTTAAAATAAGTGCAAATATTTAATGCAAAATGAAACTGTCTAAAAATTGTGGTGGGAAATCTCCCGGAAAAAGCCGGAGACTTGGCAGCTCTGCTTATTTCACTTGCCACTTGAAAGCCACTTTTGTCAGGTCCTGCCGAAATTAATTTTATAAAAGGAAATAGCTCAGCTTTAAAAAGTTATTAATTTTTTTGTTATTATTAATAGTTAATATTTTTAATAATAACAAAAAAAATTTGATTTTTAAAAGTAGTTTTTGAGATTTTAAAATTCAAAGGCGTTATTTCCGTATTTCCAAGTAGAGGAACTATTTCATTTTTGAAATGAAAAGTTTAAGGAAGATTTATAATTGTTATTGTTAGCTTTGTTTCAAATTTAAATTTCAAAGGTTCGTTTTCTAATATTGAAGAAAAAATCTGAGAGAAATCCACCAGAGGAGACTGAGTTCGAATCTGAGGAAGGTGAAAAAGAAAACAAAGGATTCACAAGAAGAATGTATTTTATATATATATATATATATGTATATATATATATATATATATATATATATATATATATATATATATATATATTATATATATATATATATATATATATATATATATATATATATATATATATATATATATATATATATATATATATATATATATATATATATATATATATATATATAGCTTATGCAACTTGCTATTTTAGAGAGCAGACGAGGATTTTGAATTAAGTAGTTAGTCTAAGATTTTGAAGTTTGATTCAGAGCTTTTTCAATTTTAAATGTGGATGTAAGCGGGAAGTCTGTTTGAGTTTTGCATTATGGGAAGAATACACGGGGGCATCTGCCTACGGTGGAGGAGGTGATTGGGACGACTTTTTCAGGGGTTCTAACGGGTATTCGCCTTGCATCTGGAGAAAACCGACCAAAACTATAGGCTGTTGGATCGACTGCTGCGAGATAGACCCGGACGCGTGGGTTTCTCACTTCAGCCGTCTACCATCTTCAGTGTCTTATCCACTTGTCCATGGTGGTGTTTGAGAGAGGTCTGGAACATAATGTGAGAAAGTAGATATTTTATTGCACATACGGTATGGATATATACATACGTTTAGTATTGCATATACGCATGTTTAACCCTTTAACCCTTTGAGGCGCAACCCTTTCCCAATGCTGAAAAAAGGGCAGCCGTTGCCATCGCTCGACTTAACTACCAGCAAGATGGCGGACGATCGAAACGTTCATCGCGTGCCACAGATGTGTGCCCGGCACAGCCAGCTGTCGTCAAAAAAGGGGCCTCTAGATCTGTGGCACGCGATGAACGTTTCGATCGTCCGCCACGCCATCTTGCTGGCACTTAAGTCGAGCGATGGCAACGGCTGCACTTTTTTCAGCATTGGGCAATCTATCCAGCTGTTCTCGCATTCTTCCATTTTTCAGCAGATGTCACTGCTGTTAAAAATAATCGTGACAATTTTTTACGGGAAATGACGTGCTAAAAAGGAAAGGCGGGAACACCCAACTCTGACGTTTTGACTGTTTGCCAGTCACGAAGAATAGATTTGATTTCTTTAAAAATAGTTGCGGGTGACATAGCTCCACGAGAATCCTTTACTTTTTAACACGTTGTCACGGTTATTTTTAATACGGTTATTTTTAGCTCAATTGTCACTATTTTTAAGAGCACTGACATCTACTGAAAAATTGAAGAATGCGAGAACAGCTGGATAGATTGCCCAATGCTGAAAAAAAGGGCAGCCGTTGCCATCGCTCGACTTAAGTGCCAGCAAGATGGCGGACGATCGAAACGTTCATCGCGTGCCACAGATCTAGAGACCTTTTTTTGACGCAGCTGGCTGTGCTGCGTCAAAAAGGGTCTCTAGATCTGTGGCACGCGATGAACGTTTCGATCGTCCGCCATCTTGCTGGTAGTTAAGTCGAGCGATGGCAACGGCTGCCCTTTTTTCAGCATTGGGAAAGCGTTGCGCCTCAAAGGGTTAATACTGGAATTTTCTTAGAGCAAAAACTTTCATTTCTTTATAGCAAACCTTTGCAAAAATTAATTTTTATTTCATGCTTTTTACCGCTCCACAATAAAAAGATTCTACAGTATTTGCTTTTGTTACTTAAATTGATACTTTAATATAACGCATTCATCATTCAAATACAATTTGGCAAGAATCGTTGGCGGTACGAAATAACGGTAGCAACCCTTGGCGAATCAGTCACGAAATTATACTATTTTCTCGTTCGTCAGTTATCGGTGTTCCGAATTCTCTACAGACGAAGGGAAAAAGTTTCCCCCAAAACCTGTCATTTACATTATAGAAGAGCAAGTGTCAATACGTCAAACGGTTTTTTTCCATATATTTCCTTATTCAATTTGCACTTGAGAGAGAAATTAGTAGCGCAGTCGTGAAAGGAGAGTAATTTGTTTTGAAGAACAAGAAGTTGTCACACAATCAATAATTAATTCTGCTAATGGTGGTCGATATTTATTTTATGTCCACATAATTATGTAGTTTTATTTTATTTTATTTTTTAACGAATAGATAAAGTCACTTGACACAGTTAAAGCTTAATCTCTTTGTTAAATGTTAATATACTCTATTTGAAAAATAATGCAGGAATACCATCTTTATTAATTTAGTTATTAATTTACAAAAACCAAATTTATAAGTAAATAATACACTTCAAAATATAAACAGCTCAGTCGGCAAATTTGGTTACTTATAAAAGATTCAAAGAAATATCCCTTATGACTCTTTTAGATGCAAAATCTTCAATCACAGCATCAAAATTCAAACTTATTTAAATGGGTGACATAGTCTCAAATGTATAATATCGTTTAATGAGTTTTCTGGAAAGTTCGCTCACTATAGATCTCTAGTAAATTCTCCATTTTTCCCCATGAATCGATAACGTAATACGGTATTAATGCTGTTTTGGAAAGCAGACATTTCAGCTCTCCTTAAAAAAATAACGTCAAATGTCGCTAATTCTGTCCAGTTTTTGTCGAAATACCAACAAATTTGGCTGCAAATATAAGTCTCCAAACTGATTCCAGCTTAGCGATATTGAAAATATTTGGCCAAAAACAGCCAACTTAGGAAAACACCAATTCTTCTAGGTACACAAATTAAAATAAATTGCACTTAGGGACTTAAAAACTTGATGATTATTCTCCATTGGCTGCACTACACACTGAAATAAGCGAAGAAAAATGTGCCCTTTATGAAACTTCCAGAAAAAATTCTTAACCATGGAGCTGCAGCTGCAGAGTAAATTTTTCGAACACAATAGCAAATTACGCAACATTTTTTATTCTTAAGAATTTTTCTCTAAAAGTTTTGTAACTGATATAGATTTGTCGTTTATTACGGGGTATAGTGCTGCTTGTGAAGAGACATTCTGAAATTTTTAAGCCCCTACCAATAGTTAATTTGTACTTACGTACAAAATGAACACGATTTTTTTCGAATTTAAGTCTTAACAGATTAATGTGCAAAAAAAATCAAAATTTAATTATTTGACGCGTAGAACATGAATTTTATAACAAATTAAAACACAATATAATATAACCTCTGAGAGCAGCCTACCTATTAAGTTTAAGGCATTAAATATTACTCTCAAAGGATGGATTTTACTACCCAGCTACGCCACCATTCCGGCAACAAACTGGGTAGAACCATTAACTTTTTTTTTTTTTTTTAAACAGATATTTTTCTTTTTTTACAATTTTTACACTTACTATAACAGAAATAACACAAAATTTTGATAGGGGACCAAACAGAAGAAATAAAATGTGGATTTAAATATTTTATTTCTTCTGTTTGGTTCCTTATTAAAATTAATTAAATTAAAACAAGAGCAAATCATCCCAAAAATTCCCAACAATATTTAATTTTAATTTTTAAATAGCTTGCTCTATATAGTTGCCTAAAAAATTGTGCCGGTCAATAATTGATTTATTTTATGCACCCGCAGTTAAAAATTAATTATGTGATATTCTCAAATCTTTTTACATATGTTTTTTATTTAAAATTTCAGCATAATGTTTTTGAAGCTGTGTTGTCACAGTTGCAGCACTAAATGTTTTGACGTTTGGTAAAAAAAATTATACATTAAAAAAAAAAAAAAAAAAAAAAAAACATTTGAAAATATTATTGCTAATTTTCAGGGAGACTTGCGCTTCTGGGAATTAAATTAAGCTAAAATTCGTATTCTAAGCGTCAAATAATTAAAATTTGCATTTTGTTGCATGAAAATCGGTTAACTGGAACGCAAGATGGAGATTTTTGGATGTCCCCATTGTTTAACACCGGGTTTTCTCGAATTCTCGAGAAATATTGGCGCATCGCTCAGCTGACTTATTTTTGACGTCAAATTTGGCGATTTTCTGCCAGAAAGTTGCCAAGCGCGGCGACATTTTGCGTGATTTTATTAATGAGCACTGTAATATTCTCGTCCCTGCATTATTATAACAGAATAGTATAGTATTACTCAGTTACATTTCTATCACGCAATTAAATAACTGGAAACCTCTAGAATGTACTATAGTAGTAGGGAATCGTGGAATGTTCGAGTGACGTCAGCGGAAGTTAGAAAACAGCAATGTCGATCCAGAGGTCCAGTACAGTTGCTGTAGTCAGCTGTCACCAGTAGATGTTGATTCTGCTTGAAAGCAGTTTGTGAATATACCATTGTTGTATGCTGAGGAATAGACGTCAGTTTTTCCTCGAGAATTTCTAGTGAATTCTAGAATGTGGAAGAATTTTATTGTATGAGAAATACAGCATCTGAGAAAGCTTCTGTATTATGCTGACTGTTATAAAACGTGTTATTGCTTATTAATTTATGTGAACTGCGCATTGAAGATTGTTCGCAAAATTTTTTTAGAACCAATAAAATCTGTCTTTCGTCCTGTCAGCTGGATTGTTTACTGGAACTTTTCATATGCACTGGACTTTTAGGCTACGAACCCGGAAACAATTCAAAGTTTTCTGCAGCAATATTTCGCAGCAATTATTTTCGCAGCAATATTTTCTGCAGCAATATTACAAGAACCGTATGTCTATGTATGTGATTATAGATTCTAAGTAAGTCCACAAAAGTACATTCAGATATTGCTCAATTTAGGTTAAAATATTCCCCAAAGAGACAATATTTAAAATTTTGCCTTTTTAGTTTCCTGAATTCATATGAAAAGTTCAAAAAAATTATTTTAAAGCAGCATTATGTACAATAACTAGATTCAGGGAAAATATCTATCGTATTCTTATTTCATCGGAAATGATATCAACTGCAATGCGCCTGCCTATATCCCGGACTGACAGGGCACAGCATAGTCTAAAGCCTGATTTACATTTGTCATTTTTTATGTTCGTCTTGGAGGAGTAAGCTGAAGGGGTAAGTGTAGATTTTCCTTCATTCTGTGTTTCATCCAAAGTGTACACTAAATATGAACGATGAAACAATTTGAACCCCGGCCAACATGTGATGAAAGAGGTCTTCCTCGAACTTGCGAGTTCATTCACATTGAAGGCTCGGTGAAAAACGTAAACAAACGATCCGTTCGTTCATTTCCCAGTGGCGGCTTTTCAGGTGAATTACGTGAAGTGCCTCTTCACCAAGTATTGTAAGTAACAAACAGCAGTGAAGCCAAACACCCTTCCCTTGTCAGTGCAAAAGAGAGGATTTCAAAGACTTGTGCCACGATTGGTCGATTGTTAGAGTCCCGTGGTACGCAGGTTTCGACAAACAGTCTGGTCAAAGTGAGTTGTGAAGTGCTAATGAAAAATTTTCTTTTCCACTGCAGTTGCCAGTTGGGTTGCCATGGTAACCTCAGACGCTTCATTCAGGTTTACAGCTTTACTTTCTGTCAGGTGAAGAGATCCCTCAGAAAATGGTCCGTCTCTTCAAGTGAGAGATGTCCCAGTCCAATTCACAGGGCCGTAGCTATTCCGTTTTTATAGAGGGGGCTCCAAATTTTCCTAGGGGGTCTTTCATATTGTTGCGATTTTTCGGGGCAACTCGCTGCTCTGGGCCTTAAAATAGTTCAAAATTCGTATTCTACGCTTCAAATAGATAAATTTTGATTTTTGTTGCATCAAAATCGGCCAATTAGAACCGGAGATACGGAGGCTTCGGTTTTCCCCATGTTTTTCTATGGGCTTCTAGAAATCTCGAGAATTATTGGTCCTAGGGCTTAGATCTCTTCACTTTTGGGGACTTATTTTTAGCACCAAATTTGGCGATATTTCCCCAAAAGTCGCCAAGCTTGGCGACATTTTGGTCATTTGGCGCGATTTTCGCAATGGGGCCTGGAAGTTGGTTTTCCTGAATTAAAAACGCATAATAACCTAGCATTTCACTTCTATGACGTAATCAAAATTCCCGCTTTATCTAGAATCTTCGTGAAATAGGCTTTTCTGGAGGATTCTTGTACCTCCTGCGGCGGATATAAATAGCCTATATGTGCCTTTAAAGCCCCAGTTCAGTGCGAGTTGAACGCTTAATGTGTGAAGAGCTAGCTCTCAGTGAGAATACGCTTGCTTTGTGAATTGATAGTGCTATAGAAGCTGTGTTTTAGCTTGCTTTATGAAGCTGTTTTTAAAGTGCTGTGTGTAAATTCTTCATTGCTGCGTCTTAAGGGATTGTGTACGATATCCCTTGACTATTTCCACTGAATTTTTGCCTGTGAAAGTGACTTATTTTGTGTGAGAAATACAGCATTTGTGAGAGCTTCTGATCTAAGTGGACTGTTAAAAGCACGTTACTGCTAGATTGTGCTTGTGAATTGTGTACAGCTGATTGTTCTACGAAGTTCTAGAAGCAATAAAGTTTGTGTTCCATCCTGACAAGTGACTTGAACTTTTTACACCAACTGGACTTTAGAACGACGAACCCCAGGAGTAGCAGAGTAGTTCTGCAACAATATATACACACGTACACACACACACACACACATATATATATATATATATATATGTAATGTATAAAAAGGTAATTTGGGTTTTACTAGTTTGGGTATTGGTCAAGCGGGTACTTTCACTGTAAGTTTTACTTTCCTGTCATACTTGCCACGCGCGCTCTGGAGCTATGTTTTATTTATTTTGTTATTTGCCAGACATCAGGCCGTCGATTCTGAGTTCTTTAGATGTACACGTGTCCTCACGCCCTTGTAGGCCCGGATGCGGGTCATGTTGGTAAATGTGTGTGGTTCGATCAGAGATAAGAGAGAGGAGGAGTTGTGTCTTCGCAGACCACGTGGTGTGGTAAGCGTAAATACTCCCGCACATCGAAAATCGGGGGACTTCTGCCACTGGAACTGCGTAATGAGTCCACGCTGATTCTTGTACCCGTCTCCCCTCCCCTCTTCTCATTCTAAATTGTAACTTAAATGTAATGTTCAATAAACCATATTACCTGCCTTAACTCTGAAACTTTACTTGAAATATCTGACGTCTCAAATAGTCGACAGGATGATTGCCTGTGTGCCAATTAAAAATTTTAAATTGTAAAAAAATTAACGCTCAAAAGTCCGGGAGACGGGTTCATCGCCCATCGTTCGCAGGAGATGCAGCGCGCCTCTTCACCGACCAGCCGATGGCCTACTCCTTGAGTCCGCTCTCCACCGGCCAACTTCGTCGAGCCCTGCTCTGGGAGATTTCAACACCGACTGATGAATCAGGTTATCTTCCGAAGTACTTCACAGAACGTCCTGTACGTTCTACGCCGTTAATGCCGAAATGGAAGAACGTCTGCATTGATGAACAGCCTATGCCGTATTTCTGCAGCGCTCATCATACCGAAATCTGCGCCTCCTAATTCATTTTTTTTTTCTTCGCACATTCGCCGCAAACCAAGAGAAACTCTTGTCATCATTACTTCTGCACCCAACAGGCCCCCACGAGAAGTGTGTGCAACTGGTGAATTATTTCCCCCTATTCTCCGTGCCGTATATTTTTGTTATTATGCGTACAACTTGTTGACCGAAACTCCTCCTGCCTGCATTTAACTTGGGAGAGAAGATATTTTTTTGTGTGTGTGTTTTGTTTATTGTTGAAGAATGACGATTTCAACTTGTGGATATTGATTAAGTGAAGTACGTATATTTTCAGAGTTGAAGTAAACATTAGAGCATTATATTTAAATGGTTATTAATTGTGTGTGTTATTTTAAGTGCTATTTTAGTGTTGATAAAAAAAAATTATATATATATATATAGTGATATATCTGCATTTTTTTTCCCCATTAGTATAGTATTTTCATTAAGGTAAGTTTACGATTGAATTGTGTTATTAAATATTTTATTTCAATTGAAGTTTTATACTGGTCTTACTTTTATTAAATTAATGTTTAAATTACTACTACATTACCTATATTTCCTGAAGATTTGAAATTTGAATTTTTGTTATTTGCATACTATGACGTAGTTTAGATTCATTCGATTATTTACCTGAAATGACTTACCGATTGGGACTCTTAACTTGATACAAATTCTAATTTACTTGAGATTATGTCATTTTATTCACTGAAAAGTCACTTGAAAATTTATGACAAATTCATGCACCCGGGTACGATAACTTAAATGAAAACAACAAATACTTATTGTGTCAATGTAAATAAAAAAAATTCTTGCATTATATTAGGTTTGCTTAAAAGTAGATGTTTTATTTTGAATATTTACTGTGTAAAATTTTTGTGTGCCAAAATGATCGTATATTATTTCCTTTATTGAATAATGATGCCAACTATTTTTTATGTAATAAAATTTAAATTTGCCTAGACGGTTAACTAGTAATAAAACATCTGAGGAGAGTAATCGCCCTCAGAATGTTAAGAAATACTAGTAATAACCAAATAAGAAAAGTACAACAAGACATTGCTAGAAATAAAAAAAATGTCAGGTCACATAAATGCAGTACCTCATGCAGGCTATCATTTATTGTATTACCTTGAAAAATTCTTCTAGCAAGCGTTCCTGTTAATACTGCTGTTTCACAGCTATGGTTTTCGAAATTTTCTACACACTACGCACATTTTTACATTTTTTTTTTTACATTGCCTTTACATTAAATAAATTTACTCCATTTTGCCAACTGCATTTTTCCAACTATTTTGCCAAGTTATTTTCATTCCATTCACTTTATGCCATGCAAGCCAAAGCCATAAGTATTTGCCAAAGAAAATGAATGTCAGACATGTTTATTCCATTTTGTTTAATTATATTACTATACTAGCTGAAGTAACCGTCCTCGACGGGTTAGTGAATGCAAATTTCCAAAAAAGCCAGATCTTTCGTCAGCATTGTATGAGTACACAGAATGGATGTAGTATGTTGCCAAAGTAAAGAAAGCGAAGTTATAATTTTTATGTATTGTTAAAAAAATTACAGGTTAGAGAGTAACTAAGTAATATCATTTCATTCGCATTAGTCGTAATTATGTGATGCGCGAACGAATATTTACGCATATTGAAATAATTTTCGCAAAATCTAAAAATTTAATCAACATTTTTGAAAAAATGGAAGCCTAGAATTTAAGTTGAGTGACAACCTATCATGTCACCCAAATTCGTTTCATTCCCTGCAGTCTTTATTTCGTGATGCTGGAACAAATTTTCAGCATTTTAGAACGATTTTCGCAAAATCCAAAATGTAATCAAAATATTTTAAAAATTCAACGCCTATAAATTAAGATTAGCAACTACCTATCCTATCACTAAATTTCGTATCATTCGTATTAGTTGTTATTACGTGATGTTTGAAGAAATATAAACGCATTTTGAGAGAATTTTCACAAAATCTCAAAATCTAATAAAAATGTTTAAAAAATTTGACTCCTATAGTTTATGTTGAGCAACCATCTATCGTGTGACCAAATTTCATATCATTCGCTTTAGTCGTTATTACGAAATGCGGGAACAAAGATTCACTCAGTTTTAAAAGATTTTCACAAAATCTCGAAATCTGATCGATTTTTTTTTAATTAGATGCTTATAGTTTAAGGTGAGTGACCACCTATCATTTCACCAAATATCATTTTTTCACCTTTGCAGTTTTACGTGATGTGCAAACACAAATTTACGCAGTTTGAAATGATTTTCGCAAAATTTCAAAATCTAATCAAGATTTTTTAAAAATTGGACGCCTATGTTTTAAGTTGAGTGACCACCTATCATGACACCCAATTTCATATCATTCGCTTCAGTCGTTTTTGCGTGATGCTTGAGCACAAATTTACGCAGTTTGAAACGATTTTCGCAAAATCTCAAAATCCAATGAGGATTTTTTTTAAAATTGGACGCCTATGTTTTAAGTTGAGTGACCACCTATCATGACACCCAATTTCATATCATTCGCTTTAGTCGTTTTTACGTGATGCTTGAATACAAAGTTACGCAGGTTGAAAGGATTTTCGCAAAATCTCAAAATCCAATCAAGATTTTTTAAAAGTTGGACGCCTATGTTTTAAGTTGAGTGACCACCTATCATGACACCCAATTTCATATCATTCGCTTCAGTTGTTTTTACGTGATACTTGAACACAAATTTACGCAGTTTTAAAGGATTTTCGCAAAATCTCAAAATCCAATCAAGATTTTTTAAAAATTGGACGCCTATGTTTTAAGTTGAGTGACCACCTATCATGACACCAATCTCAAAATGTAATCAAAATATTTTAAAAATTCAACGCCTATAAATTAAGATTAGCAACTACCTATCCTATCACTAAATTTCGTATCATTTGTATTAGTTGTTACTACGTGATGTTTGAAGAAATATAAACGTATTTTGAGAGAATTTTCACAAAATCTCAAAATCTAATAAAAATGTTTAAAAAATTTGACTCCTATAGTTTATGTTGAGCAACCATCTATCGTGTGACCAAATTTCATATCATTCGCTTTAGTCGTTATTACGTAATGCGGGAACAAAAATTCACTCAGTTTTAAAAGATTTTCACAAAATCTCGAAATCTGATCGATTTTTTTGTAATTAGATGCTTATAGTTTAAGGTGAGTGACCACCTATCATTTCACCAAATATCATTTTTTCACCTTTGCAGGTTTACGTGATGTGCAAACACAAATTTACGCAGTTTGAAATGATTTTCGCAAAATTTCAAAATCTAATCAAGATTTTTTAAAAATTGGACGCCTATGTTTTAAGTTGAGTGACCACCTATCATGACACCCAATTTCATATCATTCGCTTCAGTCGTTTTTGCGTGATGCTTGAGCACAAATTTACGCAGTTTGAAACGATTTTCGCAAAATCTCAAAATCCAATGAGGATTTTTTAAAAATTGGACGCCTATGTTTTAAGTTGAGTGACCACCAATCATGACACCCAATTTCATATCATTCGCTTCAGTTGTTTTTACGTGATGCTTGAACACAAATTTACGCAGTTTTAAAGGATTTTCGGAAAATCTCAAAATCCAATCAAGATTTTTTAAAAATTGGACGCCTATGTTTTAAGTTGAGTGACCACCTATCATGACACCCAATTTCATATCATTCGCTTTAGTCGTTTTTACGTGATGCTTGAACACAAAGTTACGCAGGTTGAAAGGATTTTCGCAAAATCTCAAAATCCAATCAAGATTTTTTAAAAGTTGGACGCCTATGTTTTAAGTTGAGTGACCACCTATCATGACACCCAATTTCATATCATTCGCTTCAGTCGTTTTTACGTGATGCTTGAACACAAGTTTACGCAGGTTGAAAGGATTTTCGCAAAATCGGAAAATCTAATCAAAATTTTTTTTTTAATTGGACGCCTATGTTTTAAGTTGAGTGACCACCTATCATGACACCCAATTTCATATCATTCGCTTCAGTCGTTTTTACGTGATGCTTAAACAAAAAAAAGCGTCACGGACAGAATGACAGACAGACAAACTTTTTGAGAGGGTCGCATCGGAATCCCGGGTGCTTGAAACGGATAGAAATCGCAAAATTTTTGAATTCCAAGAAATGTACAGACAAAAGTCTAATTTTATTTATATAGATTGTTGTACAGTATTATTGTATCCCACCTAGGTTGTAAATATTTCTTGTGATAATTTGAAAAAAATTGTGCGCACTCATTGTTTTATTTTTATTGTAAGATTTTCATACTATTGCATCATTATGTTTTGTCAAATTTTAGAAACTGCATCCTGCCTCTCAAGTATTGTACAACATAACTCCAGAATTCTAGCCAGAAAAATTTAAGGTGTCTAAACTTGAAAATTAGATTAGTTCGCAGTTTTAAGATTAGGTTGCAAGGACGTCTGACTCGCAAGTGAGAGACTGGCCACCTCAATGATATTGCTCGTCAGACTTCTTTTGCCGGGGGGGATATTGTAATGTATAAAAAGGTAATTTGGGTTTTACTAGTTTGGGTATTGGTCAAGCGGGTACTTTCACTGTAAGTTTTACTTTCCTGTCATACTTGCCACGCGCGCTCTGGAGCTATGTTTTATTTATTTTGTTATTTGCCAGACATCAGGCCGTCGATTCTGAGTTCTTTAGATGTACACGTGTCCTCACGCCCTTGTAGGCCCGGATGCGGGTCATGTTGGTAAATGTGTGTGGTTCGATCAGAGATAAGAGAGAGGAGGAGTTGTGTCTTCGCAGACCACGTGGTGTGGTAAGCGTAAATACTCCCGCACATCGAAAATCGGGGGACTTCTGCCACTGGAACTGCGTAATGAGTCCACGCTGATTCTTGTACCCGTCTCCCCTCCCCTCTTCTCATTCTAAATTGTAACTTAAATGTAATGTTCAATAAACCATATTACCTGCCTTAACTCTGAAACTTTACTTGAAATATCTGACGTCTCATATATGTATATATATGTATATCAGAAACAATTCAGTAGTTACAGAAATGCCCATAGAGCGTAATGTATTAGAATTATTTTGAGTGTTCCTGTAAAAGAACTATTTGTGCATGAATTTTAGCTTATGTTACTCAGGACAGGGTAGATTTCTAATAGTGACAAAATTTTTACACTCGGCTCAGTGGTTACAGAGATGGCAATCAAGAATAATGTAATTCCTATGAGTGTCCCTGTAAAATTGTGATATGTGCTAGAAAGGTAGCCTTTATTACTCAAGAATAGTGTAGCTTTTTGTCAGCGAAAATGTTTTAGAATCAGTTCTGTCATTACAGAGATACAAATGGAGCTTAATGTAATTCTTATGAGTGTATGTGTGCTATTTATGATGTACGCATAAAAGGAAGCCTATAATACTCTGAAATAGTGTAGCTTTCAATCAGTGAAAAAGTTTAAGAACCCGTCTAGTAGTTACAGAGTTACCGATAGAGCATGATGTATTAGAATTATTTTAAGTGTCCCTATAAAAGAGCTATATTTATGATATATGGATGGAAATTAGCCTATAATACTCAGAAATAGAGCAGCTTTCTATGAGTGAGAGTTTTCGTATCGGTTCAATAGTTACAGAGATACCCTTAGAACGTAATGTAATTCTATGAGTCTCCTTTCGAAACAGTTATTTATGCAATATGCATAAAAAGTAGCCTGTACTACTCAGGAATAGTGTAAATTTCCATCAGTGAAAAAAGTTGTAGAAACGGCTCAGTAATTTCAGAAGTGCCCATGGAACGTAATGTAATTCTTATGAGTGACTCTGTAAAAAAAATGTGATATATGTATGAAAGGTAGCCTACATTACGCAGGAATAATGCAGTTTTCTATCAGTGAAAAAGTTTTAGAATCGTTTCAGTAATTACCGAGATGCCCGTAGATCTAAATGCATTAGAATAATTTTAAGTGCCCCTGTAAAAGAACTATTTGTGCTATATACATGAAAGATAGCCTTTAATAAGCAGCAATAGTGTCGCTTCCTATCAGGAATAGTGTAGCGTGAAAAAAATTTCAGAATTGATTTCGTAGTTACAGACATACAAATAGATCACATGAGTTATTTAATGAGTGAATATGGAAATCATTTGGGTATTTAATGAGGAATTTTATGAGTTACTACTCTGCTACCCTGTAAAACAATTATTTGTGATACATGCATGAATTTTAGCTATTTTACTCAGAAATAGTGTAGCTTTCTATCACTGAAAATTCTTTTAGAATCGATTCAGTGGTTACATAGATGCCCTTAGAGCAGAACGTAATTTTTATGAGTATCCGTGTAAATTTGTAATATATGCCTGAAAGATAGCCTTTAATACTCAGGAATAGTGCAGTTTTCCATCACTGAAAGTTTTAGAATCGGTTCATTAATTCCAGAGATCGTAATGTAATTCGTATGAGTATCCCTGCAGAAGATCTAGTTGTGATGTATTGTTTCGAATTTTTGTGGCTGTTCTGGGGTTTAAAGTAGTTTAAAATTCGTATTCTACGTGTCAAATAATTAAATTTTGCATTTTGCTGCATCAAAATTGTTTAACTAGAACGGAAGATAAGAAATTTTGTGGTTCCACATTGGTTAACATAGGGTTTTGTAAATCTCGAGAAATACTGGTGCTAGGGCTTAGCTGACCTCACTCTTCGGGACTTATTTTTGGTGCCAAATTTGACGATATTTTCCAAAAAGTCGCCAAGCTTGGCCACATTACGGACATTTAGCGGGATTTTTCCAATGGGTAAAAGTTTGTTTTAAAGTATATAAAGTTTGTTTTCTTGGATTAATATTACGTAATAGCCTAGCGATTCAATTGCATTTCTATGACGTACTCAAAATTGGCGCTTTATGAGTATCCTTCGAGAAATTTCTCCTAGCTTCTGCTACACTTATAAAAGGACAGCACATTGTCCCAGTTGAGTTTCAGTTTGCTTCTGTCTGCTGATGAGAATATTTTTAGAATCGGTTCACTATTTACTGAGATGCCCGTCTAGCGTAATGTATTAGAATGATTTTGAGTGTCCCGGTAAAAGAACTATTTGTGCTATATGGAAGGAAGATAGCCTATAATACTCAGGAATAGTGCAGCTTTCTATCAGGAATAGTACTGTATGAAAAAAAAAAAATTAGAATCGATTCAGTGGTTAGACATACACACAGATCGCAGTGTAATTCATATGAGTGTCCTTGTAAAGATTACTTGTGATATATGCCATCAATTTTAGATTATGTTACTCAGGAATAGTGTAGCTTTCCGAAAGTGAAAAAATCTGATGTGGACAACACATGACTTCCTTGTACATCTATTAAATACAAAATATTTTTCGGCCAACTTCATCTAAACTTATTTTGTTTGAAAGAGATAAAATACTGCAGTAATAGTAAGGTTTCCCGAATTCTACCCAAATATTTCCGATATCGTCAAGTTGGGTTCAATTTGAAAGATTTCCTTCTGGCATTTAATTTGGCGATATTTCACCAAAAGCAGACAAGCTTGAGATAGTTTCCAAGATTTTGGGGATAGCCAAAGTAGTCATTGGCCACAGACTTTCAATGAATTGAATGTATCCATGCACCTTAATCTATTCTAAGTCATTTGGCTGACCCTGTAAATAAATAACCCAGTTGATTGCAATCAAAAAGGAGATGCACAGTTAGATGTTACAATAGTTCTAAATACAAAATTTAAAAAGTTTTCGAGTTATGCAAAATACGTAATAATTTTTGTCCCCAAATTTGGCGATATTTCAGAAAAACTCGCCGACAAATGGCGCAATTTTAGGCATGGACCAAACAATAACTGACAATCGCCAAACTATTGCCATGGACCAAATGACTGACTATCGCCAAATTTGGCGATATTTTAGCAAAACTCGCCAAGGTCGATGACAAATGGCGAGATTTTGGGCATGGATCAAACAATGACTGACCACAGATGTAATATATTGAAGATGTCCATAGATATTAATGTACTGAAATTCTTTTGGGTGGTCCTGTAAATAAACTCTCCAGCAGATTCTAACCAAAAACCGACATGCACGCACAGTTAGATGTTACAGCAATCTTACAGGTGAAATTTCAAGATTCTACGACTAATAGTTTTTGAGATTTGAGAGTTAAATACATACACATGTGCACCAAAAGTCGTCAAGATTGACGACTTTTGGTGTAATTCTTGAAGGAGGCACGTGACCGCGGTCGGACCGTTACCTAACTATATGGTTGGACGGTATTGTGCTTGAAATGGATCAAAAACGACATTAAAATTGCCATTAACCGTAATGTATTGGAAATCTTTCGAGTGTTACTGTAGCAGAACTATAAATGATAAAGACATTTTTTTCGATGGAGAAATTCATTTTGCAACCCTTAACAGCATATATCACTTCTGAGTCGTTTGAAGTAGCTTAATACCTCTAAAATGCACTTTAATTAATATCTGCCCATAGTGCGTAAAGTATTTCAAATCTTTTGGGCGGTCCTGTAGGAAAACTATCCAGTCGATTCGGACGAAAAGGGGAAAACAGCTTCGAAAACGCACGCGGAAACACCGCTTCTGTCACAGATCAAAGCGCCGAATACATCAGAAACGCTATCAGCTCTCGGCCGGAGAACACTCCACACTGCGGGAGCTAAGTCACACACTGAATTCTCGGAACAGCGCGCTCTGGTATTTATAGAGGAGGGATAAAATGCGAGGAGCTTCGAGAAAAGTTTATTTCTCGAAGATTCTACATAAAGCGGGAATTTTCATTCCGTAATAGAAAAGAAAAGTTAGGTTATCATGCGTTTTAATGCAGAAAAACCAACTTCCAGGACCCATTGGGAAAATCACGCCAAATTACCAGAATGTCGCAAAGCTTGGCGACTTTGGGCGAAATATCGCCAAATTTGGCTACAAAAATAAGTACCCAAAAGTGAAGTTACCGAAGGCCTAGGAACAATATTTCTCGAGATTTCTAGAAACCCCATAAAAAAACACAATGAAGAAACCGAAACCTCTGTATCTTCGGTTCCAGTTGACCGACTTTGATGCAACAAAAACCAAAATTTAACTATATGAAGCGTAGAATACGAATTTTAAACTATTTTAAGCCCCAGAACAGCGAGTTGCACCGAAAATTCGCAACAATATGTTATTGACACACATTTTTAAACAGCATTGTTATACCGTGTATTTTTGTCTTATTTCCAACAATAACGTCCCTTTATTGAAAGTCATTTTAAATAAAGGTTTAGTCCACTGTTTCAAAGTACATTATTGACACACTTTCTAAAAGAGCATTGCTATACCGTGTATTTCTGTATTATTTCCAACAATGAACGTCCCTCTGTTGAAAAAGTCATTTTTAATAAATGTTTAGTACACTGTTTCATATTATATTATTGACACACATTTTTAAAGAGCATTTTTATATTGTGTATATTTGCCTTTCCAACAATTACGACCCTTTCTTGAGAGTCATTAAAATAAAGGTTTAATCCACTGTTTTAACGTATATTATTGACACTCATTTTTAAAGCGCATTACTATACTGAGCATATTTGCATTATTTTCAACAATTAACGTCCCTTTGTTGAAAGTCATTTCAAATAAAGGTTTAGTCCATTGTTTCAAAGTATATTATTGACACACTTTCTTAAAGATCATTGTTATACTGAGTATTCTTGCATTATTACATACAATTGCGTCCCTTTGTTGAAAGTCATTTTAAATAAAAGTTTAGTCCACTGTTTCAAAGTGTATTATTGACACACATTTTTAAGGAGCATTGTCTACCGTATATTGCTGCATTATTTCCAACAATTAACGTCCCTTTGTTGAAAGTCATTGTTCATAAATGTTTAGTGCACTGTTTCAAATTATATTATTGACACACATTTTTAAAGAGCATTGCTGCACCGTGTATTTTTGCCTTATTTTCAACATTTACGCCCCTTTGTTGAAAGTCATTTTAAATAGTGGTTTAGTCCACTGCTTCAAAGTGTATTATTGACACACATATTTAAACCTTTAACGCGCAGTGTTCCCGCTTTGACAACACCAAACTCTGACGTTTTGACTGTTGCCAGTCACGAATAATACATTTGATTTCTATAAAAATAGCTGCGGGTGACAGAGCTCCACGAGAATCCTTTACTTTTTAGCATGTCATTTCCCGTGAAAAAATTGTCTGGATTATTTTTAACAGCACTGACATGTGCTGAAGAATGGAGGAATGCGAGAACAGCTGCATAGATTGCCCAATACTGAAAAAGGCCAGCCGTTGCCGTCGCTCGACCTAACTACAAGCAAGATGGTGGACAATCGAAACGTTCATCGCGTGCCGCCGTCCGCCATCTTGCTGGTAGTTAAGTCGAGGGATGGCAACGGCTGCCCTTTTTTCAGCATTGGGAAAGGGTTGCGCTTCAAAGGGTTAAAGAGCATTGTTATATCGTGTATTTTTGCGTTATTTCCATCAATTACGTCCCTTTATTGAAAGTCATTTTAAATAAAGGTTTAGTCCACTCTTTAAAAGTATATTATTGACACACATTTTTAAAGAGCATTGTTACACTGAGTATTTTTGCACTATTTTCAACCATTACGCCCCTTTGTTGAAAGTCATTTTAAATAAAGGTTTAGTCCACTGTTTAAAACTATATTATTGACACACATTTTTAAAGAGCATTGTTATACCGTGAATTTTTGCATTCTTTCCAACAATTACGTCCCTTTCCCTTTGTTGAAAGTCATTTTAAATAGGAATTTAGTCCACTGTTTCCAAGTACATTACTGACACACATTTTTAAAGAGCATTTTTATACCGTGTATTTCCAACAATTACGCCCCTTTGTTGAAAGTCATTTAAATAAAGGTTTAGTCCTTTGTTTCAAAGCATATTATTGAAACACATTTTTAAAGATCATTGTTATATCCTGTACATTTGCCTTATTTCCAATAATTACGTCCTTTCATTGAAAGTCATTTTCAATAAAGGTCTAGTCCACTGTTTCATATTATATTATTCACACATATTTTTAAAGAGCATTGTTATATCCTGTATTTTTGCCTTATTTTCAACAATTATGCTCCTTTGTTGAAAGTCGTTTTAAGTAAAGGTTTAGTCCACTGTTTTGAACTATATTGTTGACACATATTTTTAGGGAACATTGTTATAGCTTGTATTTTTGTCTTATTTCCAAGAATTTACGTGCCTTTGTTGAAAGTCATTTTTAATAAATGTTTAATGCGCTGTTTCAAAGTATATTATTGACACAGATTTTTAAAGAGCATTGTTACACAGTGTGTTTTTGCCTTATTTTCAACAATTATGCCCCTTTGTTGAAAGTCATTTTAAATAAAATTTTAGTCCACTGTTTCAAAGTGTATTATTGACACACATTTTTAAAGAGCATTGTTATACCGTATATTGCTGCATTATTTCCAACAATTAACGTCCCTTTGTTGAAAGTCATTGTTCATAAATGTTTAGTGCACTGTTTCAAATTATATTATTGACATACATTTTTAAAGAGCATTGTTGCACCGTGTATTTTTGCCTTATTTTCAACATTAACGCCCCTTTCTTGAAAATCATTTTAAATAATGGTTTAGTCCACTGTTTCAAAATGTATTATTGACACACATATTTAACCCTTTAACGCGCAGTGTTCCCGCTCTGACAACACCAAACTCTGACGTTTTGACTGTTGCCAGTCACGAATAATAGATTTGATTTCTATAAAAATAGTTGCGTCAAAGTGTATTATTGACACACATATTTAACCCTTTAACGCGCAGTGTTCCCGCTCGGACAACACCAAAGGCTGACGTTCTGACTGTTGCCAGTCACGAATAATAGATTTGATTTCTATAAAAATAGTTGCGGGTGACATAGCTCCACGAGAATCCTTTACTTTTTAGCATGTCATTTCCTGTGAAAAAATTGTCTCGATTATTTTTAACAGCACTGACATGTGCTCAAAAATGGAAGAATGCGAGAACAGCTGCATAGATTGCCCAATACCAAAAAAGGGCAGCCGTTGCCGTCGCTCGACCTAACTACCAGCAAGATGGTGGACAATCGAAACGTTCATCGCGAGCCGCCGTCCGCCATCTTGCTGGTAGTTAAGTCGAGGGATGGCAACGGCTGCCCTTTTTTCAGCATTGGGAAAGGGTTGCGCTTCAAAGGGTTTTTAAAGAGCACTGTTATATTGTGTATTTTTGCCTTTCAACCAATTACGTCCCTTTAATTAAAGTCATTTTAAATAAAGGATTTGTCCACTGTTTCAAAGTATATTATTGACACACATTTTTAAAGAGCATTGTTATACCGCGTATTTCTGCATTATTTCCAACAATTAACGTCCCTTTGTTGAAAGTCCTTTTTAATAAAGGTTTAGCACACTGTTTAAAAGTATATTATTGACGATATTTTTAAAGAGGGTTGTTATATCCTGTATTTTTGCCTTTCCAAAAAATTACGTCACTGTGCTGAAAGTCATATTAAATAAAGTTTTAGTTCATTGTTTCAAAGTATATTATTGACAAACTTTCTTAAAGATTATTGTTATACCATGTATTTCTGAATTATTTCCCAATATTAACGTCCTTTGTTGAAAGTCATTTTAATTAAGGTTTAGTCCTCTGTTTCATAGTATAGTATTGACACACATTTTTAAAAAGCATTGTTATACAGAGTATTTTTGCATTATTACATACAATTGCGTCATATTGTTGAAAGTCACATTAAATAAAGATTCAGTCCACTGTTTCAAAGTAGATTATTGAAAAACATTCGAGAGATTGATACACTTAAAGAGAATTGTTATACCGTGTATTTCTGCATTATTTCCAACAATTAACGTCCCTTTTTTGTAAGTCATTTTCAATAAAGGTCTAGTCCACTGTTTCCAATTATATTATTCACACATATTTTTAAAGAGCATTGTTCTATCCTGTATTTTTGCCTTATTTTCAACAATTACGCTCCTTTCTTGAAAGTCGTTTTAAATGAAGGTTTAGTCCACTGTTTTGAACTATCTTATTGACACATACTTTTAGGGAACATTGTTATAGCTTGTATTTTTGTCTTATTTCCAAGAATTTACGTGCCTTTGTTGAAAGTCATTTTTAATAAATGTTTAATGCGCTGTTTCAAAGTATATTATTGACACAGATTTTTAAAGAGCATTGTTACACAGTGTGTTTTTGCCTTATTTTCAACAATTATGCCCCTTTGTTGAAAGTCATTTTAAATAAAATTTTAGTCCACTGTTTCAAAGTGTATTATTGGCACACATTTTTAAGAAGCATTGTTATACCGTATATTGCTGCATTATTTCCAACAATTAACGTCCCTTTGTTGAAAGTCATTGTTCATAAATGTTTAGTGCACTGTTTTAAATTATATTATTGACACACATTTTTAAAGAGCATTGCTACATTGTGTATTTTTGTCTTTCGAACAATTACGTCCCTTTCTTGAAAGCTATTTTAAATGAGGGTTTTAGTCCACTCTTTCAAAGTGTATTATTGACACACATTTTTAAAGAGCATTGTTATACCGTATATTGCTGCATTATTTCCAACAATTAACGTCCCTTTGTTGAAAGTCATTGTTCATAAATGTTTAGTGCACTGTTTCAAATTATATTATTGACATACATTTTTAAAGAGCATTGTTGCACCGTGTATTTTTGCCTTATTTTCAACATTAACGCCCCTTTCTTGAAAATCATTTTAAATAATGGTTTAGTCCACTGTTTCAAAATGTATTATTGACACACATATTTAACCCTTTAACGCGCAGTGTTCCCGCTCTGACAACACCAAACTCTGACGTTTTGACTGTTGCCAGTCACGAATAATAGATTTGATTTCTATAAAAATAGTTGCGTCAAAGTGTATTATTGACACACATATTTAACCCTTTAACGCGCAGTGTTCCCGCTCGGACAACACCAAAGGCTGACGTTCTGACTGTTGCCAGTCACGAATAATAGATTTGATTTCTATAAAAATAGTTGCGGGTGACATAGCTCCACGAGAATCCTTTACTTTTTAGCATGTCATTTCCTGTGAAAAAATTGTCTCGATTATTTTTAACAGCACTGACATGTGCTCAAAAATGGAAGAATGCGAGAACAGCTGCATAGATTGCCCAATACCGAAAAAGGGCAGCCGTTGCCGTCGCTCGACATAACTACCAGCAAGATGGTGGACAATCGAAACGTTCATCGCGAGCCGCCGTCCGCCATCTTGCTGGTAGTTAAGTCGAGGGATGGCAACGGCTGCCCTTTTTTCAGCATTGGGAAAGGGTTGCGCTTCAAAGGGTTTTTAAAGAGCACTGTTATATTGTGTATTTTTGCCTTTCAACCAATTACGTCCCTTTAATTAAAGTCATTTTAAATAAAGGATTTGTCCACTGTTTCAAAGTATATTATTGACACACATTTTTAAAGAGCATTGTTATACCGCGTATTTCTGCATTATTTCCAACAATTAACGTCCCTTTGTTGAAAGTCCTTTTTAATAAAGGTTTAGCACACTGTTTAAAAGTATATTATTGACGATATTTTTAAAGAGGGTTGTTATATCCTGTATTTTTTCCTTTCCAAAAAATTACGTCACTGTGCTGAAAGTCATATTAAATAAAGTTTTAGTTCATTGTTTCAAAGTATATTATTGACAAACTTTCTTAAAGATTATTGTTATACCATGTATTTCTGAATTATTTCCCAATATTAACGTCCCTTTGTTGAAAGTCATTTTAATTAAGGTTTAGTCCTCTGTTTCATAGTATAGTATTGACACACATTTTTAAAAAGCATTGTTATACAGAGTATTTTTGCATTATTACATACAATTGCGTCATATTGTTGAAAGTCACATTAAATAAAGATTCAGTCCACTGTTTCAAAGTAGATTATTGAAAAACATTCAAAAGATTGATACACTTAAAGAGAATTGTTATACCGTGTATTTCTGCATTATTTCCAACAATTAACGTCCCTTTTTTGTAAGTCATTTTCAATAAAGGTCTAGTCCACTGTTTCCAATTATATTATTCACACATATTTTTAAAGAGCATTGTTCTATCCTGTATTTTTGCCTTATTTCCAACAATTACGCTCATTTCTTGAAAGTCGTTTTAAATGAAGGTTTAGTCCACTGTTTTGAACTATCTTATTGACACATACTTTTAGGGAACATTTTATATCGTGTATTTTTGCATTATTTCCAACAACTAACGTGCCTTTGTGTAAAATCATTTTTAATAAATATTAAGTCCTCTGTTTCAAAGTGTATTATTTACACACATTTTTAAGGAGCATTGTTATATCGTGTATTATTGCCTTATTTCAAACAATTACGTCCCTTTATTGAAAGTCATTTTAAATAAAGGTTTAGTCCACTCTTTCAAAGTATATTATTGACACACATTTTTAAAAAGCATTGTTACACAGTGTATTTTTGCCTTATTTTCAACAATTATGCTCCTTTTTTGAAAGTCATTTTAAATAAAAGTTTAGTCCTTTGTTTCAAAGCATATTATTGACACACATTTTTAAAGAGCATTGCTATACCGTGTATTTCCAACAATTACGCCCCTTTGTTGAAAGTAATTTTAAATAAAGGTTCAGTCCACTGTTTCAAAGTATATTATTGACAGATATTTTTTTTTAAAGAATTTTCATACCGAGTATCTTTGCTTTTTTCCAACGACTACATGCGTTTGTTGAAAGTCATTTTTAATAAATGTTTCGTGCACTGTTTCAAATAATATTATTGACATAATTTTTTAAAGAGCATGTTATATCATGTATTTTTGCCTTTCCAACAATTACGTCACTTTGTCGAAAGTCATTTTAACTAAATGTTTAGTCAACTGTTTAAAGTATATTATTGACACACATTTTTAAAGAGCATTGTTATACTGAGTATTTTTGCATTATTAACAACAATTACGCCCCTTTGTTGAAAGTCATTTTAAATAAATTTTAGTTCACTGTTTCAAATTATATTATTGACATATATTTTTAAAGTGCATTGTTATATCCTGTATTTTTGCCTTATACTTCAACAATTACGCCCCTTTGTTGAAAGTGATACTAAATTAAGGTTTAGTCCACTGTTTTGAACTATATTAATGACACATACTTTTAGGGAACATTTTATATCGCGTATTTTTGCCTTATTTCAAACAATTAACGTGCCTTTGTGTAAAGTCATTTTTAATAAATGTTTAGTGCACTGTTTCAAAGTATATTATTGACACATATTTTTAAAGAGCTTTGTTAGATCCTGTAATTTTGCCTTTCGAACAATTACGTTCCTTTGTTTAAAGTTGTTTTAAATGAAGGTTTAGTGCACTCTTTCAAATTATATTATTGACACACATCTTTAAAGAGCATTATTACACCGTGTATTTTTGTGTTATTTTCAACAAGTGCGCCCATTTTTTGAAAGTCATTTTAAATAAAGATTTAGTCCACTCTATCAAATTATATTATTGACACACATTTTTAAAGAGCATTGTTACAAAGTGTATTTTTGCCTTATTTTCAACAATTATGCCCTTTGTTGAAAGTCATTTTAAATAAAAGTTTAGTCCACTGTTTCCAAGCACATTATGGTCACACATTCTTAAAGAGCATTGTTATACCGTGAATTTTTGCATTATTTCCAACAATTACGCCCCTTTATTGTAAGTCAATTAAAAAAAGGTGTATTCCTTTGTGTCAAAGCATATTTTTACGCACATTTTTAAAGAGCATTCTAATACCGTGTATTTTGCATTACTTCAAACAATTAATCTCCCTTTGCTGAAAGTAATTTTTAATAAATGTTTAGTGCACTGTTTCAAATTATCTTATTGACACACATTTTTAAAGAGCATATTTATATCGTGTATATTTGCCTTTGCAACAATTACGACCCTTTGTTGAGAGTCATTTAAATAAAGGATTAGTCCACTGTTTTAACGCAAATTATTGACACTCATTTTTAAAGAACATTGTTATATCTTCTATTTTTGTCTTATTTCCAACAATTAACATGCCTTTGTTGAAAGTCATTTTTAATAAATGTTTAATGCACTGTTTCAAAGTGTATTATTGACACATTTTTAAGGAGCATTGTTATATCGTGTACTTTTTTTTCTTATTTGCAAGCATTAACGTACCTTTGTAGAAACTCATTGTTCATAAATGTTTAGTGCACTGTTTCAATTTATATTATTGACATATATTTTTAAAGACCATTGTTATATCCTGTATTTTTGCCTTATTTTAAACAATTACGCCCCTTTGTTGAATGTCATTTTAAATAAAGGTTTAGTCCACTGTTTTGAACTATATTATTCAAACATACTTTTAGGGAACATTTTATATCGTGCATTTTTGCATTATTTCAAACAACTAACGTGTCTTTTTGTAAAGTCATTTTTAATAAATGTTTAGTGCACTGTTTCAAAGTATATTATTGACACAAATTTTTAAACAGCTTTGTTAGATCCTGTATTTTTGCCTTTCGGACAATTACATCCCTTTGTTTAAAGTTGTTTTAAATGAAGATTTAGTGCACTGTTTCAAATTATATTATTGACACACATATTTAAAGAGCATTATTACACCATGTATTTTTGTCTTATTTTCCACAAGTACGTCCATTTGTTGAAAGTCATTTTAAATAAATGTTTAGTCTACAGTTTCAAAGTGTAATATTTACTCTCATTTTTAAGGAGCATTGTTATATCGTGTATTATTGCCTTATTTCCAACAATTACGTCCCTTTATTGAAAGTCATTTTAAATAAAGGTTTAGTCCACTGTTTCCAAGTACATTATGGACACGCATTCTTAAAGAGCATTGTTACACCGTGTATTTTTGCATTATTTCCAACAATTAGGCATCTTTATTGAAATTCATTTAAATAAAGGTTTAGTCCTTTGTTTCAAAGCATATTTTTCACGCACAATTTTATAGAGCATTGTAATACCGTGTATTTTGCATTATTTCAAACAATTAATCTCCCTTTGCTGAAAGTAATTTTTAATAAATGTTTAGTGCACTGTTTCAAATTATATTATTGACGCACATTTTAAAAGAGCATTTTTATATCGTGTATTTTTGCCTTTCCTACAATTAAGATCCTTTGTTGAGAGTCATTTAAATAAAGGTTTAGTCCACTGTTTTAACGCATATTATTGACACTCATTATTAAAGAGCATTGTTATATCCTGTATTTTTGCTTTATTTTCAACAATTACGCCCCTTAGCTGAAAGTCAATGTAAATAAAGATTTAGTCCACTGTTTCAAACTATATTATTCACACTTATTTTTAAAGAGCACTGTTATATTGAGTATTTTTGCCTTTCTACCAATTACGTCCCCTTGATGAAAGTCATTTTAAATAAAGGTTCTGTCCACTGTTTCAAAGTATATTATTGAAAAACACATTCTTAAAGAGCGTTGTTATACCGTGTATTTTTGCATTATTTCCAACAATTACGCCGCTTTATTGAAAGTCATTTAAATAAAGGTTTAGTCCTTTGTTTCAAAGCATATTTTTGACGCACATTTTTAAAGAGCATTGTTATACCGTGTATTTCTGCATTATTTCCAACAATTAACGTCCCTTTGTTGAAAGTCATTTTTAATAAAGGTTTAGCACACTGTTTAAAAGTATATTATTGACGCACATTTTTAAAGAGGGTTGTCATATCCTGTATTTTTGCCTTTCCAAAAAATTACGTCACTGTGCTGAAAGTCATATTAAATATAGGTTAGTCCATTGTTTGAAAGTATATTATTGACACAATTTCTTAAAGATCATTGTTATACCATGTATTTCTGAATTATTTCCCTATATTAACGTCCCTTTGTTGAAAGTCATTTTAGTTAAGGTTTAGTCCTTTGTTTCAAAGTATATAATTGACACACATTTTTAAAGAGCATTGTTATACAGGGTATTTTTGCATTATTACATACAATTGCGTCATTTTGTTGAAAGTCATATTAAATAAAGATTCAGTCCACTGTTTCAAAGTAGATTATTGACACACATTCGAGAGATTGATACACTTAAAGAGAATTGTTATACCGTGTATTTCTGCATTATTTCCAACAATTAATGTCCCTTTTTTGTAAGTCATTTTCAATAAAGGTCTAGTCCACTGTTTCATATTATATTATTCACACATATTTTTAAAGAGCATTGTTATATCCTGTATTTTTGCCTTATTTTCAACAATTATGCTCCTTTGTTGAAAGTCGTTTTAAGTAAAGGTTTAGTCCACTGTTTTGAACTATATTATTGACACATATTTTTAGGGAACATTGTTATATCTGGTATTTTTTCTTATTTCCAACAATTTACGTGCCTTTGTTGAAAGTCATTTTTAATAAATGTTTAGTGCGCTGTTTCAAAGTATATTATTGACACAAATTTTTAAAGAGCATTGTTACACAGTGTGTTTTTGCCTTATTTTCAACAATTATGCCCCTTTGTTGAAAGTCATTTTAAATAAAAGTGTAGTCCACTCTTTCAAAGTGTATTATTGACACACATTTTTAAGGAGCATTGTTATACCGTATATTGCTGCATTATTTCCAATAATTAACGTCCCTTTGTTGAAAGTCATTGTTCATAAATGTTTAGTAAACTGTTTCAAATTGTATTATTAACACACATTTTTAAAGAGCATTGCTACATTGTGTATTTTTGTCTTTCGAACAATTACGTCCCTTTCTTGAAAGTTATTTTAGATGAGGGTTTTAGTACACTGTTTCAAATTATATTATTGACATAAATTTTTAAAGTGCATTCTTGCACCGTGTATTTTTGCCTTATTTTCAACATTAACGCCCCTTTCTTGAATGTCATTTTAAATAATGGTTTAGTCCACTCTTTCAAAGTGTATTATTGACACACATTTTTAACCCTTTAACGCGCAGTGTTCCCTCTCGGACAACACCAAAGTCTGACGTTCTGACTGTTGCCAGTCAGGAATAATAGATTTGTTTTCTATAAAAATAGTTGCGGGTGACATAGCTCCACGAGAATCCTTTTCTTTTTAGCTTGTCATTTCCTGTGAAAAAATTGTCTCGATTATTTTTAACAGCACTGACATGTGCTGAAAAACGGAAGAATGCGAGAACAGCTGCATAGATTGCCCAATACCGAAAAAGGGCAGCCGTTGCCGTCGCTCGACCTAACTACCAGCAAGATGGTGGACGATCGAAACGTTCATCGCGTGCCGCCGTCCGCCATCTTGCTGGTAGTTAAGTCGAGGGATGGCAACGGCTGCCATTTTTTCAGCATTGGGAAAGGGTTGCGCTTCAAAGGGTTAAACAGCATTGTTATATAGTGTATTTTTGCGTTATTTCCATATATTACGTCCCTTTATTGAAAGTCATTTTAAATAAAGGTTTAGTCCACTCTTTGAAAGAATATTATTGACACACATTTTTAAAGAGCATTGTTAGACTGAGTATTTTTGCATTATTTTCAACCATTACTCCCCTTCGTTGAAAGTAATTTTAAATAAAGGCTTAAGCCACTGTTTCAAACTATATTATTGACACACATTTTTAAAGAGTATTGTTATACCGTGAATTTTTGCATTATTTCCAACAATTCCCTTTCCCTCTCCCTTCGTTGAAAGTCATTTTAAATAGAAGTTTAGTCCACTATTTCCAAGTACATTACTGACACACATTTTTTAAGAGCATTTTTATACCGTGTATTTCCAACAATTACGCCCATTTGTTGAAAGTCATTTAAATAAAAGTTTAGTCTGTTTCAAAGCATATTACTAACGCACATTTTTAAAGATCATTGTTATACTGAGTATTTTTGCATTATTACCAACAATTACGCTCCTTTGTTTAAAGTCATTTTATATAAAAATTTAGTTCACTGTTTCAAAGTATATCATTGACACTTTTTAAAGAGCATTGTTATACGTGTATTTCTGCATTATTTCGAACAACTACCGTCCCTTTGTTGAAAGTCATTTTTAATAAATGATTAGTCCACTGTTTCAAATTATATTATTGACATACATTTTTAAAGAGCATTGTTGCACCGTGTATTTTTGCCTTATTTTCAACATTAACGCCCCTTTCTTGAAAATCATTTTAAATAATGGTTTAGTCCACTGTTTCAAAATGTATTATTGACACACATATTTAACCCTTTAACGCGCAGTGTTCATGCTCTGACAACACCAAACTCTGACGTTTTGACTGTTGCCAGTCACGAATAATAGATTTGATTTCTATAAAAATAGTTGCGTCAAAGTGTATTATTGACACACATATTTAACCCTTTAAAGCGCAGTGTTCCCGCTCTGACAACACCAAACTGTGACGTTTTGACTGTTGCCAGTCACGAATAATAGATTTGATTTCTATAAAAATAGTTGCGGGTGACATAGATCCACGAGAATCCTTTACATTTTAGCATGTCATTTCCCGTGAAAAAATTGTCTCGATTACTTTTAACAGCACTGACATGTGCTGAAAAATGGAAGAATGCGAGAACAGCTGCATAGATTGCCCAATACTGAAAAAGAGCAGCGGTTGCCGTCGCTCGACCTAACTACTAGCAAGATGGTGGACGATCGAAACGTTCATCGCGTGCCGCCGTCTGCCATCTTGCTGGTTGTTAAGTCGAGGGATGGCAACGGCTGCCCTCTTTTCAGCATTGGGAAAGGGTTGTGCTTCAAAGGGTTAAGGAGCATTGTTATATCGTGTTTTTTTGCGTTATTTCCATCAATTACGTCCCTTTATTGAAAGTCATTTTAAATAAAGATTTAGTCCACTCTTTGAAAGTATATTATTGACACACATTTTTAAAGAGCATTGTTAGACTGAGTATTTTTGCATTATTTTCAACCATTACGCTCCTTTGATGAAAATCATTTTAAAGAAAGGTTTAGTCCACTGTTTCAAACTATATTATTGAGACACATTTTTAAAGAGCACTGTTATACCGAGAATTTTTGCATTATTTCCAACAATTACGTCCCTTTCCCTTTGTTGAAAGTCATTTTAAATAGAAGTTTAGTCCGATATTTGCAAGTACATTATTGACACATTTTTAAAGAGTATTTTTATACCGTGTATTTCCAACAATTACGCCCCTTTGTTGAAAGTCATTTAAATAAAGGTTTAGTCCTTTGTTTCAAAGCATATTATTGACGCACATTTTTAAAGATCATTGTTATACTGAGTATTTTTGCATTATTACCAACAATTACGCTCCTTTGTTGAAAATCATTTTATATAAAAATTTAGTTCACTGTTTCAAAGTATATTATTGACACACTTTTTAAAGAGCATATTTATACGTGTATTTCTGCATTACTTGCAACAATTAACGTCCCTTTGTTGAAAGTCTTTTTTAATAAATGTTTAGTCCACTGTTTCAAAATATATTATTGACATATATTTTTAAAGAGCATTGTTATATCCTGTATTTTTGCCTTATTTTCAACAATGACGCCCCTTTGTTGAAAGTCATTTTAAATATAGGTTTAGTCCACTGTTTTGAACTATATTATTGACACATACTTTTAGGGGACATTTTATATCGTGTATTTTTGCCATATTTCCAACAATTAACGTGTCTTTGTTGAAAGTCATTTTTAATAAATGTTTAGTGCACTGCTTCAAAGTATATTATTGACACAAATTTTTAATGAGCATTATTAGATCCTGTATCTTTGCCTTTCGAACAATTACGTCCCTTTGTTTAAAGTTATTTTAAATGAAGGTTTTGTGCACTGTTTCAAATTATATTATTGACACACATCTTTAAAGAGCATTATTACACCCTGTATTTTTGTCTTATTTTCAAGAAATACGCCCCTTTGTTGAAAGTCATTTTAAATAAAAGTTTAGTCCACTGTTTCAAAGTGCATTATTTACACACTTTTTAAGGAGCACTGTTATATCGTGTATTTTTGCCTTATTTCCAACAATTACGTCCCTTTATTGAAAGTTATTTTAAATAAAGGTTTAGTCCACTCTTTCAAAGTATATTATTGACACACATTTTTAAAGAGCATTGTTACACGGTGTATTTTTGCCTTATTTTCAATAATTATGCCCCTTTGTTGAAAGTCATTTAAATAAAAGTTTAGTCCACTGTTTCCAAGTACATTATGGACACGCATTCTTAAAGAGCATTGTCATACCGTGTATTTTTGCATTATTTCCAACAATTACGCCCCTTTATTGAAAGTCATTTAAAGAAAGGTTTAGTCCTTTTTTTCAAAGCAATTATTGACGCACATTTTTAAAGAGCATTGTAATGCCATGTGTTTTGCATTATTTCCAACAATTAATCTCCCTTTGCTGAAAGTAATTTTTAATGTAGGTTTAGTGCAATTTTTTAACGTATATTATTGACACACATTCTTAAAGAGCATTGTTATGCTGTGAATTTTTGCATTTCTTACAATTAAGTCCTTTGTTAAAAGTCATTTTTGATAACGGTTTAGTTCACTATTTCAACGTATATTATTGACGAACATTCTTAAAGAGCATTGTTATACCGTATATATTTTAATTGATTCTAATGGTTACGCCTCTTTGCCGAAAGCGATTTTTAATAAAGGTATAGTCTGTTGTTCCAAGGTATATTATAGCCACATTTTTAAGAAGCATTATTATACCGTATTTTATAGCATTGCTTTTAAAAATTATGTCTCTTTATTGAAAGTTATTCTACTAATATGATGAATGTAAAAGTTCGCATTTTTGTGTGTTTGAGTGTTTTTTACTCAAGCACGCAAAACCGCAGAACGGATTTGCGTAAAATTTGCAGTTACAAAAAGCTTACGCCCTGGATCAATATGCAGTCTACCATTTATGCATATAGCATAAATAGTTCTTTGACAGGTACGCTCAAAATAATTCTAATACATTGCATTCTATGTACATCAAAGTACTATACAAGTTCTAAAACTTTCTCCCCTAATAGAAGGCTGCACCATACCTGAGTTTCATAGGCTACCTTTTTATGCACATTTCACAAATAGTTCTTTTACAGGGAGACTCACAAGAATTGGATTACGCTCTATGGCATCTCGGTAAATATCGATTCGATTCTCAAACGTTTTTTATGGACAGAGAGCTACAATGTTATTCCTGTGTATTATAAGCTACCTTTATCCAAACCCGTTATAATATTTTTTAATTTTGAAAAAAAAATGATTGATAAAATTAATATTTTGATGAGTAATTTATGAATAAACAGATTTTCTTGTAAATATTTTGTAACTTTCAACGTTAGATGGCAGCATCAAGTAATGCTTTTCCCCATTAGGATGCTTGGGCTATTTTTATAGCATGGCGTTTGACTTCCTTGTTCTCTACCTATGTCCTTGGCGCTGAGTGATGGTGCTGTGTTATTCAATCGAATAGTTAAGTTATCGATATCGATTCAAACAACAAAAAACAAATATACCCAAAATTTGTAAACAATATTTTATATATTCAGTAAATTAAACGACTTTATATTATTTACGATTAAATTCTTCATTAATTTGTTCTCTATAGCAATTAATAGGTAATTTCTATTATTTTAACTTTTGAAATTAACAGTGTTTGAATTGATTTTTCATGTATTTACAAAATTCAGGTTTTGATACATTGCACTGTGTTAAGAAGTGTTTCTACGGACCTGGAAAGTTAGAAAATAACTACCGAAAATTATTTTAATGAGGGAAACATCCTTATGCCAAACGATTATGGGAATTTATAGAAAGCTGGTCATAATTCTGTAGAACTTTTTATAAAATGTTATGCACTCTACAAGAGATTTTCGTGTAGATAGAAGAAAAGTCGGAGAAAGTCATATGAATGGTAAAGAGGATAGAGAGAATTCACAGACTGAATCCTGCAAACCAAAAAGTAGTATAAATCCAATAAACTTGTATTAAATGAATGTAACTCATGTATTAATGAATGTAACTCATGTATTAAATGAATGTAACTCATGTCATGCCTGCTCTACATGTTCAGCCGTCTTTGTGCACTTATTGTTTGGCCACCTACATACATTCAGTCTTATCCTCGTTATAAATCCTACATTTTACTGGTGCCATGATTTTTATCGGGCCGAAATTTCAGTGAACATATGGGTCATTCCATTTCAAATCAACCAGTAAATTCCAAAAATGTCACCCACCGTCTCGGATTTCTTTGAAAATTTTTATAAATGTAGCCATTAGTGTTCTAACTAACAATATAAAATTTTACTTCAATATCTCTAATACTTTTTAAGATAAAAATTATTAAAATAATGGGAAAGTGGGCATAAATGGCGTTTTTGCAAACAATTATTTTAATGGTGCTTTTTCAGATAAAAAATCATAACTTTCTTTATTTTCAATATATTAAATTGAAATTCATACCAAAATGTTCACAAAGGTTTGGAGATTATAGAAAAAATTAATTTGATAGTCCTGTTTAGAACTGGAACCCCCCCCAAAAATTCATAACTTTGATTTTTTCAAAAAATTTTCATAAAAACAATAATTTTGCAAAAGCTGTTTCAGAAAATGGTGTAGCTCTTAACAAAGCAAACTATTTTTTTACTCACATGTAAATGCATAAAGTAAGATAATTTAAAATAAAAACGGTGGGTATTTGAGTCCTAATAGGTTAATTTAATTAAAAACCAAATATTTTGAAGATTTTTCTTGAAATGTTATGCTCTGCAAGTGCAAATGTTACTATAAAGTAATTATTTATTTATTTAATTTTAAAAAGTGCTTGTTTTATTTAAAAGTTAATAATGAGTTAGTTATTTTACTTAAAATTTAAATTTTTTTAAAATTAAATTTTTTTAAACAAAATCAGAAATACATATACTTAACATGCGTCAAAAATTTTCTAGCTTTTTTTATTGTCAACTACAAATTAATATTTTAGTTAAAAAACAAATATTTAAAAAAAAAATTTAGCTGTATGAAATTAAATGTGTAAAAAAAGGATTTATTTAATTAATACTTTAATTTAAAAAATTTAGACAAAATTTGAACATTAAATAGAAAATGTGTGCTGAAGATTTTTTGAACATTTAAGAAACATACTACCTTGTTTTAGAATAAAATGAAAATATTAATTATTATGACTAATTGTGACACTTATTTTCAGTATTTTACCAGAAAAAAAAAAGTAGTCCCTTTCCTTCAATCAATCAATTTCAATGGAGATTCACCCATGTTTTGCAATGATACATTAACATCTTCTAAAGCTTCTTGTTTTGAAATTGACAATTTCAAATTTGTGACAGTTTCATCACTGCCAGTTGATATTTTGTCACCAAGCTCAGAAATAAGTTTGTTTACTCTCTTCCTACAAAATCTACTTATTTTTTGTCCAGGAATCGATTTTTCACAGTTTGGCAATTTGTTAATTACCTCAGATAAATTTGAATTAATGGTTCTCAAACATTTTTTTCTTTCTTTTATGGCACTTTAACGGGTCAAAATATGATGTTTGAAGTATTTCAAATTTATTCAAATAAAATAATTTGTGATGATCACAAATATTAAGTAAAAGCTCCGACTGTACATTACTTCTCAAACTTTTAAGTTCAAGTCTGAAGGGCTTAATAATGCAGTACTTAATACAGTTTCTACTTGAGTATGTCTTTTTATGACATTCAGTTCCATTTTCTTAGCTAATACTACAACACGTTTGGGAATGTTCTGCTGCCATATTAAATGTAACTGATATTCAGTAGTAAAAAAAAAAAAAAAAAAAACTGAAATTCTTCCAGATTTTATTTACGCACTCGGCTGGAAGAATTTTTTTTTTTTTTTTTTAATCTATTCAATCACTTCTGCCATTTAGAGGAAAAAGATAACTGTAAGTGCTCCTATAGACTCCTGTTCGCATAATTTTGTTGCTGAAAATTGCATCCAAAGTTGTTGTTTCGCCCCTAGTGCCGAAATGTTTTGGATTAGTGCAAATTGGAAAATCTAAAATATCCATTTCAGTTATGAAATTTGATCCTTCATCGGAATTTAATTCTAGGTTAAAATCTCCTACTAAAACAGTCTTACAATCATCCTCCTTCAGTAACATTTCGAATAGAGCGTCTAATTTATCTTCATAAGAAATTCGATTACTAGCGAATTTAACTGCAAATCTCACTTTATCTTGAATATGCGCAATGACCATTTGAACACCATTGATCTGGCTCATGTAGGCACGGGTCAAGTGTTTCATATTCTTTTTATAAAGTGATTTATAAAGTTTTCCTCTATAAAAATCTTAACTCTAGATGGCTTTCTGTTTTGGAAACCACTGTCTATCCATTCGGCCAAAGTGAATCCTGGTATTTGAAAATCATCTGAAGGGATAGTCCATGTTTCTGTTTCCGTTAGCAATATCAAATCACTCTGCAGAAAACATGAATCAAACGGAAAAGTGACCACGGTGCGCCGCATAGACAAAAATCTCATGCTTGAAAGAAATAGCACCCGAGTTCTAAAAAACCATTCTAATTTAAAGTCTTTCAATTAGATAAACAAAAATGAGCTTACATATCAAGCTGAATAATTTAGCTTTAGATTATTGGTTTAACTCTTTAAAATAATTTAACAATCCCAGAGAACATCGAAAACAATTCCAAATTACTCAAAGAACATCTTCACTTAACCAAAGAAAGGCAAAACTGATTCCAATTCTCAAAGCATCTGACCAAGGAAGAGATATTCATTCCTGCAAACAAGAGGATGACTCATTGGAAGAGGGAGTGGACCCCACCTCTTTACTATTCTACACTACTCAGTATAGTACCTCCCCCTGCATCCTCTCATATTACACCAGCTCCTTACCACATAACAAACAGAAAGAATGTGATCTGATCTTACAGTCCAAAAGCCTGTTAACTGAAAAGAGACTATTGTCATAGTTCTTTTAAACTGATGTAAAAATAAGCAAAATTATGATAAAAAACAAAACAGTTTTTAAAATTGTTTTGGGTAAAATGCCTAAAAAACACATTAAAAAAATTTCAATTAAAAATAAATAAATACCAAGTTTTTACCTGACAGGTGAGGAGATTCATATTATAAACAAAGCATTGTCTACATTAAAAAAGTAAAATTAACAGTTATATTACTGCTCTAAAATAAGTCAGAATGGATGTAATTTAACTTGTAGTTGACAATAAAAAAAAAGAAAAACTTCCAAGTTTTGACACCTGTTTACTAGATGTATATTTAGATTTTATTTAAAAAGTTTTTTATATTTTCAAAATAAAATAAAATTTTAAGTAAAATAACTAACTCATTATTAACTTTTAAATAAAATAAGCACCTTTTTAAATTAAATAAATAAAAAATTATTTTATAATAGCATTTGCATGCTGCATAGCATTTTAAGAAAAATCTTCAAAATATTTGGTTTTTAATTAAATTAACCTATTAGGACTCAAATACCCACTTTTTTTATTATAAATTATCTTACTTTATGCATTTACATGTGAGTAAAAAAATAGTTTGCTTTGTTAAGAGCTACACCATTTTCTGAAACAGCTTTTGCAAAATTATTGTTTTTATGAAAATTTTTTGAAAAAATCAAAGTTATGAATTTTGGGGGGGTTCCAGTTCTAAACAGGACTATCAAATTAATTTTTTCTATAATCTCCAAACCTTTGTGAACATTTTGGTATAAATTTCAATTTAATATATTGAAAATAAAGAAAGTTATGATTTTTTATCTGAAAAAGCACCATTAAAATAATTGTTTGCAAAAACGCCATTTATGGTCACTTTCCCTTTATTTTAATAATTTTTATCTTAAAAAGTATTAGAGATATTGATGTAAAATTTTATATTGTTAGTTAGAACAGTAATGGCTACATTTATAAAAATTTTCAAAGAAATCCGAGACGGTGGGTGACATGGCCTGGTTGATTTGAAATGGAATGACCCATATGTAATTTGTTTACTGAATATAAATTCTGTCTTGCCCACAATTATGGACTGGAAAATAAAATCGTGCATGCTCAAAAAAAAGTTGTAGAAATTGGGAAATTTAAAAGAAACAGCTGAAAAGCGGTCTGTTAAAATCTAAACTATATAAAAGTCAAAAAATAAGCTCTGCTTAAATAAAATATCACAAATATAGTTCAAGTTTTGATATATTGCACTGTGTAAAAAAGTATAATATCAAAACTGGAATAAATATGTACATAATGCAGGGTTTCTTAAATATTTCCTTTGGTGTTCCCTTTGACGGTCCTAGAATTTTAGCTGAGAACCTCATGTAAATTTGAGTCTAGTGAGTTAGAGGCTAAAGTCAAGGATGTACACAGAGGGGGGTGGTCCAGGGGGTCCGGACCCCTCCCGAAATTTAAATTTTTGTTAGCAAAAAACAATGATGAAGTCTTTTTGTGGAAAATTCTCCCTTTTTCACCGTTTGGACCCCCTCCGAAATTTTTGGACCCTTCCCGAAATTTTTTTCTGGATACGTCCCTGGCTAAAACAACAGTATATATTTTCATAGCGCACTTGCTACCTTCGGTAAAATCATACAATCCGGTGCGCACCCCATGTAAACATGGCGACAGTCGCTGGAGCTTGGCGGCCGCCGAGCTCCAGCGACTGTCGCCAACCATTTTCCTCGATCAGCACATTAAAATTGCACATATATTCCACTAAAAATGAGCAACCAGTGGACCGCTTTTAACTAAAAAAACCTCAGTGGATTCAGCAACCTAGTTGTACAGCTATCTAAACTAGGCAACCAGTGGTCCGTTTTTAACTAAAAAAAACCTCAGTGGAATCAGCAACCTAGTTGTACAGCTATCTAAACTAGGCAACCAGTGGCCCGTTTTTAACTAAAAATACCTCAGTGGATTCAGCAACCTAGTTGTAAAGCTATGTAAACTATGCAACCAGTGGACCGTCTTTAACTAAAAAAAACAACAGTGAAATAAGCAACCTAGTTGTACAGCTAATGTAAACTGGGCAAACACTGGCCCGTTTTCAACTCAAAAAAACATCGGTGGATTAAACAACCTAGTTGTACACCTCTTATAAAGTCAGTATGATTAGAATAGCACGTAAATAGCACTTACGAAAACATAAAACACATCGAATATCAATTTAAAATTCACATTAAAAACCTTAAACATTGCAAAGATTCGTTAAAAAAGAGCACTTACCTTTATTTTTTTTTAAATAACCGCTCAGAAATGTCCCCAACACCCACCGGCTTATAGCGTAACACCAGCATGCTTTCTTTTATTTAGCTCTACATTCACACCATATTTCTATCAAACACACACAAAAGAACGCTCCTTTTTCTTTCAAAATATAAAAAAACTCCATATCACACATAAATACTGACGACGAAATTCCCCGATACGCTTACTAACCTACGATAAAGAGTCCGTAAAACAGAATCAAAACCACAAGGAAAATCAAACATTAACTTAATCCACTCTATCACCAGCCACAAACAAACAACTATCGTCATTCAATTAGCACTGAATGAAAATCCCATACTTCAAAACACCCCGTGTTTCTCTTTGGTTACTAGTCTAAACAATCACCGGCAGGGTACTTCACTCCAGCTGAGCATCGCCCATGACGGCGCCAGAGCCAACGCCAAATCAATTTGTAAGCAAAACATCAAAATGTAAACAGCACCGTATACGGAATATAGTCCCTACCTTCTTCAGGAGCACAGATTGAGAAACCCTGATCTACCCTCAAAATGGAAAGCATGATAAGAACTACTTTCCCTAGGACTAACTGAAAATCATAAAGGGTTAGTATGACCTCACATAACAACCAATGTGTGCCTACAAAAGGTGAGAAAGGAAGTGAAGAATATAACAGGACACTTACAGTAACTTTAAGGTTCCTGCCTGTAATGACATGCACAGTAACTAATTAAACAGGGTATCTGAAGTGGTTTTTTGAGAATGTGCATACACTCACAAAGAATGATGAGATGACTTCTAATTTCCTCATCCCGTCTTTAGTGTTAAAATGCTAGTACCAGACTCAGCCAGAAAATGGTTAAGTTACCACACTGTGTCATTTATTGTACCACATATGTTTAAAAAATGTGTCAAAAAGGGATGATAAACTTTATTATGGACTTTGGCTCTTGAATTAGTTAAAATATATTTCCTACATAGAACTCGAAAGCAGTGGTGTAGCGAAGGTTACTGGCACCTGGCGTGATCATTCAGTTTGCCTCTCCATTCTTTCCAAGTTTTAGCATTGTGGTCTGTTGCTGTCAACCCCTTATGTTTGTTTTAGCTTACCGCCCAGTGTAGATTGCCCCTCCCCCCTGCCAGCGGCATAACAAGGGTTATTGGTGCTCTTTGCAGTCATTCAGTTTGACACACCATTCTTTCTAATTTTTGGCCCTGAGTTCTGCTTCTGTCACCCACTTCCATCCCTGTTTCTTTGCTTTTAGTTTGTCATAGAACTTATAACAGGTAGAAGGGAAATCGCTGTACTTTGTTTCATACTAGGGTCACGTGATTTTTGCCTGTCACCTGGGGTTAACCTGAAAATGAGACTGTGTTAATTGGCAGAAATGCCTCTTTGTATAGTTTGAGTGACATTTTCTTTAGCCAGTAGTTTTCTACCTTACTGGTTGAAGAATATAAGATTGATGGCATTACCATAAAGCTAATATAACAGCCTCAGCTGAGAAAACAAAACAACAACAAAAAAGGACATTAAGAAAAAAGACAGGACGAAAAAAGAAAGGACATTAAGAATCCTTCCTTTATTGACTGCAAAATATTCCAAACTATAGATATTTATTTATATTACACTGCTCAAGACAATTAGGGGAGCACATAGTTTTAACGAAATTATGCAAATACTTACACCAATGAGTAACATTAAGTAAATCATCCATAATTTAAAGCCTAGCAGGAAACAGAAGAAGAAAACTTCATATGCAAATGAAAGTTCATGACGTCAAAAAACAGAAGAATAATATAAGGGTAGAAATCAGGATGTTGCAGAAATGCCTGCTTCACTGCTTTAACTGTGAAATTTGATTGCTCAGTATTTTATTTTATTTTATTTTTTTGAGAAAAGATGACTTGAAAATGTCGCAACAACATGATTTACTAGAATCTATGGCATGGCGTATTATAGGCAGACTGGAATTCGGGAAAACACCACGTAGTGTTGCACTGTTGGAATCGTCAGAAGTGTCGTTGCAAGGTTGTGTAATCGATTCCAAGAGACATGGAATGTTAGACGCCAGCCACACACCACTACAGCAACTGATGTCCGGTATATAACGTTAATAGCTCGTCGAAATAGAACAGACAATGCTACTCAGCAGGCAGTTCTCTTGGCAACAGGACGAAGTGTGTCCTGCCAAACAGTACATAATAAGCTTCATCAGGATGGTCTCTGCACGTAGGCCAATGGTCTGCATTCCGTTGACCTCATCGCACCGTGTGGCCCGATGGGCTGCTGAACATCGATATTTGGAGCAACATGATTGGAGCCAAGTGCTATAGAAGCGGTAAATATTTTAAACAATCTAGAAGAGAAAAGGGCGGGGTGTTCCATATTTTACTGTTGTATATCCTTTCCTTCCTCAAATATATTCCGATTTTCCTTGTGATAAATTTATTAATACATAGTAATTATTTTTTTAAAATTAATATAAGATGGAGGGGCGCTTGAACGGTATTTTATTGTAGTTTTAATAATTTAAGATGTTGCGGCTGTTCTGCGAGTACATTTTACTTTCTTAAACATTTCTAACGATGCAGCCTTTCTCCCGGTTTTTACTGTACATACAAAAGGGGATTTTATTATTAGGATTTATTAATTATTAGGATTCAGGGGCGTCATCAGGAAGGCTTTGCTGTGAAGGCAAAGTAAATGGCATGCATGTCACAACAAATTTTTCTTTATTAATTATAATTCATTTTATTTATTTATTTTTTGAAATATAAGTTTTAGGTTATTTATAAATAAGATATTCATACGCATCAGCACACCAAAATGGGTGAGACATGATAACATCAGTCGTGAAATTAACCAAATGCTTTTATATCGATAAGGACCCACTTTTTAATAAAAGGACCCGTAAATTTTGGAGCCTTGGGTCCCAAGGACCCATCTCTTCCAAAGTCTAGCGACATCACTGAATTACCTTCTAAATCGGACCTTCCTCACAGATCCCAGACAGCACATAAGCTTAAATCAAGCTTGAGATTTGGCTTGGCAATGCAAGGTTGGCTTAAGCTGGATTTTGACTTGCAAAGTGCGGTGATGGCGCCATCTGTGAAAGCGAATGGACATTAATTGTCTAGCGTCCTCAAATTTGTTGAAAGTTCATAAAAGATGTGTTTTAACGGGGATGGGTTTTTTATTACCAGTGCCATATTACCGGCAGGGCAAACGGGGCAACTGCCCAGGGCCTACAGATTTTAGGGCCCAAAAATCTTACATCTTACACTTTTGTAATTTTAAAATAAAATTACAAAGGATAAAAAAAAATTCAGAAGTTAAATAATTTTTTTTAATTATAAAGTATGAACAATAAAAATAATTCAAATTTACATTTGTATAAATTAATTTAAACTTATTTTTAATGCTTCGAAATGCTCTATATCAATATAGCATACCGATATATGTAGGAAAATGACGAAAGTGTTTGTATTCCATACTTGTTATGTTAGCAACTGTGATATAGCATTTCGAAGTAACGTTTAACTCTCTGTTTCTTTGATTTCAGATTACTTAACACAAAATTTGTGTTAAGTAAGTAAACCCATTCTATATTTCCAAATATGGAAATTCTTCAAAATAAAATACAATTATACTACGAAATTGATTTCAAAATCAGTCGTTTGTCTCGATTTTGGCTAGCGGCAGTATTGCTCATGAGTGTTGCGAAAGTTTTAAAACATGTGTTGCTCTTAAGTTTATATTATGTTTATTTCCCTATTAGTAGAGTGTCTAAATCACACATAAAATTATTTTAATTTTGATGCATCTCATGGAAAAATAAATTAATCGAAAGGTCCCAGGTTCTATTCTAGCCACGGACACTCGATGGAAACAGATTAAAATAACTTAAAATTACAGCATAAAGGGGGAAAATGCGCGGAAAAATAAAGTATGTGAGGCGCGTTCACCAGCGGGCGCCCCGTGTATTTAGAAAATTTTTTAAGCTTGAAATGTCAAGCTTGATTCAAGCTTGAAATGTTTGCTTAATGCAAACTGGGCAAGTGTAAACTAGAACACTTGATTCAAGCTTGCATCAAGCTTACACGACTGGAATTTTCAAGCTTAATGACTTGATAAATCAAGCTTGCTGCAAGTTTGCTGTGCTGTCTGGGATATTACTCATTAAAATGTCTTTTACAAATGTTCTATTTTTTTTCAAATCGAAATATTATTATCATTGCTTTTTTCATGTTATATTTTCATTTGCACGAGCTGATTACCCTGAAAGTGCCCCTACTGCAATGTTTTGTTTTTTGCCGACTCAAGTGAGAACTCGATCGACAGAACTACGTGCGTATTTCGCTTAGGAATTGAGGGAAGAAAATATAGTTGAAAAATACAAAATTGTTTTAAGTCATCTAAGAATTTAATTTCCTCAAATATCGGTAGTTACGTTTGATAAATACATAGTTACGAATTATTAACAATTATTATTCGAGAGTTCGTCGCCAGTTGTTTAGTTATTCCTCTTCTCTGTTTTAATTGTTTTGCACACTTGCAAGCTTTTTCGCTCTTTTTTTTTTTTTTTCCTGAACGATTTACTCTATTTAACCGGCTTTCTTATTACGCATTATTTATAATTATTACAGATATTTACTAACCATAAATAACTAAATGATATAAAAAGTGTCTTAGTAAAACTACGTTTTGCGATTCTGAAATTAAGTGGGACTTCCAGAAATTGATCTGAAAATTGCGAATACAGCACTTGAAATGTATTATGTTTTGCCAAAATTAAGCATAGGTGTAGCTGGGGTTATTTGCGCCCGGTGCAGCCCTTTCGTTTTCTGCCACATTCTACTAAAGGCCAGAGCAGACTTCAGTGCTTTCCGTACGCTAGAATGGGTACTCAATGTATTTTTCCGTATCTTCAAGACGGATTGCGGAGAAAAGTGTCCCCATTGTATGTTTGGCATAGTTTTGTGGTTTCACAGGTTATCCTTTGTTGGCAAATCCCGACAGGTCATTAAAAGCCTATAAATTTTTCGACCCTGCACTGTTTCCCCCTTTTACAAAGCGTGCACGTGCAAATTGACCTTTAAAAAACTCCCCTCATATCGTGCAGCGTACGGCAATCGCACGCGAGTCTGCACTCGCCTTAAGTGTCAGTATTCTCCGGTCGCTTATCTTTGTTTTTATCTTGCCGCCTTCGCGGACCGCCAACCCCTCCCCCTCCCCTCTTATTACGCCACTCTTTTGCTTATAAAAGAAGTGGCGTAATTTCAGAATTAGGTAATTCAGACTATTGATAAGATTTGGTATTCTAAATTTACAAATCATATACATCTTTTGAAATTTTTGAAAAATTTCAACGTTTTACTTAATGAAGAAAAAAAAAATTAAAGCAAAGGTAAAGTAATTCTGGAAAAGTAAGTCTTCAGAAAACAAATAATTGTCATAGTCTAACAGTTAGGTTATTCTTAGAATAAACTATTATCAATTTAAGCTTATTTTGCTCTCAAAAACTAAAAAAAAAATTTTTTTTATAAATAATTCCGGAAGATTTTTTCCTTATGAAATTGTTTAAATACTTTCTGTAACAGAATGTTATTTATTTTAATCAGCCAGTTACAAAACTTGCTGCTTAAAATAAAATTTGTAATTCATACGATTTTAATATACTTTTTTTTTTACATTACGAAATTGAAGTTTAAGAAAGATTTATTGCTTTTAAGGGAACAGTTTAAACCAAAGGTCAAAGAATAAATTTTCTTTCTGCTTGCTAAATTATAAAAATTTTGACACCTTATTTTTAATCATATGCCAATAATATCACGAGATACTGCAACTTTTTTTATACACTCAGCGCAATTTCATTGGCAAACAAACTCTTTAGATGGCTTTTTCTCCATGTTTATATTTTCTTTAATTACATGTTTACACCCCCCCCCAAAAAAAAGGAGATCTGTAAGATAAATTAGTGTGTCAGTTAACAAGCTACACAAATAAAAGCCAGACAAACTAAGATATGAATAATGAGTTTTTATTTAAAAAAAAGATAAAACCTATACAATTTAAACTTAGATTACTTAAATATTATTTAATAGATTACTTAAATGTCTTATGCTTAATAACAGTAAGGTAACTTTAAACTGTGTTTTCTCAGGCATTTTTTATGAATTGTTTAAAACACAAGAAAACTTTCCTATATGCATCATATTTTCATGGAACTTTTCATAGTTGTAACTGGTGTTAATATAGTTTACAGAATGAATTAATATTAAATCTGAATGAGAAGAACTTTTGAAATATGTATAATAACATAATTTGACCAACATACATTTGTAATCATTATCTTTTAAATCATAATTTGGAATCAAATTTTAAAATACTAAATATTTAATTTTTTAAATTCATTCATTCTGTAAAATACATATTTCACTTCATTTGTAACATTAAGTTTGTGTATCAATAAGTATATGCACATTTAGTAAATTTGTTTTATCTTGCAGATAGTGAAACGCTCCTTTAGAAAATTCTTTAATCAAAATTTTATTTTTTTCATCAGAAATCTATGAATAGAAATTGAGTTTTATCTCAAGATTAAAAATGTGCCATAGTGTATTATTATAGAAAAAACTGATCATGCTACTACCATTAATTTGATTATAAAATGTAAAACCGCAAGTTCCTAAAATACATATTTGCATCTTCATTCCTCTAATCCCCTGTAATTTTTGTGGCCGAGCACGCTTTAGAGTCCATTAGTGATAAATGGTAATTACTCCGTGATAGCTGGACGCTACCAGTGAAGGGAGCTCTGGAAACACCTACTTGAAGAAAATCTATCCTGCCTCCCAACCTTTGAACCGCAGGTCCTGTGTATGGAATCCCCATACGCATTTCCCTTCTACTCGTGTTACAGAATGAATGTAGTTTGCTGATCTATGTAGTTCTATGTAGTTTGCTGAATGGGATGGACCCTTGCTCAAACGTACCCTTTTTATTGAATTCCTGTCCGGCAGCCTTTTTGTACTAGAGTCAGTTAAAGAACATAATATATCTTCCTGATGGACTTCAGACTTACTAGATTGAATATCAGTTTAGGATTGCATGAAATATGTCATCATTATCAGAAAGCCAATTTTACCTAGAGTAAATATATTATTCGCCGTTTGGCGGGTGACTCTCCTCTGCAGATCCAACAGTGCCACAATTTGATGAGCATCTAAATTGTGGTAGGAAACATACAGTAAGATTAAACAGGCTGTAGTGTAGGTCACACCACCGTCTGATATTCATTTGAGCAAATTTGTTACTAATTTTCATTTCCTTACTCTTAGGTATTCCTGAATATAATTATACAAAAAATTGAAAAGAATTAAAGAAATTCATGCTCCTGAAATTAAATTTGAGAAATACTGATTATTGTAATGCAATATAAAATGTCTAAAATATCGATATTTGAAATTCTAATATCATCAAGCTCTAATATCCTCAATAGATTTAAAGACAGGTGCACATTGATAATCCACAGTTTATGCCTCTTATTTGTTTCTCGATTCTCAGAAATCAATCAATGCTCTTACTTCACATGGTATTAGTGTTGAATGAAAGGAATAATGCCTTTATTACTTGGGCTTTTTGATGCTTGTTAAAAAAAAAGTTTGAAAGATTTTAGGAACTGATTATTATCAGGGAATTAAAAATGTTCATCTTATAATGAGTCAACTGTATGAAGCAATATCTCTTACATGCAATCCCCATAGGTTTTAGGTGAAGATATTTTCATATATAATAACAACAAATCCATCTTAAATGAGGCTGTGTTAATAAAAGTTCACTGTATTGTTTTAAAGCTGTACTTATATTTTATTTGACCTTGTATTGCAATACTAGTAATTTTTTAAAATCCTTTACTTTCAGTGAAACATGGCTTTTAAGCTCTTATCAAATTTACTGAAAGGAAAGAATATATGTCTGAATTTTAATGCTCTTACTTACCATCTAAACCTAAATAATCAGACTCAAAGTCTTCACACTACTGTTGTTAATTCTAAAGTAACAAATTGGTATGATCAAAACGAATGGGTATATCCTCCTCAGAAACCTGGTGAACCCAGAAGACCTGCTGTAAGTTTCCATTTTTCTTCAGTATTGATATTTATTTAAAAAAAAAATTGAGATTTGATTAAAAAACTATTATTTCAATTTTTAAACTTTTACTTTTCAGTTTGTTAATCACTGTCGAGAAAATATTCATCATTCTCCTAAAGCGATGTGGTATATTGCCAGTTTGGTAAGTAGTAAAAATCGTCATATACAGTGAAAATCATTTAAAATTCTCTTTGATGATAGGTTAGAATTGGGATTGGGAGAGGAATAAATTAAATTCCTGGCACAACAAAAATATGCTACTGACCAGTAAGTTATGGTGTTGTACTATGTTCAAAAAAAGTTCTGATTAAAGCATCCTAAACAAACAACATTAATACAAATGTTTGAAATAAATAATTTAGATGAAAATTTCATTTGTTGCATCATATTTTTTTGCAAATTTTTGATTATAAAATTTGAATTTTATTTTTTATTAAAATTAAATTTTAGTCTTAAAAAAGTGATGCCTACAAAATTTAGATTTTTCTGGTGAAAACTAACCGCCTTTGGCAACCAGTTTTGGCCATCGTTAGCTGCTTCGTGGCCAAAATATGCAACCTAGAGCACATGTGCTCTGAGCGCTTAATGATTTAGTTAACAGTATAATTCATATATGTCGCGACCAAACAATCTGGCTTTTACTCTCATCGATCACTTCTGTGTTTACTTTTTCAAGGCGTGATATCTCGCTAGATATTAAGAGAGCTTAGAGATTTGGATTATATTGAAAGTAGCTGCAAGTTTGAAAAAGGTTAATTTTTTAGAGATCTTTCAAACGGTACAAACAGTTTTTGCTTTTAGTTAGAGATAAAAATGTCATTTTTATCAAAATTTCAACATGGCCGCCAGATGTACAGGTAGCGATGGGTAGATCCTGGAAGCGTTACAGAAAACGGCTTTTATTATTTAGATACTGTGTAATAAATTTATCTCCTGAAATCTGTACAAACCCTTCCCCATGCTGTGCACATTTCTGTATCATTGCTTTAATTTAGAGCTTAAACTGCCTTAATAGCATGCATGTAATGTCCTTTATTCTATTAATAAATTCTGTACAACTTTTGATTTTGGATTTTAAAATACTTGTTGGGGATTGCAGTAGTTCAGTGGCTTAATATATGTAAACGTATAGCTTTTGTGGAGGGACCAAAAGAACAATGACACAACTGTCATTTTCAGTAGACTTCTGATCTTATTCCATGATAAAATGAACTTTAGAAAACACATTTTGTTATTTTTTACTTGTTATGATTTGATGTTACTTACTTGTTATACTATACTTGTCATACTATACCTTACTCACTTTACTCTTTGTTCTACTACACCTCAATCCCTATTCCATTTTGCCTAGGAAAGGGACAACCCCCTGTCCCTTACTCTGTGCCCTCCACTTCTCTGCATACAGACATACAGGGTCTCCAGTGATAACGCTGTCCAATGGCTATTTCCTAAACCGTTAGTCAGAGACACATAGTTCCAATTGCAAAAATGCTTTAAGTTGTATAATCTGTTATATCAGAAACAATCTCAAAGTCAATAAATCAATTTCTATAAAAATTAAGAAATTTAAATTTTTATATGGTCCCCCATTCCTATCGGTTATATTTAGAAAATGTTTCTTTATGTAATTTCATGCACAATAAAAAAAAATTCGTCCTTCTACGACCAGAATTTACCGAGTTACAACTGCTTAAAGTTAGAGCACTTTTTGAGCTGTGAAATAGGGGTTGTATACAAAATGAATTTGAGAAAAATTAATATACATGGTTTGACCTTTGTAATATTTATTAGCAATTTCATTAACTATTTTATGAATATAGATTGCAATAAAGAAGATTAATGTTTAACAATGTGTATCCAATAAAGTAATATAAAAATATAGCTTGTGCTGAAAGCAGAATTTTTTAAACAGGTTTTTTAAATGAACTGGCATTAAATAACTTCCTTCGACTGCAATCTGAATATGCACTTGTACAGAAAACTCTTCCTGTACTTTTTGTAGCACACTCTTATGTTACACATCTTCATGCTACCTATCTTCTGCTTGTTTCCTGGGTTCATCGTTCTAAAGTCCAGTTGGTGTAGAAAGTTCTAGTAAAAAGTCACTTGTCAGGATGGAACACAAACTTTATTGCTTCTAGAATTTAGTTGAACAATCAGCTGTACAAAATTCACATACATCACTTAATCAGTAATGTGCTATTAACAGTCCGCTTAGATCAGAAGCTCTCACAAAGGCTGTAATTCTCACACAAAATAAAATACTTCCACAGGTAAAATTCAGTGGAAATATACGAGGGATAACACTAATAATTCCTCAAGACTCAACAGTGAAGAATTTACACACAGCACTTTAAAAACAGCTTCGAAAGGAAGTGCGAAACCCGCTTCTATCAAGCGTACTCACACTGAGAGAGCTCTTCACACACTGGGCATTTAACTCGCACTGAACTGGGGCTTCCAAAGTGCTTCAATTTATAGCTGATGCAGAAGGTACAAGAAGCTTCCAGAAAAGTCTATTTCTCGAGGATTCCACATAAAGCGGTAATTTTGATTACGTCATAGAAGAGAAATTATAGGTTATTATGCGTTTTTAATGCAGCAAAAGCAACTTTACAGGCCCCATTGGGAAAATCGCGCCAAATGACCAAAATTTCTCGAGATTTCTAGAAACCCCATATATTTGAATGGGAAACCGAAACCTCCATATTTCCGGTTCTAGTTGACGGATTTTGATGCAACAAAAAGCAGAATTTATCTATTTGAAGCGTAGAATACGAATTTTGAACTATTTTAAGCCCCAGAACAGCGGGTTGCCCCGAAAATTCGTAACACTATATACAATTTAGTAAGTCTGACCTCAGATAAATTTTAATAGAGCTTGACTATAACCCTCTGCTTGCAGGGCCCGATTATGACCAACAGGGGCCCCCGGGCATTGATAGATTTGGGGGCCCCCAATCTATGAAATTTGTTTCATTTTTTATGAAATTTTGATGTAAAAAAGAATATTTCAGAACAGCATTTGAAATTGGGGGGGCCCTGGGCAAAGTCCCTATTTGCCCATGCGATAATAAGGCCCTGTCTGCTTGAACCTCAGTACTCTAAAATTAGTTTTGCTTCTTTTTCCGCATTACACGAGAAAATGAAATTAAAACCTATAATTTAAAATTTCAGTATTTATATGGTCCCTTAACGGTTTACCATAACGGGACATTTTTAAACGTGGAAAAGTGACTTAAGTCACAATGTTTGCTGCTTCGTAAATCAATGAATTTTGGTTGTAGAAGGACGATTTTTTTTTTTTGTGCAAGAAATTGCATAAAGAAAATCTTTCTAAATATAACAGATATAACTGGAGGACCGTATAAAAATTTAAATTTCTTAATTTTTATAGAAATTGATTTATTGACTTTGATTGTTTCTCATGTAATAGATTATACAATTTAAAGCATTTTTGCAATTGGAACTATGTATCTCTGACTAACGGTTTAGGAAATAGCCATTGGACAGCATTAGCATTGGACACCCTGTATTAGACTACATAGTCAGGGCCTTATTATCGCATGGGCAAATCGGGACTTTGCCGAGGGCCCCCAGCTTGAAAGGGCCCCCCAATTTCAAATATTGTTCTGAAATATTCTTTTTTATATCAAAAGTTTATAAAAATAAAACAAATTTCATAGATCAAATCCGTCAATGCCCGGGGCCCCTGTTGGTCATAATCGGGTCCTGTACATAGTGCCAAAACTAGTCAAAATGATTAGTACATGCATTTGTACATTCAAATGCAGTAACTAGTAAAAGTAAATTTAGGGATTGTCAAAACTGATTTTTCCATCAGAATCTAAAAAACAAAACTTTTCTTTATTACAATACTTCCTTTACTTTGTGCACACGCACAGATGTGAAAAGTAGATGAAAGACAAATTTTGTTAAGCAAGGTGTATATGCGACTAATAGAAAATATTGAACGATATGAGAATTCCTGATTTGTATGGTTACAGGATCTTAAAATTATACCACATTAATTTAATTTTCTAATCTGTTCTGAAGAAAAGAGACACTAATCAAAAGTTTTCAAATCAAATATAGAGAGTACTTAGCCTGCCTGTATAATATACTGACAATGTAACCTTCTAAGCATCTTGGAAATGGGCAAATCACATAAAATTGTTTTCACAGTTCAATTTTCATTTAAGTGTAGAATTATAAAAATCAAAAAGTTTTTATCGGAAGATTTGTAATTACAATAAAATTAATATCATTTTCAGGCTTTAAAATTAAAACATATTTTGTGATAGTGTGTTTTCAATAATGATAATTGTAGGTATGTTGTAGTCAGTGGCGTAGCAAGGGGGGGCGGAGGGGGCGGTCCGCCCCGGGCGGCAACCTGAAAGCAAAATTAGGGGGCGGCAGAAGCCGCCCCCGTATGTTTGATTTTCCCTCACACAAGATCTAAAAGAATTGTCCTCAATTTAATGAATATCATTTTACACTGAACCATTAGCGCCCATGCAGGGGGCGCACATGAGGCTTGACCTGATGGTCGGCTGGGGATATCCCCAAGCTGGCAATCTGTAACTAGAGATAGAGGGCACAGGAACAGACCCCCTTTTTGCCCTTTCGCATATGTTTCTTACAGAATATCTAAAATTATTACTCTCCATTTAATGAAAAACATTATACACTAAACCATGGGCGCCTATATATCGGGCGAAAATGGTGGCTTGACCTAAAGGGCGGTTCGGGTTACCTTAAGACTTAAGTATAGTAGGCAGTTTTATAGCAAACTGGACTTTTTTCTATTATTTTAGTACTAAAACTTTTAGAAGACCAACATGAGCCACCCCTTACAAATATAGGATTACTTCTAAAAGCACTCATATGGGCACCCATGCCCATATGAGTATGCCTTGCCAAAGACTTGTCTTAGTAGCTGTTGGTAGTTGAATTTTTGAAAATAGATAAAGAACAATAATTTTGTTGAAATTTTTTTTAAGTACTTTCCGTTAAATGCCGCATCCTGCTTTAGCAATGCGAAAAGATATTATCAAAGTCTGAGGACCAGGGTCGTGAACAAGGGACATCATGGGCAGGCATCGTGGTGCCCATTGGGGGAGGGGGAATGTAAAAATCACCAGACCCCCCCCCCTACCCCGTGGTTTTTCTATGCCTAAAATGGGACTGTTTTTTATGTTCAAAAAAAAAAAAAAAAAAAAAACCAGTGTATTTCTCCCTTCTCTAAAGCCCGACCAGTGGCAAAGCGCATTTGCGCTCTGAACTGGGAGTCGGAAGGTGTCTGGTTCAAAACCAGGTTGCGTCCGCCGACCTAACCGTTCGGAGTTTTCTGTGGTTTCCTCCGAAACTTGACGTAATTACGGATCAGGACCCCTTTAAAAGACCCCCACTGAGGACACCCAACCCATAGGCCTAGATCCCTCGTGTAGATAATTGGTCTTAATCCCACAACACAAACACACCCTTCTCTAAGTGCAGGGGTGGATCTTGCGGCTAGTGACCGACACGACTTACTTCTAATGATTCTTCTGTGGAAAAACCCAAATTCTGCAAACAGTAAGCATGATAAGAAAGTATCTGTTTTCAAACCCCTGAAGAGGTTTTTTCTACTAACACCGGTCCTCAGAAGTCCACTGTCCAGGCCAAACATTTTTTCATGAAGAAAAAAAAAAAAAGAGAAGAATAGAATACAATCAAGGAGGTCTGGGATTATACCGATAATTTATTAAAGGTTTATTTTTGACATGACTTTGCAAATAAGAAAGCAAGAAAAATACAAATTTAAAATTTATACAGCAAAATCTCTAAAAATTATTTTTATTGAACAAACTTTTAACTTCACAGAGGACACCCAACTTGAATTCTTATTTTTTAAAAGTATGATTTGAAAATTTATTTCCATTTTGCTGTTATTGAATTATTATTTTAGATTTGCTGAGTTAAACATTTTGGTGCTGATTCCTTCCTAATCCGCTTTGTTAAAAACATCACGAAATTATATAAAATATTTAATTCTAATGCATTTTAACTATAAACTATACTTTAAAAAACGATACATTGTCTCCCCCCCTTCGATCAAGTCAATATTTAGTAAGTGTGATAAAACTTAACTGAACTTTTACTAATAAAAATTTCCCACATAATCTTGCAGTATCGAGATTTATGGGTGATTTTAAAATATCGAATGTATCCTGTATTTATCACCATTGATATAATTTAATTAGCGATAATTAAAACGTCGTATTTAAAGGTTTGCTTGCTAAATTTACTAAACTGTTTATGTGCTGTAGTATTGATTCAAAAATTCTCGATCATTAACTAGTTTCAGAATTTTAATATTGTTTTCAGTTATATATCCTAGCCACTTATATTTTTTTATGTTCCTAATCAAAACTTAAGCATTTTTTTCTGAAAGAAATGAAGGCTATCGAAAAAACATATTTATACTATTGATTTTTAATTATAATGTTTAGTATAATCTGCAAAATTTACTTTTTTATCAAAAACAAGTTATTTAATTTGTAATATTGTAATTACGGTCAATCAAATATAGTTTTGATCATGGTAAATTCCTGTAAACTTTTTTTAAAAATTTAACTGTACAATTATATGTACAGCTGCGGAAAAAAAGGCCCACTTGCTCTTTATTTCGCCGTCATTCGTCGTACAGCAATGTTATATATACCATTCGTTTTCAAATAACGCATACTTTAATTTACCATTAATTTAATTTGCATAAAGGGACGTCTTCATATTTAATTCTGCATCAACTTCGTTTTTCTCAATGGCAACACTGTATTTTGACTTTATTAAACGAAAGAAAACCTTCAAATTACCCTAAATATTAATTTTAACTAATTTTATGCGATAATTTCCGGAGATATTGTGAATTTTTGCGTGTTTTTAAGGGACTTTCTATAAATTGAAAAGCGCTATTTGTAGGTTCCGAACTTTTCGCCTTCCATTCATTTCGCTCGCGAGAGTTAAACCAAAATATTATTTTCAAGGAAAATATTGCTACTATCTCTCTTAAAGTTTTTTGTACTGAGAATATCAAGGGTAGAAAGTAGAATGTTTAGTCAGAGGTCCAAATGAACCGTGAATTCATAACTTCCTTGGCTCGTGCACGGGACTTAAAGGAAAAATGCAAAACGGCTGCTCACAATTTTGAAAAATCTTTCTAATTTTGGAATTGTTGTTGAGTATTTCCCCTGATGCTTCTCTTAGGTGAAATGTTGGCAGGAGTGAGAGGCTGTTCTCTGCTCTTCTGACTGCAAGCATGAATGTTACCCAGCTACGGTCGAACTAGAAGAATGGTTTCATGATTGAAAATTTATTTGTTTGAATTGCATGTAAAAAACGCAATTACGTTTTTGCTAAGCCAATATTATCACTGCGTTTGCTATTTCACCTTCTTCATTTAATATTATTGTCTGCAATGTGCAATACTTTTATAAGACTTTTGGTGGTATTTTAATTTATTGTCCGATGAAAATTTAGACAGAAAAACGTGATTTTGAATGTTTGATAAAATATGGGGAAGTCCAAAGACCTAATGTTTCTAATATTAAAAAAGGTCACATTCATGCCTGGAATGTTGAGGATGTTAGTTTTTCAGAAACAGGATGTTATATTAGAAGACTTATACATCCACTGCATCTAATTCTATACCTGGAAAATATTTTATTTGGGGGTATATGATAGCGGATGCAATAGTATACGCTTTATAGAATCAGCATCAAACTGTAAAAACCTCTAATTTATATGCTTCAAACTTTGATTTTTTTTAATACCGCTATCTTTTACTGTGTTTTTGCACAAAAGAAATCTAATTTACGCTTATTTTAAGCAGTTTTCAATAAATATATATATGGTTCCTTAACTCATGAAAATAACACATTTTATTTAATATAAATTAAACTACTGAACGTAAAACTTTGAAATTATGCATAGCCATGTAATATTACTTTCTGCATCTATTTCCATCGAAATTTGGCTACATCGCTTTTCATATTTTTTTAATATAATTTAATAATTCATAATTCACATTAATATTTTATTAAAAAACCATAATAATAGTGAATTATGTTTCGGTCGTTTAGTTCTAATAGTACGAATAAAAATCAGCTTCTTATTATCAATATTATATGAGATATGAATTAAAGTATGAAAAAATATTTTAACATATGGGGAGGGGGATTTTGGAAGCTCTAGCTCATAACTCACCCATTTTCAGTTCAAATTTATTGAAAATTGGTATCCCGCAGCTGTACATGTTTGGTGAATGATGTTTTGATCATTCTAATTATACTGTATTTTAAATTCTCTATGAGAAAAATAATGTATTTCCTTATCATATAATCCAGAAATTAAAATGTTTTTTTAATTAGATGTGTAAAAGAGCTTTAAATTTTTAAAAAATTTCTGTTCAAAACTGCCCCATGAAATGTCCCAGCAAACACACACATGTTCTCTGAACGTCTATTAATGTTCAGAAAACGTCTTCTGAACGTTAATAGACGTTCCGAGAACGTGTGTGTGTTTGCTGGGGTGGTATTTTGAACAAGCTAGGGCCACATTTTAACAAATACAAAAATATACGAAAATTTAAATTCTTTTTATAATCAAAAATCGCATATATTTAAGAAATTTAGTGTCACAAGAATAAATTAAATAGTTACATTTAAGTGAATTTCTTAAAATTCATTATTTAAAGAAATTAATACCCGTCAATATTGACATCAACGTTCATTGTTAAGACAGCATTGTTTAGACAGTCTTGTAAATATTTCTGGTATATATTTCACAATATGCTTGGGATCCACAAATCTGATCTCTGATACCTCAGAAAAATGAGTTATTTTCTTTTTGAAGTAAAACTTCTTTAGGCGCAACCAGAGAGTAACTCAGATTTTTTTTCTGACGGAAGTAACGCTCAGTAAAGGAAATGACGTATCTTTTTCCCCCTTGCTTCTTCATTCCGCCATGACTGCAAAAACATTGCAATGTCAAGGACAAAAAGCCTGATAATTTCTACACCGTTTGTACGATCCCTTTGAAAATTTCCATAATCATGTATAAAAATATAGAAAACAATCTGCGCTACTTTAAAAATCTGAAAATCCACCCGTTCCCTCATTTTTAAGCGATTTTTCGCTATTTTCAACAACATTTCATATCCGAGAGTCAATAAAGTTAATCATTTGCGTGACAAAATTAGCTATTGCAAGTGATTTTTACTTCATATTGACGTCACACTTAACAAGCTTTTTCCAGATTTGTAAGTTTAATTATTTGTGGAACAGCTCTCGGGCGTTCGTTCCTGAGAACGTCGACTGTGCTCCCTGAGCGTAGACATTACTCCCTACCTGTTTTGAAGCAAGATCTTGTCTGATGACCCTGTTCAGTGGATAAGTGGACTGGCTCTTGTCAGAGCCACTGTGTGAAGTCTTTCGCTGAACAGGCGGCGATCCTGCTGACTGTCTTTCACTGTTGTTACAGGCGGCGACCCAACCCGTCACCTCCGATAAACAAGGCCTATGCACCGAATACAGAAAGTGGCACTATGGTGCATTCCGTTGCTTTACTCACATGTTTTCAATGGCATTAATACAATATTTAATGGAATTATGAGTAAAAACTTGACATGATTGGTTGCCATGATACATAAATATTGTTTGTCTGTACTTAAATAATATGTAATCTTTAATATTGCTCATGTGTTTTTGAGTTATTTATAATAATGAGATAAATTTAAATTTTTAAACAGAATAATACTTCGAGCAAAAACAGCAGAGGAAAACAAAGATTTAAGAACACTGCCATAGAAAAATGCAATAATAGACCCTACGTGCATTCGATACCAACCGACAGAAGAAAACACCAGTTTAGGAACACAGTTAAAGAAAAATACCACAAGAAAGACATTCTCTTGATTCAAACCCTACAGGAAAACATTTTAAGAAAACAGTGAAAGAATAATAGTTCAACATGGACACTTCCTGGATGCTAACCCGATATCCAGACGGAACAACGGTTTAAGAACACGGGTATGTAATACTACAAAGAAACAAACACTGGCTGCAAAGGGTTTAAGATCAAAATAAAAGAATAACAAATGGACACTCCGTGGATTCTAACCCAACCTCAAGATGGAGCAACGGTTTAACACAGGGATGGAACACCACAAAGAAACGGACCCTGGTTGCAATCATTCCCAAACAATAGATAGAACCTGCAGTTTAAAAACACGGATACAGATAAATAATTCGAAACCTACCAGCAGACGAAATCAACACTTAAGAATACTGTGATAGAAAAACACTAAAAAAAAATTTACACTACCTGCATTCGAACCCAATAATCAGAGTAAAACATCAGTAATTAAAAGAAAAATTGGATCTAACTATGAATACTTCTCGACTTCAATCAACAACGCGTTTCGGTACAACGATAGATGCTGTATTTTCAAGAAACTTAGCAAATTTAGAGAGTAAAATTTATGTTTCACAGTATAGTTAACACAAGCCTATAATTTGATACATAAAATATTATGATGACATTCTAATTAAATTATAATATGATATTTATTTTAAGTTAAAGTTTAATAATTTCAGTGATATTTATTGTAAATGTCAAAGAAGTTTTACTTCAATCGCGTGTAAAGATTACACGCACACACTTTTTTTTTTTTTTTTACATAGCAACTAACATTAAACTCCTTTTTATAGTGCACGTCTGAAAATAGATTTTTTTTTTTTTTCTCTAGATGTGAATACCCTCTAGAATGCCTTAAAAAGTCTTCTGCTCAAGGAATTCCTCCCTTAACAGATAGCTTTAGTGTGCTTTGCTTTAACAAAATATCAACAAGATGAAATGTTCCAATCTATCATTGTTTTTCATAAACTGCAGATGTTTTAATCTTCTTACATTCATCGTATAGCCAAGAGAGAACAGTATGCTGCTGCCGATAGTACTTAAAAAGAAAGTAATAACACCTTTCCCCTCATTCTGTACCGAATCTTACAGAAAAATTAGTCACCTTATAACGCCTTAATCCTAGAATCTAAGGGGCGGCAAACAGAAGCTCCGTCCCGGGCGCCAATAACCCTCGCTACGCTACTGGTTGTAGTGAAAATTGGAGTTAAGTGAATGGAATTTTAGTGTCTGCTGTTTAAAAGGTTAAAAGATTTTGATAAGCTATTCAGTTATTGAATAAAGATTCACAATATGTTCATATTACATATTTAAGGTAACAATCCCCAATAAATACTGGTTTAACCCCTCTGAACGTCTTGGAAATGGGCAAATAATGTGTAAAGTTGTTTTCACATTAAAATTTTCATGCAGTTTTTAAATTATTTAAAAAAAAATTTTGATAGGAAGATTTGGAATTATTAAAAAGTTAACTTCTAAAATACCTATAAGCTTTAATATTGAATCATATTTTATGATACCTTGGTCTTATAAATAATTTAAATTATAGATGCATTGCAGTGAAAGGTGGAATGAAGTGGATGAGATTTTATGTCACAGCCGCTTGGAGGGTTAAATATTATACTTTATTATTTTATTGATAATTATTTTATATTACTTCTTTTAATTTAGGTTCGAGGTTTATCGGTAGATGAAGCTATAAAACAACTTTCTTTTCTGCCAAAAAAAGGAGCCCTTATAGCTAAAGAGGTATTCATTTTTAAGTTATATAAAAAAAAATAGATTTTTTTAATTAATCATTTCTATATATAATTTATGTTATTATTAGTGATTCATTTACTCAAAGCTTATTATAAAAATCAATTGCTTGATGTAAACAAAAATGATTTGAAGGCATAAACAAATAGAATTACTCTGCAATATCACAGTCAAACAACATCTTCCATTACAGTTAGTTTGTATTGTGATAATTATGAATTTAAATGGCTATTTTATTTTGCTTTTCAAAAATTTTCGATACTGCTTTCTTGCACTGTTCACACAAATTAAAGATTGGTTAACATTATTCTACATTTTATGTTAGTTCAATAAAGTGCTCTGTCATGCACATGGTGTCAAATACACATTTATCATTATTAAATTTAAAATAATTTTTTATTGTAAATACAGAGGTGATGACAAAACTTGGTGCATTACGAAACATAAAGTATGTAAATAAAATGCAACATAATGTATTATATATGTGTGAATTAACATTAAAGATAACTTTTTAGATGTTTTTTCAAACAATAGAGGTATTATGCCTGCATTATATATATATATATACCATTCATTATATGCAGTTAGACCTTTTGCCCAATTTAGTACTATTACAATTTTTCAATTTCCGAAAGTGGTTCTTAAATGAAAGAAATTCTAATATTTAATTTATAAGACATTATCCATGTTACTCTACTTAGCACGGTCTTTTAATTATAGCTTTGAAAAATTCTGAAATTTTCTTCTCTTCTCCTTTCTTTTATAGTTTACAAAGTTTGTTCTACTGATATTTATGACTAGTGTTCATAAGCTCGATCTCTTTATATACAGTAAAACCTTGCTATGACGATATTTGATACAACAATACATCCCTCTATAAAGATAAAATTTTGCGGTCCTGTGCGGTTTCCATAAAATATAATCTGTCCTCGATATAACAATACATCCCTCTAGAACAATAATTTTATTGGGTCCCTTAAGTATTGTAGTATCGAGGTTTTACTGTAGCTTGAAAATACATTAATGTGTGAATGTCATCTTTTAGTGATGAAAAATTAAAATTCTACATTTTTTAGAAAGTGGTTCCATCAACCTTTCAAGTTATTAGGCAAGTTGGAGTGTATAGGCTGATTAATTTTTTATTTTTTACCAAATACGCGAAAAATTCCAGAGCTGGGAATCGAACCCAGGACTGCCGCATCCTGGCGCATCCAAATGCGGCAGTCCTGGGTTCGATTCCCAGCTCTGGAATTTTTCGCGTATTTGGTAAAAAATAAAAAATTAATCAGCCTATACACTCCAACTTGCCTAATAAATTAAAATTCTTTTTCTGTTGTTGTTGTGAACTTATATTTATTTAGATATTTTCTGTCTTGTAACATTTTGGCTGAATAATAAGATATTTTGTAATTATAGAAATATTTTGTTGCATATTTGTTAGATTATAAAATCAGGAAACATATCATGCACTGTAGTGCTATACACAATCGTACATTAAACCTTTATGTATGGAAACTAAAAATTGCCAAGAATATCAACTTAAAACAGTTTCTTTTCTTTTCGTTATGCAATTAATGATCAATACTGATAATGTAATATAAAAGAAAATTAGAAACAAAAAATTAATAAACACTAGCTATATGTCTGGTGACTTTTTCAGAAACAATTAATGAGTCTTTTTCAAAAGTTTGTAGCACAAACAAAACTGAAAAAGTTAAGTAATATTTTGAATAACTCACTTTTGGAAACTCTAAGGCTTTAATCATAAAACCCAACATCTGAAAATTCAGCTAATGCTCTTTTTTTGATGTTGTTGACTCGATATGATTATAAATTGAACGGAAAGCTATTCCATTTAAAGCAATCTTACTTTAACAGAACATGCAGTCATGATGTATGCTAATAAATGAAGTATTTGTTAGTCATTTTTCAAAGAAATAGTTACTACAATGAATTAATCAAATTTTTTAAATAAAAGTTTTATTTTTATGCTACTTCTAAGTACAGAGAGTGGATAATGGGTTTAATGTAAAAGTACCATTTACATTAAATATCAAACAATTAAAATGTGTTAATGTTAACTAAAATGTAAAATATTATGCATTAAAAACCAATAAATTATGAATTCTGTGAAGATGCAGTCCATTATTCCATGTTATTATTATTTTTTTCTCTCATACGGTATAATTTAGTGCCAATAATGGAAAAATATTACACTTTTTCTGGTTTCTACAATTACTAACCGTATTTCTTTTTAAATATAACACACCCATGTACTTCTTTTATAAATTACCATTTAAAGCCTTCTTAGTTGTAAAATATTTTTGACCATCAAAATGGTTGAAGCCAATTTGCACAGTTGGTGATGTAAATTACTACCAAAAATGTTAACTACTTGTAGAAATTACAAACATGACCCCCAACAATATTAAATAAAAAATGAACTAAACTAACTTCTGTAAAAATGTATTTTTACAATATCTTTTATTAAAAAACAACTCTGAACCAGAGTACTGGTTTGTAATACAATTGCACATCCTCTGGCAACCTAATCATCACCTGCTGAAGAAAAAGGCCTTTGCAGCCTTCATAACTCTGAGACGTACTGTAAAAGCACTTATTTTCGTGAGACAGTCATAATCGTGAAAATTAAAGCCTTGTGAAATACTTTTTTTTGTTGTTGTTTCAAATAATAATAAAAAGTCAAAATTTTTCACTTACCAAAATTTACTGATGTATTGCACAGTTACAAACTCTCTCTTGATAACTTTCTTACAACTATTTCTTGAATATAAAACAATAATACAATTATTAAAATGCAGCTCATTTACTTACAATGTAAGTGAGCTTCATCAAAGCCATTCAAAAAGGGGAGGGACAAACTTTTCGGACAAAAAGAAGTTCCTTAAAATGTCTTATGCAAAAGTGGTTCTATACATATAAAATTTTCAGCTTGCAAAATCACTAATATCTTAATTTTCGTGAAAATTATGGCTCACAAAAATAAGTGCTTTTACAGTATTTTTATGTCATTTGCAGACAAACTTGAGCTCATTTTACAAGATTAGCTATATTCCCTCTGCATATTAACCGAAATTCTAATGTACCAAACTCTGTATATATATATATATATAAAGAGTAGATAAATCTTAAAGCTAAGTAATTCTTCATATTGCAGGTTATTCAAGAAGCACAAGAACTGGCTGTTAAAGAACACAATGTTGAATTTAAAAGTAACCTTTGGGTTGGTAAGCATTCAAAACATTATTTCTCCTTTCATCTCTAATTTATAATAAATTAGTATATGCAATCTACAAGAATTGTCTAAATACATTTTTCCCATACTCACTTTTTTTAGCTGAAAGTTTTGTTGGTAGAGCTTTTATCATCAAAGGCATAAGAAGACATGCAAAGTGTCGAATAGGTATTATTCATTACAGATACATACATTATTTTGTAAGATTAGTTGAAGGGCCTCCTCCAAAGGTTTATTACACTCATAAACCTGACGCCTTGTTGACTGGCAATGAAAGACTAGAAGAATACTTCAATGAATTACGCTTACGTAGAATTCATAGAACTTTATAATGTATTCAAATGCTCTTCTGTATAAACTGAATAAAAACATTTGTATCTCAAATTGGACACTTTTTTTCAATCTAAAAATATTGTGGATGCTTTAAATTATAAATCAAAATATTTCAATCCACTAAGTTTTGATTTGCATATATGTTTCCCTGAAAGAATTGATCTGTTTGATTATTCAGCCAGAAAATCCTAAAGTACTTTTAGAGTAGGCCTTAAAATTTCTATTTTAAAGTCAAAAGTTGCTAAACTTTTTTTCTGTCTTATAGTTTGATTAGTGAAATAGACTAGAGGGATGGATGATTGTTGAGAAACACGCACACACACACTGTGCTTGTTACATAATTGAATTTTACCTTGTACTTAATTGTGTACCTCAGATAATTCTTTATCTTCTTGGCATAACCAATTTCCATGCATTTCGTTATGACAAATATATTTTCCATTCCATGTTTAAATAAATTCATGGGGACACCCACGCCCCCATGAAAAATTTTTGGCTACGCCACTGCTTTTGACATAACTGTTTTTTTTTTTGCTAAAATGGGAAAGTTAAACTTTCTCTAGAGAATTGTAAGCTCACCAGTTATCATATTCATCCATTCTTGTTTTGCTGTTTCCAGAAATAACAAGATTAAAAGTTTCAATATGATGTATATCTTGTCTTTTTGTTGGATTCATAGTAGAGATGTAACAAATAGTGATTTGGCCAAATACCGAGTATTCGGCCAATAGCTTAGGCTGAATATTAAATTTTTAAAAATTTCATTTTAATTGTAAATAAAATATAGCTTTTCAATTTTGTAATTAAATACTAAATAAAGACTAATTAAAATTCATTTTACATATTTGTAGGTACTTAAAAATACGCAATAGTATATTATTTGTAAAACTAAAAAATTTTGGTCATGACAAAATATCTTTTACAAAGTTAAACACTAATAACAGCATAATTATATTTTGAGATATTCATAATTTAATAAACATGCCATGGTAGATGTAATTAATCTGATAACTATACATAATCACATCATGTTTTGGGCTTTACAGCCTCCGAGCAAAATATATTTAGCAACTTTTCAGAATTTTGTTAGTAATTGAGGATCTAAAAAAATTGCTCCAACCCCACCCAATAAAGAAATTAGAAAATCAAGTCAAGTAGTATTACTAAGTAGAGAACTCGTGCATTTCTGTAATCTATGTATTTATAAATACGCTAAGCAAAATCTTTGTGCACCTTTTGCAGCACACTGCACGAACGTATGAACGCAAAATTCGGCACAGTGAAAGTTCGTATGCAGGTGGTCGTGCGAATGATAAAATTTTTAAGTAATATGCTAAAGCACCATAAAAAATTAGAGAAGTAATTTGGCACACAGTATTTTGCACCAAGTCAGGCGATGGTTCCATTGTTGTGTCAATTTAAGTATATTAACAGAAGTAGAGAAACCGTCAGAATTCCTAGAAACAAGAACATCCAAAAAAGGTAAAGAATTGTTGCACTCCTCTTCTAGAGTAAACTGGATACACGGATCAACAGAATTAACAATCAAAAGTAAATTCAAAATATCACAATTGGAATCCACTAGAACGAAAGTATCGTCAACATATCTGACCCAGCACGGAAAATTAAAACCTTGAAGAGCTTCTCTTCAAAATAATGCATATAAATATCACATAAGAGAGGTGAGAGAGAATTAGCCATAGCAAGGCCCTCAGTTTGTTTATAGAATGAACCATTAAAAATGAAAGCAGTTTGTTTAATACAAACGCTTACTAAAGCTATAAACTCCTTAATCTCAATAGAAGAATAATGGAACTCTCGTAAGTGTTTTTCCAGTCAATATTTTTAAGTATAGTTAATTGTCTTCAAATTATTTCTAACCAAAAAAGACATTTATCTAAAAACGTTTTTATATAAATGATTACAGTTAGTTGAAACACTGTTACACACAGTTACAACGTCGCTCAAAAGATCACATAATTATTTATGACTCTATAATGATTTACATTGCTTGTGTTCTATGGGACAGTCAAGTGGTACCGAATATTTTGACGTTATAAGAGATTTGTAACTAACCGAGGTCACTATGACCGAGTTCAGCAGTATTATATGTAGCCCAGCACCCCCTAAACTAAAATCCTGGGTGCGCCACTGATACCGTATATCCCGGCGTATAACACGCATCAGTAAATTGAGACTAAGAAAGCAGAATATAAAATGCGTTGCTTGACAAAGTTTGGTGTATAACATGCACTTTAAAAAATGAAGTAATTTTTCATAATTGGAAGTGCGTGCTATATGCAGAGACATACGATGTGTATATATATATATATATATATATATATATATATATATATATATATGTCTGCGTCCAATAAATGTGACTGATATTTCTTTCTCTGTGGGAACCAATTCTTGTTCTGTCTCAATGAATTGAACTTTCTTCTTTTTACAACAATGAACATTGAAATAAATTATTATTTTGAAAGCAGCTCTTAATGAATTTACAAATACAACATGCTTAAAAAATATTTTTTATTCTAGAACTCATTACATTTACAATTATTCTGAACTTAGTTCTCTACAGCAACTGGTTTAGATGCACACGCTTGGCGCACACTCATTTCCTGAAAGAATAGAAGAAACAAAGAAAATTAAATTTTTTAATTATGATAAGACATTTATTTATACAAAGGGTGTTCACCACATTTAGGAGGCATGGAATCATCAATTCCAAAGTATTTTTAGTTCGGCAATCTTTTAAATTAGTATTTCCAATAAAGTCAGTCATTGAAAGTGAAAAATAAAATAAATAAATATTAAGTTAAAACTTACCCATGTATCTAGCAATGAAGTAATAGAATATTTTTGTGGCATAGTACTAAGACGAGTGGAAAGAACTTGTTGAATACTTTGCAGGATTGCTGTGGATTCTAGATAGATGTAAGGAAAGGTTAAAATCATGACCAATGAATCAACAATTAAAATTGTCTTTTTCTATACTACACAGGGAGTAATTGAAGCAACTTTGACTATCCAGTACAGTATCAATTATCACACAAAAACTAATCAAACTTATTTTGTAGTTAACACAATAAGGTTATTAAATTTTCTAACAATCTCTACATACTAAGTGGAAACATAGGGTAGAAAGCACTATGTACAGACTGACAAATTAAATTCTTTTAAGCTCCTAGGAAAGCATTAATAAAATACACTATTTTATTCTATTTTTATGAAGTACTATCAATACACTTCTAACACACTCAAAAAACTCCTGCTATTTTTGATGGGAAGCATTTCATTAGAAGCCTTAATAACATACACTAATGTTGTTTGAAGTGTTATTTAAGTAGAACATCACACTGAGCAATATTATCAGGAATGAGAGATTCTTCAGTTTTTTGTGAATTAAGAATAATTCACTTTTTTTTTTTTTTGTCTTTTTCTCAGAAAATTCTGCTTTTTTTCTGTGGACTTCTAATGTAGTTATTAATTAACTGTGTAATATCTTTATCTTGTTACTTGTTCTGATATTTTACTTCGTAAAACTTTTTCACATATACTCAGCGGTGGCTCGTGGGTTATTTAAATGGAGGTTCACAGAATAAATATCGAAAATTTAATATGCAGATACGACGCACCTTACAAGTTAAAATATTTGCATTTCCAGCAGTTAAAGGAAAACAATGTATGCAACAGAAAGAAAACAAGTAATCTTTGGTCTTACATTTCATCACCACGATAAGTTTTTGCAAAACTGTTGTCTTGATTTTTGATTGCTCCGAAACACTTATTTTACTCCCATCTTAATTATTTATACTAGTTTGTAAAAAATACTTTAGTGAAAAATTTTAAAAATTAAGAAAATGAAAAAAATGGATTAACTAACTGAACATAATAAACCAAGGGAGAATCCGGAAGAGATAACGGCAAAAACATCATCCGTGAGTACACTAAAAATGTTCGAACGGAGTGATATCAGCAGCGCCTTACTTCCCCGCGTGTTTTCACAGAGAGCAGTTCAGAAGGCCATTTGGCCAATCGCACAAGTGAGCGACGAAATACTATTTTGTAGTAACCTACTATGCAGTGCATTAGCTATAAACATATTTAATAATAGTTGGGGGCTGGGGAGAATAAAACTCACATTTTAAACTCACAAAAATCTAGAAGTGTACTTAATATTTTTTAAAATTTAATTTGTTAATGTGTTCATTTTTTTTTTTTAGTTTTTCCTCTGGGGGTTCACGTGCTCAAATGAAGGAGCCGCCACTGCATATATTATATACAAATATCACATGTACAAATTTTTTGTTTTCATATGATTTCAGTTTTTTTTTTCTTTTTGGCCAATCTCATCCCTGTATTATATATGGCATTAAGCAAATGGGGGGCATAGTACTAACTTTCTGAAAGGGTTGTACTTTTCACGCACTCAAAAAGTACACTTAATATGAAGGTAAATTGCAAACTAATACTTTTAATAAATGTTAAAAAAATACAACAAAAAAGTTACAGTAATAATTAGTAAAGTACACTAATAAAATCATAACAAATTCTAATGTTCTCTACATCTTGATTTAGTAAATGTTTCCTAAGACCACAATAAAGTGATGTTGATTATGTATTTCATTTATATATGATGCATTCAGATTCTTTGTTTCTGTGAACCAGAAATGCAAACATTTTCAAATGAGAATACAAGCACACACTATAATCATACTAATATTATAAATGTCAATGTTAGTATGTATGTTTGTTACTCTTTCAGGCTGAAACGATTTGACGGATTTGGATGAAATATGGAATAAAGACAGTTAAAAGTCCTGGATTAAAAAAACAGGCTACTTTTTATCGAGTGAAAAAAAAACACTTCCAATAATATACAAAAAAACTATCTTTTATCCAAAGAAAAAGAATACAAGAGTTTTTATTTTACAAAGCCGTCGACAGATGGCACATACTTATTGAATACGCAGTTTTTAATTTAAAAAAAAAAAATCCTTTTATCGTCTGCTACTTTTGGATAAAGAATTCACCTGAATAAGTTTTTTCTTCTGAAGTGGATTTATAAGCGGGCTTTGGATCAAGCACACAAATCAAAAAAACATGTTTCACAAACGAACAAAAAATTAAGTTTTTGAAACTTCTCAGTTCGAATTATGCATGTTTTTGCACGTCTTTTTTCCTTCTATTTCTAATGTATTACATCTAGAAAAAGGATGTTAGAAACATCAATTTTAAATTTGTTTAATCACACTCATGAGTAATGATACACTTTCCAACTTAATGGAATGAGGAAAAAAAATAAGGAAGATGCATGGATTATGATACGCTTTTAATATGTGTGCATATTTAAAATTCGAAAGTGTTTTAGATTTTCTTACTTTTTTTTTTTTTTTGCTTTCGATTTTTTGATAACAGCCAATATATCTAGAAGCTCTTCAGAATCAATATAGGAAGAAAATAATTTGTACCTTTCAGTAGGTTTTTACCACTAAACCATCTTATTTTTGTATCCAGGGGCGGCCCGACACGGTAAGCAAGGTAATCATTGCATCGGGGCGGCGGCTTTAAAGAGGCGTCATGTTGAACTCAAAAACTAAGTAGAGCATAAAAGGGGGGCATCTTTTTTACGTTAGCAGGGGGTGCCACTTACACTAGGGCCGCCCCTGTCTGTAACCATTTTAATTTTAAATTCCATTCAGAATCTGAGATATTTCAGTGCCAAGAAAGCCAGTGAGAAACACAAGATTTATTAAGATGACGAACCAACTGGTTGCCGGAGGCGGCTAGTAAATAATAAATATATAAATTTCAAGACAATTCAATTACTTAAATTGATAAAAGTAAGTCATATAAATGTCTTAATGTTATCATGTTCAGGAAGATATTTCATTTTAAAAGCAAATTTTATTAATACACTAAAGCTCTGTATTGCTACAATGAGACTAAACTGCACTATTAATGATAATAATACATTTTAATTAAAGTTTTAAGAAATTATAGGCTATTTACCATATTCATCTTTAGTGGTGTAACACTGGGGTGGCTTTTCTGGATAATTTTCAGGAACAGTAATACTTAAAGATGGAACACAAGGCAGATTTTTGTCATCTAAAATTAAGATAAGTAATAATTCCTATGAGACTACATTTTAGTTCAAAAATATGCTATAATGCAAGGTGGAAACTATAGAAGCCTTAAGAGGGAACAGGTTAAATGGCAGTTTAATAGCTAGGGGGAAAAAGTATGTTTCTAACTTATCTTAATATTTATTGAATTCTGTATTAAGGGAGGGAGTATAGCTTGACTTTAAGGAATTGCAAACAGAATAAATTCTTTTTGATAGCTGTAAAAGAAACTTGATTTTTTTCCTATGCTTATTTTTAGTCTACAGCTTTTTTAAAAACTTGTTTAGATCTATGAAATAACTGGAATATCTTCTTACTTACATTAAATCAATTAGACTATTGCCTAAATTCAACAGGCTAAAAGTAAGTTTACTGATCAAGCTGTAAAACTCATGTAAAACAACTGTAAAACATCAAGATTAAAAATATGATTATGGTGACAATGGAAACTAACAAGGAGAAGCTCAGGCTTGGGATTTTGATGTAAAGTTGATTTTAGAGGACTGCTAGCGATGTAAAATGCCAAAGAATAAGCAATCAACTTTCAAGATTTATTGAGAAACAGGTGATTTAATACATATTCATATATCTGTAATTTTGTTAAAAAAGCTGTGTAAGTGATAGCACAGTGGTTCTGCATTCTGTTGTGAAACTCGGGGTCCTCAGATCAAAATGAACAGGCTCCTTTTTAACCCCTTTTTCTTTAAACATACATAATTTAACTTAAAAATTATTGTTGATAGGCAATTAATGGGATCAATTGAGCAAAAGCTATTTTATTTACATTAAAATTTTAAAAACACAAATAAAATGGTAGAAATTACTTACTATAAATTATTAATTACATTATGCAATAAATTAGTTCCATTTTGCTAATTAGAGGTGTTATCATATAAAGTTCATGACCCAGGATAGTCATAAAAACATACTAAGCAAATTATATCAACATATTTTGCAAGTTTTTTAAATCATGGAGTTGGAATATTTCTCTTTGGAGAGAGAAAAAAATGTATCCTTTTATCTACATCTTGTTTACAAATGATATTTTAAAAGAATTAATTTAAGAAAACATATTAAAAGTGGAAGAAGATATTCGTGATTACAAATAATAAGTTGTTGCCTAATATTTTTATTCCAAAACAATTGCTTGTTTTAAAATTCAAAATAGTTCTAAAAATGCATAAAAATCCTCTGAAAAGCCAATTTTTTTGCAAAATGTAATTAACCCTCAAAAACACACGTCGGGCCTATGAGGCCCGGGCGCTGTAAAATCAAAGCACAGAAAACGAACCTTTAACTGGATCAACTTCACCTTCACAGTAGCTTCATTCAAGGTCACGTACGTGACAAATACCGGATTTCGAAATATTTTTCCTCACTGTTTTCTCAGAAAACACGTGATCGGGCTTCTGAGGCCCGACGTGTGCGCTTGCATGTTTGTTAAATATATTCGTTTAGATTGCGGAGGAGAACACACGCATTGAAAATGTCTCGTTACTCGACTTATGATAAGGAAATGGAAAGATTGCGGACGTTATTAGCTGAAGTATCAACTGATGAAGAATCGATTAATGAAGAAGATGAAGAAATTGATCATGAAGATGAGGAAAGTGATCATGAAGAGCATTTCAGTGATCATAACTCAAATTCAGAAGAAGATATTGATTCAAGCAGTGAATCAGATATTTTTGAATCTATGGATCACTATCTTGGCAAAGATAAATTAACAAAATGGAATAAAAAAGAACCGACAAGAAAAGTGAGAACTGCTGCTCATAATATCATGACAAAATCGCCTGGAAATGTGGGAGAAGCAAAAGGTGTTTCTTCACCTGTAAATTCTTGGCAATTACTTATCGACGAAAAAATGCTATCAACAATTGTGGAGTGTACCAATATTTATATCCAATCTATTGCAGGTAAATTCGCTCGGGAAAGAGATGCTCGACCCACAAGTATATCACAAATAAAAGCATTCATACGACTTCTTTATTTTGGAGGGCTTCACAAATCTTCACATGTAAATGTTCGTGATCTGTGGGCAACTGATGGCACTGGGCTTGACATTTTTCACAGAACAATGTCCTATAAGCGTTTTTTATTTCTAATGAGGTGTTTGAGATTTGATGATGTCAGAGACCGTTCCTCTAGAAGAGAATTTGATAAATTAGCGCCTATCAGAAGTATTTTTGAAAGTTTTATTGTAAATTGCAAAAAATTTTACAGTCTCGGTGAATATGTAATTATTGACGAAAAGTTGGAACCATTTCGAGGAAGATGTTCATTTCGTCAATGTATCCCAAGTAAGCCTGCAAAATATGGACTCAAAATTTTTGCTCTTGTAGATGCAAGGACATTTTATACTTGGAACCTCGAAATTTATGCAGGAACTCAACCTACAGGTCCGTACAGCCGAGAAAACACTCCTGACAAAATTGTAAAGCGGTTGGTAGAACCAATATTGAATTCTGGACGAAACCTTACGGTTGACAACTGGTATACCAGTTACAGTTTGGCACAGGACTTATTAGAAAAAAAAAATTACTCTTGTTGGAACTATTCGAAAAAATAAGAAAGAGTTACCCAAAGAATTTATTTGTGGTAAAAACCGAGAAGTTCATTCTTCATTGTGTCAGATACAACAGAAATGAAATCCGAAAGTGATCCAACAGATGGGAGCACCATTCAGACCCTTGATCTAATCTTAAGAACTTGACCCACTAACGAGGGGATGGGAGGCCCTGATGGGTTACTTCTGGTTCAACTTTTAGTTTCGCTTCACGTTTGTTGTAGCTTTGATTCGTTTTTAAGTTCTAATTCTAGCCTTTTGAGGCGACATTCAGATGCTACATTGTAACAAAGATGTCAACTGACTGGCAGTAATAGTCTGTTCCTATTATGTTAGAATTAAATTCAATATTCACTTATCCATATGCGTATTTCATGCAACTTTAACTTTCTCACTTATTCATCCTGTTGGATTTCAGAAGTGTCCAGAATCAAGGAAAGGTAAGCAATTACCTTATTCTATATTCACAAAGATCGAAGCTAAATCATGAAGATAATCATATTCTATAATTATGCACGATATCCTACTTATATTCGATATTATACTAGATATTCTACATATAAGGAATACAATTCTAATTCATTCCACACATATTTCTGGTCCGTTCCAGCCTGAGTGACTATCGAAGGATATGAATGACATTTATTAAGTGTATGAAAATAACTCAGTTCATTATTCATGGTATTATTATTACATTTCCATTAAGATATATTATTCTATATTTAGTCAGTTTGAAGTTTCTCAAATATTAAGAGTAATAATGCCTCCTAAGCAAGCTAAGAGTTCTTTCAAATTTCGGACTATTTTTTTCGGAAATAGTGAAATGTGGTTATCGTTTAAAGAAATATTTAAATCATCTATTCTTGATAACAAATCTTTAAATGATGTTGAAAAGCCGACATATCTTCAGTCGTGTATCCGCGGTGATGCAGCAAAATTAATTCGAGGTTTCGCAATTACGCCAGAAAACCTTACGCATTGCTGGGAGATTTTATGTCAGAGGTATGAGAACAAACGACAGCTGGCAATAAGCCAAATAAATAAAATCTTTAGAATGAAGATAACGAAAGCAAATAATTCAAAGTTACTCTTAGAGGTCATTGACATTTGTAACGAAGCCGTGAGGAATCTGAAAACATTGGGGTTGGAAACTAACTCTCTTACGGATTTAATCATAATAAATTTCCTTACGTCCAAAATCGATGATGCGGTGATACAACGATGGGAATTGGCTTTGGATAATGAGAGCTGTCCGTCTCTGGATACGTTTAAATCATTTATTGAGAAAGAGGCTAGAAGTCTACAAGAAAATAAATTTTCTAAACCGGAATTCAAAAAGGTTCAAGCGAAATCAGTTGTAAATAACGCAGTAAAAAAATCTAATGTACATAATACTGTAGTGAAAAGAGAAAATGTAAGTAGTGAAGTAAAATTTAATAATTGTATGCTATGTAAACAAAATCACGCGTTATTTAAGTGTCCCACATTCCATGCGATGAATATAAATGATAGATGGAAGTGCGTTAATGATAATCATTTGTGTACAAATTGTTTAAGAAGTAATCATTTAATTGATAATTGTAGAATAGGATTCAGTTGCAAAAATTGTGCAGCTAGGCACCATACATTACTGCATAGTTATGTAAATAATGATCAAGTGCCTCAATCTCAGTCAGTAAGCACCGTAGCAAATAGCTACACAAAATTGCAAGAACAGAATCATGTTTTGCTATCAACAGCAATAATTAAAGTTAAGTCTCAGACTGGTAAAACAATAACTTGCCGGGCATTAATCGACAACGGCTCACAAAACACGCTAATTTCAAAATACTGTGCAGAACGACTACAATTGTCGATGAAACCAACTACGCACCGTTTGGTGGGAATAAATGAAATCTATGCTGAAACATGTTTATATTCTACCAATTTCGAATTTTCTCCATATTTCTCAGGAGATACATTTCAAGTGAATGCGTTAGTAGTAAACAAAGTCACAACATCTCTTCCAAATTTCAATATGAAAAAACAGGATTGGCCTCATCTAAATAATTTATGTCTTGCTGATCCATCATATTTTGTGGAAAGTGAGATCGATATTCTGTTAGGTGCGGACATTTTCTTATTCTTAGTCACTGGTTCTCCCATATTGGGACCTAAAGGTACACCCTCCGCATTACCTACCAAGTTAGGACATTTGTTGTCTGGTAGTGTAAATACACCAGCCACTCAAAATTCATCTGTGGTATGTCACACTCTCACAAACATTGAAAATAATCTAAAGGAATTTTGGGAAAGCGAAACAATCCATAAACCTGTTAAACCTAATGATGAAGACGAATTGGCTGACGCGATTTTTGACAAATTTCATACTCGAAACTCCAAGGGTAGATACATCGTAAAGTTACCTTTTAAAGAAGATTCAAACCTTGGGGACAGTAAAGAAGGAGCTTTAATGAGATTTTTTTCTCTTGAAAGGAAATTACAATCAAATGAACAATTAAGGCAAACATATATTCAATTCATGGAAGAGTACCAAAGTCTTGGTCATATGACTCCTCTCATATCTGATGTAGCTTCCCAAAGTTATATGTTACCCCATCACGGTATAATAAATGAAAATAGTTTAACAACGAAATTACGAGTTGTCTTTGATGGATCGTTTAAAACGAGTAATGGCAAATCACTAAATGATGTATTATTGAAAGGGAAAAAACTCCAAACAGACATTTTCGCGGTCTTGTTAAAATTCAGAACTTTCCCTGTGGCATTTTCTGCTGATATTACAAAAATGTACCGCCAAATTCTGATAGCTAGTGAAGACAAGTCATTCCAACAAATTTTCTGGAGAGAATCTCCAAATGAACCTCTCAAAATTTATACATTAAATACGGTCACTTATGGCACAGCATGTGCGCCGTATCTCGCAATCCGTACCATACAACAATTATGCAGCGATGAGAAGGGACGATTTCCACAAGCAGCTAAGCTAGCTCAAGATCATTTTTATGTAGATGACTTGTTAGCTGGTGCTGATTCGGTCGATTCAGCAAAATCCATAATCCAAGAACTCTTAGATCTTATGTCTGCTGGTGGTTTTGAGCTCAGAAAATGGTCATGTAGCCATCCCGAAGTCATCGCACAATTTCCAGATGCCCTAAAGGCTACTACCTTTAAACACTCATTTCAAGAAGATTCATCTCAAAAAATTCTAGGTCTTGTTTGGGATTTAACGATGGATTCATTTCAAGTTAGAGCAGTCCCTTCAGATAATGTTTCAACGAAAAGACAGTTATTATCCATTATTGCGCGCACCTTTGACCCTTTAGGGTTTGTCGCACCTTCTACGATAATTTTGAAAATTATTCTGCAAGATTTGTGGAAGGCCAACATCGGTTGGGATGATCACTTACCATCAGCCATTCTCGATCGATGGAATAACTTCCAAGCCGAAGTTCATTATTTTAAAGAGATAAAGATTCCTCGTTACATCCATGTTGTCAATTCAGTAAAGATAGAAGTTCACGGATTTAGTGATGCATCTTTAAAGGCTTATTCTGCTGTCATTTATCTTAGAGCCATTTGCAATTCATCTCGTATATTCTTAATGGCAGCCAAAACTCGTGTTGCACCTTTGAAAGCTATAACTTTGCCCAGATTAGAATTGAGTGGTGCAGTCCTGCTCGCAGAATTAGTGGACACATTCAAAAAGGCTGTAAATTTCCCCATTCATAACACTTATTTATGGTGCGATTCAACAATTGCACTGTGCTGGATTAACAATCCACCAACTAAAGGAAATCAATTCGTCCAGCATCGTGTATGTAAAATTCATTCTCTAACCTCAAAGGATTCATGGCATCACATTCCTGGAAAGTCGAATCCTGTTGATTGCGCAAGCTGAGGCCTTTATCCAAAACAACTTATGGAGCATTCAGAATGGTTAAATGGCCCACAATGGCTCATTGATTTTGATCCTACCTCTGTAGGAGTAAATACCCCAAATCAAGACATGTATGATAAATCATCTGATATTCATTTTAATTCATCGTTCGAAAGCACATCTCTTGTCACTCAACTCAATCCTTTCCTAGATTTATTTGACAGATTTTCATCATACATGAGGCTACTGCGAACTGTAGCATGGGTATTTAGGTTCTACAATAACTCAAAATCAGATCCTAAAACTCAAGGACCTTTGAAAGCCCATGAATTAGATACAGCTACCAAGACAATAGTTAAATTATTACAAAATGATGCATTCCATTCCGATATCACCCAACTTAACTCTAATCAACCCCTTCCAAAATCCAGCAAACTCATAGCATTAAATCCTTTTCTTGATAAGGAAGGAATTCTGCGTGTTGGAGGGCGTCTACGTCACCAACAAGAATTCACTTTTGATCAGAAATATCCCATGTTGCTTCCCAAATATCATCACTTCACAACTCTTGTTATTCGGCACTATCATCATGCAAATCTTCATGCAGGCCAAGAATTGGTCTTATCTCTAATAAGACAGAAATTTTGGATCCCAGACGGAAAATCAACCGTTCGAAAAGAACTCCGGAAATGCATCGAATGCTTTAAATCATCTGCAAAACCAATTACCCAGATGATGGGTGATCTACCGAGTGCACGAGTCAATCCTTGCCGTGCATTTGAAAAGGTGGGCATGGATTTTGCAGGGCCAATTTCCACGAAGTGCCAACACACTCGAAAATCAAGTACCTTCAAATCATATATCTGTTTATTCATCTGTATGAGTACTAAAGCAGTACATCTTGAATTGGTCTCTGCATTATCTTCAGCGGCATTTCTGGCAGCATTTCGAAGATTTGTAGCTCGTCGTGGCTACCCATCGCACGTTTTTAGTGACAATGGAAGCAACTTTGTTGGAGCCTCAGCGTACCTAAAATCATTATTTAGAATTCCTCATGATCCCTTAATACAAGATTATTCATCCCAACGTAATATAAGCTGGCAATTCATTCCTCCATATGCACCAAATTTCGGAGGTATTTGGGAGGCCTCTAGTAAATTAACTAAACAGCATTTAATCAAAACATGTAAAACAGCACTGCTCAATTTTGAAGAACTTACCACCCTTCTTTGCCAAATTGAAGCCATCATCAACTCTCGGCCTTTATATCCATTATCAGCTGATCCCAAAGACTTCAGTGTATTAACACCCGGACATTTTCTTATTGGTGGTCCTTTGCTCGAACTCCCTGAACATAAATCTAATCTTATCTCTTTAAGTTTTAATTCTAGGTGGTCCCTCCTACTACAACTCAAAGACCAATTCTGGAAGAAATGGAGCACCTCATACCTAAACACATTGCAGCCACGGACAAAATGGATGAGAAACAACCATCTCTTGGCTGTAGGAAGGTTAGTCCTCATCAAGGATCCAATCGCCCCTGCCACCGTGTGGAAATTAGGCCGAATCTCCGCTCTCCATCCAGGCGCTGATGGCATCAGCAGAGTGGTCACCGTCCGGACTGCCAGAGGAACTGTCACACGCCCAGCCTCTCAGATAGCATTCTTGCCACTTCCAGATGTTGATACTGAGTCTGCGCCCCCCCGGAATCTGTCAGATACAACAGAAATGAAATCCGAAAGTGATCCAACAGATGGGAGCACCATTCAGACCCTTGATCTAATCTTAAGAACTTGACCCACTAACGAGGGGATGGGAGGCCCTGATGGGTTACTTCTGGTTCATCTTTTAGTTTCGCTTCACGTTTGTTGTAGTTTTGATTCGTTTTTAAGTTCTAATTCTAGCCTTTTGAGGCGACATTCAGATGCTACATTGTAACAAAGATGTCAACTGACTGGCAGTAATAGTCTGTTCCTATTATGTTAGAATTAAATTCAATATTCATCCAATATTCACAATCTTAAGAACTTGACCCACTAACGAGGGGATGGGAGGCCCTGATGGGTTACTTCTGGTTCATCTTTTAGTTTCGCTTCACGTTTGTTGTAGTTTTGATTCGTTTTTAAGTTCTAATTCTAGCCTTTTGAGGCGACATTCAGATGCTACATTGTAACAAAGATGTCAACTGACTGGCAGTAATAGTCTGTTCCTATTATGTTAGAATTAAATTCAATATTCACTTATCCATATGCGTATTTCATGCAACTTTAACTTTCTCACTTATTCATCCTGTTGGATTTCAGAAGTGTCCAGAATCAAGGAAAGGTAAGCAATTAGCTTATTCTATATTCACAAAGATCGAAGCTAAATCATGAAGATAATCATATTCTATAATTATGCACGATATCCTACTTATATTCGATATTATACTAGATATTCTACATATAAGGAATACAATTCTAATTCATTCCACACACATTGTTTGGATTTAGAAGAAATTTGACCTTGGTTTCCTATGTGCCGAAGAAAAACAAATGCGTCGTATTATTATCCACAATGCATAACGACAGTGCCATTGATGAATCTACCGAATCGAAGAAACCAGAGATTATAACGTTTTATAATCTAAAAAGGGTGCTGTAGATGTAGTGGATCAAATGTCATCTACATATTCTACTGCTAGAATTAGCAAAAGATGGCCCATGGCCATATTTTTTAGCATGTTGAATATTGCAACAATAAATGCCAGAGTACTATTGTTATCAACAAAAACACCTGCGAAACAGTACAGGAAACGAAGTTTGTTCATCAAAGAACTTTCTATGGAACTTTTGAAGGATCACCAAAAAGAAAGAAGCTTACAACCAAAGCTTCCACGCGAATTGCGGGAAAAATTAAACAGTAGCCATACTGAAAATTATGAAGAACCCCCAGCAAAAAAACAAAAGATCTCTGTTAGAAAAAGGTGTCATATATGCCCCAGTTCAAAGAACAGAAAAACGCAAGTGTATTGTTCTAAATGTAAAAAAAATGTGTGTGGAGAACACAGTAGTGTCCTCTGCAATAAATGTGAGTAAAATGTAACTTTCTAGTTTTTCAATGTAAGAATAAATAATTTGTTTCCTAAATCAATTCTATTTATTAAAGTTTTAAAACAAAATATATGACTTAAATTATATAACATAAAAAAAATTTAAAAAGTAGAATTCTGAAATGTTATGCAGTTATATTCAGCACGTCACTAAAAGCGATATTTATGTAAAAAGGTACTTTAAAATGATTTTCATAGTGTGTTTTGATGAACTAAACTTACTTTTAACAATACAATCGTTTTCTTTGAGTTTTATTAAGAAAAAATTGTTTCGGGCCTACGAGGCCCGACGCGCGTCTTCATGTAACATTAAGCAGCGCGCGTCTTCGAGGGTTAATAATTTATGCCAGTAATTTCTACTATTTTAATTTGTTTTTTTTTTAAATTCTAATTTAAATAAAGTAGCTTTTGCCTATTCAGTCACATAAATTTCCTATCAATGATCATTTTTAAGTTTATTTATATGTATTTAAAAGGGGTAAAAAAGTAAAAAAGATCCTGTTGGTTTTTATGGGGACCTTAAGCTTTACACTGTTTTTTAAGCAAAATTACAGATACATAAACATGTATTAAATCTTCAATTGCCATTTTTTGAAAAATCTTAAGAGATGGTGGCTTATTCTTTGGCATTTTACCACAACAATTAAAAATAATGACTTTACAATTCCATTTGAAGTTGAATAAAACATACCAAGCTGACATATGAGATTAACAGTTCGAGAACCCATGTGCTGTATAGGATCTAGTTGCACTTTGAATTTTTGATCTAAGCGAGCAATTTCCCCTTGTAGTACATCAGATATTTCTGCTGAATCATCGTCTACTTTCCTTCTTTTGGGTGGTGGTGTAGGTACTCTAGAGGTAATAAACTCTAATAAGGATAGCATAATGCAATACTTATTATAAATATAATTAGCAGAACCAGCTCAGAGGAAAAAAAAAAAAAACTTATGAATTGGATGAGATAAAAAATGTAACAAATATTCAAAAAGAACCCGATCTACAAAAGTTTAGGTGCAATAAACTTTTTCTATAAAATTAATTTTAAAGAAAAGAAAAATCCATAACAGTTTTATTTAGTTTGTGAACGCAAAACCTTCAGAAGCATGCTTGGAATTGAAAGTATTCATTGCCAAAGCTAATTTTGGATAAAGTAATTAAATCTAATGACAGTATTTCATAATATAAAAACATGATGTAGTTTTTACAGGGTGTCTACTAAATTTCTGAAAGTCAATTTCCTGACTTTTTAACAGGTATGTGCACTGCATACCTCAAAAACACTTATTCATTCATTCTATTTAAGCATAAATCACCTTCATCAACATTTCTCACTCTGGAGTCTCACAAAAAACAAAAACCTGCCAAGAAATTTTTATACAAGAAAATTTATTCTTTTGGAAAATTTTCCTGACCCATTTTCCAATTTTCAGCCTTTTTTGTGCCATTCCTGACCTATTTCCTATTTTTCTGACATTTTTTTAGACTTAATGAGAAAACTTAGACACCCTGTTTCATTAATTCTTATTGAAATTTCTCTTTATATATACACTATTGACCAAAAGTATTGCAAGTTTGAGAAATCTAACCATCATTTCAAGAATAAGCCCAGAAAAAATGGACAGGAAATTTGCTAGATTTAATTATTTTTGGGAATTTATGTAGTATAATTGGAAAGAATGCATATGAAAATCACCAAAAGTCAAAATGAGAGCTTCAGGAACCAATAATTTAAGTTGGTACCATGAAACACCGAAGGAAGTGTTGTAAAACATTGTGGATTGCATATCTAAAAGAGTGGCTGTTGTAATCAAAGTCAAGGCTGTGTATGTGTGTATGCTCGGCAACATAATAAATTATCTTTAGTTCAATTGCATTTATTTATTATCCTCTCTTTGCAGAATAACTTGAAATGAATTCTTTATTTAATTTTATTCCGGCGAGCCAAAATGGATTATGATTTCTATAATAACCTATACATTTTTTATGCTATTTTTTCAATAAATTAAATAATTATTTTTGTTCTTTAACTTGATGCTATCTTGTCTTTGAAGTAATTAATTTAACATGATGAAATTAAATAATATCAATTATATTGATTTTTAATTTTGACAGGGGAGAGGGGGCTTAATCTTGAAAAGGGTTAATTTCTGAAACTTGTAATACTTTTGGCCAGTAGTGTATATATATTACACCCCCCCCCCCCCCGGAAAAAAAAAAACTCCACAGTAAAAAATAAATAAATAAGAAATTCGCCTAATTTGTGGGAAAATTTTGTTTTAAAATATTTAAATAAATATTTCTGTTTACAAAAGCCTGCTACACATAAAAGTGCTTTAGAAAGTGGAAGTAATTATCCAAGTTTGTTTTAAGATTTTTTAAACTGTTTCAATAACTGATATTTTGTTATTATCTTGACTAAACACATAATACAGAATTTGATGTAATATTTATGTTTAGCTGTGGTGATTCTATTAATTCACAGAAATCACTTTAAGTTGGTCAGAACAAACATGAATTGTTTCTTGAAGTATATTAACCTGAATTTAAAAATGCTGACTTTAGTCATACAGTAATGGGTTTTAGAATATATAGTCAGAAAAAAAAAAAAAAAAAAAATTGAAACAATTAAATTTACTGACTAGAGTAAAATAATGAAACATGGTTGCTCACAATGTCACTCTTACAATAGCATAACACAGGAACAATTCTTTTAGCAATGAATACACAAAACATACATCAATTACTTAAAAAATTAAAGACAAAAGATCTTCATCAACCAAATTAAAAATCAAAACAACTGTTTGCTTGTATGGCAAAACATTCACAAAAAAACTTATTCTAACATGAAAATTTTACTGTACTGAAGAGAATGTTGAAAATGAAGGAAATAAATAATTACCTAACACTAGGTCCAAAAAGTGCTGTAACAGGAGGCCCAAATGTCTTTTGAAGAACATGATTGAACATGGGAGATTTGATGTGGGCATTCAATGCATCAATAAGAGGCTGACAAATATTTTGTTCTTGTTTTATAGGCATAGTTGTAGGACCACTAACAGGTAAAGTGTTATCCGATTGAGAAAATGACTGAAAAAATTTAATTTAAATTATACAGGAATAGTTTATTATCACAAAAATTTATTTTTAAAAAAGTATTCTTTTTTCTGAAAAACTACCACACTTTTTATTACTACATTAGCATTAGTGAAGTTGCTACATATATTATGAAGCTAATTTTATAATGGACAAGAATGCATTGAGTGTAATCATAATATGCAGTAATAATGAAATAAAACTGTTTATGAAATATAAAAAAACTACTGAATGAACACGTAAGAAAATTAACAAAAACAAAGAAATAAATAAACTATTAATCTGTTTTCTCGATTCATTAGAAGTATATTAGGTCTGAAATATTTAAATACCAATCTCATTAAAGATTTACATAAATTGTAATCAGGGAGCATGGTAGTGGCCCTGCCAAGTCGAGCAAATGGCTGCTATCGAGAACCCTGTTCTAGAAACAATGTAAGGCACTTTCCAACTTTCTATATCAGTGTTTCAAATGCAAGCAGGATCTAGAAATTTTCATTTGAGATGTACCTAACATACTTAATTAAATTCAAAAAATTATTAGTTTATAATAAATATAATTCTGCAAATATCTGCCATCAAAGTTTCACACGAATCACTGACCGTCAAATTCTAAGGTATTTCTAGCAGACCTACATACTTGAATTAAATACAGTTAGTATTTAGGAAGAAAAAAGTCTAAACCAGTAACTTTTTTCTTGGTTAAAAAATTATAAGCTAAAATTCCTAATTCTAGTTCAAGACTAACTAGAAGTTAAGATAAATACTAATAATAACAGTATAGTATGAATTGTGTAAGCAAGGATTTTGCCCCAAGGCCAAGGCAGTCGAAGGGGGGAAGGGCTGCTGCTGCTGCTGCTGTGTATGCAAAGCACCTGGGCCCAGCTCCATAGGGGCGAGGGAAATTCCAAAAAAATATATATAAATTACAAAAGTTTACTGCCAGTATTACTATTCTAAAGCTTCAGAGTCTTTTCTTACTACTTGACAGTAGAAAATTTCCATTTAAATGCCACTTATATCTCTCACAGTAGGAGGAGAGAAAAGACAACTTTCAGTAACAGAATGGATAAATATATGCAGCCCTCCTAAATGCCCCTCAGTTCTTTTGTTTGTTGCGAGCTACCAATTTATTGGTACTGGACAGATGCCATTATCAAATTCTTGGAAAACTCATGTGTGAAAGCCAAGAAAGGAAGAGTATCTGGATGAACCCCAAGCAAGACCTGATTAATACTTTCGGGAGCCCGTCGGTACTTTCTCAAATACTGAAAAAGACATAGACATGAATACTCACAAAGAACAAATATTGGTTTAAGTTTAAAATACTTGATAATTGAGGCTTATAAAATAATGATCTCCATCAGAAATAGTGCAAGCAGCATTATATATTAGCTTTCACAGAGAAATCAGGCATTAGAAAATATAGCATTATGACAGTAAAATATTATATTAGTATCTTATTTGTTTTAAGTTATTCGCTTCCATTGTTGCAAATGCTGTTGTTGTAGTAATTGGAGTGAAAAGGTTTAGTTAACTATTTGTTGAGTTATAAGCACGTTCACCAAGAACATAGAGCGTGGCTATGTCCGTGAAGGACTGGTCTCCTCCCCATGGAAATTATCAGATTTGTCAACATAATATATTTAATTAATAATTAAAATGCTATTTTTTTATTGTCTTTTTAACTAAGTTAACTACTTTGAAATAATTGACATCATTCTGGGACATACTTCAGAAGAGATATATTCATATAATTTCTCACAACTTTCAGTATTACTCCCTAAGTAAGGTCATTTTTTCGGTTAAAAACCACTATTTTCATGCAGGCAAAGAAAGATGCACGGCCCCACAGATTTAACATGCACATTCAATGCGATTTAGACTCAACTTGAGGTTAACATGGCCATTAAAATGATATTAATAGGATTTAAGTTATTTTTAATGATCGCTTTACAAGTTTGCTTTTATTCATTCGTGAATTTTTTATCATTTGTGACAGTGGTGCAGTGAAAGGGATGGTCCAGTGGGTCCTGACCCTCCCCCCCCTCCCCTATAAGTCCAGTCAGTTTTGTTATGAGCAGAGTCTATTTATCAATAGGAAAAAAAAATGGGTCCATAGGTCCACCAACCTCAGTGAAACTTCTATACTCTTTTGGTACAGAAAAAGTCCTGAATCAACTTTTAACAGGAAAGCCATAATCCCACAGAAAGACTTTAACACAAAGATCCTCCCACAGAATTGAGCATATGCTTACCAGAATTAATTTAGCAATCAGTTTAGGTAGCATGAAAATTATGAAATACACACACACACAAAAAAATAAATAAATAAATAAAATAAAATCGTGAATGATTGAAAATTTATACTAAAATTACTGTTTGAAGTACAGAAGCCTAAAAATTACCAAATAAAAAGCAACAAAGCACAATTATCTCATATTAACTTTATTGCAATTAAAAAACTGTAAAACAAAACAAAGCAAAAAAATTATTTCGAAATTTTTTTTTTTAATGAAAATTTCAAAGGTGGAGCCCAATATTCCAGGGCCCTAGACTCTGATCGAATGAAAAACCAATTTCTGGAGGGGGAGGGGGGTGTTAAATCTGACCCCCTCTGCCTATATCCTGTTAGATCTCCCCTAAAAGATTCTATCGGTGCTATTTGTTTGTGATTTTGGGAGGCCCTCTACAAATAGAAGGTCGCCACTGCCCATGGCTGGTTAATAAAATCTGTATGCTGCTTTAATTTTTGGGGGCTTTTTCCAGCACACCATTTTCAAAAAGCAAGTGTAATTAACATCCCCATGCAAAACCCCTTAACTGGTTAAAAATTTGTGACGCAGCATTTTACTTTATAGCTCTATGAATTTTAAATATGGGTCTTAAAAATAATGATATCAAATTTTGAGTGACGCCTTGCTGGGATTTTTAAAGATTTGTTTTTAAATTCGATTACAGTTACTTTTGTTTTATTTTCTAAAGAAGATTTACGCATTTAAGCAATGCTTTTAATTATGAAATACACTGTCAAATATATCACACTTTCACAGAGTCTATATAATGTATTCAAATGAATTTATTTCAATAATTTAATTTATCTTTTGCGTCACGCTATCCAAAAGGGGAAGCAAAATTTTCATATACATTTCACTTAGTTTGGCTACTATGACGCTAACTAAATATTTACGTAAATTTTACTTGCCCTTTTGGATAGCGTGACACAAAAGATAAATTAAATTATTGAAATAAATTCATTTGAATACATTATATAGACTCAGTGAAAGTGTGATATATTTGACAGTGTATTTCATAATTAAAAGCATTGCTTAAATGCGTATATCTTCTTTAGAAAATAAAACAAAAGTAACTGTAATGGAATTTAAAAACAAATCTTCAAAAATTCCCAGCAAGGCGTCACTCAAAATTTGATATCATTATTTTTAAGACCCATATTTAAAATTCATAGAGCTATAAAGTAAAATGCTGCGTCACAAATTTTTAACCAGTTAAGGGTTTTTGCATGGGGATATCATTACTTTTTAGGGGTATGGTCAGAAGATAATAAATTAGTTTCACGGGCGAATTTCAGAAGTTTGCTTGACACTAATTTATGTAAATAAATATACAAACCTGTTTTCATGCAGTATCAGATTATTTGATTAAAAAAGTCACAGCAATTTCTTTTGTAACATGTAACAGAAAATTGACATATTTTTGTTAGAATTTTATAATAAGAGGCATAATACTGATTATAATCAATAATTTTTTGAGTAATTTTCTATTTATAATTTGGGTTGAGTACAGATTAGTATCCCTGCCGCCATTTTTGATTTTATTTCATAAATTTGCATTCAGTTTAATGCTAAACGTAAGTTAACTTTTTACTATGATTATATAACAATTGGGCCCCATCAGTGGCCGAGCGCATAGCGCTCTGAACTGGGAGACGGAAGGTGCCTGGTTCAAAACAGGTTGCGTCTGCCGACCTAATAAGTTCGGAGTTTTCCCGTGGTTTAAAATGGTAAGAAAAAGAAGTTTAAAATAAAATTTCCTTAAGGCTGTTGGTCTAAAAATCGAAACCTACTTCACATCCCTTGAGTAGAAACCAAAATAAACTAATTTAGTTAAGGTTCACCCTCACCCACCCTGATTAAAAAAAAAAAACCTTGGTGTCAATGATTCCCATAAATTAGAGGCTTTAAAATACTAAGTTAATTGAGCTGTTTTGATAGATTTAAAAGGCAGCCACATTTTTGATAAATTTACGTACTGCATGTTGTCTTTCACCAAGTAAGTAATTAATAGAATATTGATATCTGCTTTTTGGGTGTTTTATAAATTTAAGAAATACATTATGTTATTAATTTAATTTCAGTTTTTTCTAACATACACTAAAAGCATATAACTATTTCTGAAAAGGATGTATTGTATTGTGTTATGGTAAACCTACACGAGGAGTATTTCGTATTGCTTATGTAAGGGGGGGGGGTCTTGTGCGGTTGACTTTCTTAGTGCTTCGGAAGCGTATTTACGTTACATCGTGTGAAAAAACGTCCAAAACTCTGAATTTTTAGATTATCAGCCATTCGGTAGACAAGAACCCTGGACCTTTATACTTCAGTTATTTACCATCTTCAGTATCTTATCAACTCGGCTCGGGTGTACACAACATCTTGTTTCAGATGCCATCTCCGGCCTTTAAATGTCTAATACAAAATATACTGCATGTATAAATTTATATTAATTAATCAAATTTCTATCTGAAAAGTATAGAACAAAATTTTAAATCTGGTATTTAAAAATATTGGTCTTAATATTGGTCCAAAAAAATATTGGTCTTAAAATTATAATTCAATAATTACAAAGGAATACAAAATAAAAGTGAGAAAACTTAAGATTTGGAAAAAAATATTGGTCTTAAAATTATAATTCAATAAATTATATATATATATACATGAAGAGTAAAAGAATTATTATTAAAACTAGTTAGTATGTAAAACTACTATTTATTTTCCTTTGAATACTAAATAATAATTATTTGAAATACTTATAGAAAAAGTTAGGAAGGAGTTTTACTAAAAAAATACTTAAATTGATTATTTTTTAATTCAAAGTCTTAACTATTTTTAATTATTAATTATAACAAAATAAATTACAGAAAAAATAAGTAAAGTATATAATAATCTGTTATTATTTTTTTAAATGAAATAAAACAAAAACGACAGTAACACAAAGCTCATCTAGCAAAAATGCGACGTCTGGGACAGAAATGAAGTCAACGGGTCAGAAATCGGAAGCGAAACTGAGTAGCTGTCTAAGACCAAACTGGTTTAGGATATAAGTTAACTTGTACAAATCTTGTCACGGATCTACTGACATCTGGGATAGTTGAGAGCGAAAAGCAAAAGGAAACAGAAATATTATTAAAAGAGTGACTAATTTAAAATATAAAGGATAACATATTCAAAAGGAAGAATGAACAGAATTATTATGTGTGTATGAAATCATGGATTGAGATTAAGTGCCGAGGCATTTCCCTTTAGATTTTTTAGGTCAATTCTTTGCATCAATTTTGTCCAGAGCATATTTATAACAATTTGGAATACTGTGATGGAAATTGATGATTAATCGAACAATGAACCCCCCTCCCCCCGAAAAAAAAAAATATTAAGAGCCTACTTATCCTTAAAAAATATTTTCTTTTCACGTCTGGCAACAGCCCTGTATTACTGCCTGCCTTGTTTACCGCCTCTGAAACAAGATCATTTTCCGTATTTCCTTACGCGGGTTAAATAGTTCCCTCTTTGAACTGGATTAAATTTAAAAAAAAAACAAGTTTTCCTAGCTTAACCGGCGACGTCACTCATCGAATTTGGCACCGATTAAAATCATATATTAATTGTAAAAAATTCATTAGAGTGGATTCCGAGATCCAGAAGAGACACTTTTAAAAATTGAAAAGCTACCTGTAAATATAAGTGCCACGAAATTTTACGGTTGGTTGGTTGGGGCTGGCTGCGTCACTAGTAGAACTGTCATTCTACATGATCATTCTGATGTCTTAAGCCTCTATTATTGATAAAGCTCTTTCTAAATCTAATAAGTCTAATACTTCTACTACTACTATTAATTTTCATAATGAATTATTTGTACTACCTTTCCTTCACCTTTATGCTACAAAATTTCTAAACTTCTAAAAAATTTTGGTTTCAAAGTCATTTTTAAACCTGTTAATAAACTTAAATTTTCTTCCCTTAAAGATCTTATTCTTACTGAGAACCGTTGAGGTGTTTATTATATTTCTTGCGGATCTTGTGATTTGGGCTATATTGGTCAGACCAGAAGAGCTCTCAAATTTAGGCTCAAAGAGCATGAGAGATATGTTTCTAAGCACGAGCTTTCCAAATCTTCTATTGCCTCACATTGTTAGAATTCTAATCACCGTTTTCTAACACCGACTCAGGCACCGATGCACTGAGTGTTCACTTGAGTTGGACTTGGCAATCATGAAGCATGATCATATACTATAGCCAAAGATTACTTGTTTGTCATAGAGCAGATAAATGAATTATTAAAATTTTAATAAAATTAATTTCTTATCACAGACAGAGGCGGATCTATGGGGGGGGGCTATAGGGGCTATAGCCCCCCCCCCATTGAAACTGAATTTACACTAGATAGAATAGAGTTTTGATGCTTAGTTAAAAACTGCGTGTCTAAAATCGGTTATTTTGAAATTTAAATTTGCTTTTTTGATTTACTATTTGGATTTTTAGACATGAACTCAATCAATGGTTTTTAACCCTTTCGTTTCCAGGCTACAGGTATTTCCAAAACCTGAGTCCAAAGGAATCGCCCGAAATTTCGTCTCCCCCTTGAAACATTTCGGTTTTTTTGAAGGATGATCATTAACCAAGCTGTTCTCGCCTTTACCATGTATACGGGAATAGCTCACTGTTGGAAAGGGTTAAGGCAAGTGAAAGAACAGTGTTTGAGCGATAATGTCCATTCACCGTCTGTAAAGTCGTAAAAAGGGGAGCTAACAATACATATAATTCACTGTTAAACATAAACAGTCTTTGCGTGCGCCTTGTGCGGTGCGCGTCTCGGATTCTGTACTGATGTGTACTGATTCTGTACTGATGCCTTATGATAGATGTACATAGTATGGGGATGGGGGAGTGTAACATAGACATCAAGTGACTAGGAATCCCAAGTGGCTATCTCCTGTACCAAGTGGCGGTTGATGGGTTATTTAAATGGAGGTTCACAAAACAAATTTCGAAAATTAAATAGGCAGCCATGACGCACCTTACAAATTAAAATAGATTTGCGTTTCCAGCAGTTAAAGGAAAACAATGCACGCAACTAAAAGAAAACAAGTCATATTTTGTCTTACATTTCGTCACCAAGATAAGTTTTAGCAAAGGAACAGTCTTGATTCATTTTATTTTAATTATTTTTCAAAGGATAATATTGAAAATTGGCATTGCTTTAGCTCTGGAATACTTATTTTACACTAGTTTGTAAGAAATATTGTAGTGAAAAATGATTTAAAAAAAAGATAATAATACGAAACGCACCTACAAAAACATAACTAACCGAATATAAGAAACCAAGGTAGAATCCGGAAGAGATAACCCCCCCCCCCCAAAAAAAAAATTCTATGTGTGCACAATATAAATGTTTGAACGGAATGATATCAGTAGCGCCTTACACTTCTGCCCGGCACTGTCTGCTTCTGTTCTCGGAGACCGGTTCAGTCTTGATTCATTTTATTTCAATTTTTTTCGAAAGGATAATATTGAAAATTCATTGCTTTAGCTTCGAAACACGTCTTTTACTCCCATCTTAATTATTCACACTAGTTTGTAAAAAAATAATGTAGTGAAAAATGAGAGAAATAAAGCAAATAATAAGAAAGTTAAATAAAAATTAATTAACTAAGCAAACGTTACAAACCAAGGGACAACCTTGAAGAGATACCGCAAAAATGGCCCTGTGTGCACAGTGAAAATGTGCGAACGGAGTGATATCAGCAGCAGAGACGGCCCGAGGGGCGTGCTGGGCCCCAGGCGAAGCGCAAGAGCGGGGCCTCTTCTCTACCATGTCTTATGAGATAGCAATAAAATAGCCCAGGTGTTTTGTGTTTTAAGGCAAACCTGCACGCGGGGTATCTGCCTAGGATGAGGGGTGCCTTGGTAGGTGGACTTTCTAAGGGGTTCTAACGCGTATTCACGTTATATCTGGAGAAAACCTACCAAAATTCCAGACCGTTAGATCGACAGCAGCGGGATGGGTCCCGAACCCAGGACCTTAAAAACCTCGGCCGTCTACCATTTTCAGTGGCATAACCACTGTGCCATGGTGAGGAAAAAAAAAAAAAAGAGCCCAGGAGCGGGGCCTTAGGCGATCGCCTACATTCATACCCCTCTTGGGCCGGCCCTGTCAGCAGCGCCGCACTTCTTCTCGGCTGTCTGTGCTTCTGTGACCAGAGAGCGGTTCAGAGGGAAAATTTTCTGTTCGCACGTGCGATTGATTAAAGACTGTGCTGTAGTAACCTTCACTACAGTGCGTTAGCTAAAAAAAGCATATTTAATAATAGCGGGGGGGGGAGAGAGAGAGTAGAACTCACAAAAATCTAGAAGTGTACTTAATATTTTTTAAATTTAATATGTTAATGTGTTTATTCTTTAGTTTTTCCTTTGGGGGTTCACGTGCTCATGTGCTCAAATGAAGGAGCTGCCACTGTACTACTGTGAAAGGTTCTTACGTTCCGCCGTTTGGATTTTCAGGGGTATTATGAAAGAATACTATTACTAAGGATAATTTTCCTAATCTGGTTTTCGGACATTTCCTGTTCATACAAAAGTACACCCGTTTTGAATGTTCAGGGATGGTGAAAAAATTTCTAGGAAGTACTGTACTCCTTTCTAAGCAGGCTTCAAAATCTTAACCCATTGAAATTTCTTTCGCCGCCTGGTCGTTCTTTTCGTGTGACGCGCTAGTGTGATTCATTTGTTCTCTATTGAGCTCCGTTCGTATGTAAAATTTAATTTAAATGAAAGTATTATGGCCTCAAGAAAGTGGTCATTGAGTCGTAATATAGGTGATTATTTTATAAAAATTCCGAAAAATGATAATTTGTCTAGTGAGAGTGAAAGCGCAAATCATCAGGAAAAAATCATAAATGCACGGCCCCAGAACAAGCTATTTCAAGAGGAACAGCACTCACAAAATATACTTGTATGACTATCAAGCAGTTTGTAAAGAGGTGCATAATTAGAAGGAATACAATGATATCATAATGGAAAGAAGAGGTATGATTTAAATTAATTTTTTCAGACATTGTTTTTACTACGAAGTGTAAGTCCTAGCAGGTTCGAGCATTTTATTTTATCGGAAATTCGCACACCTTTCTCGAAATTCGATTACGTAATACTATATGTAGGCAGAAAAATAAAATATACAGGCGACATGTAAAAAATCGTGCCAAATGTCGGCAAGCAGGGCCTCGTATAGAGAAATTTTATAAGGCGGGAGGAAAATCTTCCCGGCCCCTGTCGTAAAGCACAAAAGTTTCGAAAAAACAGGAGGGAATGAAGGAATTTTTTTGAAAACTGCTGTTTTTAATGATTTTTATATAAAATGCTAAAAGGAAAGAGAGTGGGAGGGAAGATTTTCTGATATGTAGTGGTACTTTTAATTCATGTTCAAAGGTTGGAAAAAAATACTAATATTTTAATGGTAGAATTAACATTTTTGCTATCTAAATCATTCTAGAATTATGTATTCAAAATTTAGTCTATTTAAAAAAAAAGATTTTAATTACAGATCTATAAATGAAATTCGTAACACATTCTGAAAAATTCACGGACGCACTTTAGCTGAAAACGGACTTACTCTAACTCGCACAGGCCCAGGGGCGGCGACCTGTCTTGCCCCCCCCCTCTCCTAGGGCCTATGGATAACTGTACCCAAATTATTGAATACCCAGTAAGTTAGCCCGCCCCTTTACCCAATCCTAGATCCGCCACTGATCACAGACCATCCTAATGCCACATCATTGCTAAGTCCAAAAGCTACATTCTTTTCGGGATCTCAAAACTTTTAGGGCAAAAATGCAACAAGACTTGGCATACTTTTTTACAGGAGGAAATATTTTTATAGGATTAAATCTATTGTATTTCTTAAAAAGGGAAAATAAATGATTTTTAACTTGTCAGAAGTTTAGAAAAAACTATCTTATGTACTGCTATAGAAAATAAGACAGTTCAAAAATTTAAACACATTTTATAGGTCTGCACAGATATATCCAAAGCACATCAATGAAATTGTATGCTAAATTATACTTACAGGGCTCATCTTTTCTAAGACTTGTTCACATTTCAATAACACTTCCATTGGGCAGCTAAAAATATAATATATTATCAGTGTTATTCAAGCTGCTTACGGTAAATTGCAAAATATTTTAAATTATTTTATAACATACCGTTTATTTGGATCCGCCAAAATATCCAACAGATTTTTCATTCGATTTAGATCCTTCTTTTTATCTAAAGATAACAAAACTATTAGTTAAAAAAAGGGAAGGGATGATCTATAGTGCATTGGTCATATTAATTGGAAGATTCTAATGAATTAACTTACTACATCTTTTATGGGGTGGGGTGGTACTTTAGCAACAAAAAATGTATTATTAAAACCAAATTTAAGTTATTTAAATGCAAAAAAGTACTGTATTTGTGTTGATCATGTATCTCCCATTTGCTGATACAGTGCCACTTTTTCTGGCACTTAATTTTAATTTTGTTGTACACTGATATTCATTCAGAGAGGACTTGGAGACATGAGATTAACTAACTAAGGTTTTAATTTGCTCATAAATAAAACTTTTGCAAATATTGTAGTACGATTCATTGTGTCAGTGTTTTATTAAAGAACTCGAGGCAGTGTATGCATGTAAAATAAGTTGTCATTTGTTACATTATGTATTATACATGAAAAAATATGCATCATAAAAAATTCTTTCTAATTTTAATCTTAATTATTTTTGTTCAAAAACTTAAAATTTAAAGCTCTTGAACATGTATTACAATAAAATGGAAAGTTTTATTTTTATAACCAGTTTCCCGTTTAATTTATGAAAATATTTAATTGCTAGTCTGATGCACAAAGGATTTTTTTCTTTTACTGAAAATCAATGCTAAATTAATGACATTCACCTTTGCAAACATCTTAAAATATATCATCAGAGCCAAGTTTGTTTATATGGCAACTCCACACATTTATCATAAGTAGAAAATCTGATGTTGTACTTGTCCTAAAATATCATTTACCATTCTGAAATTCTCGAAATTTTCAGTTTCAGCAGCCCTAATAATCTCTGTACTTCTGACTACATTTCAAAAGATGTTCACAGAGCCTTATAAACTTAGGAAAAGGAAATACTATTACAATCATTATTAAATGGCACTAATGAAACATTTTATAAGGAATTAAAAGAAAATGATTTTAGTTCTGTGAGTCTTAACCAGATGATGATAGATACATCAAATGTCAATTTAAAAGAAACTCATGGGAAATCAGCTTTAAAAAAAATAATAATTTGATATATACTTCATATTTTAAAAGTAAAGAATTTGTAACTAGAATAATTTATTAAAGCATCATGTGTGGAACAATATTTATGTCACACATATAATGCTTACATAAATTTTTCTAGCTACAAACTCATGAACTTATAAAGCATAAACTGAACATTGAAAATAAGGAGGTAAAAATATATTTTTCAGATCAGCATCTTGGTTTAGCTTGGGGAAGGGGGGAGAGGGGATAGTAGCAAGCTTAAAAAAATGATAATGCATGAAAAAAAAAATAATTTTTGTATCTATTAGAATTGTCCTAAAGTTGCCTTGAAAAATTAAGAAACATGTGTCATTTTTAAAAGGTGTACTACCTTTGTAGAAAATGATGCTTTAATTAAGCTACCCCAATTCGAACCCATGTACCCAGTGGCAGAATTTTGTCATGCTTTCTGGGACCAGCTGCAGAAATACAAAACTTTTTTTGCAGCACAATATTTATATATTTATGCATACATGTAAACACTAAGATATAGATGGAGGTTAGATTCAGTTCAACACAGGCAAATTATACGTATAACTTATGTGATTCTTCATTTCCATGTAAAATAGGTTTGTTAATGAGTTTGTGAAATTTTTTAAAGATCTGGTTTAGCTAAGATTAATATTACTAATATAGCACAATCTACTAGTACTTCATTGTTTAAAAAGTTTTCAAACAATTTTACACAGTATATAAAGGGTATAGATGCAAAACTCATACTCTCCACCTTTCAAATTCTTAGAAAAATTGCAAAAAACTTATTATTATGACAGACAAGATATACTGGCACAATTTTTTTTATGTGATATATTAGTTGCCATAACAGGTAACTGCACATAGTCCTAGTTTGAACTCAAAACTGTAATAATTCTGGTAAAGGTAGAGTTCAATTTTATGGAAAACAAGAGTTTTGCAGCAAACTTTTAAGCAAGATTTTTTTTTTTTTTTTTTTTTTTTTTAAATCTTAATATGCTATTGAGTGTTATTCCATTGCATTTTCTATATATGCAGATAATTTTAATGCATGTTACTTTTGATATCTTAATGCAATATGATGTAATCCAAAAGTTAAGGGTGAAAGAGAAAGCCTATAGCTTACAAAGTATTTTTAAAAAAGAAGAGAACATCATTACATTCTTTCGTTATAAATGGATAATGAATTGTGCTTAACATTTATCTTTTTTTACAAAAGAGAAGTTTTATTTTAGTGATTGGACTCATTCCTCCTTTGATTATGGCTCAAAAGGGAGTGCATATCATTTTTGTTTCGGAAAGATCACAATATTTATAACTGAATAATGTTTCAAATAAAAATTCAACAGTCCAGTTTACAGGTATTTTTAGAATTCAATAATTTATGCAACTAGGGGCCAAGGCCCTTAGCCTTTGCTACGCTTGCTTTTCGTATGAGGCATTTGGCCCTTAATAGGGTTTATTTGTAAAAAAGGCATAATTTCAACCAACAAAACCCAAAGGTTGGATTAGATAGCATGTTACCAAACTACACATTGCTTGGAACATAAAAACTTAAACTTAAGACTATTTTTAATTATGTGAAACCCATGAAACACCTTGCGTATTAGCCAATTATGGTGAATTTTCATAATTTGGCGACTTGCGTACATGTATAGTTAATAATTAGCTCTAAGAAAACAGTACTTCATATGTTTTTTTTTATAAAAACTACATAACAGCTAGGATAGCTTGTCACCAATGGCAACTTTTCATTATTTGGCAATTTGCCCATGCTCACAACCCATAATTACCGCTCATTTAAGATTCACGAAAAACCGTTATCCATATTTTCATTGGCGCATTTAGCACCACGAATTATATCATCTCGCTGTTGGATTTAAAATAATTACTTGCTTGTTGTTGTTGACTTATATTAATATCTCAAAATTTGACTTCATTTTAAGTAAATTAACTTTTAAAATTCTTTGGCCGTTCAAAAGGAGGTGCCGTAAAATAAACCATTTCCTTAAATTTCCAAAATACGAATAGATTCAATAAAGCAACAAAAATAAACTTAAATGGCTTAGTGATCGTATAGATTTAAAAGCTGTACAAAACCGTTGGTGTTATATCTAAATTCCTGCAAAAACCCTATATAGTTCGAGTGAAAAAGAAAATGCACACAAAAACACTCTAAAATTGTGGAAACAATTCATTTATTAACATTAAACAACTATATTAGATTAAAACTCCTGAAGCAACATCATTTGCAACTTAACAATGTATTTACAAGCAATCTTAAAAATTTACAATCTTTATTCTTCTGCCCAAGGTTTCCACAATTAGGAATAAATCTCGATTATAATGTACTAACATAACATTTAGCTTAACAAATTTTACTACATTACAATTATCTTCCAACATAAAACTTATTGTTGAACATACTAAATCAATTTACATGAGGCACTCTAGAACCTAATTTCTAATCTTTAAACATCTATTTCATTTAATCCAAAGACTACAAAAATTTATTTTAATTGATCTTACGAACACCCATATTAATCAAATTAGACAATATTACAAGAAAATATCACTTATTAATGCCTCTTATTACACCTTAAAAATTAGCTTACATTTCAGGCTTAACCCACATGTCACACTAAAAAAAATTAAGTGGCTGACAAAGAAAGGTATTAGTTAAAGGAAGCATGCATAAAAAAAAACTTATCCATGGATTAGATATGGGAGGGCCCTCCTAGGAACTTCCTTTCACTCGAGTCTCATTGTCCACCATCGTTCCAAAGACGCCGTCTATCGTCACCATCGCTCCACTCATCTATCAGGAAGAAGACAGCGAGCCGCAGTAGAAGTCGAGAGAACAAAAACGAATCAGGAGACCCAGACGCCACCGCTGGCTCTGATATTTATAGCAATCCTCATACTCTCGTACTCAGACTTCGATTGCTGCAGCGAAATGTTGGCCATTGAGTTGATGTTTAAGTCAGCACTCTTTATTGACTTCGTGATTACGGCCTCTAAAAATTACTTTGTAAATAACGATGTGTATATTTTAGTAAACGAATATTCTTTGCACTTCCACTTGAATTTAATAACTCCTTATAAATTATTTGCAAGATGTAAAACACATCGTGAACGGCCGTAAAAATTCTTGTTCCTTGAATCTGGCAACGTCAAAGACGCGGGAACGCATGTATCTGCCGGGATCGTACTGACTCCAAAAGAAAATGGCTACCCAGTAGTGATTGTTGTAAATCAAAAGAAAATTAGTAAAAAATTAGAATTGTTAAAATTTATTAATGTTAATATATTAATTAAGGGAACTAGAAGATCGTTATACAAAAAAAAATTTTGTCAGCCACAAAAAAAAAATTGTCAGCCACCAAAAAAAACACAAAAAATACAAATGTAAAATTCATTATCAAAATCATTAAGGCAGTTTTCAACATATGTGCAACCCATTATGAAAGAAACTGTATCAGGTATTTCACTTAGAAAAATATGTATCTGTCATTTAGCGCGCAATTAATGACAAGCACATGGATCTCTAAATTACAAATCCAACTGACACAAAACCCCCCATAATGTCCTCACATACCCCAAAAACTTAATTTCTCTGGGTAAAATTAACCTAAATAAAACTTTCTTTAATTATTTTCATTTTTCAAAAAAGAACTTTTTAAATACAATAAAAACCCGTTAATTTTCCACTTAGTCCAAATGTTATTTATTCCCTACGACATAACAAATACCTTCCCCTTACGGAAAAAAAAATTGTAAAACAATTTTTTTTTTTTTTTGTGTACCTTTGCAAATGGCATAACACATCATAATCACAAAACAACATTATCGATACTGATCATATAACATGTATCATTCTCAAACACCATACAAAAATCAACAGTTACTACAAAGTGTGTTGTTGATAATAATTTTCTTTGGCCTCGACACATCATGAAGAAAAAAAATATACATATATAAAACACTATATCACACCTTGACTAGCACTTCATTTATAATTTCAAAAACAATACGTGACAAAGATACAACATCTCACTCGGTGAATTGTGAAGACTTTAGTGCAGATAAGTCCATTGTTTAGAAGGAGTCTTATGTTTTATGAAGATGGTAAAACAAAACGTCCCTAATTGTCCCATTTCATTCTATATGTAACCATAACTCCTTATTCAAGCTTGTCATCACACTGGAGATTCACCAGAAAGTCCACACTTTCATCTGCAGCTGTCAGTGTAGTCTGATGTCCAGTCTTCACTTAACTCACACTTTTTTTTTTTTTTGTTAAATATTGACCATACACAGTAAAACATTTTAACACATAAATAACGAAATATTACTTTACAAAACCTTGAGCATTACGTGGACGTAAATTATACCCCCCTTTTGGTTGTGGAGTAGAGATAACTTGTGTACTAGAGTCTGACAGACCATCGTTACCAACATTACCTTGCTCATTCTCTGTTGAGTGTTCAGAATTACTCTGATCAGAGCTGGACACAGTATCACTGTTTTGGCTATCTACTGGTGACCTGACCTCCTCTATTACGACCTGCGAGTCATTATTGGGATCTACTGTACTTGTGTGTTCATATCTCCTACGCCTACAACAAGGTAAAAATTGATAATTGAGGGGATCTATGTCTTGCTCTACATCCTCTAAAACAGGCTCATCATTCGCCTCCTCAGGTTTATTTAACTCAGGCATGGAAGGAAATACTATTCTTTCAGTGAGTTTAGTTAACCTGTCTACATGAACCAATTGTTGATCATTGGGATTGTTTACATGTACGACTATATAATTTACATTACTTGTTTTCTCCTTAACTCTATAAATCCCTTTGTTCACTACTGTGAATTTCTTAGATTGCCCAACTTTCAGCTGAGGTGTGTACAACAAGACTAGATCTCCTACAACTATTTTCTTGTCCTTACAGTGTTTCTCTCTATATTTCTCTTGGGTTTCAGCCGCCTTTATTAAATTATCTTTGACTATTTTAAATGTCTTTTGTAATCTGACCTCTATGTCCTCACTTAAATCTCGTGTGTCTGCATATGACCTGAAGGTGGGTTTAACAATCAAATCCACTGGTAGAGTTATATCTCTTCCATAAATCAAATGAGCAGGAGTGTCTTTTAATGCTGAGTGTATAGCTGTTCTATGTGCCAATAAGGCAAAATGTAAATGCTTATCCCAATCATGGCCCGTTTTATCTACTAAAAATTTTAACGAATTGATAATTGTGGCATTGACTTTCTCGACCACGCCATCCGAACTTGGGTGATAACTCGTTGTGAAATGTTTTCGAATTTTAAGTTTGTCATAGACCTTAAGAATAGCTTCAGACAAAAAGGAACTACCTCTATCAGTTATGAGATGTTCAGGTATGCCATGTTGGCATATAAATTTTTCAAAGATAAAAGTTATTGTATGGGTTTGTAAGTCTGTTACAGGGTAAGCTTCTACCCAACGTGTAAAATAATCACTTATAACAATAATATGTCTGTGTCCTGCCTCAGTGATTGGAAGAGGTCCAACTGCATCCATTCCTATCTGTTGAAAAGGTCTACTGGTAACTTCTATTCTTTGTAATGGCGCCTTTTGGTTTTTCTTAAATCCCTTTCTTTCCTGACACGGTATGCAAGACTTTACATAGTTTAAAACATGTTTATATAGTCCCCACCAAAAATATTTGTCTTTTATTCGTAGTAAAGTTCTTTTGAAACCAGGGTGTGCAACCGTGGGAGAATCGTGAGCTAAAGTTAAAATCTCTGAAATTAATGTCTTAGGTATAACCAACTTTTCTGGGTGATTCTGTCTATCATTAGAATTGTGTTTTAAGCAATAAAGTAAATTGTTTTTCTTAAAAAAGGTCATCTCATTAATTCTAAGTTCTACATTATCTTCATTTAACTGATTTAGTATTTCAGCACATTTACTGTCATTTTCTTGTAATGTTTTAACCCTGTCTGTTGAAAGAGATTCAGTGTGGACTTGTTCGACAACATTGATAGCATTTACAGGTCTCGACAACACATCAGCAGGAACATTTTGCCTACCTGGTATATGTTTTATCTCATAATTATATCCCTGTAAACTTAACGCCCATCTTGTGACTCGACCACCATCTTTTAGTTTAAGTGCATATTCCAAAGATTTTTGATCACACCACAAAATGAATTTCTTACCCCCATACAAATAATTTCTAAAATGATTGATGCCCCACACCACAGCTAATGCCTCTCTTTCGTATACACTATATCTAGTTTCAGCATCATTTAGACGTCTACTGGCATATCCTACAGGGTGTAAACAACCATCCTCCCCTTTTTGGCTTAAAACTGCTCCTATTGCAACACCTGAAGCATCAGTGTTTAGGGTAAATTCCCTGTTCATGTTTGGAATAATTAAGCATGGATAAGATATTAATTTCTCCTTTAATGTATCAAAAGCAATTTGTTCATTATCCCCCCAGTTAAAATTTTACTGATCCCTTAGTTAATTGTGTTAAAGGTAAGGCTATTTCAGCAAAGTTATGAATAAATTTTCTGTAAAAATTGCATAGACCCAAAAACGAACGTACATTCTTCTTAGTCTTAGGTACTGGAAAGTCTTTTAACAGCATCAATATTACGTGTATCGGGAAATATTTTTCCATTTGTTACGTGGAAACCCAAATACGAAATCTTGTCTTTAATTAATTGGCATTTTTCCTGGATGTTAATTTTGAGAGTGATTTTCAGTGTAACTCTCTAACTTTCAAGATGTTCCTCAAAAGTTGTGAAGAATAATAAGTCCTAACATCTAACTTTTTTCATGATGTTCCCACAAAAGTTGTTGAAGAAATAATTAAGTCGTCTAAGTAGTATTTATGTTCCCAATTGTTTAACCAGCCAAAACAACTATTAAGTATCTTTGAAAAGAAGACGAGCATTTTTGATCCCTGAGGTAGACGGATTAAAATGCAAATAAACCAAATTCTGTCGTGAAAGCAGTCCCTTATGAACTATCTTGTGATCGAGCCCTATTGCCGAATACCCCGAGCAAAAGGGATCAAAGAGATGAGAAAAACTTTGCTCCTTCTAATAATGCTAACTGCGTAACACATTTATTAACATTAAACAACTATATTAGATTAAAACTCCTGAAGCAACATCATTTGCAACTTAACAATGTATTTACAAGCAATCTTAAAAATTTACAATCTTTTTTCTTCTGCCCAAGGTTTCCACAATTAGGAATAAATCTCGATTATAATGTACTAACATAACATTTAGCTTAACAAATTTTACTACATTACAATTATCTTCCAACATAAAACTTATTGTTGAACATACTAAAACAATTTACATGAGGCACTCTAGAACCTAATTTCTAATCTTTAAACATCTATTTCATTTAATCCAAAGACTACAAAAATTTATTTTAATTGATCTTACGAACACCCATATTAATCAAATTAGACAATATTACAAGAAAATATCACTTATTAATGCCTCTTATTACACCTTAAAAATTAGCTTACATTTCAGGCTTAACCCGCATGTCACACAAAAAAAAAATTAAGTGGCTGACAAAAAAAAAACTATTAGTTAAAGGAAGCATGCATAAAAAAAAAACTTATCCATGGATTAGATATGGGAGGGCCCTCCTAGGAACTTCCTTTCACTCGAGTCTCATTGTCCACCATCGTTCCAAAGACGCCGTCCATCGTCACCATCGCTCCACTCATCTATCAGGAAGAAGACAGCGAGCCGCAGTAGAAGTCGAGAGAACAAAAACGAATCAGGAGACCCAGACGCCACCGCTGGCTCTGATATTTATAGCAATCCTCATACTCTCGTACTCAGACTTCGATTGCTGCAGCGAAATGTTGGCCATTGAGTTGATGTTTAAGTCAGCACTCTTTATTGACTTCGTAATTACGGCCTCTAAAAATTACTTTGTAAATAACGATGTGTATATTTTAGTAAACGAATATTCTTTGCACTTCCACTTGAATTTAATAACTCCTTATAAATTATTTGCAAGATGTAAAACACATCGTGAACGGCCGTAAAAATTCTTGTTCCTTGAATCTGGCAACGTCAAAGACGCGGGAACGCATGTATCTGCCGGGATCGTACTGACTCCAAAAGAAAATGGCTACCCAGTAGTGATTGTTGTAAATCAAAAGAAAATTAGTAAAAAATTAGAATTGTTAAAATTTATTAATGTTAATATATTAATTAAGGGAACTAGAAGATCGTTATACAAAAAAAAATTTTGTCAGCCACAAAAAAAAAAATTGTCAGCCACCAAAAAAAACACAAAAAATACAAATGTAAAATTCATTATCAAAATCATTAAGGCAGTTTTCAACATATGTGCAACCCATTATGAAAGAAACTGTATCAGGTATTTCACTTAGAAAAATATGTATCTGTCATTTAGCGCGCAATTAATGACAAGCACATGGATCTCTAAATTACAAATCCAACTGACACAAAACCCCCCATAATGTCCTCACATACCCCAAAAACTTAATTTCTCTGGGTAAAATTAACCTAAATAAAACTTTCTTTAATTATTTTCATTTTTCAAAAAAGAACTTTTTAAATACAATAAAAACCCGTTAATTTTCCACTTAGTCCAAATGTTATTTATTCCCTACGACATAACATCGCCACACTGGCAAATGTCCACAGTGTACTATAACTGCTATAATGGCATAGTTAATGCCACGAAATATTTTTACTGGTAAAAAATCCTTCAGCTGGACCGAACCAGCCTTAAAATAATCTGCATTTTAATTATTTTTCATTTTCAAGATATTGGGTTCTAACATTTTTGAACTCGCGGTTTAGATTCACCCTGCTTGGAAAGATACCATTTTGCCAGATCGTACCTAATGCCAAGATGGCACTTTTAAAATCAATTAGAATTAGTTATTCGGTTTTGGAAAAACGAATAATCGCTAATTCTAAACTCTTGTTGTCTAAGCAAACTTACTATTTGAAAATTGTCAACTTTGTGTAACACACTTTGAGTTATTCATTTCATATATTTTTTAATTTGGCATAAAATTGGTGTAATTATACTTCATGTTTGTCCATTTCACGTGATTCTACATACTTGGAATTGCTTTGTTGCAAAGGAATGAATGATTTAAAGCCAAATCTGGCAACCATTATGTTTTACTTTTTCAGTTTTTTATTAATATTTTCTAAACTTATTCGATTTTCGAAATTCAGCTTATCAGATTCCTCGAAATTTTTCGAATCCGTGGATATGTTTCTCGAAATTCAAATCCCCATGGTTTAGGAGAAGATAGTTGAACAAGCTCTTGACTGCAGTGGCGACAGCAGCCGTTACTTTTTTTTAGAATAGAGAGAAATTGATATTTGATATTTCTGAATAACTCAAATACCATATTGGTACTACCTGATTTATGAAACTAATCAATAAAAATGATTAATAAAATTAGAGCTGGGTCATTCCACGTCAAATCAAACACAAAACTGGAGAAAGTTCACCACACCAAATTAGATTTTCCTCAAATTTTATATAAAGGATTTATGGGCTAAGATATCAACAAATCTCAATTTTGAAGTTTCTACGATAGTTAATTACCGAGAAATTAATTATGCAAATTTTTAAAGTTTCTGCAAGATGCGCCAACTTTTTTCCCAATTCCTTAAATAACTCCTTACCTGTAAAAGTTACTGAAGTAAAACTTTGTTTCTAGGAGTAACTTTTTACGCTGATTCCAAAAATTTTATCGAAATTTGTGCAGCTTTTATAGTTTACGCATGAGCACTGCATTTGCTAAAAAACATCATGAATTTTTTCCGGCATGTCCGATCACAGACACGTTTTAAATTTTTATATGTTGTTAAGATGGAATAACCCTACATCCCAAAATAATTTCATCTTGGCTTTCTGCTCAGGAGCAGAGAAAAAAAATTGTTTGTATGTACCTATATATGAGGAGTTACATATGCTGCATTTATACTGAAGATGAGAAAATTCAGAAGCGTTATCAATTTAAAAGACATAATAAAATTGACTATCAGAAATTTAACTACTACTCCAGGCATTTGCAAAAGCTAGAAAATACATAAAAGTGCTTGCATCGGAAAACGTAAAACAAACAAACAACGAAAAATGCATATCACACACAGTGTTAAATTAAAAAGAATTCTAAAGTTAAAATTTTGAATTACTTTTAATTTAACCCTATTGTTTTTGGCAGTCATCCATCAGTCAATAAATCTTTGGAATTCTGTATGACATTCAAGTCAATAGAAGGAACAAAGTTTATTGAAAGAATTGAATTCCTGTAAGTTACAGTACTTATTTACCTTTAACAGAATGCGAACAAAATTGTGCTTTGGCTAGTTTTGTGGATGGATACAGCAATTTGAAATAGGTTTTACTGTATACTGTATTAAATTTTCATTGTTACAATAAGTAGCATAGTAATGTCAAGCACATTGTGAAATTGCACATTTGGTGATATATTGCAGAATAAATGTCATGTAACCAGTTATTCACGGCAAATTTTTACGTCTACCCTCCTAGGAGGATTATGTTCGAAATGTTCTGAAATCGATTTTTAGGCATTCTTGAGTGTTGTGTATTTTATACCAAGAATTTTATTGATATCTCTTTTCTTTTTTGAGATCCCACAGAATATGTGAAAACAACATTTTGGGCCTTTACTCTCCAGAAATTACGAATTTTGGAAAATACTCTGTAATCTAGCACCTCCGCTTTAAAATCCCACTCGTGCTAAACTTACCGGTAGACCTAATATATATATATACACACATGTATATGCTTTATTAAACATTGTTCTTTCTTTTGAGTTTAATATCATACAGAATTCCAAAGATTTATTCGCTGATGGATGACTGCCAAAAACAACAGGGTTAAATAAAAATAATTCTAAATTTTAACTTTAGAATTCTTTTTAATTTAACATTGTTTTAGATGCATTTTTTGTTATTTGTTTGTTTTACGTTTTCCGCTGCAAGAACTTTGATATATTTTCTAGTTTTTGCATATGCCTGGAGTAACAGTTAAACTTCTGATATCAATTTAAAAGACATAGGAAAATTGACTAACGCTTCTGAATTTTCTCATCTTCAGTATAAATATTGCATATGAAAATCCTGATATATAGGTACATACATACAATTTTTTTTCTCTGCTTCTGAGCAGAAAGCCATGATGAAATTATTTTGGGATGTAGGATTATTCCATCTTAATAACATATAAAAATTTAAAACATGTCTGTGATCAGACATGCCGAAAAAAATTCATGATGTTTTTTAGCAAATGCAGTGCTCATGAATAAACTATAGAAGATGCGCGAATTTCGATAAGATTTTTGGAATCAGCGTAAAAAGTTACTCCCAGAAACAAATTTTCACTTCAATAACTTTTAAAGGTAAGGAGTTATTTAAGGAATTGTGAAAAAAGTTGGCGCATCTTGCAGAAAACTTAAAAATTCGCATAATTAATTTCTCGGTAATTAATTATCGTAGAAACTTCAAAATTCAGATTTGTTGATGTCTTAGCCTATAAATCATCTATATAAAATTTGAGAAAAATCCGAGTTGGTGTGGTGAACTGCACTGTTTGATCTGATGTGGAATGACCCAGCTATTAATATGTAGTGAAAATTAAAAGATACAGCTTATACATATTATCATTTAGCAGTCACACTCCTACACTCATAATTTTTCTTTTAACATTATCAAGCAGTCCATATACAGTTTAGTCATTACTGAACTTGCATAGTTTGCGCAGAATAGTTTAACTGTGCAAGTTATAAATAAGTAAAAGTTAACATTAAAACTAAAAACTTTAAATGATACATTAACAGTAGAATGCTGGGGTATTTTTTAAGTTTGATAGTTTTTATAAAATCTGAAAGATAGAACTGCAACTTTTACTCATGCAGCAAATCAAAAAATATATATTTAGTCTAAAGTTAACTAAAAACATACTTTCATCTTTGTCAATGCGAGCTATCATTTTTTTCAATGGCTCAATGTATTTCGAGAGCTGTTTTCTCTTCTCCATATAACAATCTTCAGCTGTTCTATTAACTGGACTGGGAGTTGCACCAGGAGCAACTGTAAAAAATAAATAAATAAATAACAACATTACTTGAAATAACATTTCAATTGACTTTTTGCAATAGTTTATGAGTTAGTACAAAAGAAATGTGTTTCATTAAAATCTAATAAAGATGATTTCAAATCAAATAATAGATCACTTCAATCAATGTAATAGAATCAAATAGATAGATGATAGTATCAAATAATAAATAACTTGTGACTGTGTGTGTTTGCTGCCTAATAGCAAAAACTACACTTGTGCTAGCAAATTTATTTAACAATTTAACCTTTCACTGAATAGCTAGAAAATTAAAAAAAATATTTTGATGTTAATAATAACAAGTAACTATTAATTCTTTTAATAATAATAATTACATAGAATTTTACATCGGTATGTAATACGATCATAGTAATGAAATGAAATAGGGGAGGGGGTGAAACCCTCCAAAAACTGAATAAATGCTTAAAAACACCCTTTAAGAAAATTACTAAAATGGATGTATATACAATTTCTAATTTTGGTGAACAATATTGAATCTCAAATTCAAAATGTGTAAAGAAGTAAAGATTATTAATAGGAAAAATTAGGCATTTTTAAGATAAAATTACAGTATGTTTTAAATATTTTGATATGATTTCTTAAATAGTTTTTGCATAATAAAAAGCAAATAAAACTTAATTTCAAAACACACACTCCCTGAGAGCTGCATTCGTCTATAGCAATATAATTATAAGGTCAATTAAATATAATTAAAATACCCTTTAAAAAAATTAAAATACACAAATCTTATAGTTCTTTCCATATTTAAACTAGTGCAAAATGAAAATTGTCAATATTGTATTACGCGGTGTATTCAAAGCACTTCCAGGTGAAGCAACCCCAGGAGTTCGAGATGCATAATTAGCAGCTGGTGATGGAGTTATTTGAGGGTTTGGACTTTGGGCATAGACAGCTGGTGACTGAGCCATTTGAGACCTGTACACATAAAATAAATAAATTTATTATAAAACAAACTTATTATCACTATCTATGTAAAAGCTATACAAGCAACATTATTTATCCACTAAAAATATTTCATGATATGTGTGGGAGAGGGGGGGAGTAAAGCATACAGAAATGAAATAATGCTATAAAACAGCAGATGGCAACTGGTAGTTTTAGAGGAGGATACAGACTTTTTTTTTTCGGGGGGGGGGGGAGCTAATTTTTGAAAAAAATTTATTTGACCTAAACAGAATGGAGATTACAGAAAAATGGTATTATTATTATTATTATTTTCAATGGGCAGGCACTTGCTGATTAGGCATTGTCCACTACAACTGCCCAACTGTATTGGGCCATTTTATTATGGGGGCACCCAGTAGGCAGAAAATGTTGTTATAAAGCGGGCCTCCCAACCTTTTTACTACTTAGACTCTCTTGAAAGATTTTTTTTTTTTTTTCAATAGACCCCCTAATTTTTTTAATACATAAAAAATCACTATATATGAAGTTGAAGAATGATTCAATAACTAAAAAACTACATTTTATTAAACCTCTTTCAGTTTTACAGAATTACATTTGATTGTAACATATATATGTATATTAATGCGGTGGTTGTGGTTGATGCTTTTCCATAATATTTTTTATATTGAGTGCAAAATTAGTCAATGCTGATCTTAAATTATCGCATTCCGTAATATGTAGTTGATTTCTTGTTTTTCTTAATAAATTGCTCACTTGACTAAATTCTGCCTCAACCAAGTAAGAAGTAGGAAATGCGAAAAGTAATGGTTCAGTGATACGGGTTAAGTTCACATATTTTTTACGAATATCCTTAGAATTCCAAAATTTGTCGTAACCTTTTCCATGAAAATTAATTTTATCTTCCAAATTCTGTTTCCTATCTCCTACTCCTGCTACAGAAAATCTATTTATTTATTTATTTATTTTTAAAGTGTGCTAAATTTTTCAAGTAAGAGCTTAGTATTCACATGTTTATGCTCAAACAGTAATGCATTTGGAAAGTAACATCTTTTATAGAAAGGTATATCAAAGAATACTCTTAGAGTTTAATAATGAATACACACATAGTTAGTTTCGTCGCATTGGTAGTAGTGGCTAAAGAACAATTCTATCACACTTTGGTCCTGGTTTGATTTTTTGCATGGGCTTGGGTCTCATTAACTCATCCTTCCCATCATAGGGGGTAACACTGGCTGAACATTGGATGGCCCATAATAAAATGGCCAATACTTCGGCCGTGGACTGGCTTAAATGCGATTGATTGATGGTCAAGTGCGTGCCCATGGAGGGGAAAAAAAAACACAGTTTTACTCTTACCCAATACTTTGTGGGTGATGATTTGCAGGCGATGGTACAGCAGCCTGATTACTGTTAGGTCCTTGTTGAGGAATCTATAAAATATTGCAAAATAATTAAAAAATACTTACTTAAAATAATTGATAAATCAAAGTTATAGGTTTAGATATAAAGAAAATTATGTAACTACACATATTAAAAGCTTCTACCAGTTTGCAACTTTTTAAAATAAAATTTTAATATCTTGATGTTCATTTAAAGTAATAAACTAATACTACAATAATTAAACTCTGCAATTTTTTATAGAGTTATGACATTATTAATTGTGAAATATATTGTATAATTGAAATTGAACTATAGCATCATGCCTGGACATATATTTCCCTTAACTTTTGTTTTTTAACAGATAGTTAAATTGTGATGAATAACTTGTGGGACATATAAGAAGTGGTTTTATAATAATTTATACATACTATACATTTTTATTAAAGTATTTTAGATAACCTATCTTATTTATGTTATTATTAAAACCACACAGTATGCAATATGGATTTTATTTATGCAGAACTAAAATAATATGGTATTATCAGATGAGTAAAAATGAAGTTTTTTCTAATTTTGTAGGTGTTTTTGTGCCATTTTGTCTTTTATTTAAAGAAAAACTATTGAAGAATATTGCTGAGCTAATTTTACTGTTTATGAACATTCCAAAATCCAAAACATAACATTTGACAAAAAACTTCCTTAAAATATAAAGTTTAAAACACTTTTTATCAATGCACAATAATAAAATATTGAATTTTTTTTAAAAATGAATTAAATTTTTATACCTAAACTATCTTTTTACTACCAGTAAACATTTTCATAAATGTAACAACATCAATGTTGACTAACCTCTTTGTTTTGTGTATTAAAATAAAAAAAGTTTTTTGCAACTTATGTAAAATATAATTTGATAACCTATTATTGAGTTGAAATATTTATGGTACTATTCTGTGACACTTATTACATCAATGCTCATCCTTTCTTGTTAACTTTTAAATTACATAACTCTAAGATAATTAGTTGCATGCTAGAAATATACTTGGGAAAAAAAAAGTTGGATAGACACATTTTAAACACCAAAAGCCATTAATTATATCACCAATCTTTACTTTTTAACTGACTTAAAAAAAAGAGGAGGTTATCAGTTCCTTGAAGTCTTTATTTTATTTATGTTATTTACGTTCAGTGATAATACTTTACTGCATGGACCAATTTTGATGATTCTTTTTTTATTGGAAAGAGGTTACCTAAGGGGTAGTCCCATAATAATTTAGTCAAGTTTGAAGGTATTATCATAAAGAAAATTGGGAAAATAATGTTTTAAAACCACTGCATAAAGAGATGCTGCTAGTGGCAGTGATATGCCAGAGGTTGGCCACTTCTGGCAATTTACCGCCAAATTTGGAGCCAAAATATGTCCCCAAAACTGAATCCAGTTTGACGATATCTCCTATATTTGGTGAGAAATTGCCAAAGACTACTATCATTCAAGGGAAACTAGTGTCTTTTTTAAATATAGTGGTAATTTTTGCCATACACATCAAACAATGATTCCTTTTTTATTGAAAAGTGATAACTTAGGAATGGTCCTGTATAAATATGGTCAAGTTCTTATAATATGATCAATGATAAAATGGGACTCTCATTCTTTTGTATGCAATGTTCAGGCAAACTCTTAGGATATCGAGATACTTTTTTAGTTACTGTGATGTTGTTATGGTGAAGTAGTTTGAAGGCAGCATTCTTTTTTTTTTTTTAAAGAAAACATGCATTAATTGCACTGGAGTATAGCAGTAAAGCAGAATTAAACTTAACAGGGTATTATTTAAAATATTAAAGAAAGTCAAAAGAAAACGAAAATAGTGATAATTAAAGTAGATGTCATTATTATGAATAATGACTAAATAAAATATTAATAATAAAGTTAATTTTAATGTAAAAAGAAAAATTGGCAATATTTTATTCCCATTTGAAATAATAGTTCATCTGAAGCAGTATTTGAATTTATGTAAGTAAGATAACAAAACTTTGATGAAATTCTTCCATAAAAGGCATTTTTATTTATGCTTTTTTAAAGTGGGGTGGTAGCAACATTAGTAGCTTTTCATTATTTAGTTTTTTTTTTTTTTTTTTTTTTTCAGATAAATACTGAATCAAAATCAATTGTATAAGGCATTTCTCCATTCCAGTAGCAAGTATGGTTGTACCCAAGTTAGTAAACATCACAGAAGAAAAAAAAATCATGTAACCTTATAATAAAAAAATTAAAAAAAAAAAAAACATATAAAAAGTGAATAAGTGCCCTCGCTCCCCTAAGTGAAATCTTAGGGGAGCGAGTTCTGAGTATTTATATTTATATACCTCAAAATTTGTACAATTGTTAGCTGGGAAGAAAATGTTTTGGAGACTTAAAAGTTAAAAAAGAACTACATAAATTAAATGAACTATTTAAAAGAAACCTAAAAGTTTTTTTTTCTATTTTCAATTTGTATAGTTTGAGTTCAAATTTAATTTAAATCAAAGTAAAATGTAGGGTCATAATATATTTTTATGAAGGGGAGCTCAAAGTAATGCAGTGCTATTGTACTAAATATTGTGAAAATGCATTCAAGTGACACACAGAGGTTATAAAATACTGTTTTTGTTCCTATACTTGAAAACCGACTGTAAAATTGTCTGAATTCTGAATATTCAAAGCTCCTAATTTTTTGCATATTCTATCAAATTTTAAGAGAAATTACATATTACTAATTTAAAGAAGTATTTAACATTTTTAATTGTATGAAAATAAATGAATAAATATTACACAATGTCATTGTGAAATATTTCATCTATAAAAAATTTAAAAAGTGATATTAGATTTATGAGGCTTAAGGGGCTTTTATTTCGTTATAAAATTTTATGAAAGTGTATTGCATTTTTAAACATTTGGTGATTTTTCCCATGTAAATAACTAGCCATAATTCATTGTCACAGGAAAAGGATTGATTTTACAAATGCTTAATTTTTATGTATCTTGTTCATAAAAGAGGTAACAAACAGATTAAAAACTATTCTTAAATGTTCTACTCAGGGACATGCATATTTGTTGTTGGCATAGGTGTAAGTTACTATGGGCAAGAGGGAGCAATTGCCCCCTCCCTCCTAAAATTCAAAAAAATTCAGATATCACCTATTTGAAAATATTATTTTCTACAACAGGAAACATTTTGCCTCTCACACTTATAATACATGCCAATTTATGCTAATGGTTGCTGGATTAGATATACATAGTAAAGATTGAAATACAAAGATTCAGAATGTTTTTTGAGTTATCTATATTTTCATTATATGTAATTTCATTAATTAGTCCTTTCCTATTTTCAACTGAAAAATTGATATTTTAAAATATTTCTTAAAGTTTATTATTGTTGTGGTTGAAAAAAATCAAGTAAAAATATTCAACAAATTGTTAACTTTTCATGTATTGTAAACGAACAATGTTTAAACATTTTATATTAAACTAAAGGAGAACATTTACATTGGAAGGAGCAGGGCTGTGGCCTTGGAATTGGGATGAAATAGGGCTTTGCTGTGACTGCTGCATAAACATAGTTTCGTTAAAATTTCCTTGCATGGGCTACAGAAACAAAAAGATTTGGTTAAAATATACAAGAGTAATGTTTTAATTCATTGTTGGCTAGACTGAGATAAAATTATGTCATTTTATTTGCTAAAATATAAATTGAAATTACTGTAACACGAAAAAGAAAGAAAAAATCTTTGATTTTCAAGAAGTATGTAAAAAAAAAAAAAAAAAAGAAAGAAAAACTCTCTAATGTTCAAGCAGTATTTAAAAAAAAAAAAAAAAAAAAAAAAAAAAGAACAAAAGACTGAAAAAATGATATGGCAGAATGATACATTAAATATGCAGCAGTAATATCTTAAAATAGTTATAAGAATTTTTAAAATAGAAACAATGTCTATTTTTTTTTTAATGATATGTACATGCACACAACAGATTTAATTAGATTTGTCTGTGGGAAATGGTAAGTTTTATTACATTCATTTTAATTTTAATGAGAAAATCAGCAAATGTATGTACTTTAAAAGAAGTATTAAATAAATGTAAGCTTTAATAATAATACAGAAAACACAGAAAAGAGAAGTCATCTTGTTTAAAGGGGGGAAAGAAAGAAAGAACTGAAACTTTAAAATACATAAACACTAGAATAACACTGATATATCAATACATAGCAAAATATTATTAAAACATTCCAGTTTCCTTTCTATATAATTTGAAAAATGGATTAATAGTCAGATTTATAGTAGGACTTAACTGACAACTTAAACCTACAAAATGCATTGCATACAGGACATATGCATAGTATTTTTCTTGAAGGCTATACAAAATGTTTCATATATTAAAACATGCTGAATGCACATGAAATTTTGAAGGGGACTAGAAATATTGGATTTTTTTTTCTCTCTCTATTTTTCAGGCATCTGTGGACACAAAGAAAGAAAAAGTTATGAAGGAAACGAAATATCCATAAACTGACAAGAATGATTCTAAGAAAAAAAAAAAAAAAAAGCATAAATTCTAGGAAAACAAAAATCTCGGGTGAGATTTATGCAATCAGAATAGAGCATAGCATGTTAAGTAGACTTTGTGGTAGTATTTAATCAGTAGAGCTGTTCTGGAACCCTATATTTGTTGAAAGAGAGAAATTACTATACTCAACAAGATTTTAAAATGATTTACTATAATTATTATCAGTTTAAAACTGAAATCCATTGCTTTTTACATTAATGCATCAAAATAACACAAAGAATTTTTTTGAATCTAAAATATACTTTAAAAATATGGAATTGATCTTTTCAGTTGTGAGAAGATATGTTGCAGAACTAACAGATGCTTACAATTTGAGTGCTTGTGACATTGGGTGGAGGTCCTTGCACTTGCTGTCTGTATTTTTGGAGAAGAACATTCTGAGATAGCATCTGTGGCTGTGGTACACGTTGGGGAACTTGCTGATTAGGCATAACCCCTGAGTTCATGACTGCAACAAAGAATGACATGAAAATTTCAGACAAATGATCAAAATAGAAGCTCTATTACTTTTATGCCGATACTAAATTTTTGAACAACAGAAGAATAATTAATAAGTGCAAATAATTTAGATACATGTAAGGTAGGTAATTAATATTAGAAATTCAATCATGTTCTAACACTAGTGCAAATAATTTAGATACATGTAAGGTAGGTAATTTATATTAGAAATTCAATCATGTTCTAACACTAGAACCGCAGCGTTTCAGATATACCTAAAACCGCGGGCTGGGTCAAATTGACCCAACTTGCAGAATTCGTGTTGCAATGCAACAATAATGTTATATTTCAACGGTAATGATATTAGTTCAATCTTAACATTCGTATTACGTTTAATATTACATTAAAAGTGAAAAAAATATTGTTGCTATAATTCTTATTAGAACCGCGTCGCTTGAGATAGATATACCTAAAACTGCGATATGGGTCAAATTGACCTGATTTATAAAATTCACGTTGCAATGAAAATGACATAATGGTATGCTATTATACCATTTATTATGTCATTCCATTCATTTTATGAATGATAATGATATTTATTTAATTTGAACTTCGGATTCCAGACTCCTGGGAAGTTTTGGGTCAAAATGACCCATTATGCGATATCAGGTATACATATATATATATATATATATATATATATATAAAAAAAAAAAAAAAAAAAAAAAAAACTGATAAAAATTACGAGCTTAATTTTTTTACAGATAATTAATAACATAAAGTTAGGAAAAGTCACAATTTTTTAAAAAATTCCGTTCGTAACTTTTTGAAAAAAAAACTGAATCAAATCTGGTTTTGGGTCAAAATGACCCATCCCACGGTTCTAGTGATAAGACTAGTCTTTTGTCAATGTTATTTTTTCAATCAAATAATCAAGTATTAATTAGGCAGAACTCAGTTTAAAAACTTGAGTGACTATTTAAGATAAAATATTTATCTTAGAATAAAAAATACACATATGTTGAAAATTCTAAGCAATCTATCACAATATACTTGTATAAAGTGCATTTAAAAACCTTTTATGATAATCAATTTTTTAGTTTTCTCATTCAAAGGTGAAACTAAGGTTGAATTGATCCAAGTAGAATACACTTTAAAAGCTCTACTGAACTGGTTTTTTGAGAGTTTTAGCCTTGTTAAAGCCACACACATCACAATCAGATTCTTAAAATAACAAAAAAATTATGTTTATTCTAAAAATGAAAATATATCTTGGAATCCTATGCATGTTCTTCACAAACACTGGTTTAATTTTTACTTGAAGAAAGTTAAAAATTTTTTACTGCTAAAAACTCCAAAAGACTTTACTGTTAAACTGTGATGGCTCCAGTTAAAAGCCACAAACCTTATTTTTTTGTGTGTGTGTTTTATAATTACATTATCTTTCACTAGTGGTTTTAATTCTTTCAGGTATAAATCTTTTCACATTACAAGATGTATAATAAAATAAGATATAATAAAACTAATGCTAAATAATGGTATAATTCAAAATGCTATTAATAAGTAAAGTAAACTTGTAATAAAACAAAAATGTGGTTTAATTTAATTTATTGTATTTAATTTATATTTCTTTATAGTTTTCATTCTTGTATTTTATTTTATTAAGGGCATGCTTTATGAATACAGGAATGGCATACCCTATGAAAGTTTATATTTCAAATGCTAACTCTATATTACTTAAAATCATTTTATCGACAAATTAATAATGGGCGAGTTTTTATTTCATACATACATTTTACTATTTAAGTAAATATTTTTTATAGAAATGAAAATTTTAACAAATGAATTACTATTTTTCAAATAACCAGCTTCTACTTATAGGTAGACTAGCTGAAGTACCCGTCGTTGACGGGTTAGTACTGAATACAAATTTCTAAAAGCAAGAACTTTCGTCAGCATTGTAGGAGTACACAGAATGGATGTAGTATGTTGCCAAAGTAAAGAAAGCGAAATTATAATTTTTATGCATTGTTAAAATATTACAGGTTAGAGAGTAACTATGTAATATCACTTCATTCGCTTTAGTCGTAATCATGTGATGCGCGAACGAATATTTACACATATTGAAATAATTTTCGCAAAATCTCAAAATCTAATCAACATTTTTGAAAAATTGGAAGCCCAGAATTTAAGTTGAGTAACAACCTATCATGTCACCCAATTTCGTTTAATTCCCCGCAGTCTTTATTTCGTGCTGCTGGAACAAAAATTTTAGCATTTTTAAACGATTTTCGCAAAATCTGAAAATCTAATGAAGATTTTTTAAAAATTCGAAGCCTATGTTTTAAGTTGAGTGACCACCTATCATGACACCCAATTTCATATCATTCGCTTCAGTCGTTTTTACGTGATGCTTGAACACAAATTTATGCAGTTTGAAAGGATTTTCGCAAAATCTCAAAATCCAATCAGGATTTTTTAAAAATTCGACGCCTATGTTTTAAGTTGAGTGACCACCTATCATGATACCCAATTTCATATCATTCGCTTCAGTCGTTTTTACGTGATGCTTGAACACAAATTTACGCAGTTTGAAACGATTTTCGCAAAATCTGAAAATCTAATCAAGATTTTTTAAAAATTCGACGCCTATGTTTTAAGTTGAGTGACCACCTATCATGATACCCAATTTCATATCATTCGCTTCAGTCGTTTTTACGTGATGCTTGAACACAAATTTATGCAGTTTGAAAGGATTTTCGCAAAATCTCAAAATCCAATCAGGATTTTTTAAAAATTCGACGCCTATGTTTTAAGTTGAGTGACGACCTATCATGATACCCAATTTCATATCATTCGCTTCAGTCGTTTTTACGTGATGCTTGAACACAAATTTACGCAGTTTGAAACGATTTTCGCAAAATCTGAAAATCTAATAAAGATTTTTTAAAAATTCGACGCCTATGTTTTAAGTTGAGTGACCACCTATCATGACACCCAATTTCATAACATTCGCTTCAGCCGTTTTTACGTGATGCTTAAACAAAAAAAGCGTCACGGACAGAATGACAGACAGACAAACTTTTTTTTGAGGGTCGCATCGGATTCCCGGGTGCTTGAAACGGATAGAAATCGCAAAATTTTTGAATTCCAAGAAATGTACAGACAAAAGTCTAATTTTATTTATATAGATATAGGGGAATTTAAAGTTTGTCTTTTAAGTCTTACAAAATTAAAACATTTTTCAATAAAGTTAAAAAACTTAAAAAAAAAAAAAAAAAAAAGCTTTTGACTACGCCTTTCAAAAATAAAAAATAGATTTTGTTCATTACAATTAGCGTTTTCAAGCATGGTTAACAAAGCAGTTTTGCAGATTCAAGCACTACAAAACCAAACATAGATACTTACATCTTGACTGCTGTTGCATAACCATAGGACTCATACCCGGAGGATTTATGGATGAAGTGACAATATTTGGTCCTGAAGCCGGTGGAATTCCAGGGCCAAGAGGCTGGACCTGTATTTGAGGTTGAGGTTGTGGGGGTGTAGGCATCTGGCTTATAGTGCCTCCAGAGCCAAGAAGAGAGGCAGTCATCTGAGTTTGGCCGGGCTGTGACTGAATGGTCACTGTGCCCCCGCTGCCCTGTCCTGCCATGCTTCTTAAAGCGCTCATAGGATCAGATACTTGACTTCCTCCAATACCAACTCCAGTGGTAGAGGCCATATTCGATGGTGGAACAGCTCCGGTCATGTTCTTTTTTGAATCTAAATAAGAAAATAGCAGACATTGAAACCAATTAGTTGAACCATAATGCTCCACTGAAATAAGTCAGATCAATATTTTACATTAGATAATTACTGCATTTGACAATCTACAATTTTTGTTTAAGGTGGGCAAGCTATAAAATCTATTGACTGATGTTGTGATAGATATATATAATTATTCTGAAACTTTATGCTTGTATAGCATAAATCTTAGAAGGAAGTACTTCCCTTTTAATCTTCCCTTAATACAGAGGGACATGGAATATTTTACAGTTCTAAGCAACCAAGGGACATAAGTAATAAGTGACTTTACTACTACCTTTCCTTAAAATATGGTTTTTATCATATTTTAATTCTCTTATTCAAAATTTAAAAAATATGTTATCATTTTCTAAATTCTACATCCTACAGTAAAATAATGGATTATAATACAATTAAAAAAAAAATCTATCTGTTTCAAGCTGGGGGGAGCCAAAAGGGCCTTTAAAAAAGTTGTCACTTTGCCTGCGACGCTCTTTTAGTTCACTAATCTCGCAAAAAACGGCAAAAACGAATGAAATGAGATTCGGCAGCTTGTTAGGTGGTTCAACAAACAACATTGATTGATTTTTTCAAAAATCTAAATAGATTTAGATCTGTCAAAAAACTGAGTGTATTTTTGTTCACGACCACGGCTGCAGTGAATTTTACTATCCTGATAGGTTATTAGTAAGGTAACCGTGCGTCCCGATGTCCCGTTTTTAGAAAGAGAGCAACCCACGGTAACGATTTCAATAAAGGCCGGTAATAATCTAAAATCATTTAACGGCAGTGTCTGTTTAAAAAAAAAAAAAAACCTAACCTCCCTCCTTCCCTCCCCTATCGAGAGGCAAAGAAAACGTCGGAGGGATATATTGTTTTTGTGTTTGTTCTTTATTGTTCTTTTTTTTTTTTTGGTCAACTACTTCAATTTATTTCTTTTTTTAAAGTCATGTTCCTCTTTTGCTTATATTCACCTCCCCACCCCGACCTCCACTTTATTTTCCCTTTTCACTCTTGTTTTCTAAGAATTTTTTTCCTTCTGAATGACAACTTCCTTTTTTCTGCGTGTCCTTTTGTTTACATTTCTCACTTTCCTTCTTTTCTGCCTTGTGTCGGATGGTGTTTTTGAAGTCGAAGGGCTTACTTGCCCCTTGTACCACCCGAAACCTATGTCTTGCACTATTTTTTATAGTATATGTGTGTTTAAGCAATTTTTTTTTCCATTTTATTTTGAAATTAACATTGACACAAGCTTTTTTGCTCGTTTTCTTAACAACTAAAAGATACCCAGATCTTAAATTCAGTCTCCCTACACTATTGCCTTAAAAACCGTAGATGTCCCGTTTTGAGGAAGAAAATAAATACACTATTACCAAAAAAGTAGTAAATGTCCCTTTTGAAGGAAAATATAAATAATCATGTTAGTTATTAGTCAACTTAAATAACAAGCTTTGAAGTCTGAAAATTTATAAGATTTTGAAAAATTGTGTTGATCATGCTGCACAATTGCACAGTTGGACGATTTCAAGCAAAATATTGCCAATTTTGTCATAATTTGTTTTTAAAAATGGCCTTCATTTTTCGACATTAGACTAGTTTGACGAAAAAAAAAAAAAAAAAAAAAAAAAAAGGCATTTTTACGGGTCATTTAATTTTGAATTGATTTGATTTGTGGGTTTGCGGTCGATTATCTACACGAGGTATCTAGACTGAGGTGGGGGGGGGTCTTTCTAAGGGGGTCCTAAAGCATATTTACGCGAAGTTTCGGAGAAAACCACGGAAAACTCCGAACGGCTAGGCCGCCGTACGCGACCTGGGATTGAACCAGGCACCTCCCGTCTCCCAGTTAAAATCGCTATGCGCTCAAAAGACTTTTATACTACATCACCAGTGGCGTAGCCAGGATTTTCTTTGGGGGGTCTGAATCCCAAAGCCCCCCCCCCGCCAAAGCCCCTCTATATATTATATTATACAAAATAAAAGATAATGATGCTGATTTAATAAATTTTAGTGAACTTTCGGTGCGACAGGAAATCTCAATTTATTTCGAATACTCCTGAATCCACGTCTCTTTATCTCATTACCTTTCAAGACGTGTATTTTGCTTTTATATTTTGCTTAGACAGGAAATTCAGATCACGTACAGCAAAAACCATTCCTATTTTGTTTCAGGTTTGTTTATTTTTCTCCGTATCTCACGAACTTGATATAAAATTTGCTTAACTTTCCTCCATTCATCATAGCAACAAAGTTACGCACAAAAGTAACCAGTTTTTTCAAATGATTTGAATGATGAGGGTTGTTTAAACGTTTTGCTCTATTACGCGTTTTTATGTATGTATTCACAGTTAGAAATAGAATGAGTTTGTTATAAAAACACGCATATATTCATTTGAAATATATTTTTATGGTGACGGAGGTGCAGGGTATAAATTTATCATAAAAAGAAACAGAGTTCATAGTCCTTTTTTAAATGAAAATTTCCACGTTCAGATATATTATCATGAATAATACAAATAGAAGGGTAAAACAATCTAATTAAAATATATAAAGCATTATGTTTAAAACATTTTTTGTAGATTTTTTATAAAATTAAGAATAATATCTTTTTTTTTTCAATAGTGTTCTTGCCAAAAAACATTTATATTTTAGTTATACAGAAAATTTAAAAGCTATAAGTAATTCAAGTATCTACATCCCCTCCGCACCTCCTCTAAAGGTAATTCAGTTGCTAATTTAATTAAAAAAGAATTTCTATCCAATTCCGAATTCCTCTTTGAAACATTTTTCTCTCTTTTGCATAAATTTATTTATTTCTGTTTATTTCTATTATAAATTTATTATTTTCTCTATCCATGTACATAAATTTATTTATTTCGTAGTGCATGAAATAAACATTCATTAAGCGAATTACTTTTTTTCTACATAGATTGATATAAAATATGGTAACGGGTTCTACAACGAAGATACTTTCAAAAATCGTGTATAAAGTTTAAATTCTTGTTACTTGTTAAATGCTACAATCAAAGAAAAACTGGGGTAATTTTTAAAGCTCTTCAGATTCGGAAAATAAAAAATGCTTGATTATGAAACAAATAAAACATTAACATTTAAAACACTCTGATTTAAAGGAACATTTTATCTGTTTTGCATTTTATTTTCTTTTCATATGTGGCAACAAATCTTTGGAATCCAGAACTGCACACGCACACTATATGTGAGGTTCGAAAAATGACATAACATCATTCTCTCTCCACGGTATAACTAATTTTTTCAACTTTATAGTTACTATAGAAACAACAGGTTTATTGTCACTCAATGCAAAATTCAACAATTATTTTTTTAAAAAAAGTTTCTTTTCCTGAAACTATAGCAGGATGTAAATTAACTTAGAGTTACTTATCGTTTGGGAATCGTTTAGTTCATGGATAACCACTTTTTCGCAGCCGGGCCAAAATTCAGAAAAAAGTTTAACTGCTGGATCCCACAATGATTATTATTATTATTATTTTATGCTATTTATTTATTTTACAGGGGTACAGGGAGGGGAGGGGGGGGGTTACAGCTTCAATTGCATTATCGTTTTCTGGCAGATGACTTCTGGGTCAAATCTTTTCCTAATCTAACTTTAAAAAAAATTAAGAATTTTGTTTTCCTTTTTATATTATATTTTCGATTTTAACTATAAAACATAACTGAAAAACAAACATACTTATTATAACATGCTTATCATAACTTACATCTTTGTTAATAATATTTTAAAGTATTTATTTTTACTTTAAAAATTAACAGTTTAAGTTTAAATATATTACCTTCATTAAATAAAACATTTTTTAAACAATATTTAAAAATTTAAAAATAAAATCCGATTATTTTGATTAAAAAAAATCAGGAATATTATCATCCCTGCAATTAACACTATAAAAAAATGCTTGTATAGGTTTGTAATGATATTACTACTCATATAAATATGTATATACTGAGCGCAAGCAAAGGTAAATAAAAGTAAGAAACTTATAAACCCATACAATTTTTTTTTTTTATTTTATAAAATTTTTAAAGTGCAATTAAGAAAAAAGCTACATGATGCACGTTACATAAAATACTTGACTAAATATAACCTTCTTAAATTGAGTATAATGTGTAAATAAGGAGAAATGTACCTGCCAATAGTAAGTAAAAAAAAAAAGATAGGGAGAAGTTTAACACAACTGTATATACCGGGTGATTCAAAAGTCGATGTTAAAGCAATCCCCTCTTAAACCGTCGGTAATTGAGATATACTGTAAATTAGAAAGTTAGTCAAATGAAGAGTAGTTTCTAAATATGAAACTTATTTCACACGGTGTTCTATACAAATTAACAAATACAAAATTTAATTTTTATATGATCACCCCTTTTCTATCATTTATATTAGAGGGACTGAAAAGCAATGTCGTTTTTTAACATAAAATTCAAATAATTTTCCAGCAAGATTTTACTGACAAACAAGCTGTGTCTAAGCATATGAATCATATTTGTTGCATTTTACAGAAATAATTTTATGTATACCTCTTTTTTCCTTTGAAATCATGCGTGATATTATATATATATATATATATATATATATAGTACATTAATTTCATCTGTTAGTTTGAGAGGGGAAAAAAAAATATTAATCATCTATTCTTCCTTCAATTGCCAAAATACCTAGTTTTTTGGGTATTTACCAGCTCCACATCACTGCATACACATAAACGGCTTTAAAGTTTAATTTTAAGCAATTATTATAATTATTTTAAGAAAAAGGTGGTAGTGCTCTTTTTATTAAAAAGTTTGGTTAATATAAGATTTTGTATTCAAAATTATTCTGATGCTACATCTACCAACAAGTTTCTCAGTGTTTATTTTAAAAATGAGCATCTTTTCAATAATTTCTGACGTATAAAAAAGAATTTCCTTCGTACAAATAAATTAGTCGGTAACGTCTGAAAATTGAAAGGCTTTCCTGAACATTCTAGAAAAACTTTCCAGTGACCAAGATGGTAACCGAGTTAATTTTGAAGCACTATTATCAATTGTCAGCAGTTTCATATTCTTGTGATTGGCCGGGTCACTAAAAAGAGTCTTTCAAAAAAAGTAAATTTTTCCTTGAATTTGAGACCACTCTCAAAAGGAAAAAGGTGCAGCGGATCTAAGTTTAAGAGCCAATAAATATAAAAAAAGGGGGAGGGAGGGAGGGAGAGATATTAAGCCCCCCCCCACACGCACATACAAAAAAAAAGTCTCACAATGTTTACTCCTTTCAAAACTGTTAACCCAAAAAAAGGAACAACCAATTTTTATGAAACTGTAATATTCCATTATTTTTTAATGCATTTATTAATATTCCTCTTCTATGTATGTTGCAAGAATACTCATCGTAGAAATGTGTTTAACTAAAAGGAAAAACACTTTTCTTGAACGAAGAGAAATGCAGTCTTTCACAGAATTCCAACAGAACTAATATTTTCTCTGAAGATACTTCCCCTCAATATGGAGAAAACCTTCAATGACTGAAAATAAAGGAAGGCTGCCCTAATCAAAACAAACGAGAGGGAAGTAACAGTTCTCTTCGAAAACCGGAAATGGAAAATGGGAGATCGCCTGCCTACTAGATAATCCCCGTTTTTTCACAGAAATAGTTTTTAGTGAATGAAACGCAATTTTTAAGGACAACAATCGTTCATATGATTTTCGGTATAAGAATGACAACCGTCCTAAATGTCAATAGCTCACAAAACTATACAACCACGATTACATAACACGGAAATGAAAACGCTCTGAGAAAAATCAGGGGAAAAAGTTTCTTCTCTGTAAGGTCCATTAAGTTGTGAGATAAAAATTCTTAGCAAAGCTTTATTATTATTTCCTTAAAATATAATACATATGCCAATTATTTCTAATTAAGCGAATTTCGCATAATATAGCAAAAGAAATTATACATAAAATATAGGGGCCAAAAACTTATATATATATATGAACAAATGAAACACTTTTATCATAATCTTTTTATAATCATCTCACTACTGTCAGAATAATTTTGTTTTCATTAATGCAGCAACTAAGCCGGCTTCAAACGGGCATTTTTAAAGCAAAAACTTGTTTTAAACGGAAGTATTTTCTAATGTTGAAAGTTATGGGTTTCTTAAAAGCTTATTTTATAAAATACAGAAATTATTTATGTGGTTTGGAATGTTTTTAGGTATCAACAGAACAAATTATTTATCATGTGTTAATCTATCACTTTAAAAGATGAAAGTGACAGAAATTAAGAAGGAATACCATGATTTGAGACTTGTGGCTATTTCGATTGACTAATTAACTTATTTTTATCTCTATACCCATTTTCTAGTGAATTTTATCCGTATTCAGCAGGCATGGCAAAGATTACCCCAACTTTAAAAGGCTACAATGTAAGCTAAAGAAGTAGCAAAAATTTTGGAAAAAATAAATCAAAAATAACATTCTAATGATTATAAAAAATTGTACATGAGTAATGCGACCACTTACCAAAAACCACGTAAAGCAGGGGAGGGGGTCGTGATGGATTCAATTCTCTAACCCCCTGATCTCCCAAAACTTTCAACGCATGTATATTTTACAAAAGAATACCTTTAAAATATTATTCTGAGTGTACTTGTTTGGCTGAGCAAAGGATGACAACCTTTTGAACTCAGGTTATTCTTTTGTAAGTAAAATATATTGGGGAAATTAAATTCCAAACATCTTTTCTTTCTGGAGGGTGGTCACATAAAACTTACATAATTTCATACACTTTAAATGTTATTTTTCATTTAATTTGTCTAAAGATGTTGAACTTCTTTAGCTTTGTAATTGTAGCTCTTCAAAATAGAATATTCTTTTATGAACACCTTGCAGTTTTATATTCATTATGCTTTTTAAAAGTTTAGTATTTAAAGCAGGTGTTCTTAAAAAAAAAAAAAAACACACATTTAAACAACTTCATTACAGAATGTATGTCTGAAATAAAAGCGAGTAAGATGCTAGACGGAGCTGAAAATAATGTTGTTATATGACACAAAAGCATACAAAAGAACTATTCAGTGACAAAAGCGCGTTTAGGGACTTATGTGAATATAATAAATGTTCAAAACAGTGATAGGCAGCGACTATGCACGGCGACAAAAAGACTTCAGCTGTCCTCACAAAAAGAAATCGAGACAATCTGGCGAGCGCGGTGGTCACACTACAGCCCCACTTCGATTAATCCATTGTTTCAGACAGTTATGTCCCCATGTTTTACGTATTTCTTGTACATAATGGGCTGGTGCTCCATCCTGCTGGAACCACATTTTTCGCCGAAAGTGTGGGGAATGTCGTTGAACATTTCAGGCAGCATCTGTTGCAGAAACATGGGTAGTTTCTCCGGTCGAGAAGTTCCTGCAGAAGATTAGGTCCGAATAGGCGGTCGTCGATTATTCATACCAAAACACTGATAGAAAAGGTCCGCTGAAGTGCATGTTGATCGTGGATGTTAAATGGATATAGATGAGGAGGTACATTCATCTGCACAGAGCAGCGCCTTTACTTTTGAATTTCGATCATGCATTCTCTGATGAATATTGTTGGTTTGGGTGCGTACTATCACCTATAAAAGTTTTGCTCATCTTTTATAAAACACCCTGTGTATTTTATTTTGAAAAAGAAATCGCATCACAGGACACTTCACTAAACTATTGAAATTATTTAGCCGCCAAGTTTTTGACAGGTTTTCAACTAGTGTTAGTAAAATCTTTGAAAACAAACGCGCCCTGTAATTTTTGTTTAATGAAATTAAGAAAAATTAAAAAATAAAATATAACAAATTTAGTTTGATGTACTAATTTAGTTCTCTTCATTTAAAAATGATTCATCCTCTCTCTTTTAATAACCATTATCATACGGGTCAACTGAGAATAATTATAATAACTTGAATCATTGCTAAGAAAATTAAGGTTACTTACAACAATATACTGCTCATGAGCAGTGATTTAGAAAAGACTTCGTGACAGGTCACGGGAGAAATCGCTGGAAATACCACAATGTTAAGAAAATAATTGAATGAGAGAGAAATTCCGAAAGGAAATTAATTTCATCCTACAACTACAATTCAGATAAAAGCGTCACGCAACTTTTCTCACGGACGCAAAGTTCACGTTTCGCGACAGAAATTATATAAGGTTGCTGAATAAAGATTTATTCCTATCTGCGAGGAATGTTTATACGGCAATGTGCATACTTACATGCATACATATGCGTGTGTGTGTGTGTGTGGTGTGTTAATTCAATCGTTTATAAGTCATCAAAAATACTTTCAAAAGAGAAAGTATAGTTTAAACTATTTAAAAATCATCATTTATTGTTTTCTCCTAATTATAGACTGTCATAATTTATGCATACTCCTACTTACTCTGATCTCTGACTGAGAGACTCTGTAACAATTCCGGTTGAACCACTCGAAATAAAACTTTTATCGTCATTAATCCAAAGAGATTAAAATGTTACTGTCAAAAAAGTAATAAAATCTTCACCGTCTGTACGATCAGCTTGAAATTTTTCATAATTATGTATAAAGGTACAGAAAGCATTCTAAGCTACTTTAAAAATCTGAAAATCCACCCGCTTCCTAGTTTTTAAGTACTTTTTAGCTATTTTCAGCTTCATTTTATTTCCGAGAGTTAAAAAAAAAAAAAAAAAAAAAAAGTTATTCATTTGCGTGACAAAATTAGTTGCCGGAATTGACGTTATCTTGAAGTCACGGTCACGGCTTTGAAGGGAAAATTGCGATTCCAATTCGTTTAAAATAGTTTTTTTTTCCCCCCCTTCCCAGATTACATAGTTCATTTTTTTCCAGAAATAAAATGATTTCCTCTGCATGAGGCACTGATTTTAAGAGGAGCTGTTGCCACAAAACGAAATCATTTGAATGCAAAAAGTTTCCGCACGCATTTCTAGAAGAGTATGAAAGTCGGTTTCGGTATATAATAAAAATTGAATACGAAGTTATTTATTTCAAATGGACGAAGATTAAATAGTTATTGAGTGCAGACATATTTTTGTCAAGTATTTTTTCTAGCGCCCGTTGTAACTGCCTCTACAACGGGCTTTATCCTCTAGTTTTTATAAATATTTACATTAAAAATGATTACAGAATAATTTCCAACATACGATTAGTATTAAATTTTTGAAACGAAGGCAATGAAGATTGGGAGCCTTTTAAAGTTTGGTACAGATGGCGGGTATAAGAAAACCGAGGAAAACCTTTCATTTTACATATTTTTCCGTGAATACAGAGTTTTTTAATAAAATAATCAGAAACGTAATCATTTAAATGAAGTAATTAACTGTTCAAGCAAAAGCATCTCCTCTGTTTCAAGAATAGACACTGAATAAGCGCTTCAATTAAAAAATAATCGCAATATATCCACAACAAGTTTTTAAATACAGAAATGCAATACTAACCCGAAAAGAAAGTGGAACTGATAACTTATGAAAAGGAAACTTGAAACAAGACTAAAATAATATAACGCAACACAAAATTTAATATACGGGTGCTTTACAAGAAGTTCAAAAAAGCGTACAAGTGATTTTTAGTTCAATGATGCTACTAACTGTAATAAATTACACAACCATGAATGATAACTCAAATCTTGATAAAAATCAAAACCAATTTAAGTTACTTTTGTCGAAACGAATTCCTCATTTTCAAGCTAAAAACACTAAGGCAGACATGATTAGTTTGGTTCCTCATAAGCGCCCATGAGTACTTTTTTTTTGGGGGGGGGATGTCCATCTAGGACCTTTAAACAGTTTAGTACTAAAATAATACAAAATAATTCAATATGCTACAAAAATTTCCACTATTCCAACGGCTAGGGGAGGGGATCTCGAGCCCTCACCTGCCGACCTACATGAGCACTCATGGCTGAAACAGCTGTTAAAGTTTTTATTTTTATTTTAATTATTCGGAATCATATATTGTTTTTATGGCATTTCTGTGAAGATTCTAAAAACTAAAAAGACAGAAAAAAATGTCTAAACTATTTATCCTACCATATAGTTACCCTGACTCACTCTGTAATAATTCCGGGCAACTCATCCAAGATATAAAAATTTTACCACCATTACTCTAAAAAGATTAAAGTTAAGCACTAAAAAAGCAATAACATCTACACCGTTTGTACGATCCGCTAAAATGTTTACAAATTACGTATAAAAATATAAAAACAATCTAAGCTAATCTGAAAATCCACTCGTTCCCTCATCCTTTTTTGCTATTTTCAGCTCCATTTTATTTCAGAGATTTAAAAAAAATAATAATAATCGACAAAAGTAGCTGTTAAGTGAGAATGACGTCATATTTGAAGTCGCGGTCATCAGGCTTTGAAGAGAAGTCAGTTCGTTTTAAATACTTTTTCCAGATAGCATAGTTAATTTTTTTCATTGAAATAAGTCTGCTTGAATGAAGCATTGATATAAGAGGGGCTACACAAAACGAAATAGTTCGAATGCGAAATTTGGTGAAATCAATGTGTTGCGTTGAACCGTACGTTGAACCGTATATACGTTGAACCGTATTAATGATTCACCCGAAAATGTCTTATAAAAGTCAAGTACCGATTGAACCCAGATTTCGGTTCAACTGGGAAAAACAGAGTTTTTCGGTGAACTAACATGGCCTCCGTTAGCTCGCGTTAGGAGGTCAGCGGCGATTACAAAAAATAAGAAAAAACTGCCTCATTAATTCTTCGAAAAGAAAAATCTTCCAAACAAGGAAGAAAGAACCTTTGTTAAAAAATATAGGCTGTGTAAAGGAGCTACCACAGTTGAATCAAATAAACAAGTTTGACAGCAATGGCTATCTATTCATTTAAAAGAGAACAGAAACTGATTATAGCTCATAACTCATCTATTTTTTGAGTTACTATTACTTTCTAAATCACGTATAAAATACCAGAGCTCAATATTCTATTTTTAACAAGAAATTTTTTTATTGCAAATGGAGATACAACAATGCTATATATAATTTGTTTTTTCTAAAACATTTTGTCAGTCGTGGCTTAGTTGTCAACGCGCGATCATTTGAACCAGTCAATGTGAGTTCGAGTCCCGAATAGAACTTTTCTTCTAGTAGTGTGTATTAATTTTGCTTTATAATGGTGCTCGAAGAAAAACCGCTAAAATGGTGAATCTTAGCACCACATTTTTCAAAATACCGGTTGCAGCTAAATTGGCACCGGAATTTCGGTTAAACGTTGAACCATATTTTTAAGAGTATATTTAATTTTAGGTGGACAAAGACATGGATGTAACTGCCTTCACAACGGGCTTTGACTTCTAGTATACTATGCTTTTAAAATTAGTATTCGAACTGTAACTCTTTATGCAGCGTATAGGGTTTTTTTTTTTCCTTTTTTGAAAAGCGATAGATGACACAGGACTTTCAAACAGCTTTAAAAACAAGCTAATAATGTTAAACACTCGAGAAAAAGTAATAATGCCCTTTCACCAACTGTTTCATAAACTATTAGTAATAGACAACTTGCATGCCTCGTGCAACTTTCATAAAAAAAATTCATAAGCACAAAAACTGCCTTCAAAAATGTGCCGCAGTGTAAATCGTTCAGGGAAATGTTGAAAAATTCCGTATGTTTAGCCTTTTCCCCTGAGTATTTCGTAACTCCTATATAGGTTCATTGTTAGTAATTGTTCACAGCACAACTTCTAAAGAAACATTCTAAATTATTTCGAGTCTATCGAAATTCAATTCTTTAAAAATCCGTTCAGAAGTTGTTTGATTTCCTAAAAGAACATCCTTAAAACTAGGGGAGGGGGGGAATTATGTATACATATATATTATTTAGCTTACTATAAAAAATATTTGTAGTATTTATACACCGTTTTTTTTTTTTTAAATAAATAACATAGCCGTGTTTATCTATCCTTAAGTAAATTAAGGAAAATCGTAATACATAATCATCGTAGATGAGATAACGTTTGCATTGCAATTTTTTTGGGAGAATCTCAATTTCCCAGATTAATGTAATCAAATAAAATACGTTGGCATTTACGAACGCCCCCTCCATCTGACCCGAATAACGAGATGTCTCCAAAAGGCTGACGGTGAGCGTGAAAAAATGCCACCCACTCTCCAGGAATTAATTCCGTACAAGAGTCGATACATTATATCAAGTATCTCAATAGCAACTGTTTACAATTTCTGGAGGCATCTTCATTCTTTTTTTTTTAATTATTATTATTAAAGCGGAGAAATATCTACAACCAAAAGCGGGTTTATAGTGAAGTATTGGTTTACAATTTTCTTTTAAGTATTTGGGGATGTAAAATAATACTAATAATAATAAATGCCGCAAACAACAAAAACGACCAAAAACTTTTGCTGTTAATTGAAAAAAAAAAAGCGCTCAAGACAACGAATCTCGGATTTATAGTGTTACGTTATCGGGCAGATGATTCAAACCTCAAAATATCTAAATTGCAATATTGAAATTTCTTTAACACTTAAAATGAAAAATCAATAATTGAACCTTAAAGCTTAATTCGAAATTACGGCTTACAAATCGTAAACAGCATGCCGGCTCTTAAAATAAAAGAAAAATAGCACACCAAATAAAATAATAAAGCGATACTAATTTTGAAGGTAGAACATAACATATCTAAAAGTATGATGAAATGAAAATTTGTTCGATAAGAAAAAGAATTTATTTTAATACTTTCCACACACACACACACACACACACACACGTACTAAACTGAAACTACAGTAGTAGTGCTAGAAAAATGCATTTCTAAAAATATAAACGAATTAGTTTAGTGCTATTTCGCAGATAAGATACATCAGGATATCAACCCAATCTCACAAAATCTTCAATCAATCTCACAAATTAATATCACGAAAATTGAAGTTCAGTGAGAGAGATTAACTTGAGATTTGCTTTAATAGTAGAGCACAACTGTGTCATCAAAGTAAGAGTACCCTAGTTTTGAGTTTATTTTAAATTATGTAGTTGAGTGCATCTTTGTATAACAATTACACACAAAAATGATACGTTTTGAAACTGATCTTGATTATTGAAACATCATACCGAGTTACTACCTTTTAAAACTACACGCTTTCTTGTTATTGTTCCCATTTTTACCATAATACTGGCGATATCTAGAAACAAAATTCATAGCCCTTATACCTGAAAGCTCCCTAAAAATTATGGGACCTCGTAAGCGCCCCATTCTAAATCACGCATCGATCGCTTGGGCCCCCGAAAACTCTCCTGCGCAGGACATCGCCGCGCACAGGAATGGCCCAGCGGCATCCTAAAAATTAACTTGTATTTGTTCTTCGATTAAATAAGCTACCAAAAATTCCCTCCATTAAATATAAATAGCGTGCCAAAAAACAAGGTTTAAGGGAAAAGGCAAAAGATCTAAAAAAGAAACATAAAACGTTAAGGCTTTTGAGCTCGTTTTAAGGGTTTATCGCATGAGGGTTAAAATCGATACACCGGGAGAGACCATTCCTCATTTAAGGGAGATTCTCCTGGCAAAATGGGATGAAGGAAGATATTCCACGAGAGCCCAGGAAAATGGATTTGATCGGTTAATAAATGGTTATTAATAGTTAATGAGGCGGCAGAGTGAATCAAGATTGTATGCCCGAAATACAAAGTAGCGAAGTCATAAATTGATTCAAAAATTTCAGCGCCCGGATAATTGCACGGGTTGGTGTAAGACAGAGAATTATTCGGGGGGAGAGGGGGAAGGATTAAATTGCTCTAATTATATTAGGAAAAATAGTTTCATTAGGGTTAAGTGTGTAGAATGTTTTAATTATAGACATCGTTAAACGAAAGCTTGGTGATTTTGAAATCAGCCTTAGAATTAATGAATTCGTAAAACATATATGCAAAGAGTAACGGAATTTATACGAGCATGTTATTCATTTTCGCTCCTCGTAAAAATAAACAAAAGGAAATTATTTTAAAAATATATAACAACGTGGAGCTCATTTTCATTTCACGAAATTTGGAAGTCAAATAATCTGTTTACCATCTGAACTAAGAATCGGATTAAAAGGCTTCAGTAAGAAAAATGAAAACCGAGTCAAGTTTTAGAGAAAAAGTTAATTTAAGCGAGAAATGAACGTCAGATGCGAATTCTGGAACACTTTGTGATTTTCGTTCTAAGCTGAATACAGGACTTCATTTCAAAATGCGTCGGAGAACTGAAATTAATCAAGAGTTTAATTTAATCCCATGTCATGGACTTGGGATTAAATTAAACGCTTTATTAGAATTATCTCTCTCTCTTTTTTCAATTAAAGTGTCAAATCATAACACGAAATATTTCTAAATAAAAAGTGACATATGTCACTGTTGCGCTCAACGCTAGCTCACTTTGCTCGGATTCGATTAGATATTTTAGATTGTTTCCGTTCTTTTACTTATAAGCAAATATTTCCATATTTAAAAAATGACTTAAGTAATTCTTTTCCTAAGTTTTAGCAGAGCAACACAGCAAAGATACATTACTTCATGTATATCTGTGTAGGGATGGTTGCGATACGAAACGAGACAGGGCAAAGCTTTATACAACAGCTTTTATAGCAAACGTCTAAGTTCTTACAGGGTTTTGCGCGACGAGACAAACATATTTTTCGTTTCTCGTCCACGCGAAACGAAATAGATATGCGTACAGTGTTACTACGCATTAAATTTCGAAAAAAATCTGGTTTGGCTAGTCCAACTATAAGCTCAAACTCGCAGTTAGCTAGTGAAAATTATCTAGTGACTTAAATATTATCTTTCTCGCTTCATATTAACGAATTCGGGTTTTACTTTTTCACTTTTTCAACTACTAAACTTACAATTCTGAGTATCGGAAAAATATTTTATATTACATATCCGCTATATGAAATCTGAAATTAATAATTTACATTACTAGGGGCCAAGGCCCCCAAACTCGCAAGCCTCGCTTTTCGTATGAGGCATTCGGCCCCTAATAAGGCTTATTCGTAAAAAAGACATAATTTCAACAGACAAAACCCGAAGATTGGATCAAATAGAATGTTACTGAGATACACATTGCTTGGTTCTTGCATGTTCATTGGTACATAAAAATTTAAACTTCACACTACAGTAGGACCCCCCCCCCCGCTCCTCAATAATCACTATTTGCACTGCTCAGAAACAAAATGATCTTTAATGTTGCCATTCAAAAATTATTAATTAGGAGCTAATGCATAATAAAATAAGAACATCGGTCTCAATTGTATTTTTAATTATGTAAAACCTATGGTACACCTTGCGTATTTGCCACCCATGGCGATTTTTCATAATTTGGTGACTTACACACCCAGGGGTATATATGTATACTTAACTATTTGTTTTAAGAAAACAGTACTTCATATGTTTTCTTTGATAAAAAGTATGGATTAGATAGGATAGCTTGCCATGCCACGAATGGAGACTTTTCTTTATTTGGCAATTAGAAGTGAATTTGTGATTTTAGAAGTGAATTTGTGGTTGAAATTTAATGTTAGAAATTGGTTGATACACCATGTAATGTATCAATGGTTAAAATTATGCTCAATAACATATATTCTGCTCCTATATCTTAGGTTCAAACTGCCAGAAAATAAAACAGTAAACTTCCACCTAAAGATTGCTTTTAAAATTAAATAATAAAAATCTTCTTTCTTTAAAAAAAAATTACAAGAGAATAAAATGAAATATCAGTATTCCTCTTTTCCATGTTTTTTATTTTGCTGGAAAATGCATCCACGTGTATTTTCCTTTCTACGAATTTTTCCTTCAAACTTCCCAAATAGATTTCTTTTTAATTAACTAGAAGCCAATGCCCCCAGACTCGCTACGCTCACTTTTCATATGAGTCATTCGGCCCCTAATAAGGCTTATTCGTAAAAAAGACATAATTTCAACAGACAAATCCCAAAGATTGGATCAGATAGAATGTTACTGAGCTTCACATTGCTTGGTTCTTGTCTGTTCATTGGTACATAAAAATTTAAACTTCACACTACAGTAGACCCCTTCCCCTCATAACACGGAAGATATTTTGTTATGGGAATCCGTGTTGTACGGTTCCTGAGCTATACTCCACCTGGAGTGCGGACCGCTTATATTCGCTGTTAAAATTATTTCCACTCCTCAGAAACACAATGATATTTAATGTTGCCATTCAAAAGTTATATTAATTAGGAGCTAAAGCGTAATAAAATCAGAACACCTATTTCAGCTGTATTTTTAATAATGTAAAACCTATTGGACACCTTGCGAATTTGCCACCCATGGTGATTTTTCATTATTTGGCGACTTGCGTACATGTAAAGTTAATAAAAGCTACGGAACAGATAGGATAGCTTGCCACCAATGGCGACTTTTCATTATTTGGCGATTTACACATGCTCACAATCTATAATTACTGTTCATGTAAGGTTACCGGAAAACCGTTATCCATATTTTCATTTACATAATCGTTTGCAGATTGGCGTACTTAGCACCACGAATTATACCATCTCGTCGCGCTAGCAAATATGCAAAGTGTACTGTAACTGCTATAATGGCATAGTTAACGCCGCCAAATATTTCTACTGGTAGCAAATAATCCAGCTGGACGAGAACCGGCTTTAAAATAATCTACATTTTAATTATTTTTCATTTTCAAGATATTAGTTATTCTGTTTTGCAAAAACGAATAATCGCTAATTCTAAACTCCTGTTGTCTAAGCGAACTTACTATTTGAAAATTGTCAAATTGTGTAACACATTTTGAGTTACTTATTTCATATAGTTTTTATTTTGGCGTAAAATGGGTGTATTTCTACTTCATGTTTGACAATTTCACGTGATACTACATACTTGGAAGAATGAATGATTTTACACCAAATCTGGCAACCATTCTGTTTATTTTTTCAGTTTTTTATTAATATCTTTTAAAATAATTCGATTTTCGAAATTTAAGTCAGCTTAGCAGGTTTCTCGGAATTTTTCGAATCTGTGGGCATCTTAGTCGAAACTTAAATCCCCACGGTTTAGGAGGAGATAGGCCAACAAGCTTTGACAGCGTCAGCGGCCTTTACTTTTTTTTTTAGAATAGAGAGAAAAGCATTTTATTAAAATACAAAATATACTACGGGATGAAATAATACTTTTCAGAAAGGATTTAGAAGTCGGTTTTAATACAGGATTGTACAGTTTTTTTTTTTTTAACAAAACTCGTAAATGTTTGATATTCGAGAATCTTTATTTACAATTTTATTTGCAGCGCGATTTAGCAGTGTCAATAAATTTGTAATTCATTGACACTGCTGATTCATTGACACTTGAAATTTACTGAAGAACTTCACAGTGTCAAGTCAAGTGTACAGTGTTGAAATTACCCGAGAACTATTTAATATTTTTCTAAACAAAGTTAAATAAAATTTAAAATTCTAAATGTTGTAAAAAAAGTGTCCGTTTCTGAGATGAACAAGATAAGTGGGTGTGTAGGGTCAGAATATATAAATAATATATATATATATATATATATATCTTGCGTGTTCGAAAGCTTAAATCTTCAAGATTGCAGGCATCTTAAAGCGTCCCACCCCTAAAGTACATTATGCGTTTAATTTATGCAGACACCAATTTACATTAAACTGACCTCCAACCCAACCGTACATGTACATTACGTATTGCCCTAAAAATAATGCTGAATTGCACATGCTGGGTAAATAGAATTGCACTGGAAGGCAAAAAGAATTATATCACAGAAGCTTTATCATCACACCCACTTCAAACATAAAACGTGTTGCATAGCTGCTAAAGTCACATCAAAACAGTCGATGATGTAAACTAAGCTGGAGGAAAGAGAACAATCAGTCTGACATCACTTGCCATTACTTTTTATGGTGAATTTCCAGCTGTTTTCATTAAAAACAATACAAATCATTACGAACGCAGAAAGTACGTTAAGCTTTGCACATGAAAAGTAACGCTTAAGCTAAAACTGGGCTATGTTCACCAGCTTAGTTCTGTATCCCACTTTAAATGCAGATATGTAATTCATGTAGTCGGTCAAATTTTTCTTGAAGATAAAAGAAAAAGTTATCTTTCTTCCAAATTTTATTTTCGAACTTGGAAAACTTCATAAATAACGCACAGTGCTTTTTATCGCATCAGTTGAGTTAGAAACTCAAATTTAATCCGAAAACAGCGGAGTTTTTCGATGCCTGTTCTAAAACAAAAGAAGGGGGGGGGGGGAATCTTTGAAAGGAGGCTATGAGAAGGTGTGGCTGGCAGTTTAATGGAGGGCAAAATAAATTTAAATGTAAAAATTTTCATACCATCACGAATTCATGATGGTAGCTTCAGTAGATGGTTATTCGAAGAGGCTTCAGTATATATGCAAAAATTTCTCCGTCGAACAAATATAATATCCTTGATGAAACTTCAGTCAGCTGGTCTGCTGAGTTGTCGCTGTATATAAATGGGTACTCTTCTTATAATGATGAGTTAAAAAGTTTGAAATTAAGTGGAAGTGCACGTAAAAAGTGGAAATGAAAGGCTAAAAAAATACATGTATTATTATTTACGTTTGATTTAAGAAAGACGGCTAGTCTTGGTAACTTATAAAATATTAGTTGTGGATGATCTCCAAAGAAAACGCGAATAATAGTATTTTCTTGTTCGCAAGCTAATACTTGTGTGGTATTAAAGCAACACCTTCTCAACATAAAGGTTAAAATGCTTTTATAGATAACATTTAATGTTATTGAGCATGGATTATGACAAGAGTCTATTCCGCTTCAGAAAAAAATTATAATTTCACAAATAAATTTACAATGTGAAACGAATGCTCATCCAATGATAAAACAGTGTATAAAAATTCACTTAAAAACATAAGATAGAGTACGTAATACGGTTTAATTCAGGCACAGACTGGCCAGGTCGGCGATTGCCGAGGGCCCCCGACCTAAGGGTGCCCCACCGAGCCCCAATAATCGATATAATTAGTGCAATTTGATATATATCAGAGTAATATGTATGAAAGTAATAATACTATTTTTTTCCTAGTAACCTTTACACAGTGGCGTAGCGGAGGACCCCCCACTGATCCCGCGGCGTCAGGGCCTCCCCGAAGAATCAGGGGCCATAACAGCTTTAAAATAGTTAAACGCGGTTTTTAGGCACGTACGCCTAATTTTCAAACATTACACATCCTAATATTCTACAGGGGTGCAGGATATGTCCGAACGAACGAACGAGGTTCGGGGAAAATTATTAAGTGCTGGGGAAACTTCTCTCCCGAGTGTGTTTACAGAAAAGAAAAGAAAAAAAAAATGTAGAGATTTTTTGTAGAGATATTATCAAAAGAAGCTAGCGATAGTTGCTTAAACTAGAATGAAAATATGCTTCAGCTTTGGGGAAATGTTGAAAAGCAAATTGTGTTCTGGGGAAATATTGGTCCCTCGACATTTTTTGCACCCCTGATATTCTATTTCCTCTAAATTCCCCAGTAAGGGGCCCCTTTTCAATCTCTAGCCGATGGCACCCAAAGGAGCCAGTCCGGGCCTGGTTTAATTAATCCATAGGTCCAAATCTAATTATACACTAAAAGTTTGTGAAAAATAGTATTTAAAATATATAAAACGTTTAGAAAGAACTTAAAAAAATTGTAATAAGCAAATTAAATTAATATGAAATGATAATATGATGAATCCACCAAAAACTGTAACTGAATTCATTACTTAAACGAATGTTGAATAAGTTTCAATAAAATAATTTTTAATTTAATATTAATGAGTAGTTCTTTTTTAATTTGTAGTTTACGGGACGGTTAATATTTATTTTTAAAACTAGGGGCCAAGGCTCCCAGACTCGCTAGGCTCGCTTTTCGTATGAGGCATTCGGCCCCTAATAAGGCTTATTCGTAAAAAAGACATAATTTCAACAGACAAAACCCGAAGATTGGATCAGATAGAATGTTACTGAGCTACACATTGCTTGGTTCTTGCATGTTCATTGGTACATACAAATTTAAACTTCACACTACAGTAGACCCCCTCCCCCTCATAACACGGAAGATATTTTGTTATGGGAATCCGTGTTGCACGGGTCCTGAGCTATACTACACCTGGAGTGCGGACTCTGCTTATAATCGCTGGAAAAATTATTTGCACTCTTCAGAAACACAATGATTTTCAATGTTGCCATTCAAAAGTTATATTAATTAGGAGCTAAAGCATAATAAAATCAGAACATCTGTTTCAGCTGTATTTTTAATAATGTAAAACCTATTGGACACCCTTCGAATTTGCCACCCATTGCGATTTTTCATTATTTGGCGACTTGCGTACATGTAAAGTTAATAAAAGCTACGGAACAGATAGGATAGCTTGCCACCAATGGCGACTTTTCATTATTTGGCGATTTACACATGCTCACAATCTATAATTACTGTTCATGTAAGGTTACCGGAAAACCGTTATCCATATTTTCATTTACATAATCGTTTGCAGATTGGCGTACTTAGCACGACGAATTATACCATCTCGTCGCGCTAGCAAATATGCAAAGTGTACTGTAACTGCTATAATGGCATAGTTAACGCCGCCAAATATTTCTACTGGTAGCAAATAATCCAGCTGGACGAGAACCGGCTTTAAAATAATTTGCATTTTAATTATTTTTCATTTTCAAGATATTAGTTATTCTGTTTTGCAAAAACGAATAATCGCTAATTCTAAACTCCTGTTGTCTAAGCGAACTTACTATTTGAAAATTGTCAACTTTGTGTAACACATTTTGAGTTACTTATTTCATATAGTTTTTATTTTGGCGTAAAATGGGCGTAATTCTAACTCATGTTTGTAAATTTCACGCGATTCTAGATACTTGGAAACGCTTTGTTGCAAAGGAATGAATGATTTTATGCCAAATCTGGCAACCATTCGGTTTATTTTTTCAGTTTTTTATTAATATCTTCTAAAATAATTCGATTTTCGAAATTTAAATCAGCTTAGCAGGTTCCTCGGAATTTTTCGAATCTGTGGGCACCTTAGTCGAAAGTTAAATCCCTATCATACATTTTAAATGTCCCCCACGGTTTAGGAGGAGATACGCTGACAAGCTTTTGACAGCGGCCTTTACTTTTTTTTAGAATAGAGAGACACATTCTCACACATGTAGTTTACCAGCCCACAAACTTATACGAGTAACAATCACGTACATACTTACGAAATAATCTAAAACGATTGTTTAAAAATAACATATACCGCTGTTTTCATATCTACTTTTTTAAAAATATAACTTTTAAGAGAATCCGCGCAGTCCTTTAGAATTTACATCTCTAAAATCAATCAAAATTTCAATTAGTTTTGGAATAAAAATACTGCAACCAATTTTACTCAAGGTAAAAATTGATGTCCCTTTTCTTTCTTTCTTTTTCGTACTGACTGAAAACGTTGCAGATTATTAAGTACTCTTTCGTTCTGGACAGAATAAGCTCTACTAAAAGAACACTTACCAAGGACACATAATTACGCCATTTAGTGAATATCATACATTTTAAATGTTCCCTTGCAGTACTCGTGCCATGTTACTCATATGCCCGATTTAATCTCTTGTAGTAGGAAGATCAAACCATTAAAGATCAAGCTTCCATTACATTATCCTGTGTTACTAGCGCGCAATACTAATTCATGATTATTCTGCTTCATTTCGAGAAACTCATACTGCATTTGACATTTTGAGAATAACTTCGGTTACAGTTTTTGTTATTTATTATTTCTTCAATCTTAATATCATTTCATATTAATATGCTCAATGCATTTAAGATGAAGTAAAAAAGATGGAAATTACATCGAAGTCAAGCGACTGAAGGTAACTGCACGATTGTAAGTATAGGAGGATTTGATAAAAGCTTAAAAACAAAATAACTTCGGTTTTTAAGCTTTTATCCCGAAACTTTCGAACCCGAAAGGGTTAAAAAAGTTTCAAAGTAATTCGTTCAGTACTATTTTTCTTATTTATTTGATGGTATCAAATCCTCAAGCTAAGGCATTCCTCCTTTTGTCAGATAGCCCTAGTGTGCTTTCCTTATAAATAAAACATTCATTCAATGATACGATAAACATGTTAAAAACGGTAAAGATGGCAAATGATTTATTTACTCTGATGAGGCCGATGGAGAAATACCCAGGAATACATTTTTTTTTCAGATGCGATATGAGAAATTTTGAGAAAGATTAGAAAAACAAACACATAACACTCAACATCTTTTACATTTAGCTATTTTTAATTTTTTTAAGTACAAAGCAAGTAAACATTTTAAACTTGGACCATAGAAGAGAACAGAGCTTCAAATATTTGGCAAAATAAGGAAGTCAAACGTGCAATTCTTGTGAGAAATGAATAGATCACATTATCAAAACCACGGAACAACAAATGTCGAATAGTGTTAATTAATTTAAGCATGCAAATGGCTAAGAAAGCAATCTTTGAGAATGACATTAATTAAAAACAAGTTGTGAAAAATATCCATTATTAGGTTTTTAAAACACTCTAGTACATCAGTTCCCAAATGGTGGTTCACGAACCTCAAGGGGTTCAAAATACAATATACAGTACTCCATGACTACACAAGGCGCTCCCCAAATTCCTTCGAATATTAGAAGGGGTGCGCAGGAAAAAAAAAAGCTTGAGAACCACTGTTCTAGCATAAAAGATATTACATTAGTTAGAGCGGTTTAAGTTTTTTTAAGTTTACTAATAAAACAATAAACGAAAGGCTGATTGTGAGAGGTGCCCGCTATTGAAAGTTTTTTTAAGCCCACAATCTTTATCATAAGCCCTATTTGAAATGTGACAGAATCATATTTTGAGGCTCGGGAGAAATAGCACTGTACTGCTAAAAATGGAAAAGAAAGAAAACTTAATTTTAAGAGCAATGAGAAAAGAAGTTTAATTTCACAGAAAGAAATAATAAAAAGTGAAACGCAAAAATTACGTGATTTGCATTAGAAGTTCCTTTGTGTGAAGATTTTCTCTCCTTCACTTCCACCCCTCTTCCACATAGAGAAAGGGCATATTTTTTATAAGGAAGAAGAACAAACAACAAATGTACAAAGAAATACTAAATACTTTATTGAAAACACAAGCAAGTCAATAAAATATTTTCAAACCATTTTTGATTGTGATTGTGTGTGATTAAGGCAAACCTGCGCGAGGGGTATCTGCCCAAGATGAGGGATGCTTTGGTAGAAGGACTTTCTAAGGCGTTCTAACGCGTATTGACGTTACATCTGGAGAAAACCTACCAAAACTCAAGACCGTTAGATCGACGATCGCGCGATGGGACCCGAACCCGGGACCTTCACACTTCGGCCGTCTACCATTTACAGTGATATAACCACTGTGCCATGGTGAGGCTCAAACCATTTTTGATTACTACTGTTATCTTTTCTGAGCTTTTTTTGTTTTTTTCATTAATAGTTAATTTGTTAATATAGTCATGTTTATATTTCCATGTACGATACTTTCTCTTTATTTATTCTAAATATAATGATGTATAGAAGCACGAAACATATCAATAAGCATATACATGACGAAAAAATAACGGAATAACTAACTTTTTACAAGTAACAGTATTTAAAGAAACAATCACTTTTATTTATTTTTTTAAAGGTGGGAAGGAATCTCTTTTAATATGATATAATTAAGACAAAAAAGAAGTACACACGACGTTTTAAACCGCCTACGATTTTCCCCATCAACCATTTGCCTACGCAGATGATAGGAAAACTATTTAAATAGTTTTGATAGACTGAATTTCTGAAAGTACTTGAGAAACTCCGCATAATACGCTGAAGTGAAGAATAAATATTTACTTAAGGGAAAATAAATATAACAGCTTTTACTTTCTCGGAGAAAAATGACTGATAAATCTCACAGGCATGAAAGTTTTAATGATAAAAGCTACTTACTTTATTTTTTTAATCTGTACCTAGAATGCATTGAACTTTGAAGTTCATATCGGCGAAAGTAAGTAATCTAGAAGGTGGATGATAAAAGATATTCACAACGAAGCCAAAATCTTATCAGGCGGTAGCCTATCCTAAATATTTGATCAGCTAGGACGAAGGAAGGAAATTAGCCATTATGTAATATGCTACGAGATGAACGTAAATATCTCGGATCGCACTTTTAGTAGGAGATAAATTAATACAGGGAAGTATACTTAAAATGAACTTCTATTTGGAGAATATTCTTGAATAACTAATATTACGTGTAACAGAAATTAATGTCTTTTTTTTTTTACATTAAATTCAGGCAAATACATTTTTTACAAGTTTTTAACAGTAAAGCAACTGTAGAAAAGAAAAGGTAACCGCACACCCTTCTTGCAGGGCGAATTTCAAAATGTCCCGAAATTGATTTTTAGGTAATCGGGTGTATTACATTCTGCATCCAGAATTTTATGGACAGCTCTCCCCCCTCCCCCTCCCTTCGCGAGGGGTATGTGAAAAACAATTTTTGCCCCCTACTGTTCATAGATTACAAATCTCGAAAAAATAGATAATAAATAAAATATTTTAAAATAATCTTAAACATACTTTGGATTTTACAGTTAATAAATTTCAAATAAGCTAATTTGCTTATCATGGATCTCGGTTATTCTTTAACCAAGATGTTATTGAACTTTTCCACCTGTTTTAGAAAGTAAAAAAAAAAATGCCCATGATCAACTATCAGACTTTTAATTCTTCATAATTAGTATAAATGAATAGCATCCCGACAGTAAATACAATTACGTATTGAGTATGTGTAGAAAGAATGCTTTATATATAAAACCAACATAGAAAAATTTAACTTAAAACTCGAATACGTCTTTGAGATGGTTAAAACGTTATTAGTGTTGTCTTTCTCATATTAAATAAACACTGTTTTAGATGGATGTAATAAGATATTAAATAAACACTGTTTATATATATGTAACAGGATATTAAATTAACACTGTTTTAGATATTATATACAATATTATTTTTGAAAAATAATTAAAATAATTTTTGCCACTTTGGTGCAAATTCAGAAATTTTCTCCTAACACCATTGGGCAACACAATTTAAAATGGGTAGTGATTAAAAAAAAGCCCGCGACGCATTAAATTATTGGTGTTGTAAACACTATTTTTAATATGGAACATGGCATCAATAACGCAACGTAATAAATATGAGAAGGCGTATAAAAGTAAACAAAAATATATAATAAACTAGCGGCTACCCGCGACTTCGTCCGCGTCGGCTTTAGAATTAGGTCCCGAGAGAAACGAAGCATGTGTGAATAACAAATATGTTTGCGACTAAAGAAACTGCATTTAAATATTATTTGCTTTTTACTTATTTTAAATGAAGTGAATGTTGTAAAAGAAATATTTATGCTATATGCATGAATTTTAGCCTATGTTAATCAGGAATAGTGCAGCTTTCTATTAGCGAAAAAGTTTTAGAATCGGTTCTATAGTTACAGAGATATCCATAGAGCGTAATGTATTAGAATTATTTTGAGTGTTCCTGTAAAGGAACTATTTGCACTACATGCATTAATTTTAGCCTATAATACTCAAGAATAGTGTAGCTTACTATCAGTGAAAAAAGTTTTGGAATCGGTTCACTACTTACAGAGATACACATAGAGCGTAATGTAATTCTTATGAGTATCCCTGTAAAAGAACTATTAGTGATATATGCATAAAAGGTAGCCTATAACACCCAGGGTCCCCCCCAGTGTCTAAGAGGGTCTGCTCTCAAACCTGGAAGGCGGGAGGTGCCAGGTTCAAACACCGGTCGCGCCTGTCGACCTAGCCGCTCGCAGTTTTCCGTGTTTTTTTCAAAAACCTCGCGAAAATACGGGCTAGGATCCCTTAGAAAATTCCACACAGAGGATTTCTCCATATACGCCTAGGACCCTATAGGCCTAGGACTTTCAATCAGTGAAGAAAGTTTTAAAATCGGTTTAGTTGCTACAAAATTTCCATAGAGCGCAATGCATTAACATTATTTTGAATGTCTTTGTAAAAGAGTTATTTATGCTATATGCTTGAAAGGTTGCCTGTATGTTAATCCAGGGCATAAGCTATCTTCATTACAAATTTTTCCAACCATTTTTGTGTGATTCAGTCAAAAACATCCAAACACATAAACGTGCACATTTATATTATTTGTAGGATTTGGAAATTTACGAACTTTAAGAAACACATCTGGACTTTTCTTGGTACTTACCTATTATCCCGGCGGTCATTCCTGGCAAACTGTTTTTTCGTCAAATGAGTCGCCAAACGTATTCAAAACCATTAATATTTTCATGTGCCCGGTATTTATCTCGGCGAAAAATCGCTTGTCTTGGCGGACCGCCGAGATAATACGTAAGTACACTTTTCTTTATTTATGCTTTTTTAATTTGGCGTAAAATCAACATAATTTCCATACTTATTTATGTTTTTCAAATGCATGTGATTTTGCAAATAGAATTTCTGCTTTATTTCAAAAGCATAAATCATTTTGTGAGGGCGATAAAACGGCTTTTAATTAATAGTTAGAAAAGTAATTAAAATTTCCGAGCCTCAGGTACACTTTACCGAAGTCATGGGTCCAGGCATGCTCAAATTTTCAAAGCTCTGCTTTCTGTAGATTTGTCTGGAGAACATTCATTTTTATTATTAGAGATATATTTGGCATAAAACTGGCATGATTTCCGTATTATTTAATGTTTTTCAGATGCACGTGCTTCTTTATTGAAGTAATAGCATTCTTGTTAGCTCAAAACATGAATCATATGATACGGGCGAAACTCGCCAAGCATGGCAACGTAAAAACGGTTTTTAATTAATAATTAAAAAAGTAATTAAAAATCTAAAATTCTAAGTAGCCTATAACCAACTCCAGGGTCCCATCTATATCTAAACCGAAATGCATCCTAATCGATTCAGCGGTTTAGGCGTGAAAGCCTCATAAACAAAGAAACAAACTCACTTTCGCATTTATAATATTAGTTAGGATTTTGTGGCAATCGATACATATTTACGGCAGTTAGAGTTCGAATATACTGACAAATCGAAATAAAAACAATATTAAACTTTATTTAATTAAAAAAAAATAAATCATGCATATTATCAAATTTTATAGATTTAAATACGATTTAGAATTTTTGTTAGTTAAACATTAATGCATTACTTGTGACCAGTTTTTCTCAAAATGTCATATTCCGCAATATTCTTTATATAATCTGCACCAAAGCGAGTTACAGCTCCACATTCGCAATTTAGACGCAACTATATGAAGGCACATGAAAATTCAATTTTAATGAAAATCTATTTCAATTACTTTCTTCACAATAAAATGTCTCCCAAACGATTTTAGTTCAGTATTTCCACTACCAACTAAATGTTTTATTAAAAAACAATTTTTATGAACCTAACTATTACGCCACAATGTAATTTCATTTTTCTAGGGGGAAATCATCTGGGGGGGGTTTCATCAGCCAAAAAAAAAAAAAAAAAAAAGAGTTTTGTACGAGGGTAATAGAGACGGACCTGTTATAACAAGAAATGCAGAAATCCGAAAGAATTTCGTTGTTACATTTAAACAGCGAGCTCTAGATATTTTTCTCTCGCTCAAGGTCAGACAAACTAAGAATAAAATACCTGTGGTTTTTACGGAGTGGAAAAAGAAAATTGCCCAGGAAAAGAAGAAATAGAAAAGGGACTTCTCTGAAACATTTTACTACATGTACCATGTTCAGGAAAAAGCAGCGGGATCTTTCAAATAATAGATGCACAACTATACGGGGAATTGAAACTATTTTTCTTTTCCATATGAAGGAGAATATACAGGGTGTCCCAAAAAAGTGGTATTATGATTTAATATAGGGAAGGTAAGTGGGCAATGTACATTGAAAAATGTTCAAAATAAGATAGGAAAATTACCCTACGAAAAATCTCCTCTCGTTATTTAAAAAAAAAAAAAAGTGACACTTTTAAAATTTGTATACGACTCCCCATACAAAAAATTTCCCAGTTTGTTCGTACAGAAAGTACCCATACCCTAATGAGACAATATACAAAATTTGAGAATTATATTCTAAAAAGTGTCAGAGATATGAAAAATAGATGCTGACTTAATCCACTTTTCAATAGCTCTCAAACAGGAAGAGGGGGGGGGGGGACCACGTCGTCGAATGATCGCATTTCCGGGATCGTACAGAAATTACGAAAGAAAATAATTTTTTTCCACTCTAGCAATAAACGTTTTCATTCAAAATTATGTATAGCCCGTGATAATCTTTGTTTAAAGATAGATATCTCCGAGGTGTTTTATGATGAAAGGCTGAAATTCTGTCCATCACCTCATCAGTTTATGGGGCACATTTTACTAATCAGGATTTTGATGAAAGACGAATTAATATTTCAAAATAAAGACCCTTGATAAAGAAAAAAAAAAAGAAGAAAGATTCTGATTTAAATTATTATTTAAAAAGCAACGGACTGAACTCCATAAAGTTTTTACAAACATTCAGTATTTTCTTCAAATTTAAGTCAAAATATAAACATTTATTTTAGAACAAAAGTACGTTTGCTGATTATAAATAAAATATATTCCAATTTATTTAAAAATGCGGTAATTATTTAAGAGAATTTCTGTATCCTTTAAATTATAAGCTGAAGCAAATTGTCAAATAATATTTACCATGCTTTAACTGAAAGATTAATAATTTTACTGACTCCGTCGTGAAAAATGGATGAAACATCCAAGACTATATTTAACGAATATAAACAAATATGTACAGCCTTTAAATTTACATCTGCACCAGAAACCAGATAGCGAAAACTTTCATTTCCAGCTGCAGTCACGTGACAAGTCAATACTTTCTTTAAATCAAGGCTTACATTTTTAATAGAATTAAAAACAGAAAATATTGATGAAGTATGAATAACTTTTGCTCAATAAAATCGTGTCAATAGATTGTGCGAGACGCAAAGAATCAAATTATTCATTTCGATATTTATGAAACACTAAGGTGGAAAAGAAATTTCTCATTGAAATGAATTAAGGCGAGGATGAATTTTAATAAAGTTCCTAAGACAAAATCAGTAGAGAAGCAAGAAATGTAGAAAATACAGTCAAAGCAATTTCTTTTATAAAACAACAACGGTAAACCATGCCAAATGCATCAGCTAGGGTAAGGAAGGGGGTAATTATGCGACCATTATCTACATTTTTCAACTCTGTGAATTTTTAACTTTTTCATAGAAAGAAAAATATAGTTTTAAGTAACTAAATGTTATCTTTGACATCTCGAGAACACATAATTAAAATTTTATTTCCATAAGATTCTTTACTTATGAAGAAGCTTAAGTAGGGGCTTATTATAATTACCCCATGAAAATCTCAGAATCTTAAAAAATTGGGGTAATTTGATCTAACTAAAAGACTCTTCGGTGAATAAAAATTATTTTTATTTACTTTCTTTAAAATACTTTTGAGCTTTTCTTTTTAATTGTACGCATCAGTTAAGCATTTTCATGACTTGATTAAAAAAAGGGGGGGCAGCGAATGGCAACATAACGGAAGTGATAATTTCAAAAACCACATGCAGTGGCGTAACCAGAAATTTTTCATGGGGGGAAGGGTTACGACTACTGAAACTCTGTATACGGGTGGGTGATAAAGGGGTGAAGAATGTGCATTTTGTATGGCAAAAAATCCGTCATGGGAGGGGGATGACCCCTCTAGGCTACGCTCCTGACCACATGTTATGAGTTTTTCTAACACAGTCAAATACTGATTTTAAAATATTTTTTAGATCAATGTCAATAAAATGAAAGAATTATATTTTATTGTTTAATATTGCTTATATATAGTTTAAAGCTTAATTACTATAATATAGCTTACATATATTTTAAAACTTAATCATTATAATTTTGCTTATATATTTTTTAAAGCTTATTCACTATAACATCGCTTATATGTTTTTTAAAGCTTAATCACAATAGTAAGACCAAAAAGTTGTGACTAAAATGTTTTTGAAATGACAGATTCAATTTCAGACATTTTATTACTTCATTTACATGATCGGCTGGAATTTGTAGAGAGATCAAGGTATATACTGAAAAGTTATTAATGATTTAACAGTTAATAAATACTTAAACTATAAGTGGTTCTCGTTATTTTTTCAACAAATGTAGCTGTTTTTATCTTTTTTTTTTTAATTCATGTTATTTTCTGTGTATTTTTGTCTCCAAGCAGATCCGTCAATGATCCCATTTGTATGATGATCAAGACTGAACCCTTTCCGTCTCTTCCTTGTTTGTCTACCTCACACTTCCCTGACCTACATTCGTTCAAAGAAAGTCTAAATGATAGAAATTATGCATTCCTGACCCATATAGACGTCTTGAGTTTCAACGAAAACTGCGAGATGTCTTATGCGCTTCTAATCCGGTTTTGGGAGCTTCTTTTCTTGTTACTGTTATGTTTCTCCCTGTTACTGTTGGCGGTAAAGTGAATTATGGTGAACATTATTAATTTTTTTTTTTTTTTTTTCTAAGACGAGGGCGTTCATATAGTAGTTTTTGGGAAATCGGGCATTGCCTGCTTATCATGCAAGTTTGAAGTGGATTGCTTTGGGCCATTCAATGCCTTACGTCTAGATCAGAGACGGTCAAAACTGCTTGCAACATTTCGCTTAGATATTCTTGGGCGTGACACTGACACAACGGCGACACCTTCCACCAGTGGCGGCTCGTGGGATACAGCAAGTACAGCCGGGCTGCACTTGATATTATCAGCACATACTTTAAAATAATTTATTCTACTAATTTTCCTAAATTCAGATTAGAATTATGGAATTCCAACGGTAAATTAAAAAAATCTCCGAAAAAAAAACCAAACACAAAAAAACGTATTGTGGCCGGATCGCTCATTCAGAAAAAAAGCACTTTAATCTTCCCGCAATTCAATTGGGAAAATCTTTGGTTCAGCCCAGAGCGCTGAAAAGAAAATTGGCAGCACCGTTGCCATGACAACGACTACGTAAGCAGCCTCTCCGGCATAGGGAGTAGGCAGCTGATACAGCCGATGAAAGATTTTTTTAACGGCGGCTGAACTTGAGAACTCGACTAACTGATTCGCTCGGACGAAAAGGAGGGAGGGGGTAAGGAGAATATATGTTTGGAAAACTCTCGACTTTATATTGCTGAATTTATCAAGAAGGTAAGCCTGAATAGACGCTTATGAATGGACAATTACCCATCCAAGTAGTATTGTTTTTAAGTAAGCAAGAACTGGCATTTAGAGGACATGGCGAGCGAGAAAATTCTTTAAACATGGGAAATTTTAAAGAGTTTTTAAAATTATGGATATCTGAATTAAAACAACGCCTTTTTATGGGGACATCACTGACGGATTCGCATGTTTAAAAGAAAGGAGGATTGATTTGACTTATAAAAAATAAGTAAGTTTTCTTTTTTTTTCTTCTCAAGTTATCGTTACAAAAGAAAATTCTAAGGAAACTTCGAATCAGACACGGATTAATGCAATTTTGAGGATAAGAGCGGCTGGTTGAAATTTATGTCCATTTTATGGAAGTAAAATACCCCCATACACACAAAAAAACAGATTGCTGAAGGGTAACATTCTTCTTTATTATACACCTGAACTTTTTTTTATAAGTTAGCCTCTCCCAAAAATTTTACATTGCTTTAGACTAAAATTCTGTTTTATTGTGCAGTTTGTTTGGGGGAAAAAAGTGAGAAAATCTGATACATTTTCAGATTTTAAATACGCACTAGAGTGCTATATATTAAAAGTGTATCTTAAACCATGCGTCTTCCCCATTTTCTTCCCTTATTCCATATTAAGTTGGAAAGTGTATCATTATTCATGAGAGTGCCGTATTTTTCTACCTTGTTCCATACAACAGATCTTTGGAATCGAAATCTATATCGAAATCCCCTACTAAAACCGTTTTACAATTTCTGTCAAGCGTATTCTAACTCTATTTCACCGTTTAAAATACTATTTGGAATGTGTACCATAATCCATGAGTGTGCCGCGTTTGACTTCCTCTGGCTGATTTCTATTTTAACGTCCCGACTTCCGCCAAGGTGGCGATAATTGAATATATGGAGTTACCACGACGATTTTTTGTATTTATGTGGCAACATTAATTTAGAATTAAAATAGAGATTTGGAACAACATGTAAGTACAGCAATCCATTGCTTATTTATTTTGGGTTGTTAATTAAAGTAGTTTTAATAATTAGGTGTCTTCAAATTCCTTAACTGGTGCGTTTATCACTAATTTGGTCACTTTAAATTTTCATCTAGCTCTTTTGGGAGCTTAAATTTAATTAGATCGGATAGTAGCACATGATGGCAACGTATTCATGATTTACATAGTATAATGAATACTATAATGACATTAAAATTCATTAATTTTATCGTAAATGATTTACTTGAAACCAAAAATACAGTGAAATTTCAGACGTTTTGTTTTACCCCCCTTTTTTTTTCTCCTTGCAAATTTATACTGACAAGTAAAAAAAAAAAAAAAAAAAAATCAGAAAATCTGAAACACTTTCAGATTTTAAATACGCAGTAAAGTGCTATATATTAAAAGCGTATCATAATTTATGCGTCGTCCCTATTTTTAACTTTTTTAATGCATAACTCCTAGAGCGGCGATTTTTAAGGTTGGCGAGAATGATAGCGCTAAAATAGGAATCAACTCTTTCTTGTTGCATCCAGGGGCGTAGCCACGGGGGGGTTATGGGGGTCATAACCCCCCCATGAGGAATTTTTTGCCATACAAAATGTATATTCTTCACTACATTATCACACCCACGTATACATATATACGAGTTGTAGTAGTCGTAACCCCCCCCCCCATGAAAAATTTCTGGCTACACCCCTGCATAGAGCACATCTTTGGAATCGAAATCTATCTTAAAATCGCCAACTGTAACTGTTTTAAAATCTTCGCTAAGCATATTCCGACTATACTTCGCCATTTTAAATACTGTTTGGAATGGGCATCATATTCCATGAGTGCATCGTGTTTGTCTTTCTTGTTCCGTAACACACATATTTGGAATTGAAATCTATATTAAAATCGCCTACTAACACTACTTAGAATCTTCAGAAGGCATATTTTAACTATACATTCCTAGTTTCTAGCCAAATTCGGAAAATATCGCCAAGCTCGGTTTTGAAGTTATTTTTTGGCAGCAAACTTGGCGATCAGTGATCAAAAATTGCAAACCTGGTGAGACTGTCAAGATTTTACCCCCCTCCCCTCTTTATCTCCGCATTATCTGGCAAACACATTTTAAAAGATCTTGAACTTCAGTTCATGTCTACAAAACTCGCTACAAATCATATCTACAAAGTCGCGTAGACAAAAATCTGGGACGGAACGAAATAGCACCCTAGTACTTAAAAAAAAAAAAAAAAAAAAAAATTAGTCCCTCCCCAAAACAAATTCTGGATCCGCCACTGTAAATGCATGTAGGAATAAGAGGTTGTTCTTCACAATTAACGGGTGCTTGAAATCTAGAGTATCTCAAAATATCGTAGACGAAAACAAATGCCATCAAGAATACAAGCAGATTAATATATTTATCTACTGTGGGGACTCTTTCTGACAAATGAGTAAGTTGGATGTCTTCCATCACGACGGTCGCATTTGTACCTTCGGTGGTTTTTGGCATGGTGAGCGAGGCGGCTTTGTCAAAGTTGACAGGTGCTGCAAAGTATTTGTTCTATAGACGAAACCGGTCAGCAGACAAAATTGCACATACGGGAACTGCAACACATACGGGATACATTCACCCCCTCAGGAAATCACCCAAACAGGAAATTTTCGAATTAGTTCGCATAAGCTATATAAGCCGTGCAGAAAATCCGTTTATTTACTCGCGACTTATTTCATAACAATAACCGCCCCCCCCCCCATCCCCGGCAAAAAAAAAAAAAAAAAAAAAAAAAAAATCCCATCGGCCCTGGTAACAAATGACCTAAAAATATTAACTAATACGATTTGCAGCTGAAAACAAATGCTTACATTTCACTACATTTTAACTCTTGATGCAGGAAAAGGAGTTTTACAGGCGCGTGAACACTTGACAGTAAGGAAAAACGCTTTCGGGATAAACTGCGAGGCACAGCTTTTCCCGAGCTAATTTCACTGTAAGAACTGGTTATTATAAATAAATAAAAGTAAATTTGAAAACCAGGATAAGCAACAAGGAGATGTCCTGTTTAATTGGGAAGCTATTTTGGATGCTGATTGCAGGATAAATCAACAGACAACAAATGCTGACCACCAGCAATTTGCGGTGGTACACAGGAAAATACAAAAGCACTTCACATACTCTTTTAGTGGTCGCCCGAAGTGGCGACTGAAAGATAATGTTTTTTTGGTAGCCTTTCTTTTTGCTGTTATTGTTCACAATTCATCTTTAAATAATTTTATTCTTCCACAAAATCTGAATTCATATCTTTAGTATTCACAAAATTAAACAGATCAATTCTAATAAAGTATCTGTATACGTGTACGAATGATTTTTTTTTTATAATCTTTTTGAAAAAGACGTTTCTAATTTAAATCAAAATACAAATAAACAATAAAAGAAAATAACTGCACTTGCTATTCATCTTATTCTCATAGATTAAAAAAGATGACTTGAAGAAATTAACCCGAATAAAATTTTAAAGTTTTCAAAATTTTCCCCCAACTTTGAACTACAGTCATCCAAAGAAAGTCTTAGGATGAAATCAGAAGTTCCTGGCTTAGTTTTGTGAAAAAATATAATTAGTTTACACTCATTTATAACACAGGACTGATTGCGTGGCTGACGAGATAGGGGAGTGGGGGGCATAGTGGGGTGATAGATATTTTTCTATTATTCAAAAGAAAAATATATTTTCTGGTTATGTTTTCACTCATAAAAATTGACATAGCGAGCTTTACCGATTTCCTCCTATGAAGGAAGTTTTTGAATGATAATTCTTAGACCACGTGCCGAGAAGGGAAAAGTTACCTCAAGCTACACTAAAATCCACATCTGCTACACAGGAAAAACATTCGAACGGAGTGTGTGAAAATACCCTTTAAACACCTGTTCAGTTTATTTTATTTGTGTATAAAAAATAAGATCACTGAGTGATTATTTAAGCAACATTAACGATTAATTCTACCATATATATACGTACTACAGAAAAAAAAAATAAATAAACGAAAGTGCAATAGTAAATACTGAATTGAAGTGCCTCAAGCGTATGGGCTGCGTTTTCCACCGCCATTGAATGCTCTAAATTCCCTTGACTTAAAGCAGGAATTTTTAAAATTTATTTATAGTAATTTATTAAGAATGATTGTAAAATTAATAATAGACTAGCAAAATTACTGATATGAGAGTTGAATTAGTCGTTTAAATTAAAGAAAACAAATTATTAATTATAATGTTCGTTTCAATTTTTTTTTTAATCCGGTAGTATTTTTAACCTCAATATATTTTATAAATCTATTAATTAAAAGATTTTAAAAAATAATTATGGTTTTCGCACACTAAATGTGTGTGTGTGTGGGGGGGGGGGGGGTGGAAATGTAACACAAAAACTATGTATTGAAAGTAAAATGCCAAATCATTAACAAGCTTAAAAAAAAACAGTTATTTAGTTAAAAGTAATAATTAATCTTGTTTAGGGATTTCTTTAAGAATAACAAATATATAAAATAAATAGAACTGCAGATAGAATACATTTTTAAAAGACATTTTAGATCAAATTTCTTGCAAGTTTTACTTTCCGTACCCTGTACGGAAAGTATTTTAATCATGAAAAAAGTCGACTTTGAGATTTTGAAAAATTTACGCGTTTCGGTGTCGTCTGAATTCATTTATGCTATTTTTAAGGTGATGAATGTATGTGTGTGAGTCAGTGGCGTAGCCAGAAATTTTTCATGGGGGTGTTTACGACAACTGCAACTCACATATATGTATACGTGTGTGTATTAAGGGAGTGAAGAATATATAATTTGTATGGCAAAAAATTCCTCATGGAGGGGGTTGTGACCCCCCTATCCCCCTTGGCTACGCCCCTGGTGTGATAGTGTATGTATATGCGAGTGAACACAATAGCTCCTAAACGGTACATTTGACTGAGCTCAAATTTGGTACATCTATTATAGATCACCCTCGCACGAGTGGTGTTGATTTTGGCGAGCTAAAGTATAAGACGTATAGTGTTTTCACAGAGCTACAAAAAAGAATTCTTTTATATTATGACATATCGAAATTCTTGCATGTGCTCTAGCGTGCATTCGATTGGGCGATTGCTATTTGGGTATGTAAATTATAGGTCAAGGTCACATGACCTGCATAGATTTTGATTTGTGTAGCACTGATAGTTTGTTCACGGGGTTGCAAAAAACAATTCTAATACATCACGGATTAGGGACACAAATCATTAAAGTGTGGCAGTGTTTAAATGGTGCATTCGAAAAAGTTCCATTTGAATATATATATTATAGGTCACCGCCACATAATCTATATATACATCTTAGTGTGTGAAGGCCTTATATTTTTTGTACAGGGTTGCAAAATAAATAAATAAAAATTCTTACATATTATAGCCTGTAGACGCAAATTCTGGAAAGTGCGTTAGCGTCCAAATGGTGCATTTGATTGAGCTCAAATTCAATACTCATATTATAGGTCACTGTACGCATATTATAGGGATACTGCAGTGGCGGACAGTGGGTTATTTAAATGGAGGTTCACAAAAAAAAAAAAATAATAATAATAATTCGAAAATTAAATATGCAGATACGACGCGCCTTACAAATTAATATACATTTGCGTTTCCAGCAGTTAAAGGAAAACAATGCACGCAACTGAAAGAAAACGAGTAATATTTTATCTTGCATTTCGTCACCAAGATAAGCTTTAGCAAAAGTGTAGTCTTGATTCATTTTATTTCAATTTTTTTTTTCAAAGGATAATATTGAAAAATGTCATTGCTTTAGCTCCGAAACACGTCTTTTACTCCCATCTTAATAATTTGCACTAGTTTTAAAAAAGACTGTCGTGAAAAATGATAAAAATGAAGAAAATAATAAGAAAATGTAATAAAAATTCATTAACTAACCGAACGTAAGAAACGTAGGGAAAATCCGGAAGAGATGCCGCAAAAAAGGGCACTGTGTGCACAGTGAAAATGTGCAAACGGAATTATATCAGCAGTTCCGTACTTCTTTCAGGCTGTTTCGCTTCTGTTCCTAGAGAGCGGTGCAGAAGAAAAAGTTTCCGTTCGCACGTGCGATTGATTCAAGACTGTGCTGTGGTAACCTACACTACAGTGTGTTACTTATAATAAGCGCATTTATTAATAGTGGGGGGAGGGAGGGTGAGAGTAAAACTCACGTTTTAAATTCACAAAAATCTAGAAGTGTACTTAATATTTGTTTTAAATTTAATTTATTAATGTTTTTATTCTTTAGTTATTTCTTTGGGGGTTCACGTGCTCAAATGGAGGAGTAGCCACTGGGATACTGTATAGATTTTGGCGTGTGTAGGGATTAGGGGAGACTAGGGGCTAATGGGACAAAGCAGTTTGTGTGCAAAATAAAATATTTCTAAGAAAAGTTTGTATACCACAGAATGGGTATACAATACTACATCTTTGAACAACAACAGGTCAACCATTGCAGTTCTAAGTATTAGGCCTGAGAAATCATTGTTGTTTCTAGCACATCAAAGTAAATTTTAATTCTTATAATTAATTGCATTTTTTAATTATATAACTTTTAATTAATGGAAATATTCTTCAAGATAGCATATATCATATAGATTATGATAATACAAATCACGCATTGTGTGATAGAACATGTGGTTTTCTATTCTTGAAATTTTGAATTCTTACACTGTGGGGTCTAATGAGACTGTTGATATGGGATACAAATGGAACAGCTGAACAAACAGTAAACCAGTTATTATATTATAAAAAATTCTGTTTTAGATGTAAATCATGATTAAAAGTTGAATAAAATTAATTAGGCCTATAATTTAATTAATTTAGATCTAATAAAAATCAATTATCCTAACAATATGAACTGTGTAGTTAAATTTGCAGGAAAGCGAAAAGTGTTCCATTACAGCGGTATCATTAGTAAGATAGCAATGATGAAGTGCTTGTGAACTACATAAGGAAATAACTGACTGTTTTAAATTCATATATCCAGAAAAAGATAAGCATTGGACTGATGTTGAAATAGTGTCGAAATCGGCACTACCTAAGTTGACAGACAAACTATGTGATCATATACAATTTTGAGTTTTTTTTTTTTTCTCGATGTGAACTTAAATATTACTTCATAAATAAAAAAATATATATATATGAAAGAGCACTGGTATTAATATTTTGTAATTGGATAGTTTCATGTACATAATTTCGTTTTTATTTATTTATCGATTTAGTATAAAATTTATTTTTTATATTTGTCCCGTTAGCCCTGAAAATGGGGGAAATAATTTCTAGTTTTTAAAAATGTATGGCGACATTATTTTTATGAACAAACAAGCATGAGTTCATAGCGTGTTCATCCAGTTCGCTGAACAAAATTTTGTCCGAATTTTTGATTGCTTTTAACTTTTATTGCTAAATGAAAATAAAAACAATTAACTATTAAAAATAGTAGTATGAGGACTAAATAAAGTAGAATTAGGCTATATTACTTTCGTGTGTGTCATGAGAGCTATAGGATAAGCACTCTAGTTTTTTGAATTTGAACTTTTTTCATGACTTTTCTGGGAAAATACAAAATGAAATTTTTTTAAAATATTTTTCCTAGCATAAGTAAGTCTAAATGAAGTTACAACTTCATTTTCAGCTTATTTTTAAAAAAACCACCCACTTTAGGGTTAAAATGCCAATAAATTATGATTTTATTAATAGTATTTTATCAAAACAATTTAAGGGAAGGGGTGGAGTTTAAACGTAGGTCAACCACATAAAAATTAAAAAAAGAGAAAAAATTCAATAGGTCTTAAAATTTCATAGTATAGAACACTTCGGTGACAAAATTCACAGAATATATATAACTTTTCATTTTCCGAGAATAAGCCTGATTTGATTTCTAACATTCTTTTAATAAAAGTCATCTGACAAGCTAAAGAAAAGGCTTTTTTCTTACTAAGAGTCCAGACTTTATTTATCGCACGACATTTCGTCTTCTGGTTTTTCCCATAGGTACGTGATGAGGTCAAGTATTGATTTTCAAAGAAAACGCCACATGACCTTCATGTATGTAGGAGGAATACTATCATAAGATGGGTGTATGTATTCGTAATTTAATTAGGATATTAAGATTAGCATAAATATTTTTCGTAGCAGAGTTGCCAACCTGGCAAGGGCAAAATTCAGGAGATTTTATTCTGAAAATCAGACGACTTGTTTTCGATTAAAAAACTAAATTTTAAAAGATCAGGCATGTATCAGCTGAAACTATAGTTCGAGAGAGAAGTTAAAAAAACAAAAAAAAAAAAAAAAAAAAAAAACAGTTTTGATGCAATTTGTAGTCAGAGATAGATATTTTTGGAGCACAAAAAAATTAATTTTAGGCTATGTCTTCTATTAGGTAGTCAGTAGCTTGTAAAAAATTTGGTAACATAAAAAATATTAAGTTAAAAATCGGGGTCAATTTTTATTCCTAAGGCACTGGAGGATTAAACAAAACAATATCAAACGAAAAATAATCATTTTATTTTGGAAAAAGACAAAAATTGGAATGCTTTAGAACATGAAGCTGCACTTCTTTCCCCATTACTATACATTTGTCAGCAAAATCCGAATTTTTGATGTCATATATACGTGGGTTCCTGGAATTAGTTTGATTGGAGGCAAGGCGAAAATGCTAAGAAGAGTTCCTTGCCACAACAGAACTTTAAAAAAAAGATTTCAAATTCAAAAAATCGCATATTTCATGGGAAAAATGATAAAAATCAGGAGAAAATGAACAAATTATCGAAAATCAGGTGAAATGCATCCTAAATCAGGTTGGCAGGAAATTAATGAAAAATCGGGACTCTCCTGCCTAAATCAGGAGAGTTGGCAACTCTAAGGCGGTAAATAATAATAAACAAAACAACACGCCGCTAATAGAGATAAAATAAAAAAAATTGTGATGAAATGGAAAACCACTAATACCGGCGGAAAAAAGAGAAAATCATCAAAAACTGAGACTAGAACTGGATTTTTTTTTTTTTTTTTTTTTTTGAAAAAAAGCAGGTTCTTAAATGTAACTTTACAGAACGTATGGCAACCATTAGCGATCTTGCATGGGAATTTTCTTTATTTTTTTCTTTAAATTTCTCATGGGAATGCATAATAAATGCTCGGTGAGAGTGTGATGTATTTGGCAGTGTATTTGATAATTAAAAGTACAGCTTGAATGCGTAAATCTTCTTTAGAAAATCAAACAAACGTAATTGTTTGGAATTTAAAAACAAATCTTATAAAGTTCACAGCAGGGCATCACTCAAAATTTGATATCATTATTTTTAAGACCCATATTTAAAATTCATATACCTATAAAGTACAATGCTGAGTAACAAACTTTTAGGGTTTAAGATTAAACCAAGGGTTTTTGCATGGAGATTTGTCTTACACTCGGATACTTATATAAGATGGTTAACAATGAAAAACATATTGGGATGTATTTCAAAGCATATTGGATTAATTAATGTTTGAGGAAAAAAAAAAGTTTCCTAAATAGTAATTAGTATAATCAAACAAAATATTTTCAATATAGAAGCCATTTTACTGTTTGAACAATATAATCTTTAAAATGAGTTACGCGAAACAGCAGTGCATTTTCTTATTATATAAACAAATGACGCAAGAATTTTGAGTAAAAAAAGACAAAACAGGATTTAATTTCAAAAATCATTTTAAAAAAGGATTTTATTTATCTAAGACAAATTAAACGAATCCCACACATAAACATTGTCGTTTTGTCTTCGGTTCGGATCAACATTCACATGCGCAAACATATTTTCATACACACTCTTTAAAAAAAAAAAAAAACGAAGCACCAAGAAGGAATTGTCCGATGGCAATAAAAATTGGTGGATGTAAATAATATACATTAAAAAAAAAAAAAAAAAAAAACATTAAAATTTCCGAACAATTGAATGATTTATCGTAGAGTTTGACCATTACAAAGGGAGGAAGTCAATAAGGAGTTGTTCCACCTCTGGCCTCGATGCAAACTGTCACCCGGCGTGGCACAAACTGATAAAGTTCCCAGATGGTGCCCTGCGGAATTTCTTGCCAAATTATCTGTTATTGGGCTAAATCGGCAACATTTTAAGATGGTTGCAATCACCTTCCCATAACGTCCTAAATGTGCTCTATGGTAGAGAGATCAGGCGACCTAGCTGGCCAAGAAAGTAGAGGGAAAGTTTGAAGACAATTCATGGCAACACGTGCCGAATGCGGCCGGGCATTACTATGTTGAAAAGTAAGTCCAGGAAGTCGCAAAAGGAACGGTAACACGACCGGTCATAGGATGTCATCCACGTACCGCTGTGCTGTCAATGTGCCAGAAATGACTATCACCTTGTTGTGAGCCTGTGTGGCGTGCGATAGTCAGGGCAGGATCCCCCCTCTGCCCTGGACGTCTCCAGACACGTCTGCGGTTGTCGTCAGGGCACAGTTGGAAAACGGACTCGTAACTAAAGACTACGTGCCCCGCCAGAGCAGTTCTAAGTTGATCGAGCCCGGGCCCACAGTAATCGGACTTGACGGTGTACAGGCGTGAGAGGCAACCGGCGTAACGGTCGGTACGAGCGTAAATTCCACTCTCTCAATCATTTGTGGAGGGTCATGTTGGATACATGTGTGCGGGTCATACGGTGGATAGTTGATAGCGGCGAACGCGGTGCTGTGACAGTTGCTCTAACAATCACTATATCATCCCGTTCTGTTGTGGCCCTCGGTCGACCGCTACCATTTTGACGCTGATATCTACCGTTGTTGACCCACTCTTGCCAGCATCGTCTAATAGCCGCATCGCTTCGACGCAGATGTCGAGCGATTCTTTGATTCGTCCAACCAGCCTCTTTCAGTCCGATCGCACGACCTCTTTCAAACTCCGACATCTGCTCGTAATGCGCATGAATGGTTCGGCGAGACATTGTATGCAATAGAAATTTTAGCCATTAGATTGAGAATCGCTCCTTATTTGCATCTGCTGAATGCGCAATTCCGATGCGCTAGCGCTTCCGCTATTAATTCATTCTCACGTTCTCGTAAGATATACATTCACCCCCCCCCCCATAAGACGGTAGATACGTTCCGTGTGAAGGATCCGTGTTGTACGGATCCTGAGCTATGCCCCACCTGGAGTGTAAACCACGCTGTTCAACCGCTGCACACCTTATTCGAGCAATTTATTTCACATTTCACTTAAATACTGCTAACTTGATACTACGTATCATAGAGATATGAATACAAAGAGCATTGGACGAAATGAAGTAACCTGTCTTGGTCTAAGTATGGCGAAGCATTTTGTTGGTTCCCTTTTTAATAACAGTGAAAGATCATGATTTTACGTATTAAAGAGTAAAGATGCACAGTTATATGTTACAATAGTTCTAAATACAAAATCTCAGCATTCTACAGTTAAAAGCTTTAGAGTTATGTCAAATACGTAATTATTCTTGGTGTCAATTTTGGCGGCATTACTTCTTTAAAACTGGAACTGTCACCATAGAATAACACCTTAGGAGAGAATAACACAGCCCCCCCCCAGAGCTAGAAATACACTATGGATTAAAGAAGTTTTTAAAAAAATTGTAAATTTTCACATGAGCTGAAAATTTAAAAAGTAGCACTGTATATATAGTTGACTCTCTGTTTAACGACGATCTCTTTCTAAAGACGATATTTCTAAGTCCCAGCGACTCCAACGTAAATATTTCTATTCAAAGACGAGGTGATTTCTGTTTAACAACGATTTTTTTTTTTCATTTTACGCTACAGGAACAAGGGAAAATTTTTTTAAGAGTGGGGGAAAAAAGCGTCGGGGATTGTCAAAAGTGCAATTCGCAAGGCTATCTCAACTACCTGAGTGTATTTTCAAAGGTATTTTAGAAGCAAACATAAAATTCTTGAAGCAACGCAAAAATTTAGTTCGGGATCCAAATCCAAACGGCCGAAAAGTCAATGTGGCCGATTGGAAGAGTTTACTAAGGCACTTCTGCATGCAAATGGTTGCATGAAGCAAGAACATTCAACATTCTAATTTCTGGGCCCCACCATGGCCGAGTTGATAAGACACTCGACATGATAGATGGTTGAAGTGTGAAGGTCCCGCGTTTGGGACTACCGCGCGGCTCTCGATCTAACTATCTGGAGCTTTTCCAGATGGTTTTCTCCAGATTTAACGCGAATACGCGTCAGAACCTCTGAAAAAGTTCTCCGACCAAGGCAACTAAGTCCTCCAACCAAGGCCGACCAAGCCAACCAAAGTGGTCATTTTAGCAGATTCCGACATATTTGAATGGACGACGGCACACTGATACGGGAAAAAAATCTTCCGTTGCTCTCTCTATTTTATAGGGGACGGAGTTTGAGGTTTAGTGCGGAAACCTTTTATCGGTAAACCCCGAATTGCTACGCGACGAGAATGCCCTCTTACCCACTGCAGTCACGTTAGACGCAGCAGCAATCAGCATCGGCCTTAAGTGATGCTGAAGCATAGACGAACAATCCAACCCTCCGCAATTTGTATAGCTTTCATTCTTTCAACTGCTCTCATAAGTTGTCCACACCACCCAGACGTATGGGTACAAATCCTCATTATAAAAGTAAAACATATTCTAAGATATCAGACAAAGCGAGTACCTGGCAATGTATAGCTGGTCTGGGTTTAAAAAAGAAAGCTCAAATTGTAAATTAGCAGGTAATAGTGATAATAGTTGTAAATATCAATTGAGGTTTGTTTACTACAGTCCTCACTGAAAAGGATGGGAATTACTTAAACTGGAAAACTTAATGTCATCCTAAAATGCGAAAATGTATGCTGTGAGCACTGTATATTGCACGGTGGCTGTGAAATGGGTTCAATATTGCATTCAGCAGTTGTACTATGTACATACTAAAATGTTAATGGGTAGGGCCCGCGAACAACAAAATGAATAATTGCCGTTGCTGATTAGCCACTTCTTGTTGTCACTACAGGGGTTAAGGCGACATTTTTCTGGCGAAATTTACGACTTTTAATGGCCAGTCGGGATCTATCAACAAAAGATTAATGTGTTAAACTTAAAACACTGTCCCCCAACATAATGGAGAGAGCAACGGAACATTTTTTTCCCGTTTCAGTCCCGTCGTCCATTGAAACGCATAAAACACGTAGCTTATGAGCATCGGCCGTAACTTGATCGGTATAGGGAGCCCGAAAGCTCTGCCCCCCCCTCCCCTTTCCGTGTTTTCTTCGACGGTTCTTGCAGCAGACAACATACTTATTTAGTTGTGATATACCATGTCTAATTACACATTGGGAGAAAAAGTATTGGGAAATCAATGTATCATCCTAATGAAAAACGGAGCCCCCCCTAGATGATTTCTCTGGATCCGCCCCTGCGGGGGGGGATGCCGGGGATTATCCCCGGCTGATGAATGTAATATCGTGGCTAGAGAAATATTAATTGATCCCTGCCGGAGACACTATTTATTCCCTGCTGGAGAAATGTTAAAATTAGTCTCCGTCCTTACAAATTCAACAGTACCTAACGATTTTAAGTATTGAGAATGAAAATGTGAGCACTGTATATTGCACGGTGGCTGTGAAATGGGTTCAATATTGCATTCAGCAGTTGTACTATGTACATACTAAAATGTTAATGGGTAGGGCCCGCGAACAACAAAATGAATAATTGCCGTTGCTGATTAGCCACTTCTTGTTGTCACTACAGGGGTTAAGGCGACATTTTTCTGGCGAAATTTACGACTTTTAATGGCCAGTCGGGATCTATCAACAAAAGATTAATGTGTTAAACTTAAAACACTGTCCCCCAACATAATGGAGAGAGCAACGGAACATTTTTTTCCCGTTTCAGTCCCGTCGTCCATTGAAACGCATAAAACACGTAGCTTATGAGCATCGGCCGTAACTTGATCGGTATAGGGAGCCCGAAAGCTCTGCCCCCCCCCCTCCCCTTTCCGTGTTTTTTTCGACGGTTCTTGCAGCAGACAACATACTTATTTAGTTGTGATATACCATGTCTAATTACACATTGGGAGAAAAAGTATTGGGAAATCAATGTATCATCCTAATGAAAAACGGAGCCCCCCCTAGATGATTTCTCTGGATCCGCCCCTGCGGGGGGGGGATGCCGGGGATTATCCCCGGCTGATGAATGTAATATCGTGGCTAGAGAAATATTAATTGATCCCTGCCGGAGACACTATTTATTCCCTGCTGGAGAAATGTTAAAATTAGTCTCCGTCCTTACAAATTCAACAGTACCTAACGATTTTAAGTATTGAGAATGAAAATTCTTTTGTTTACTAGACAAAGGAACAAGTTACAAACATCCCTTGAAATAGATATATACATGCCTGGTGCCACTTCTCATTCTGAAACTGGGATCAGGTTTCAAATTAAGACTGCGAAATGAATGAACAAGCGCTGCTCTGCCGCGAGCCGAATTGGACGGTAGAAAAAGAATCGACATCGGCAGGAATATATGTGCATTGAAAATCGGGGGTCGACTTTCGTTTGAATTTAAGTCCTTTCCCAGTTATGTTGGCGACTGCATTTGTCATGTAATACCTAATATATTATGTGAGTGGAGCACTTTAGCCTTCCCTCCTTTTTTTCTTTTCAAATGTCCCCCCCTGAAGAATGTTTTCTTCGAAATGTCTCCCCCTTGAAAAAATGTTCAATTCGCAACCTGTGTATTCATATCTCTATGCTAAGTACGCACCAGATACAACTGATACGCATTTCCTCTAAACTAAACGGAATTTAAATTCGCAAAGATTTATTTTAATAAAACATTTTCTTTCTCAAGTTGAAATAGAATAAAATAAATCATACAGAAGTTCTTTCAGGTACGTTTAATGTGCACCACAATTAGAAAAGCTGACGATCTCCTTAGTTTATCATATGTTTTTTGCTTGAGGCGTATATAGCGGCCCGCGAAACGCCGGCTTGGGCCTCTATTACTCTGGAATAGGCGGTGATTTCTTTTAGTGTTGGCATTTAAAAGATATATTAATTACTGGAGCTAAAGCGTAATAAAATCAGAACATTTGTCTCAATTTATATACAGTGATACGAGTCTCTTTTAACATGTTATAGGGAACCCGATTGTATTTTTTTTCACCGTGTCCTAGGGATCCGTGCTGTACGGTCCCGTGTTATAGGGGTCTACTGTATATGAGGGTATCTCTCCAAATAATAATAAAAAGTCGTGCAATGGTGGCGCAGACAAGGGGCCCGATTCAAACGAAACGCGATCGGTCGTCTCCAAAACGATCGTTTTCTCTCTGGAAGTTCGATCGCTTTTACAAGCGATCGCAAAAGTGTATTCAAAGTGAAACAAAATAGGCGATCGAACTTACAGGTTTGCTAGATGGAAACTTTATCACCACAGAGTGAAAACGCAACTTCCGGTGACGTAGAAAGTCGCTGTTAAGCAATAAAAAAATCGCATCTTTCTCTGGAAAAAACTTTTAACTTAATGGCGACGACTAAGTGTTTATTTATTTATGTTTGAGCTGCAACGGACAACAGGCTGTGTCTTAATTTTTTTCCCCAACAGTATTGTAGGTTAATGCTTTAAAATTTTAACTGGTTTAGGTTAATATATTTTGTATGTTTATAATCATGGAAATACATTTTTAATTTATGAAGATTTTTTTTAGAAAATTATTAATAATAGTATTGTTCGTCATAATTATCATGTCGAATTGTTCGAATTATCGAATAATAATTGTTCTCTAGTTTGCCTACTACATTTTATTTTTCTGTAGCAGAGAAGCTGTTTATAATTATAATGGAGGGGTAGAATTACTATATATTTTATGTTCTGATATATAATTAACAATCAAAGACATCCTTAATATAGTGGTATGAATATTTTTATTTGTTTAGGAGGGTTGCTAGGATGCTTATTTTAGCGAGAAATTATTCGATCATTATTCGAGAAATTATTCATGTATTTTTTCGCGCTGTTTCAAACATCAAATTTAACGAGCAATAAACGATTTAAAATAAGGACTATAGATGGCGCCTGCATCGTAGTGTCTGCTAGAGTGGAACTCGAAGGCCGACAGAAAATAAACCCTACAGAAATTCTGTTCTGCGAGAAAATTCAGCTTTCCGCAGGCCTAAATCTTTTGCAAAATTCCCTGTCTGATAATTCCTACGGATTGCTTCGTAATTTTAAATAACGAGTCTTCGTTGTTGTTGTAATCTTCTTATCAACCATCCGCCGATCGATCCGCCATGTTCTCGAAAACGATCGCTTTTGAAAAAGCGATAGCAAAACACCGATCGCAGTGTCACGTGATCCAAAAGCGATAGACAGGTTTCACTTGAATAGGAAACATAGGAATCAGTCGAAAATTTCCGCGATCGCAACGGAAAACGATAGAACTCTGTTTCGTTTGAATCCGGCCCAAGGATTCCTCTGCCACCAAATAGGTCCATTTCCCTTGCATAGAAGGGTAGTAGAAAGCTCTCCGTTCTCTGAACATCTTTCGAGAATGTGTGTTGAATCATGACTCACCAGTAAAAAGAGCAGGTCCCCATTCTTGGTATGTCCATGAATGAAGTGTTTGACGAACAGGATCTCGTGCACCGTGCAAAAGAAGACACGCAACTGGATGTCGGGCGTAAAGGTCCCTTTGTACAAGGCGTCTGTATATTCTTTGACAAAAAATTACGTTACCAGACACAGTACCTAGGTCACTAGAAAGCTCTGTAGCCTTTGACAGCTGCGTACGTCGTCGTGCACTTAATGCCCATTAACGGGCCTTTGAAGTTGTCGTCACTCGGGCTGCTTTTGCTGGATTTTCTGGTGATGGTACAATTTGTTGTGATTGATTCCACAACCTGGATACTATCGGAGACATTTGCAACCACCGTGAAACCTCTCTTTATGACTAATCAACTTCAAGCCTACCAAGTACGGTTGTTGATTTCGCTGAATCATTTAAATGATTATGAGAATTCATTCTCACTACAAAGAGTCTTACTTCTGAAACATTAAATTTTGTTTTGGAGAAGTTTCTGACTCACGGCATAGTGTGAAGTGTTGAATTATCTGAGGCTCTGGGTATGAGGGTGAAAGAACATCGCTACTTTAAATCAGGGCCGTAACCAAGATGACGTTCTAGGTAGGGCTTTGAATCTAGTTTGGGGGGCTGAACTAAATATAAGTATTAGTAGTTCGGGGGGGGGGGAGGAGTTTCTTCCAATTTTTACATCTTCACCTAGAATTTTTTTTCCACAAAATGCCATATTTTAAAATATTTACCATTCTTTCCATTAACAATTTTTCCATTGAGATTTATTGCCAAATTCAAGTCTAAGAAACTAAAACATTAAAATCTTTTACTTCAATTTCTTATTTGATGTATGGATTCATTGTGCACAGTAACAAAATTCAAATCATTACATCAACCTGAACAACCAGAACTTTTGGGCAGTGGCGGATTAAAGCAAGTTTGTCGGGGTGGGGGGCGGTTAGTTAGAAGATTGACATATACATCCATTTTATGGAAGTAAAGTAGGATCTTTTGCATTAATTTCTTTATTCTCGGGGAGGGTCTGTCCCCTCCGCCACCCCCCTTTTAATCCGCCCTTGCTTTTGGGAAGAAATACACGTTGCTATGAGAAATTTTGCATCATCTTGTGCATCATTTTTAAAACACCTTAATAAAGAAAAATAACAGATATAATGCGTAAAACAGAATTGTCTACAATTTTACCTCAACAAAAGACAGATACTCAATCAAAAAGTTTTTTCGATTCTGTAGTTGACTCCCATGGCATGTCAAGAAATACGGATTGACTAAAAAATACCCAATAATAATGATAATTACCATTTCAACTTTTTAATTTTATATATGTTTCTTCGAATTTGTTTTCATTTCGAAAACAAATGATTTTCTCATTTAAGTGGCAGTTAATCAAAGTTTACCGAAGGACAAATTTTGCACCAGCATCAAAGCAGAGAAATTGATAAAGCACTGTCCTCGCAAAAATCATAACTCATTATTCCACTAAATTTAAATGGAGCCCTGACTAGCGGTCAACAATGGGATCAAATGAATGTCCCCATTACCGCCATTAGTCAGCTTCCGTATTAAAGTATTTTAAATAAGTCTTAAGGCTGCTCTTTTAGGAAATCATACAAATTTTCACCAGCTTTTAAAAAAATTCAACTGGACTAAAGACTCGAAAAAATTATGAATGTCTCTTTACAAGTTGTACCGTGAATTACTACAAACAATGAACCTATGGATGTTATGAAACACTTCAAGGGAAAATACCAAACACACGGAATTTTGAAATTTTTCCTTAAAAATGGGCCGAAGTGTAACCTGTTTAACTCTTTAACGCGCAGTGTTCCCGCTCTGGAAACACCAAACTCTGACGTTTTGACTGTTGCCAGTCACGAAGAATAGATTTGATTTCTATAAAAATAGTTGCGGGTGACATAGCTCCACGAGAATCCCTTACTTTTTAGCACGTCATTTCCCGTAAAGAAATTGTCACGATGATTTTTAACAGCACTGACATCTGCTGAAAAATGGAAGAACGCGAGAACAGCTGGATAGATTGCCCAATGCTGAAAAAGGGGCAGCCGTTGCCATCGCTCGACTTAACTACCAGCAAGATGGCGGACGATCGAAACGTTCATTGCGTGCCACAGATCTAGAGACCCTTTTTTGGCACAGCCAGCTGTCGTCAAAAGAAGGGTCTCTAGATCTGTGGCACGCGATGAACGTTTCGATCGTCCTCCATCTTGCTGGTAGTTAAGTCGAGCGATGGCAGCGGCTGCCCTTTTTTCAGCACTGGGAAAGGGTTGCGCCTCAAAGGGTTAAAGACTATTTTTGTGCTTATGAATTTTTTTCTGAAAGTTGTATGGAGCATATAAATTGTCTATTAACATTAGTTTATAAAGGATTTAGTGAAGACTCATAACTAATTCTTTTCGAGCGTTTAACATCATCAGTTTGTCTTTAAAGCTGTTCATAAGTCCTGTGGTGCCTATAGCTTTTCAAAAGAAACAACTTTAAAATAAGCAGATGCCGTTAAGTTGGGGGAAAAAGACAAAATTTAGAAACTTAATATGCAATTAAAATAATAACGATGCTACTCGCTCATATATTTCATCGCTACACTTTAAAAATTTCAATACTAACATATTATTACTGAATTTCCCTTATTATAATTACTATTATTGTGTAGGTTTTCTTATAAGGAATGTTTATTGGTGTCAGGGGCGTAGCCACAAATTTTTCATGGGGGGGGGGGGGGTTACGACTACTATAACTCATGTATATGTATACGTATGTGTGATAATAGAGTGAATACTATACATTTTGTATGGCAAAAAATTTCTCATGGGGGGGGTTATGACCCCCCTAACCCCTCCCGTGGCTACGCCCGTGATTGGTGTATATTAAATAAAAATATCTCAAAAGAATATTATTAATTGCGAAAGCTTTTGTAGCTAGAGATGTGCCGGATCGTTAAAAAGTCAGATCCGCGGATACGGATCCGAAAACGGATAACTTGTTTTTATATCCGCAGTTACGAATATGAAAACGGACAATTTGTTGTCATACCCGCGGATACGGATCTTTCTGTTTAGAAATTATTTTGAAGAATACCTCATCCTGCACTGTTAAAACTACATACTTAGAAATAAACTAAATGCATTCATTTTTGAGTACTTTCTCATCTTGTAATAGCTCCGAGTACTTTGCTCTCAAATTTAAGAAACTCGTGTACTCATTTTTTGAGTTCATGCAAGAACTCAAACATGAGTGTACGTGTATTCAAAATTTTCGAGCACATTATATACTCAATTTTGAAAACATATGAAAAACTCATTTTAGAATACATACAAGAATTGATATTAAATGTATTTTTGTGATATGCATTTTTGTTATATTTTTACTATATTTAATACGAATATATTGACTGTCGATTTTTGTATTCACTCATACAAGAATCAATATATTCTTATTAAATATACTATTTTTTAACATGTTGATTGAAATTTAGGAATAACCATTATCTTATGCGTAAGTAGAGCGGTTACATTATTTGAATGTTTTGTGTAAATTATTTCGTTTTGTTACAATTTTTATTTATATTCAAGACACTGATCTGGCATACAATGATCACAGAATGTTGCTATGACTGTATCTCTAACTATCTGAGATAAACTTGACAAAAGTGTAGAGATTCCCTAACACTGTTTAGAAACATTGACATTAAAGCTTTTAACATCTAAAGAAACTTCAATATTCTTGCTCTTGAAAATGTAATGTCCCCCCCCCCCAAAAAAAAAACAACAAACAAAAAAACGGTCACTAATACAGTGACCAGTGACCGGCTTATTCCTAAGCACATATTTAGTTATACTCACGAATGTAACTTATTGTTAGGGGAGTGTACAGAATAAATAAGCAATGAAAATAAACATAAAAATAGTTAAAACATAAATATTTCTCCTGCGAAAGTATTCGTATAATATCAAAACAAAATTAGTTTACTAAACCAATACTACCGGCAATGAAATTATAGCTGTAAAGTTATACGACCGATCAGCGTCTTAAATATAAATAAATAAAAACAAAAAGAAATAACTATAACTTAAAACAATCAAATAATATAAAAGTTTACTTACGATAAGATGCAGGCTATTTGTGAATTTTAACTAATTCTATCATTATATATGAAAAATTATTTCTTCCATTTTTAAACAGCGAACGCCACAAACGCTTTACAACAATATGGCGATATGCCGTCGACCACGTTGTTCGGATTCTTCCAAAAATAGGCTCTGGCCATGCGCAGAAATCCGGTGAGGGGTGGTTGAGAGAAAATGAGATCTTATATGTACTCATTTCCTCGCCGTTCTCTTTGAGTGTTCTTCCGCACGTTGTAATAAGATATAGTTCGTAAATTTAAAGTATGCTACTAATTTATTCTTATAATTACCGAAACGAAATATTTCCGAACACCACATAAACATTTATTAAATAATTTACCAGTGTGCAAATGGCATAATAAGGGATTATTATTATATTTATCTATATGCTTATTTTTTAGTTCGAATTGTTACTTATATTTAAGCACGCCATGTACTCGTTTATGATGAAAATGTATTTAAAAAAATATGAGTGCATTAAAGTACTCATTTTTAAGTAAATCAATTTTAACAGTGTGAAACGATAATTTTATACACAATGTGCAAAAAAACTTTTTTTACGATTTATTTATTTTATGAAGTAAGTTTAATAAAATTCTCCTTTATTGCTTAAACGTAATATATTTTAAATAATTCCTTGCTTACTACAAAACACATTCAGTCACAATAACCCAGACTATTGGTTTTCCTAGAAATTTAACATTTTTTTTTTTCGCCAATTTTTCATGGTGAAAGTCTAGGAGCGACTATTATGCGGGGAAAATTTACAACATAATATTTAAATCTATTTTTTCTGCTTCAAAACGGGGGTGCAACTATTATGCGAGGGCAACTATTACGGGAGTAAACACGGTATATTGCACATGCACTTATTTTTATACAATTGCACTTAATTTTCTGGAATAAAAAATAGGCACTTTTATGACCGTTTTCTTGAAAATAAAACAACCGTTAAAGGACTTCTGTGCTAAACAAGAAGATTCAACTTAAAATAATAAACAGTAATTATTAAGTTTTAAGCAGTAAAATTTATGCTTAATTACAAAAAAATTAATTAATATTATAGAGTAATTTCATTTTGTCATGACTTTTGACTTATTCTAAAAAGCCATAAAAGATCCGCTAAAAGAAAGCGGATCGGAATACGGATATTTTTTTTTTAACTGACGGATACGGATAATGTTTTTTGCCTAGAGGGATCTCTTTTTTTCTTTGAATATCCGCCACACCTCTAGTTGTAGTAGATGCCGCCAGCATGCGAGAACTGAAAGCAAATAGAAGAACCCTAGAGACTTCTGGGCACGCGAAGACAGAGGCCAGAGAATAAACCTGCGATCCCAAAAGTTGCGTCCCATTCGGAAAATAATATTTTTGTTTGTAATGTTTTTGGTGATATGTCTAAAGCAGTGTTACTCTAATTGGGCTCTGCAAAAAAAAAAAAAAAAAAAAAATATCTTGTTATAGAAAAGATCCGTCAAAATTCAAAGACACGCTAAGTGCGCTTATTCATCAGAAAATTTCTTTGAAATTTGAGAAACGAGAAATGCTATCTACTCCTTTTCTCACAGAACATGCAACAATAAGATGTGGCTGTTTTATCCCTGAAACGTAGAAAATGGCACTAAATTAACTTCCAGGTTACTTTTCGGAAAAAAAAAAAAAAAGAAGAAGGGAGATTTGTAAAGGTTAAAGAAGGGTGAAAGAAATACAAATAAAGATGTTTACTTCACGATATTTAACTACTGGATTTTTAGAACTATCATTTCGTGTTTAAATTACGACAGCAAATTAACGCTACTTGAATATGTATTGCTTTTTAAATGTTCTTCTTCTAAGACCCTTCCTCGAACTTTAGTTAACCACCCTTCGAGCATTGAACAAAAATAGCAAATTCAGCTTACACTTAAAAAAATAAAAAATAAAAATAAAAATAAATGCAGAATTTTTAAATTGAAACAAACAACGTGATTTCAAAGTAAAATATAAAGAAGGGAAAAAATGATATACAACAGGACAGTTTGATTATACGAAAATAAGCCCATAGTCTATGGATGAGACGCATAACATCATAAAAAATCCCAACCCTATGGGGGGAGGACTTACTATTATTAGTTTTCAAATCTGCAGTCCCAACCCCCCCCCCCCTCGAACGGGTTTTAAATTTCTGGAGTATTTAAGCAACACGCACGAAACACACAGATGCACACAAACACACCCATTAAATATGAAAACGCAATACGACATTTAAAGATATGAATTGCGACGTATACTTGTGGCAGATTTAAAAAATTCAATAAAAAGGAAAATTCTTTAAAAATATTAAAATCTGAATAAAATCAAAACGGAATTGGTTGATTCATTAAGAAATAAACAAACACGGAAGTTCTCCAATAAATAAGAGAATAAATAAATGTAACACATGCGCTTCCGCAATAATAAAAATTGGAGCTTCCGAAATAGTGTAGTGCTGCCACCTAGCGTCAACTCAAAATTTATTGAACGGTAAAAGGCGGGAAAATAAATTAATCAGAATTTCTCGGTGATGTTTTTAAACTTTTTCCGCTAGAACTATGCACAGATTAATATTTCCCTCCATAGATTTGCTCAGCCACATGAAATTCCAAAGGCAGTTTAATTTTGTATACCTTTATGCATTTAAATTGAACTGTATTTAATAAACTGGGATAATACGTTTCGAAAATGAAACGCACAATAAACACAGTGGTTAGGATTAAGAGCATAGATTGCCGAAAAATTCGAACATCAAGTTATTAAAGTAATACGATTAAAAAATGTCTGTGTGAACGCTACGCTTGGGCGATCTGCCAAGAATGGGCAGTGCCTTGGTAGGAGGACTTTCTAAGGGATGCTAACGAGTATTCACGTTGCATCTGGAGAAAACCTACCAAAACTCCAGACCGTTAGATCGGCAGCTGCGCGATGGAACCCAAACCCGGGACCTTCATACTTCGGCTGTCTACCATTTTCAGCTACATAACTACTGCGCCTTGGTAAGGCCGATTAAAAAATGAACTCACTGAAAATAGCAAACGATAAAATACACCTGCTACTAAACAAAATCAAAGTGAAAGCAAACTTTTACTATTAGGAATATTTTAGAGACATGCTGATGAAAATTGATGTTAAAAATAAAAATGAAGCGAAACTTGGCACACGTGCGAGCCGTAAAAAAGGAAATATAAATAAAATTTAAGCAATTTTTTAAAGTTTGTTTCAAGAGTTTAAAATGATTATAAAAAATTGGAATAATTAGCTAAGACCTCGCAAAACTAGCTTCAAAATAAATTTGAAAATATAAATTAAATAAGTTTGAAGACTTATTATTTATTTAAGTTAAAAATTAAATAAGTTTCAAAATAAATTTGAAAGTATTCAAAATTAAAAGAAAAAAAGTTTACATTTAAGGAGTAAGACCTTTTCTCCATTATCGACGTAAGTTTTTTTTTTTTTTTTTTTTTTTTTTTTAAATATGTACATATATGAGTCTCATATTAGTAGAATTGATGTTGACATTTTTTATTTTAAAACTTTATTTACTTTTATCAAAATGAAATGATTAAAATAAAAATAATGAAATAGTATTAAATTAAATATAAAAAAAAATATTTTTTTCACTTACAAGAGAAGTAGAACATTACGGGACCACCCCGTGTAAACCCACGTTTTCTTTTCTGTTTTTAATCACAGACCGCGCACCACACCGCACCACAATTTAAATCACCGATAAAAACACCAAAATATTCCTTTAAATGATTCTTAAAAAATATATAAACAAATAAAATAGTAGAAACAAAATCAAAAATGTTCCCCCATTTTTCTCTCCAACTTTTTAAGTTTTATTTAATACACAAGACTCTAAAATGGGACACTTTGCGAACCCCGGAAATGTAAGGCAGAATAACAACAATAAAAAAAAAACAAGAAGTTTTGGGATTCACGGAGAACGGAGAGCTCCAGCTTATGAGCGTAAAGAGGCTGATGCTACGGAACGAACAGGGTTGCCAGAAAAAAAAGTATTTGGCGACCAGGTGGGAGGTTGGCGGTTTCCACACATGACGTAATAGAAGCGAATTGAATGAATGGATAAGGCTTTAGAGAAGAGAAGAGAATTTGATGGAAGACCGGATGAAAAAGATATTATTTATATATAATGATAAGACCGATATTTCAAAATAAAGCAAATGTGCATTCACAAAATTATTCAACGCAGAAATGTGTTCGACTTGTATAAATGTTTATGTGGAATGAAATAGAACTACGGCTTCAATAACATTTTATTAATATCAAAATGTATAAATAATTTTGTAACAATGTATAACTTTGTAATCGAAAGTTAACACAGCATATGTTGCGTACCATAAAAGTACATGGAAAAAAAAAAAAAAAAGATTTATACGATATTAAGTGCTTTTTCACAATTTTTCAGTATAAACCGTAGCTTAATACCTATTAGATTGAAATTTTGCACAAAAATGCAGAAAAAAATATAAGAGGAAATCTATAAATCTGAAAACCTATCTATTCACCAATTTTTAGCAAATTTCTGGCAACTTTTAATTCCAAAGGAAAGTGATAGGTCTCTTAAAGTTAGACCAATTCGTTTGAAATGTCCACTGACATAAACAAAAAAAAAAAAAAAAAAAAAAAAAAAAATCTGTAGTGATTTATTTATTTATATACATATATATATATATATATATATATATATATATATATATATATATATATATATATATATATATATATATATATATATCTCACACACACACACACATACATACATACATACATACATACATCTCGTAAAAATAGCATAAATGAATTCAGAAGACCTCAAAACGTGTAAATAAACCAAAATCTCGAAGTCGAATTTTTTCATGATTACAATACTTTCCTTACATGATACATGTTCGGAAAGTAAAAAAACGGAAATTTATAATTTCTTAGCAGCATTTTTCGTATTTCGGTTAGTTCCGAAACTAAGCCTCATTCCCTAGCGAAGAAATGGTACTTCAGTCAGTCATTCATAAAAATGTATACAGATTAGTTTTTACATGTAAAATCTTTTACATTTAGTTTATATCAAGCATTTTAAAAAAATTGACATATATTTACTGCATTTAGTTAAATTATGAATCCCCCCCTCAATATATATATATATATATATATATATATATATATAATAAAAAAAGAATAGAAACGCAGAATTGACTTTGCCTACGGAATAGAATAAAGGATTTAAAGTTCATACACGGACATTTTCAATAAGGATGGACGAATTGCAAAAAAAATAGACCTGTCTCTAGAGAATGCAATCCCAATCCCGCACAAATGTTTGCGGGACTAGTTTGGCGGGATCAAGACCGTAACCCCGCGGGATTGAAACTGATAAATAAAAATTATTTTTATTACAATTTTACGCTACCTTCCCAATCATCAACCGACCAAATTTGTTGTATATTTATGTACCTTATCTAAGAATACGTGAATCAATAATTAAAAATTTAAAGTTTTAATTTTCACTTTCCGAACACGTACCATGTTCATGTAAGGGAAGTATTGTAATCATGAAAAAATCCCACTTTGTGTATGAATCTGGACAGGGAAGAAGAATCGCAAGACAGTTTTTTTACTTGCTTCAGACTATATTTCAGTACCTTGTCGGGTCAATGCCTCTCCAGGTGTTGGCGATTTTGAGGCGAATCACAGAAGAAAGAGGGGGGGGGGATGTACTGGGAAAAAAACATCGCGCAGTACATAGTATTATCCTTTGAAAAAATTTACTAATAGTGAAATAAGGAATATACTTTGTTAAAATATTTCAAAATATGATAACTTATGAATTGTTCTAAAAAAGAGTTGATCAATATTACATTGTTTTTATGCTCTATTTTATTTCTCTTGTTTTTATTTTACTGGAGCTTTTTTTAAAACATAAATTTTTCATAAAGTAATGTATCGTCTTGTTCTTCTAAAAACTGAATATTGGGAATGAGCAGAGGGTAATCAGAAGCTTGTATTGGACACATCAAATTTATTTATTTATAATTTTTTTTTTTAATCTGCTAAAAGCAAAAGCTGAACAAATAACTGAAAGGATTCAAAAGCTAACACTCGAAAATTTTCGTGATTTTTTTTTTTTTTTTTTTGAGTGAAGACACAAAAAGTGGTTGGGAAGGCTCTCGAGACCCACGTGCTAATTTCTTCTTAATGCCTATTATGGTTGGTAGTGGCTCTCTATCTCATCAAATATTTCCTAAGTATTCATTAAATTATTTCAATTAGGGCGTTTAAGTTGATGGAACACCTACTCAAAATTACCCTCCCGTTAATTTACCTCTCCGCTTGATTTTTCGAAAACGTTTTAATCCTCATCTATACTGTTACATTAGGTACTTAAATTATTTCATTCAATTTTCACTTATTATCATATTACAGATATTCAACTACACGACAGTAGTCTTGATATTTTTCTTCTGTTCTTATATATATATATATATATAATATAAAATAGCTTAACTTACGGAATCCCAAGATTTTATATATATATATATATATATATATATATATATATATAGACGTATAATTCGTATTAACAAATGTAATTAAACATAAAAGAAATAAGTTGGCCAAATTTTAAACACAGTGAAGAGTTTACTTCATATAAAGTGTCGGAAAATGAATCGTCATTCTCAAATGTCAAAAGGTGGATCGAATGCCTGTGACACAAGAAAAAAATATTTCAGTGGATAACAGATCTGCAATCGGTATTGTTTCCTGTTCGATTTAATATAACAAGAACACGAAGATGACAGATGTTCGCAAACGAAATACGATAGTTCAATAACGTCAAACCAAGCGCACTTTTTTTTTTTTTTTTTTTTTGGTCAAACTATATGAACAATGGATAAAAACAGTAATTTTACTACATAAGTTTTGCGTACATTACTCATCAAACGCAATAAAAATATTGCTCACACGCATAAATTACGAGCTGGGCAGAAGATCGCATACATTGCATGAAACTATCTTCTTATAAATAAAAATGAAATTCTGTTTGTGGATTTGATTAGTATACAAATCCACAAAAATGGACCTATCAGCCTGAAATTTTGCACAGATATGTAAAATAATATAGAATAAATTGTAGTCCACTTTAAAACTTTGAAAGTCCACCCGTTCCCCATTTAAGAGATTTTTTATGTTCTCCACGCAGAAAGCTTTCCGTAATTGTAACCCCTGTAGTGAGAAAAGTATGAAATAAGCATCATTATTGCCATGTGTGGCGATTTTGCCGAATAAAATGTTTTAAATTCTTAAAGTAAAAATAAAAGAATAATAATGATTTTTTTTTAAGTTTATATTTGTAAGGTTATTTTTTTTAAATTATAATATCGTGTGCATGGGAAATCAGAGCAGGAATGTAATGTTTTATACGCAAAACAATAAGAAATGAAGATTTCCGAGGCTGCTAATATGTAAAATTTTTTAGTTTGGCGAAAAATAAAATGGCTAATATGCCGATTTTGAGAAAGTGAGTTCTAGCGGTTTGCACAGTTTTCGGCTTGGCGCAATTTACTGGGAGCTTAAGGAAAGAGATTTTTGAAAACAAGTGTATAGATTTTATTAGAATACAGCGTTAAATTCTGATAATCCGTGCAGAAATAATGTAGTTATTAAGGGATTTCGAGCAATCTATCTTCAGAATTCTCGTCAATTGAGTATATTGATTTAAGTTAGGGGAATTCCGCCAAATTTCAGAAAATTGAAATCTTCGCATTTAGTACATCGGAGTAACGATGAATAAAACACGTTATACGTTGATAATTTAAAAAATGCGGCTATTAAGGAATTCCACTTTTGAAATAGATGCCTGCTTTACTTATTGGCGGTCAAACCATTTCCCATTTTGATTGCTGCTAAGTCAATGCTTCGAATGATTCCCTGAAAAAAATTTTGCAAAATAGCGTATGTTGGCCCTTTGGCGATACTTAGATTTGAAACTGGATTTTATTTGAGACTGGTATATATAATAACACTGGTTATAAATAAAAATGAATGTTGGTATGAGTGTATGAGGTTGAAAAACTCCAGCGCCGTTTGACCGATCACCATGAAATTTGGTTGACCTAAGTCTTTTATCAAGGAGAAGGTTTTTATGCTATCCGTTTTCCTCTAACTTGCCACTAGATGGCGCTGCAGAACGTCGAATTCTATTCCGTTTAGCCGTTTGCTATGCGAATATCGTCCAACTGATTTCGATGAAATTTGGTACACGCTGATATTAGAAAACGGGGAATATTTTTCACTATCCATTTTGCTGTTACTTGCCGCTAAATGGCGCTGCAAAGCATCAACTTCTATACCGTTCGATCGATCGGCATAAAATTTTTTATACTTACACATTTGAGTACGAAGAATATATTCTAACTGTGTTCCTTTTGATGTTACTCACCATTAGATGGCACTGCAATGCATTATTGTTTTAACTCGCCTCTAGATGACCCTGCAGCGGGCCAAATTCCTGACCATTCAAACGGTCGCTATGAAAATCAGTATACATAGCTATTTGAACAATGAGAATATTTTGGCGTTATCCATTTTGCTACAACTCACCACTTGACGGCGCTGTACCAAATCATTACTTTAATTAATCACTAAATGGTTAACTGACCAATAGGTGGTAACTGATCGCTATGAAAATAGGTATACATAGATATTTGAACACGGGGAAGAATTTGGCGCTATCCATTTTCCTATAACTTGTCACTCGATGTTGCGTCCACACATGAACTTCAGGACTGTCCAGCCGATCATCATGAAAATTCGTATACATTGATATCTGAATGCGAAGAATATTTCCGCAGTATCCGTTTTACTAAAACTCGCCACTAGATTGCGCTACTCCGCATCGCCTTCTGCACCGTACAAACCTCCCCTTAGTAGAAATTATTGAGTTAACAATTTTCTTATCATTTTTGTCATCTTTAATCATTATGGAGAGGCTTTATATTGTGTATAAAACAGGCGTAACATTCCCAACACTTCTTTAAGTGCATTGTAGTTGCTGGAGCTGCTTTTACATTTTTCCAGAGATATCAAATTGTTAACAAACAAAGATCGTGCGGACTTTAATTTCAAAGTGATGCTATTTTTATGAATTTACTAATTTTTAAAAAATGGAGATATAATAGGATTTTGCCAGGATGCAAATCTGAGTACCTTCTCAAATAAATAAAATGAGTCTTTAGAGCGCCGGTAAGGGAGGCGGGGGGGGGGGGGTGCTGAATGGCATGAATTTCAGATAGTTTTCATAAAATGTGGCCAAGGGGAAGCCTGTGCAGAAGAGCACCTAGTGCAGACTTCGAAGTGCTTACAGCCAGTAACAAAAGTCATTGAAAGTAGATGACCACTAATGAAATGGGTAAGAGCAGTTTGGTCTCGTCTACTGCTGCCCCGAACCAAGGAGCCGCTAGGGCACTTACTCTGATACCACGGAAGCATTGGCGGGACTATCCAAATGGCCTTATTCACTGCCTTGTATTTAGAAAATAGCTCCATATATGTAAAGAGGAGCGGCAGACTTTGTGACCACGCCAGCACCAGCTCTAGCCAAACTGTCCATAATTTCATTTCCAGCAACGCCAACATGGGACGGAAACCACTGGAAGTGGATCTGAAGAGAAAGTGAAAATTGTTTTAGTTTACTGAGAATGTCTGCTCCAGTACTGTCCCTCACGTTATGACAATCGGCCAAGTGCTGGATAATACTTCTACTATCCGAAAATATCCAAATGTCCTTTAGCTGCGGTAGCAACATGATGGAGTCCGGACGCTCTAGAATTGCGATAAGCTCGCTTCGAAATACCGAGCAGAAGTCTGGATTTTAATCTCATGATCCCGAAACCTAATATAAGTGCCACTGCCAGAAGTACCACCACCATCAAGTTTACTGCCATCAGTGTACATATGAACAGCGTCCATGGAAACATTATTAATTCTTTCTAGAGCTAAATGTTTCAAGTAGCACGGCAGTTCCTCTTGTTTGCTAACTTGAACAGAAAGGTTAGCATGAAAGTAAAGGTTGATACTGTACAATGTACAAGGGGTACTACACAATGAATAAAACTGCTAAGTATTATGTGTTCTTTGTTTACCTGTGTAATTTAAATTTAGAATTAATGTGCATTTAGTTATTTATAGTATTGTTGTAACCTTAAAAAGTTCATTAGTATATATTAAAAACATTTCATTTGAAGAAGTAACGACTTAGTAACTTTCACCGTATTTTCGTAATTTTTTTTAAAACTTATTTATGTCCATCAGAAATTCTGGAAAAACAAAAAGCGGCGCTTTTGTAAATTGAAAATGCTATCTTGAAAATTAAATTTGTGGTATTATATTGCCGCAACTCTCACGAGACCCGGTGGCTCAGAGGTACGGCACTGGACTTCGAAACGAGAGGTCCCGGGTTCGGAACCGGCGGGAACCATTTTGCCATGTTCCTGTAAATAGTTGTTTTAAATTATTCTTCGTATTAATTCTAGATTATTCTACATGTTTCTTTAATATGCAAATTATTTGTTTCTCGAATATTCGATAATTGTATAAAAGCTGAGCTCCCGCCAGTTGTAGGACGTTCACAGCTAAGTGTAGTTGCTAGCAGTCTGTCAATAAATTACGTTATCTCGATTTGAGTTCTCCTTTCCTCTAGTTGTTCCTACCACCTCGCGACAGTTTGGTGCAGGCGCCGGGTAACCTCCGATACCCTGGAATCGAATACAGCCCCCCGGAGAAGTAATCGTCAGCATGGATTAAAACCCGAATACGGACTGTTCACGCCACCTCCGAGAAAAGTAAAAATGGCCCAGGTCGACGAAACTAAGCATGTAATTGCGACTCATCTAGTGCAACCATTCAGAAACCCTTCTATATTTCGGGGAGATGGACAAGACCCCCAACAAATGGCTGAAAGAATATGACCGAGTGGCTAAACTCAACAAATGGGACGATCTCTTCTGTCTAGCAAATGTCTATTTTTTCCTGGAAGGCACAGCCCTCATGTGGTTTGAAAATAATGAGGCCCTGTTAAACAGTTGGGAAAAATTTAAAGAAGAATTGCCTAAAGCATTTGGAGACAGCACACAAACAAGAAAAAGAGCCGAAGAGGAATTAAAAGCTCGAGCTCAAAAATCCGGTGAACACGTACAATCATACATCCAGAGCGTTCTGAGGCTTTGTGATGAGACAAATCCTCAAATGCCAGAAGAGGACAAAGTTGCCCATCTCATGAAGGGAATTGCCAAGGATTTTTACCAATCTCTTAACTAAAGAACTAAAAAAGACCGAGGACCTAATAAAATGGTATCAGTACATCGAAGAAATGAAAGAAAGACGAGTTAACCGAAAGAAATTCGATCGGCTTCCTAATGTTATCCCAATGTCCTCTATAGGTGAAGAAACTGATCTAGCAACCCTCATTCGACAGATAGTTCGAGAAGAGGTCCAACGAGCCCTGTCGTCAGTCAATGAGCCACGATTGCAATCCATCGAAGCTATTGTCCGAGAAGAGGTACAAGACGCTCTATCGCCTATTACACAAGGAAACAGCCGTGGACTGAAGTGAGCTCGAAAACCAGACGACCACAACGTTTCCCAATAGCAGTAAACCGACAAAGACCCGTAGCCGAGCCAGAACCAAGAAGAACTGACGTATGGAGGACCGCGGACAATCAACCCGTCTGCTTCCACTGTGGCCGCCCAGGACACGTCGTTCGCTACTGCAGAGACCGACGTGCTATCTTTGAAACTAGCAGACAGAACCGAAGGATATGCCGCTAAATCCGAAATTGAACTGATGGATCCCGCCGACTATAGCCGACGAACTACCAGAACCAGCTCGCCAAGCCCCACTCGAGGGAGATCACCGACACGCCGGTACAGATCGCTGTCACCTTATCGACGTTCCAGCATTTCTCCCAGCCGACGTATTGAGGAAAACTGAAGACCGCGACCTCAATTGGGGGTGAGGCCGCAGATGCTGACGAAAATCCTCCGACTGCTGCGAAGATGTCCGGAAATCATCTTGAGGTTACGGTCGACAATAAGGTAGTACATGCTCTTGTGGACTCTGGGGCATCCGCTTCTGTAATTTCGGAAAATTACAGACGCCATATTAGGAAAATCATGTTTCCAACCAAGGAAAAATTGATTTTAAAAGTGGCCAATGGAAATTATGTGCAGCCGCTTGGAAAATGCGTGCTTCGTCTTGAGATCAACGGACGAATCCAGCCGTTTGAGTTTACAGTGTTGCCAAATTGTAGCCACGACATAATTTTGGGTTGGGATTTCCTGGAAGCATCGCAAGCCATCATAGACTGTGGTAAGCTTGAACTGACGCTCGAAGACGTTCCATGTGAAGGCCCCGATCCTACACTTTTGAAACTTTGTGCTATGGACGATACCGTAATACCTGCACGATCAGCTGCCAAAATATCTGTCGTCACTCACAACAGAGATCACAACGGAGACGTAACGGTGGACGGAAATAAACTGCTTCCCTTGGGGAAGGAAGTTGTGGTACCTGCAACCATCGTGTCATTAAAGGATGGAATCGCAGAACTATGGGTTACAAATGGACAAGCCACCGCCCAAATTATTCCCAGGGGTATGTTTGTGGGCACTGCAGAAACTGTGGACGCAAACCAAGTGAATTCAGTAATAACCACTGAACTTAATACGATAATCAAGACAGAACAAGGTGGTAGCCTAGAAGATTACTCAAGTATGTTAGCCCCTAATTTCACCCTGGAGCAAAGAAGGAAAATTATTGGGTTACTTCAAAAATTTTCAGAAGTCTTTGAATCATTTGGAAAGCCGAAAACACAGAACTTAACTATTAAGCATCGGATAAATACTGACGGCCATGCCCCAGTCAGCCAGAGAGCATATCGTGTGTCACCGGCCGAGCGTCGCATAATACAAGAAGAAGTAAATAAAATGCTAGATCGTGGCATAATTCAACCATCTGAGAGCCCTTGGTCATCTCCTGTTGTTCTGGTGATGGAAAAGAAAGATGGAAGCTGGCGCTTCTGCGTAGATTACCGCCGCTTGAATCAGATCACAAAAAAGGATGTATACCCTCTACAGGGCATAGATGACACGCTGGACTGCTTGAGGGGTGCTAAGTATTTCTCTTCCATGGATCTTCGAACGGGTTACTGGCAAATCGAAGTAGATGAAGCCGATCGAGAAAAGACGGCATTTGTTACCTCCGAAGGACTCTACGAATTCAAAGTAATGCCGTTTGGCTTATGCAATGCCCCTGCCACATTTGAAAGAATGATGGACAATTTGCTGCGACATTTGAAATGGACGATGTGTCTCTGTTACTTAGATGACATCATAGTTTTCTCGGAAACTTTTGAAGAACATCTTAAGCGATTACATACAGTCCTGAGCTGCATCCATAAAGCTGGACTTACTCTAAATACGAAAAAATGTGTCTTTGCCTCCCGAGAAATAAAAATTTTAGGCCACCTTGTGTCAGAAGACGGTGTTCGCCCTGATCCAGATCAGTTGAAGGCCGTAAGCTTTATTCCAACGCCTAAGAATTTACACGACGTCAGAAGTTTCCTAGGGCTCTGCTCATACTACCGACGTTTCATCAAAAATTTTTGTTATAAGGCTCAAGCACTTCAAGAACTGCAGAAGGGGACTCAAAATTTTGTTGGGGCCCTGAGCAAGCTGATGCTTTTCTCAGATTAAAGAAGGCCCTAACCTCCGATCCTGTTCTAGGACTGTATGATGAGAGAGCTCCCACGGCATTACACACAGATGCTAGTGGCTATGGAATCGGCGCGGTCCTCGTCCAAGAGCAAAACAACCAGGAGAAAGTAATTGCCTATGCCTCACGGACACTTACGAAAGCAGAAAGGAACTATTCAACTACCGAAAGGGAATGTCTTGCCGTTGTGTGGGCCGTACACAAATTTCGGCCGTTCCTTTTTGGAAAGCCATTCACGGTTGTCACGGATCACCACTCTCTATGCTGGTTAGTTAGCCTTAGAGACCCTTCAGGGAGGCTAAGTAGGTGGGCGTTACGTCTCCAGGAATACGGCATCTCCATCGTATACAAGAGTGGCAAGAAGCATCAAGACGCCGACAGCCTATCTCGCAACCCAGTGGAGGAAAATATTAAACGTTCGGACGAGGTGAACGTTCTGCATTCGCTGACTGATATCGCAGCTGAGCAACGAAAGGATCCGGACCTCGGAAAAATAATTTCGTCCAAAGAAAGAGCAGAACCAATTAATACGCATTACGAATTGGTTGACGGGGTCCTGTGTAAAAAGAACTTCGATCCGGACGGAAGATTATGGTTGCCGTTTATACCAAAACATCTACGCCAAGACGTACTGCGATATTTTCATGATGCACCAACCGCCGGACACTTGGGTGTTGCCAGAACGTACGAGACTGAGAAAACGTTTTCATTGGCCCGGACTCTATCGCACTGTCCGTCGATATGTAATGCACTGCCGAGACTGCCAAAGGAGAAAACCATTCCTCTACAACCCGCAGGGCAGTTAGTACCTATCCCTCCGGCGTTAGCACCATTCCATCGGGTTGGAATAGATTTGCTGGGAAGATTCCCGAAATCGATAAGAGGAAATAAATGGATAATTGTCTGCACCGACTACTTGACGCGTTTTGCAATTACGAAAGCACTGCCTACCGCTGAAGCACCAGAAGTAGCCAAGTTTTTCGTGGAAGACGTCATACTAAAGCATGGTTCACCAAGGATCCTTATCACAGACAGAGGACAGGTATTCCAATCGAAACTGATTTCGAAGCTTAATCACCTCTGCAATGTTGCCCATAGAATGACGACAGCTTACCATCCTCAAACAAATGGGCTCACAGAACGCTTTAACAAGACGTTAGCAGACATGTTGTCTATGTACGTGGATGTAGAGCAAAAGGATTGGGATGAAATTTTGCCCTTCGTTACTTTCGCATATAACACAGCCAAACAAGACACAACCGGGTTTACTCCGTTTTACTTGATTCACGGACGTGAAGCCGAGACGACGCTAGATACGATGTTTCCGTTTTTTCCTCAAGAAACCCAAGCCGACTACACTACAGAATTGGCATCGAGAGCCGTAGAAGCTAGGCAGCTGGCGAGATTACGCACTAGAGAAGCCCAAGAGAGAGAGCGAAAGCGTTATGACTCTAAACATCGAATCGTGTATTATCAGCCGGGAGACCTCGTATGGATTTTCATACCTGTGCGGAAAGTAGGCCTTTCGGAGAAGTTGCTTAAAAGATACTTTGGTCCCTATCAAGTCCTACGACGCCTATCAGATGTTACATATGAAGTACAAGACTTTGATCCCACATCTAGACGCCGAAAGACAAAAGACGTTGTACATGTAGTCCGTATGAAGCCTTATTATGACCCCGATGAGCAAATCCAGTTGGTGGACGACATTCCCCTTCCGAGCGGTGGAAATCCTGAAGGAAGAATATCCAGCGCTAAAAATTCCCCACCTGGTCAAACTTATACTGGACCCTTGACGCGATCAAGAACAAGAACACAAATGCAAGTCTCAAACAGCGGAAGGCTGTTCTTCAAGAGGGCAGCAATGCCGCATCTCTCACGAGACCCGGTGGCTCAGAGGTACGGCACTGGACTTCGAAACGAGAGGTCCCGGGTTCGGAACCGGCCAGGACCGTTTTGCCAACTATTTACAGGAACCATTTCGCCATTTTCATTTACAGGAACCATTATTGTTTTAAATTATTCTTCGTATTAATTCTAGATTATTCTACATGTATCTTTAATATGCAAATTATTTGTTTCTCGAATATTCTATAATTGTATAAAAGCTGAGCTCCCGCCAGTTGTAGGAAGTTCACAGCCAAGTGTAGTTGCTAGCAGTCTGTCAATAAATTACGTTATCTCGATTTGAGTTCTCCTTTCCTCTAGTTGTTCCTACCACCTCGCGACAATATCAAATAGGGGAAACTGTACGAAATCGGATAGCTCTAACTACTGTAGTAAATATTAATCCATAAAATAAGGGTTTGTTGAAAAAAAAAGGAGTTAGTTCGAACTAATCAAGTTCGCGAAAAACTGTTAACAGCGTTTGGGGATTCAACACAAACTAACAAGACAAGCAGCTTTATCTGAGTAACATCAGAACTAACGACTTGAGCTACAACATTCTTTTTGTAACAGAGTTTTTATAGTTATATGTAACGCCCAAACTCTCGCACGATACAACGATCCCCCTTTCCTCAGCAAGCCCTTCAAATGTTCTCTTAAGATAGGTATCATCTACGAGGATAAAGCTCTCAAAACGGTGGCAGTTTGCCAACAATAGATGGCGCTGTATTTGTTAGAGAATAAAAAATGTAGACACACATGGGAAGGAAATCAAATGCAAAATACCTGGAATAGCATTAAAAATCTGAGTATTTTAATTTTCTCAACTTAAAAAATCTAGAAATGACTTCCGATTTTGTTGCATTGTTGAATTTAACAACTTAGTGGCAACCATGGATTTTGTCACTACTGTAACTATAACATTAAAAAAAAAAATAGAACATGACATTAATCATTCATTTGAAGTGGACAAAGTTGAAATGCATTGAGCGCAAGTTTTAGTTAGCACAAATAAAAATTACTTAACTCTCAAAAACATGGATCATAAAATTAAAAAAAAGTCACCGTCACAGGAAATTTTAACTAGTACAGTGAAACCTCTCCGGACGGCCACCCCTGTATAGCGGTCACCCCTCTAAACGGCCAATTTTTTTTATGGCACAGACTTTTCGGCTCATAGACTTAATGTTAAAATAACCTCTACCAGCGGCCACCCGACCCCCCTCTAAACGGCCACCGAGTGGGATCGCCCATCTCATTTTTCGGGAAATCTACTCACTCCATGCCGTAATTTTGAGCTTAAAAACTCAAGGTCAGATTTATTGGCCGAATATAAGTCCCAGGAATAACTGGAATTGAATCTGTTATCTCTTGTATTCTCCCCACACCTTTAAGATGGGGAATCCCTTGGATAATCAGGTGTACAAATGAATTTTTGTCCCTTTCAGGCTCTAATTCCGTCCCTGACGAGGAATTTCCCGATGTTTGTAATGGCGAGCAAGCTAAACTTTCAACACAAGCGATTAGACTTTAGGGAAAATCGATGAAATTATCGAAAATTCCGACGTGGTTACAAACGAATCGGTTAGATATCTGCTTTTAAAAGTAAAAAAAATGAACTAGAAAAAATGGTTGTTTCAGAGAAAAATAAAAACTTAAAACAGACCCAAATTGTATCCTTTTTTTAAAAAAAATGTAAGAAAGCATTAAATAAACTTACTATTTTCTCTTTAGATAAGTTTTAAATTTCATGTTAAATAAGGAATGTGTGTCAGACTTGTTTATATTACGCATTATAGCAATTACCTTATAACAGTAAATAAAACCCTTGAGAGCGGCCACCCCCCTCTGAGAGGCCAAATGTTTTCGGTACGGTGGGGTGGCCGCTCAGAGAGGTTTCACTGTATTATTAATGCATTTAATCCATAGAACATTTAATGTCATCTTCTCTCATAAGTAGATAGCAATAATTCAATCGATAAACTTTTATTGAGATAGTCTCTAAAACAAAATTGGAACATTTTGATATCATTTAAAGCAACATGCAGTTCTGTATTTTATTATAGTTGTATTTTGATCTATAGAACATTTAATGCATGTTTTTTTTTTTTTTTTTTTTTTTTTTTTTTTAAATAAATGTATAGAAATAAATTAAATCAATAAACTATTATTGAGACGGCCTGTAAGAAAGTTGAAGTTATAATTTTAGAGTAGAATACAATTTTATTTTTTAATATTAAGTCACCCCAGCTATTAATATCGCATACGAGCCACATGCAACTGACAACCCTTAATTCAAATATCAATATCATAACGTCAGGATCAGTAAAATACCCTCAAATGCGATTACTTAGTGTTTACGCCTATCCAAGATATAAACTACGGAACCATAAAAACAAAGACCGATATTCCAGAGCAAGCGCCACTTCCGAATGATCGATCGCTTCTTCAATAAAATGAAAATTAAATATGGAAGTTCCAAAAGGTCAATTTAGCACAGAACATAAAAATATACTGGTGATGGCGCGTGCGCAGAAAACAACGTTCATATGATTTCTTTGAACACATGGAAGAGTAAGATTTTTAACCAAGGATACTAATTTTTACTCCTTCATTTGATGAAACATTACTGTGGTTTTACAAATCACGTTTAAATTTATATTAATTAGAATGCGAAGAACTTTGGATCTGGGTTTACATATATTTCATAGACATAGTAATATCTTTACCGGAACTGGTCAAGAAAAATTATTCATTAAACCGCCTTGGTTTGGCAATGATCCTACTATGTAGTTACGCTGATTCCCGACTTACTGATTTTGTAACAATTCCAGGTAACCACTCTAAGATAAAACTTTTACCACCTTCACTCCAAAATGATTAAAAAGTTAAGCACGAAAAGAGCAATAACATCTACACCGTTTGTACGATCCGCTTGAAATTTTTCATAATTATGCATAAAATTATAGAGAACAACCTGCATTCCTTTAAAAATATGAAAATCCACCCGTTCTCTAACTTTTAAGCGATGTTTCGCTATTTTCAGCTCTATTTTATTTCCGAGAGTAAAACAAAATCAATCATTTGCCAGACAAAACTGGCTTTCGCAAGTGACAATTACGTCATACTGAAATCACGGTTATCAGGCTTTTAAGGAAAAACTGCGCGAATGATTTCGTCTACATGAAACATTGATATAAGAGGGGGATGTTTCCAGCGACGCAAAATCTTTCGAATGCGAAAAATTTTGGCACGTTTTTAGAAGCAAATGAAGTTTCGATTTTGGCATATAATAAAAATTGAATATGAAATTATTTATTTTAAGTGAACAAACATTAAATAGTGTAGACATTATTTTTGTCGAATGTTTTTTCTAGCGCCCGTTGTAATTATCTCCACAACTGGCTTAATCTTTTCTAGTTTTAATATAAAATTTAAATATCGAAAAAGAAAATGAAATAAATCTTATTTCAATTTTTTAATCGGGATTTTTAATACATAGTATTAGGAAATTTCATGTTGATTTGCTCTTCTGGGGTTCACTTAAGTCTAAAATTTATGTTCTAAAAGTCCAAAAATTAAGCTTTGCATTTATGCTGCTGCATGTAAATCGATTAATTCAGAACGAGCAATATTGTGATATGGATCTTCAAATTTCCGACTGGATAACATTATGATTGGTGGTTTCATGCCAAATATTGGCGATATCGATAAGTTGGGTGCAGCTTAAGGTATTATTTTTGGCCATTAATCTTACAGGTACTTCACCAAAAATCAGCACTATTAGCAACATTTGGCAAGTTTTGGGCCAAGCGCCAACAGTATTGTGCAATCGAATTACAGGAAAGGTACATTTCTGCTGATCAAAAGCGCAGAAATTTCAATATAAATGTCGCCAGAGAATATAAATAGTACAGTAAGTTAGTCCAAATCAGTCATTCTACCAAAAAGACCACCAGAAGTAACTTATTACGAAGCAACTCCACCAGGAACTCCTTCAAGGCCAATTCTGTATTGACGTGCCGTATCAGTCAGTTATTTCTCAGTTCTGAGAGAGAAAACAGCTCTGCAATGAATGTGCTTTCAGAGGCATCGTCTATTTCGGCTGTGGATTATGTAACATTGTACGCTACAGAGCAGTCAAAAGCAGGGGCGTAGCCAAGGGGAGGGGAGGGTTAGGGAGGTCATAACCCCCCCCCCCCGAGAAATATTTGCCATACAAAATGTATACTCTTCACTACGTTATCACACACACGTATACATATATATAAGTTGTAGTAGTCGTAATCCCCCGCCCACATGAAAAATTTCTGGCTACGCCCCTGAAGAGTTCTGATAGTGTATTCGATTAATTTACGGATGTTCTTTTTGGCTGCGAATTACAGTTCCGGAAAAGTCGTTCTGTTCGACTGACTTTAACCATTGAATTGCTCTTTGTAAAGACTGTTGAATAAGTTAGAAGCAATCAGTGGCGGTTCTAGGTATTTTTGTAAGTGGTGAAAACTGCAAAAATTTGCCCCTCCTCAAACACATGTAGCTAGAAAAGTTTTCAGATGGATAAAGGGTGATTTTTTTTCCAGGTGCGAGTGCTTATCTTTGGTATGGAAAAATTCAAGTCATAGAAGCAATGCAGCATTTACATGATTTTTTTTTTTCTGCAGAGTTCGGGAAGAAAATAACGTAAGTATGTGAATGTATCCGTAAATTGTATATTTCTGTAAATTCCTCATTTTTAGCAACTAACATAAGACATGACTTAGTATATCATTCTGAATATCATGATTATAATTTTCATATTTCTGAAGGATATTAAGATTAATTATTATTATTAAAGTTAAATTTCACAGTGCTTAAAATCTTACTTTTTTCTACTTTTCTATGTTCAAATGAAGTCCTAGCTAAATGAAATGTCAATCCCGCGGGATCCTCCATAAATCTCAATCCCGAAATCCCGCGAAACTAAAAACAGTGCGGGATTGCATTCCCTATTGCCAATAAATGCACCCTTTTTGAACCATGCGACTAACTTACAAATCATGTCACCCTAGCAGAGGCGTAGCCAGAAATTTTTCATGGGGGGGGGGGTTACGACTACTACAACTCATATATATGTATACGTGGGTGTGATAATGTAGTGAAGAATATACATTTTGTATGGCAAAAAATTTCTCATGGGGGGGGGGTTATGACCCCCCCCCTTGGCTACACCCCTGCACCCTAGGTAAGAAAAATGTTAACACCATCAAGAGAACAGATTTTTCGTGAGGCCTGTAGCCAGATAAATCTGTTTAAAGAGTTGTTAAATTTTAAATAGACTATGTTCTAAACCAGGAGTGTTGATAAATTTAGCGTTCACAGTTACAATCACAAGGATATCAGGAGTGCACCAATGACCCGCGGATTACCAATAAGCAGCGACTGGCCAGGCCCATATCCAGGCACGGACTGGCTCCTATGGGGGCCCTCGGCTACAGATTGAAAAGGGGCCCCTTACTGAGGAATTTCGTGGGAATAGAATATTAGAATGTGTAGTGCCTAAAAACCACATTTAACTATTTTAGAGCTTTTGCCCCCCCCCCCTCGAGCCGCGGGGTTTAACCCTTTAACGCGCAGTGATCCCGCTCTGGGAACACCAAACTCTGACGTTTTGACTATTGCCAGTCACGAAGAATAGATTTGATTTATATGAAAATAGTTGTGGGTGATATAGCTCCACGAGAATCCCTTACTTTTTAGCAGCACGTCATTTTCCGTAAAGAAATTGTCACGATGATTTTTAACAGCACTGACATCTGCTGAAAAATGGAAGAACGCCAGAACAGCTGGATAGATTGCCCAATGCTGAAGAAAAGGGCAGCCGTTGCCATCGCTCGACTTAACTACCAGCAAGATGGCGGACGATCGAAACGTTCATCGCTTGCCACAGATCTAGAGACCCTCTTTTTGACGACAGCTGGCTGTGCGGAAAAAGTCTGCCACGACTACACAGAAACTAAGAGCAGGCTTAGCTCAGGGCTCAAAGCGAGTGCCCGGCCGGTCAGCCGTTTCATACAGGAAGGGTGTAGATGCAAAACTAATACTCACCACTTTTCAAGTAGACTTAGAAAATTGCAAAAAAACTCATTATTATTATTAACAAGATATATTCACACATTTTTTGTGCCATAACAACTACTTGCACATAGTCCTAAACCTGAAACAATTCTGGTAAAGCTAGAATTTAAACATAGGAAATGTGAGTTTTGTTGCGCACTTTTACCGGTAAACCAAAATAGTTAAGAATTTAAAGCATAAATAATAATAATAAATATCTGAACATTAGTTAGCATTATGCTATTTTGGAGTGAAGTAAACAACCAAAGACAAGGAAAAACATTTATTAAAAGGCTTCTTGGTTTTCTTTAAAAACATTGATAGATGTAAAATAAATTAATCTTTAAAAATAAAATTAGACTTTTGTCTGTACAGTACTTGAAATTCAAATATTTGGCGATGTCAATCCGTTTCAAGCACCTGGGAATCCACTATGACCATCTCAAAAAAAAAAAGTATGTCGTTTCGTTCTGTCCGTGATGCTTTTGTTTGTTTGCGCATCACGTAAAAATGACTTAAGAGAATGGTCACTCAACTTAACTTATAGGCGTCGAATTAAAAAAAAAAAAAAAAGATTCGATTTTGCGAAAATCGTTTTAAACTCGTAAATTTATGTTCGAGCATCACGTAATAACAACGAAAACAAATGAAACGATATTTGGTGACATGATAAATGGTCACTCGGCTTAAATTATAGGCATCCATTTTTAAAAAAAATTTTGATTAGATTTTGAGATTTTGCGAAAATCGTTCCAAGTGCGTAAATCTTGGTTCTCTCCTCACGTAATAACAACAAAAACGAATGATATAAAATTTAGTTATATGATAGGTGGTTGCTCAATTTAAACTATGTGTCTAATTTTTTAAATATTTTGAGACAATCATTTCAAAATACGAAAATTTTTGTTCTAGCATCACGAAATAGAGACTAAAGGGGGATAAATTGAAATTTGGTGACATGATAGGCGGTCACTCAACATTACTTGGAATTCAAAAATTTTGCAATCAATTTCAAGCACCTGGGAATCCAGTACGAACGTCAAAGAAAAAAAAAAAAAAAAAAAAAAAAAAAGGGGGGGGGGTGTCTGTTTGTCATTCTGTCGGTGACGCTTTTTTTGTTCGCACATCACGTATTCACGTTTAAAACGTACAAAAAAGTGAAATAATGAAATTTGGTGACATGATAGGTGGTCTCTCAACTTTTAACTATAGGTGTCGAATTAAAAAAAATTGATTACACTTAAGAGATTTTGCAAAAATTTATTCAAAATGCGAAAATATTTGTGGATTACATATAAACTACTGTAGCGAATTTAATAAAATTTAGTATAGTCATAGGTGCTCACTTAAACTTTAGGGGTCAATGTACATTAAAATATTTTATTGATTTTGAGATTTTGTGAAAACTGAGTACAATGTTTGTTCCATTCCGAAAAAAATGACAATAGAAACAGAATGAAATTTGGACTTACGTTAGATGCAAGTTCATTTAAACTCTAATTGCCAAAACTGTTTTAAATATTTCATAGATTTTGGAATTTTGAGAAAATCAGGGATGAGGACAAAGTCTGAAAGAATGTGAGAACAACATTTGAGGAATAATACTTTTGAATTTCAAGTTCAATAAATATTGTAATTGCTATCGATATTAACTCTATCCTACTTATATACAATTTTGCCTTCATAAAAAATTTAAAAATCAGAAAATTTGAAAAAACCTGAATTTTTATGAGACAGAGAAAGTCTGAAAATCAGACAAAAGTCTGAAGAATCTCATCCCTGGAAAATCGTATGAGTGTTTGTTCTCGCACCCCTTCAAACTGGATTAAGAGAACACAATGAAGTTTAGCAACATGATCAGCAACGACAAAAATAACAAATATCGGTATTTTAAAAAAAATTGAATAAATTTTAAAACTTTTTAAAATGTTTATTTGCTTTTTTAGATTTTGTGAAAATTGTGCAATTTTTTTTAGGCATAATGTTAAAATATCTGCAGTGAATCAAGCAAAATTTAGTTACAAGTTAGGAACGACCGCTTTACTTAATAAACCAGTATAAAACTTTAATTACTAAAAAGGAAAAAAAATCTCTACCGTCAATTTTACTCATCACTTTGCTGCTCACCTGGAATCTTTCAACAATACACAAAAGTTATAATTTCGCTATCACCAATATACTAATTCCATTCTTTGTACTCCAACAGTGCTGACGGAAATTCAGGCTTTTTGGAAATTTGCATTACTTACATAGAAACCCGTCAACGACGGGTATACTGCAGCTAGTAAATAAATAAAAATAATCCCATGTTCCTTTTGAAGCCTCCCTGATTGGTTGAATTTGGAGAGTTTGTCTGCAAAAGAGTTATTGGATAATTAGAGCTATGCATCAAAACGAGATTTTCGGCACACTTTTTTCAACCTTAATATGGTCCAAGTCACTATACCTAAAAAAAAGAACACGCTATGAATAACTCCGTACCTTAAAAGTGCATATTTCGAATTTTGCATTTACAGGTGACATATTTATTATACAGTAAGGTTTTGGCGCCTTCCTAGAAAATTTTTGTGTTATCATTTGGCAGTTTCACTATATACCATCTCAAGTAAAGTTTATGTCACGCATCAAATTTCGTAAAGATGAAGTAATTTTACTTACATGACTAACAAACATTCGATTCCTTCCGTACGAAAAAGGGATACGCAGCAAGCAGTGACGTAGCCAAAGGGGGTGGGGCAGGGGCACAACCCCCACCCTCCCATGAGGAATTTTTTGCTATACAATATGTATATTTTTCACTCTCTTATCACACACATGTATACATATACTATGCGAGTTGTAGTAGTCGTAACCCCCCCCCCCAGACCCGAATTTTTTTTTCTTAGCTATGGTTTTTGTATACACGATGTAGCAGTCCTCTACAGAAACAGTAAAAGCAGTTCGTCGTTTCCCCCTAACCTTCCTCCTCTTCAGGATATTTTCCTTCATTAACTAAAATAACTTTCAATTTTTCAGTTGTTATACGAATTTTCATTTCCCCCCCCCTTTACTCTAGAGTCAGTTATAGGATAAAAATATCTGTCAAATCTGCGCAGCATGCACAAATTACTTTCCTCAGAGAATAAACGCTATGTTAAACTCAACCAACCAAACTTGAAACATTGCTAGATATGAAAAATTTGCTATATATAGACATTTCACATAAAATCGATTCCTCCATTTTAAGTATTTTCTCGCCCCCCTTCATACATTTAGGTGTAATATTCATCACATTAAAGCCTCCGGCTCAACGTATACCGAATTTGGGACAGAGCATTCTGACCATGAATTTGAATACCGAAAGCGAATTCGGAGAAAGCAAAACTACAATCACAGTGAACGATCTCGCCAAAACGGAACAGTGATAACTCGCCAAATCAAATCGAACGCTCCTCCACATCCGAGAGTAAAAAGAGAGCAGGCGCAGTTGGAGACGAGATCATGATTGGCCGCATCGTGAGCGACAATACACCAATCACAGTAGGATTGTGGGGGTTGAAGAGAGAGGGGGAAATGAATTGCAAGCAGCGTTTATATATGATATATATTATGAAAGGAGCAGCGGAATGCAAACAATGCAACAATTGGGTTTGACTCGATAATAATTTGTGCACACAGAAAATTGTATTATGGATCTATTCAATAAAAAGAAAGGGGTTGATAGGATTTAAGGGTCTTCCAGGGGTTAAAAAAAAAAATGAGGTTGGGAGGGGGTCGCAACAGAATTGTTTACACAAAATGAAAAGTGCTAGGGGGGAAATCGCACTTAGATTATCAAAAGAACTCTTTAATAAGGATCAAATTAATTGATAAATACACTCCGAAAAAAAAAAATTATTAAAGCAATGAGAATACACCCCAGGATACATTAAAAGTATGGTGAGTGTATGATCTTTAAAAAATAAAATAAAATTTTAAAATTGACTTATATTATTGTGTCCCAGTAAAAAGTACAATTTAAATGTGTATAGTGATTGTGTGTGATTAAGGCAAACCTGCGCGAGGGGTATCTGCCTAGGATGAGGGATACCTTGGTAGGAGGACTTTCTAAGGGGTTCTAACGCGTATTCACGTTACATCTGGAGAAAACCTACCAAAACTCCAGACCGTTAGATCGACGACCGCGCGATGGGACCCGAACCAGGGACCTTCACACTTCGGCCGTCTACCATTTTCAGTGACATAACCACTGTGCCATGGTGAGGCTAAATGTGTATAGTTCAAATACTACTGGTATTAAATAATGCTAAGAAAAATCACGTATGAATAAATATGCAAAAGAAAAAGTATTTGTAGATTCATTTATTTTTAACTGTTTTAATATGTGAACAATATTTTCAGAGTTTTTAGGGAAATTTGTGTAGGGTTATTGAAAACTTAAGCATTAACTTAAGTTTTGAAAGTATACATATGTTGTAAAACGATATTCCATTACATAAATAATAATAAAAAAAAATGCCAGTAGAAATGGAAGTATGGAAGCAGGAAGAAATGGAAGTAATTGCTTTCCAGGAAGGAATGGAAGCATTTAAGATGTAAAAAAGCTTGCAGTAAATGGTGATAATGGAGCATAATTTCACAAGCAGCAGTAGTAGTACCAAAACTTATCAAAGGAAAAGAAAAACAATGATTTAAAATCACACAATTACGCAAGTTTCTTTTTAAATAAAGTTAGTAATTCATACAATTATTTAAAATAATTATTAAATGTTATCAAACTTGTTGAAAACACAATAAAATAAATATGCAGCTCTCACTCAGATAAATTAAATTGGCCAAAGGTACATCGTCATATTTATAAATGGGTAGGTGGCGTCCCTAAATTCATGGGGGGTTCAAAGATGCATTATTTATTTGCAAGTAGATAATAAGGAGACAACTGTATTGCAATACAACTAGAAAGTACCTGCAACTATGAATCATCCTTTGAAAACCATCTTTTGCCCCTTTAAATAAAAATAGGTACTTAATAAATATTATTGGCAGTGTGCAAAGAGATATTCATTGCCTTCAGAAGATTTCTGGAGGAGGTTCATTTTAAGGTCTGTAACAAGTGGTGATACAGAACTAGTAATACTCTTATAAAGTATTTTCTACCAAAAGTCTTTGTGCTCAAATGAGTTTGACGGAAAGCTTAGTTTTGAACTATTCTAGATAAAACCATAAATCACTAATGTAAAAACACAGTACTGCTGCTTTTAAGTCTATGTTCAAAAACTACATATATGGACCTATGCATGTAAAATGCAAACATTTTCTTGAATAGGGCCATTGAGAGGAAACAGAAATCTGACGGGATACCTCCTCCTCTCATACTGATCAAGTTATTCACAAAAAAATGCAGAGTACTTTTTTTTTTTTTTTTTTTTTTTTCACTCAGGCATTTTCAAATCTTAGTTTTAAAGAAAAAAAACTTTTATTAAAAAATTTAATATTGGACTTAATAGTAAAAAGAAATGCATTTTTCAAAATGCCCTTTACAAAAACAAAAGTACTTGTATACTCGGGGCAAACCTTACCTGATAACAGAGGAGAAGGCTAGAGGAGCCTTTTCACTACTTTCCGAATGTATCACTCCGACACTCGTTTCTCTTTCCAATTATTTGGCTGTCAATATCACAAAGCAACCCAATCGCAAGGCGAATCTGCATTTCTGATTCCCGCCAGCACGAAAGAGGTCTATCATTGGTCAAGCGTCTGGGAAGGCATTACATCTAATTTCTGACTTAATTTCGTAATTCTTTTAATTATTGAATTCAAATCAGACAAATATGCAATTATTTTATAACATACACTTTATTTTAGCACTTAATAGTTGATAAATGTCTTAGTTCTGTAAAAAGCAGGGCAAACAGAAAGAACTATTTGAAAGCGGCGGAATCACACGGTCTGCAGCAGTCCCTCCATTATCAGGTTAGCTGTGCCCCGAGTATAGTTGGAAATGAGCTTTTCTTGAAGTATCAATATTAAAAGGGTATACAATTAAAATAATCTACAGTTTCCATCCAATTTTTTTCATGTACAATCAGTTGAACAAATTAATCAAATTCAGCATTCTGGTAATGACCTCTGCAAATTGAGCACATACAATACTACAGGATACATGGATTCTTTAGCTCCGAACAGGGACGTAGCGAGAGAAAAGTTTTGGGAGGTACCTAAAAAGTGAAAAAGGTACAACTTCTTGCAAAATGCTTAATTTATCGGCAACCAATTATCAAAAATTGAAAATTTCTGAATGTGGGGGGGGGGGGGTGATAAGGGCACACACTCCCTTGTCTCTGGCTATGGATGACGTATGCGATAACCGCTAAGACTCATAGTAAAACCTCTAATCTCTTGATCGCACAATCTTTCCCTGCAAATTTGCATCAAGGGTGGCCACCAAACTATTACTTTCCAATTCCCTGATCTTTTCCCCACTATCAAGTCAGAATGCACAAAATCCACCAGACGAACTTTTGAAAATTCACTTGTATTTATACTAGTTTCTTAGAGTTAATATTTCATATAAACTAGGAACTAAGCAGAATTAGAATAACCCAACAATACTTTCAACATTTTTTTTCTTTATGCACTATGACCTGGCACTTCTGAACCACACAGCTTTGCTACAGACACCATGAGTACACCCCGATTGTTCTAATAGCCTCCTCCAAGAGAATTTTCAAAATTGCTTGCTGCTCGGAGTTGGGAATATTTGAGGCACAAAGAAAATCCTCACATGCCAGATATCCCCTTTTCCAGTAGTAAAGCTCAATATCTGGTCCGGAACAAGTTTGTTCCTTTACAACAATTGAGAGCAAAATAAGAAAAATATATTTTCACATAGTGCCCTTATTCTAAATTTTCATTAATAGAAAGTACAGCCAAACCTCATTAAATCTAAAATGCTTTGCACAAAATATCTCTTAAGACAAAAAAAAAAAAAAAAACAATTCCCATTTTGCCTTTTGCTGTTTTATTAGTTAATATGAATTTTGATTAATACATAAGGAGTTTTGCTACCCTTCGACATCATCTTCATGAGGTTCGACTTCATAAAAATATCCTTTTTAAAGCAAATTGATGAATGCCAGTTACAAGCATAAATGACATGGACTTTTAAGAAAAATTCTTAACTGAGGATTTAGAAAAAGTCCACTTTTGTCTTTCTGAACAGCTGAATATTTAGTATTTGAGCAAACAACTGTTTGTTGCAATACTGTATGCATTTAGACTTGCATATGCATTAAAACACGTTTTATTTTGCATTATTTGATAGGCTATAAAGTATGCACATATGTATTTTGCTATGTATAAATAAATGTATATATTTTTCAAATTGAAAATAAAATGTTCAATTTTGGTGTAGCAACCAATATTTGATATTTATCGAAATACTTACTTGTATGTGCAATTTACATTAAGTGTTAAACCACTCTTTCTCAAACAATAAGCTCAAACAGTATGTTGTAAGTGATAGGCTTTGCAGTGATTTTCTGCAGTGATAGGATACAAAAATTAAATCTATATAAATCTAGTCAATATTCAAATGCAATCCTTTAAAATTTAATGTCTCATCTCATCAAAATGAAAAGCAAATTGTACACAATGCACTGACAACAAAACTTGTTTTATCGTTAACTTCTTTCTTTTCAGCTGTATTACTGCAGAATAAAGAATTAAATTTTATCTCTTCACCAATTAATTTGATAATGATTCACTTAGCACAATCCATGGCAATTATTTATATGCCCCTGATGAAAAAAATAGCTATAAATGCTACGTACACAATTATCACTAAAAATTTTTATTTAGTAAATGTAAATAACTTTTTTGTGAATTGTAGCATGGGCAGGTAAACTGATATTACCTATCTCTTCATAGAAAGTGTCAGTTAAATATTGCTTTAAAAAAAATATTCTATAAGCTCTTTTATTGCTTTGTGTAAGAGAAGTTTTAGCAAGTTCATCACAAGTACCATTAATAAAAAAATTATTAAAGATCAACTATTGTATAAGAACAATTATTCAATCTTTCTATTACTTCAATAGAATACAATATCGTTATCAATTATAATGATGTAACCAATGAGTTTGTTGAAATGAAAGTTAGAAAAGAGCTACTAAAATAAATCATACTAAAAATATACTGTAATACACTTGTTTAAATATCTTTTTCAAACCTAATTAAGGGACCTAAATGTAAATTCTCGCATGAGACACAGGAATGGCTAGTTATGGCACTGTATATTCTGCTCTGTATAAAATGGAATTGTTTCATTTAAATACACTTTAGGGAAATACCACCAATAGCCTGTAAGATATTACATTTTTTTTAGTGTGCCCTTGTAAAAGGAATACTGTGCATACCATCTTCAGTAGGCAACATACTATTTTCAATGACTTCCATAAATTTTGTGGCAATCTGTGCATCTTTACAGCTAGAGACAGGGCATACAGATAAGCTGAAACCATAACCACCTTCCAACTGAGTGTTAGAAAGATTGCTAGTACATCATTCAGTAGGTTCAATATAGTTACCAGACAAAATTTTTATACCGTATTGCACTGTATTCCTGAGGGAAATGCAACCAAAAATTTATATTTCCCCTTTGAGAAAAATAACTATTTGTGAGCATTTTTTCCCCAGATAAAATATCTCAATTCTCCCTTTAAAAAAAACGAAGCATTAATTTATATTTTATACCTTTCCAAATTCACAAATTACACCAGTTAGAATTGCCTGAAATTAGTTCAGGTAACACTTTAAGAAGTATCTTTGACTCAGGTAGCATTTTGTGAGGTACTATTAATTTGAATTATATTCCAAGCACTTATTTCCAATGATAGTTTAGAGTGATAAAGCAAATAAAAGTGAAAACGTTAAATAACACAACTAAAAATTAAAAGAGAAGTATATTTCATAAAAACATTTACATCATGAATGGTTTGCCCCAAAACTTTTGAAAACATAAAATTATTTGGCAAACTACAAGGAGATTCTACGACATATGTTTTAAAATAAAATAAATGAAAAATGAAATACAAACTCAAACATAGTGGCAAAAACAATGACATGCCGAGAAAAAAAAAAAAAATTGATCCCAGTCTGACCCATTATCAATCAGGGCTCAAAATAAGATTTGGAAACTGACAGCAAAAACTATTAAGTTCACAGCAAAATGTCATTACTTTTTGTCATAACGGTCCATTGCAGTTACTTTTTTCCCCTGTAACTTAAAAAAAACTGAATCAATAATGCTATGGGAAGAACAAAGCCAATATGCTTTATTTTTCTTGAAAGCATTCTGCATTTTCACATGCAATTTTAAATTAAAGCTGAGATAGAAAGAAACCCTCAAGTAGTAAAGTTTAAAACACTCACAGCTAAACTTGCTGTGGGTACTACTGGTAATTATGGTTATATGGACTAATCTCACAGCCTTTGCCATGGTTGCCACAATTTATTTCCAGCCCTGTTATCAATACATATTTGCCAACTCTTTCATTCCCCCCTCCCCCCGACAGAAATTTTTTCTTTCTTTCGGTTGGCAAGTATGTCAATACAAGCTGCTCACAACTAAATCAATTAATGTTGATGCTGATGAACATATATGTACAGTTGGGGGAAGGGAAAAAGAACACAGATTTGTACCTAAATAATTCAGTTATTTCAAATTTACTCAAACACATTACATAAAGAATTTTTTTTCAATTTTTGAGAATCATGCATTTTTTCATAATTTCAAATAACTCAATGTTTTAAAATTAACTCAAGCAGTCTCATTTCTTTGATTGTAGTAGTGAAACAATTATAAAATAAATAAAATAGCAGTAGTGGTTCTGTCAAAATATATATCCTATACATTTTTAATTTACTTATTACTCAAACTAGGACAAAGATTCCCAATATAAAATGTCATAATGCACATTAATTAACAAGTGGTTTATATGATAAGAGCAAAAATGTAGATTGGAACACAAGGTAATAAATAAGCATCTAGAGAGAACATATAATAGGATACACAAAATTATAATAGCAAACCGGTTTCAGCATTATTACATACCGAAAACGGGCTTCTATTTTAACTTTTGTATTGGTGCTATTATGCGTTGTTTCCTGATGCTTATTTATTAAGTAGTTTATGTTGTTATAATTAAGAAGAGGCTTATAGACTACAGAATTAAATTTAGTGAAGGGGACAGAAGCATGCTAATAAAGAGGTATTAATGTGCTAAAAATAATTATAGATGTTGGAATGTTACAAAGAAGGTTCACATTATTAGAAAATTATTACTTTTTCCTTATAGTTACAGTACACACCAGTTATAGCATAATATTATGAAACAAAATATGTATATATTCTGTATCTGTATAATTTACAGCCAAGAGTTTTGAAAAAAAAACTATTTATATGTTTGTTTAGTGACCATTAAGATAACAAATGGTACTTCAAATAGACAGTACAAATAATTAAATAAAATGAATGAACACATTCGTTTAAAATGTTATGATCATTATTACTTTCCCTCTAACTAATGCCAGCACAATTGTAATGCTGAGTTTGGTGTAGTTTCCTTTCAAAATAAAAAATCATTGATTTAAGAGAAAATGTTGTAATACATATATAATTCAAGTAAAACAAAGTTTCCTTAAGTTCTGCATTACTGTATGTTTAGAATTTTTAAACACAAACCATTCAAAAGCACCAAATTTTAAAACAAACTGAAAATTTCAGCAATCCCCACCCAACTCGGTGGAGTAGGGACAGGGAGCCAAAATCAGTTTAACTCTTAAATTTACTATATTAAAATTAATTTTAAAAAGTTAAAAAACACAACTTTTATAATATTAAACTCTTTCAATATAGCAACTTACAAACAGAAGATCTAACTTTCTAATTTTAACAACAAGAATTATAATACTAAGTTCACACAGTTGTAAAATAAGTTTTTATGAAGACTGAGTAAATACTTATCACAAGAGAAATGCTTTCTAATTATAACTGGTGTGCACAGATTTGCTTCAAAAATATATTTATTCTTCAACTTCACAAGCTTTTATCTAAGACTTCTTTCACCCACACAATTTATGCTTCTCTTGATTGATACAAATACTGTGTTCTGTACAAACTCTGCCTTCAAGATACATGTTACTCTAAAACAGATTCTGCTTTAAAAGTTATCACAGTGCTGGGAGTCCCAATTGACATATTGTTCTGAACTGAACTTTGATCCTCTGCACTTGAAGTTTGAGGGTAAATACTGTTTTGAGGTGAATTATGGTCCTCCACAGATGTGCCATTTTGTGACTCAAATGCACTATTATGGGTAGTGATGACAGGAAAAGATGTAGATAATGGTATGGTATTCGTGAATGTGCTGGTACCAACTGACTGATTTGCATTTACAAACATTGGCGTTGTTAAGTGGTTGACCAAATTATTGTTGGGAAGACCAGATGATGCAAAATCTAGACTATACTGTGGCTTCTTGCAGATATCTAGGTCAGAAGACAATGAATTAAGCAATCCAAGTCTGAGCACTTTGGTAATTAAAGATTCTGCATACAATGCCTGATGAGGATCCATTCTCTGCAATTTCTTGTATACATTCACACCAACTGCTTCCCATTCATTCATCTGTGAATTCCATCTTTCTGATGAAAGTCTTTTAGCTGCAATGGATGCGCCTGATTCCATGTGTTTTCTTTTAACTCCACGAGGTCCTGATGAAGCATCACTTGATCCCTGTAAAAAATGCAGTTTGATATACAATGCAAAAAAACTTTTCTTATTCCTACTGGAAAACACCAAAGTACTTAATCGATACATAGACTTCAGATTAAAAAACATTCCTTAGAAGCCTCAAAAAAAATTTTTTAATAAAACTTATTAAAAAATTTTTAAGTACTTAAAATAAAATGTTAAAATATTAATTACCTTTCTACCTAGTACTACAGACCCCAGTGGAATATAAAGAGAGAAAATAAATCCATTCTTCGTCGAAAATATTGTATTACAGAAAACATTTCAAGCCAAAATAAAGAAAAGTATTTAAAAAAAAGAAGTTATACAGCTAATAACGTTCAACAAAAATTTTAATCTTGGGGAAATTAAGACATTTTTAGTGCACAAAACTTCTTAGCACAAAAAAACAACTCTCAAAAGAGAGGAGGAGGAGGTGGGGGGAACAGTTAACACAATGTATCAATGACAAGCGTAGTGATAATTTGGGTAATTCCTTTGTAAAAGCAAGAGCTCTTTTGTTACATTAATTCTTCTTAATACTGCAGATATTTTTAGATTACTGGTATCAACTAGCTTAATAGTATATGAATGGAAATATCAAGACTTTTTTAAATCAAACATGCAAAGTTTAAAACTTTTATTCCTTAAAGAATACTCAAAAATAGCATTCCTTTTTTTCAATTTTAAGACTGATGGAAACATTTCATTTTGTACAATACGGAATGCATGTTTCAACTCCTCTAAAATTTTGTATTATCTAAATGACGCATTATATATATATATATAAAAAAGAGGAGGGATTCAAACACATCGTACACATTTTATGTGTGTGGTTCAGTTAAGTTTTTTAAATTAGTGCAATTAAAAAAACATTTTAACATTTAAAACTTGTATACTTTTCTCACATATCAATATTCAGATATCCACGTCAGCCAAAAAAATTTCATATTATATTGTATAATGTAATGGTAACTACTTTCAATCCTCAACTTTGGCGAATCAATCATTCACAGCTACCATTTTCAATGGTAATGAAACCTCGGAGCATTGTTTGTATTAAAGTTGCACATAGGATTAGAATTCACACATAGTACTATTCAAAACCATCAAAAATTGAATCTTCAGATAAATGTGGCTTTAGCATCAATACATATAAATTAATACACGACTAAAGTACAGAGTTAAAATATTTCAGGAATACTTGTTAACCAGAATGAGGATATTTTAAATAAAGTAAATATTTGGACTACATAACAGATGTGGGGTTTACTTTGCCTGAATATATTGAAATTTATTTAAAATTTAATATGCTAAATGTTATGGAAAAACCTGCTTATGATTTTTTCCAAACATTGGTTTTACATGTACTAACTATTGTAAAAATGTTTTACATGAGTTATAAATTCATGCTATAACACTTTTATTAAATTTGATAAAAATTACAAAAATATAAATTTGTACATGGTCTTCTACAAATACCCAAATGTTTGCACTAAAAAGAAACTTTTAAAAACAATTTCTTCTTTCTTTTTTTCTTATTAAGTAGTCAGTTAAGAATTAAATGAAATAATCTTCTGGATTCTTTCCCCCATGAATTTTAATATTTTGCTGTTTAATTTGCAAACATAATTAAAATACCTTAATCAATCTTTGCCTTGAGATGGATATTGATTACTATTATTATCTTACTACACATAATTACAGGTGCCAAAAGACCATATAAAGAAAAAGCTAGATTTTGTTGCTATAATAAAATTACAAAAATATTTACTTTATTTAAAATATTTTTGTAGTTGGAAGCATATATTTATGATAAATGCTAAATAAATAAAACCATGTTATGTGAAAAACTGTTACTGAATACACTGTATTTTTTTGTATTTGACAGAAATTTGCCTTTTCATTCTGCAAGACGTGAAATAAAGAAGGTTCCTACAGAGTGGCAGCTGTTCAGTCTTCACAAACTAAACCCTGGAGTGTCCTTGCTGACTCTGGCTCCCACTGCATTCCAGATTCCCCTCGTTCTGCTGCGACTGCAATTTTTAGACTCTTGACTGGGCACGATTTATTCTGTGCCCACCTTCAATATTTTAACATTGTAGATTTGCCGGTGAGTGTTTTGTATTTGTGTGAACAATGTATGACTGCTGTCCATTTGGACGAATGCTCTACATTATTATCTTGTAGCTCTATTGTTCAAAAATATTGGAGAGCTTGAAGCATCATGACCTGAAGGTCAAATGTCAGGCATTTGCTAAATAATAAATCCTCAAAAGTTGTTTCTACAATATTCCAGTGACTAGAATGAATTATTTTTAGCTTTACTCAAGACTTAATTTTAATTTACTATTAAAATTAAGTAAAGAAGTCCTGAAACTACCATGAATTATTTGGGAACTTTTCTGAACAGATATGAAACAATTTTGTAGTCATTTTTGTCAGTTGAGGAACAGAATTTTTTAATAAAATTATTACTGCCATTTATATCCATAACTAAAACACTGTTATCACAAATTTCCATTTTTTAGCTGTAAAAGAGTTTTCATATAATTTTCTACAATTTTTTTTTCCTTTCAGCAATTTAGTTATTGTTTTCAGCAATTTATTTATTGTTTTCAACAATATGTTTTGACAAAAGTAGATAAACTTTAGGTTTAAACATGTTTAACTTCAAAATTTTATAAATGATATTACTTGAATATCAGAAAATAATCCTAGTTTCAATGCAATGGATCAATTTTCTTGTAGGATCAAAGATTTCCTTTTCTTTATATTTACAGGCATTCAGACAGTCTTAGTATGTCATTTCACAATCATTTTTCTCACTTTTGCTAGACTGTCCCCCTCCCTCACCAAATTTAATATAGTATAAATAGTTTTGTTTTTTTATGCTGCTTTATAATCTGTTTCTATTAATATTTCTTCTTAGAAAGTTATGTAAACTTCAAGCCATCTGCTAATTTTAGAAGCTATTTTTTACAATAAATTTTATTTTATATTCAAATGAAAACAAAACAGTAGCAGATGAATGTGCCAAATTATCTGAAAGGACAAATGAGAAAAATAAATATAAAATTATTTTTATATAAGCATGAATGGCTTGTATTTACATTTAGTAATTTTTATCAGATAATTTCAATCTTAATTTTTAAAGTACCATGGAAAAATTATTTTAAAATTATGCATTAGATAGAATTAGCTTGAAATGTATTTTTAGTGCTGAGCATGAAGAAAATGACAGAACAAGGATTGCAATAAATTTTAGCACAAACTTTGATTTTTTGCAATGATCAAGATGCTTGTTATAGTTACACTACATTATATCTATGAAGGCAGGATGTAGTAAATATCAGATCTGAAAATTAATTAAGAATTTCTAAAGGTGCCAGAGTTTTAATTTATTTAGTCCATCCTGAACTTTCACTTAGCATGTTTCACCAACCTCATCTTCTCAACAGAATGGTAAGTTATTTTAAAGCAGCTTCCATTGATGATAATGATGAAATGCTTTTATTTTTAATTTGAAATACTGAAAACAAATTACAAAATGTTCTTTCTAATGATACTGTTTTCAAAGTAGCTTTGTTGTTAGCTTTATTTTATCAGCTTTCCTGACACAAATGTGTCATAAATAATACTTAAAGCCCTTTACTTCTGGGTCATCCAAAAAGACCAAGCAAGCCTTCAAGTAATTTAAGTCAATTTCAACATGCATTTAATTGGTTAAGAGCAGTGGCATGTAGTGAATTTTTCTATATGATACAAGGTGGCACCAACAATAAGCTTTTGCTTAAAAAGACATTTCAGGAATCTACAGTAAATCCACAACTCCTTCACTTTCTCTCTAGCTACTGATTATCACACAGGTACTTGGGGCTTGTGCCCTAGGTGCACACACACATATACAAATAAGCCTAAAAATTGAGTTTAAAGTTATTTATAGAGGCAAAAATTGACCCTGCTATATACAGGAGCATAAAATTTGAAAAGTGCCTTGGGCACAAAAATGTTATAGCAGGCCCTAGTTGTCCATTGACTTTTTCTGGATGGGAATTTTCCAACAGAATAACAGAATAGAAAAGACTTGTTGGCAAGAAACTGTTCCTTTATTTTCTTTCTTTTTTGCCATACTAAAGGATTAGTATGCTTCTATGTCTTTTTAATCATACTGTTAAATGTATTATATTAATAATTTAGTAACTATACTACTTCATTCTGTGACAGTCTATGTAAGTGAATGACAAGAGTCAAATAACTGCAAAACAATTTTATATTAATCGGGACTTTGTTTCAAAGACTAGTAACTTACGCCATAGAATATACATGGTAAAACAAGCAACTCAAGGTAAAATGCATTGCAATTTGGTTCTAAAACTTTTTTTAGTTTTGAATTAACAAGAAGATGATTATAATTAAAATGGTTAGATATAGCTTTTTATTTATAATTATCCTTTCTTGGTAACAATTAAGTGACAAGCTAACTTTGGAGCTGACTAAGATGCTTTGGTTTGCAATATTACTTTTCCCAAAGCAATTTGATGTACTTAGCCATGAACTTCGAAAAATACTTTTAGCACAAATATTTAAGGAACAAGCATAATTCTCCTAGTCCATAGATGACATGCCACTGGTTAGGAGTATCCTACTACAGGAGGGCAACTTAAAAAAAAAAAAGAAAAGAAATCTTCTAACTTAGAAAATTATTTTGTGATCATTATGAATAAATGGGGTATTGACAACAATAGCTACAAATAAATTTATTATTGTTTCTGAAACAATGAGGTCACAAAAAATAAGCACTTGAGAGACATCTGGTACAATAAAAGATGAGAAAAATCAGCAAAAAATACAAGATTGTCCAGGTTTGTAAAAATCCTAACTAATGCAATCTGTCAATGTGATAAATGTAATTATCCTTTTGGATCGAAATACTAATAATTTACGTTTTTAGAATAAAGATCAAAATATTAGTTTAAAAAAAAAAAGACATTTAAGGCTAACCACACAGCAATAGCATAAAGCTGGGCAAAACAGACAGAAAGGCTAGAAAATGCAACAAAAAGTACTAAATGAGTCTCTACAACATACTGAAAATAATGAACTAATAATGCAGTTAATGGGTGCTAAGAGCAAAAGAATAAAACACACTTCTTTTTGTTGTCAGAATTTTTGCTTGTTACAATGAAGAAAATTTCTTTTTTCATAGAAATTTTAATTTATTTTCAAAAGGGAAAAAAAAAAGAAAAGAAAAAGGGTTTGTATTTTTACGTTTATTTCCATTTATAACTCTATTTTATTCTGTGGCTAGCCTAACTTGATAATATTTTAAAGTTATTAATAGTAGCAGAATTGTCAAATGTTCCAATTTCAGAAGAGACTTCTTTTGGTCAACCCAATTTATATTTCTTTAGATTTTATCTGAAATTGCAGAGTGTGAACTTGCAAACAGAGTTTAATGGTATTCCTTACTTGATATAGAAAAACTTCCTAAAAAATTGAGTGTATTAAAAAATGATAATTGAGTCAACCACTGAAATTAGAATACTTGGCAACTTTCGTTTGATAAACAAGAAAAAATCATCTTACTTGATTATTTAGCGCTCCCGCTGCAGCGCTAGTAGCAGGACCATTAGAAAGCTTTCCTACATCTTCATCTGTTTCCTCATCAGTATCCTCGATTGTATCGTCATCAACATAGGTCTCTACTTCACTATCACTGCTGCTGCTACTCTCACTGTCCGTGTCATCATCTACTGAAAACATCAGTAGGTCATAATACCATAAACTAGACTTGTATACATTATCTGATCATGCACGAGATTTCTGTTTGATTCCTTTAGTATTTCTTAATAGTTTTACAAACTATTTTCTAATTTTTTAATACTTGTTAGCAGCAACATGCATTTTTTCCCCTCCACCAGATATAAATATTTTTTGTTTTAATAAAACACACCACCTTAGTTTTGTTTAGTATTCAGATAACCATATATATATATATATATATTTAAAAAAAAAATTAAATGCTTTTAGTATTTCTTAACTGTTTTACAAACTATTTTCTAATACTTATTAGCAGCAGCATGCATTTTTCCCCCCTCCACCAGATATAAATATTTTTTGCTTTAATAAAACACACCACGTTAGTTTCATTTAGCATTCAGATAACCATATATATAAAAAAAAAAAAAAAAAAAAAAAAAAAAGCTTTTCAACTATATTAGTTTAAAACATATCTTGACAGGCAAAGTACAATACAGCTAAAATAATCTGAATAAAATTATAACAAGCTTCAGGGAAAAGGATATAAAAAGAGAGAAATTTAAATTTTAACAAATAAAATATTAATAATGCACATCAGATACTTCTTTCTAATGACAGGGCTTAATTTCTAACAAAAAAAAAAGTGTTAAAGCCCTTCAAGAGCTTCTGTTCATTTGTTTGCGAGGAATGGGAAGGTTCCTAGGTTGGAGAACTTCTTTAAGGGGGAACTTAAGTTCATACTAAGTGCCATACTGTAAACCACCAGAATCCCTGCAATACAGGAGTGTGGGGGATTGGTAGCACATTCAATTAAAATAATGACAATTCAAAGATTTGCTCATGTAATAGTAGAGATATTTTTATTATTTCAAAGAACAAAGAAATGAAATAAAATAGCCAAAATTAGCATTAAGAAATGTAAAGAAGTCCCCAAAATGTAGTAGTCTCAGTAGCTTGGTCTGTCCGCTAAATTCAGTTTGTGTGTGGTTTGTGAAAAAGGTAAAATTGTTGAAATAATGTACTGGTGATGGGCTTCTGAGTGCAGTATTCGTGAGCTGTGCTAGGTTTTGCCATATATGTAAAAAATTATTCAGGAAAAAATACAGGAGCTGGGCTCTGGTAAGCTCCTATGCAAATTAAGTGCTGTCTACTCATATCTACATTTAGAAATGTGTCCTTCATTTTTTGCCACCAATTCGGAATGGGATAACATTATACTAGAGAGCTGATATTTATCTAACAAGTAGCTAGTGTCAAAGAGAATAAATTTGGAGAGTATGTGTAATGGATTTCATGAGGGGATAAAAACATGTTTCCAATTGATACCTTAATGCACAGCTAAAAGACTGCCAACACATGCTATATTAAAAGTGCAAGTATGATTCGGCATGGGTTTAATACAAATTGCTAGAAAATATATTTCTGAAAGTTTTAACATAAAACAAAAAATTAAAAAGGTATGTATATATATGTATTGAAAAGGGGAGGGACACTTTAATAGTTAGCTTTTAGTAATTATAAAGACCAGGTTTAATGAAAACAATATTTGATACCTGAAACAGAAAGGAAGAGTTTTATTACCCATTAATAACTTGTATTCTATTACAAGACCAACATTTAAGTATTTCTAGACAAGGAGAATTGATGACAGTACTTTTGAAACCTATACAATGACATTTCTTATGGTACATTTGAACTTTTTGTAAGAGAGGAGGGGGAGGAGCTCATGATTTAATTTTTAATTCTCTGATAGTATGTTGACAAAAAACAAAATTCTCTAATTACTTCACAAATTTTTAACACTTCTACTTTATAACACTTGTTTTCTATATATATTCTATACTTATTTTATTGTGTTCAAGTTGGATTAATATATCCTTTAAGTGCTCCTGGGGGGAGGGCATATAAAAATGCTGCATGTTAAAAAATAATCTCAAATAACCATACATCAGACAACATTAACATGATTTTTATTTATTTATTTTACAGCAGAATAATTCATATTATTAAAAACTGCAATGCATTTAAAAATTTTGTCTACCTAAAAGAAAGAATTCATTTCCTATTCTATTTTTTAATATTACAATTAATGGAGTGTCTGAATTATTGTTGCCACTTAAGTTGTTAAATTCAACAATCCATAAAAACTGAAGCTATTTCTAGAGTTCTCAAACTCACAAAATATAGATATGAAACAAATAAAAGATTAATTTACTGGTGCTTTAAAATACTTGGATTTTTAAACTAGATTTGATGTGAATATTCCAATTTAAAAATCAAAATAATTTAACTACCTGTTTTTTTTTTTGTGTGTGTGTGTGGAATTAAGCACCAAAATAAAATGTTACAGAACTGAATATCACAATTTTTATTCAAAACAGCTTCAAACAATTATGATTTTACTATAGAACAATGGCTTCCAACCAGTGGTTGCAAAAACCCTTGGGGGTTTGTGAGGGGTTCACCAATTACTTTTTCATTTTTTAAGGGGTTCATGTGGGAATAGCAATTGGGAACCACTGCTATAGAATGACAAAAATATGTTCTGTTCAAATAGCTGTCAGCATGAAAAAAAAAACTCTTAAAACTTACAACACAACATGTTTTAAGTAACACATCTGTCAAAAATTCCTAGGACTAACTACAAAACCCCCCACATTTTATCAACATTCCAACTTAATTCATCAACAACCTCCTTTAACAGTGATATAAAATCACTCTAACACTTAAAGGCTTTTCTTGAAGAAAAAATAGAAAAAATTATCAAGACCACTAAAAAAAAAAAACTTTATTTGTATAAATCTCTTACACTGAAGCATCCTTTTGAGACTTGCAAACTGGTAATAGACGGTAGTGACAGATATGGAGAATAAGGCATGTGAGGAAGGAATTGGAAGCCCAGTTAGTAAAGTTTTGCCATTGTAACCATTGAGCTGCGACATTGTCTTGATGAGTTTTGCCATATGGAAGTTTCTTTTTAATTTCAAAATTCAATCTATCCAATCATTTTTACTCATTTATATATAAATGTATTTAATGAATATTATATCATATGTATCCCAAAAAAACACTTGCTTGAAACTTCCTAGTTGATTACTGCTGTGGCCACTTTGGACAACTTTCTCTCACTACTTTTCAGTCAGCAGACTACCAATTTGACTCTGAAATGTAATGATGGATCCATGTTTCATCCATTGCAACATATGGATGCAAAAAATCCTGTTTATACTGCCTAAACACCTCCAAACAGTGTTCTGAGTCCTCTACACAGTTTTTTTTTATCACTGCAAACACACACGGCACTCATTTGGAAAAGTTTTTGCACATTCAAATGTTCAAGTAAACTACTGTAGACACTACCTTTGGATATCTTTAGAATATTAGCTATTTCCTGCTATACTGTATGGTAGTCCAACCCAGTATTGAGAATTTTTTTAATGTTTTCTGGTGTATCACCTCATTTGGACATCCCAAGCATTCATACAGCTTCATTTTCACGTAGATTTTTTAGAACATTTTTCAAATCATTACTACACCCGAACAGTATTTTGGACCAACAATATATAGTGCTTAATCAAAACACAAAATTCTTTGTTTCCATTGTCTTGAAAATGCAAAAAGACACAGCTAAAATCAAATAATAAAAACCTAGTAAAATAATGTTCTAGGCAGAAATGCTTTTCATTCACCCCTCATGACAGAGTTCATTGCCAGATTTATTTACTGTTCCTTCATTGTCCTTGCCAATGTCTTGCTCTTTACCAAGCACCATGCGGCACCATCAGATCTGGTGATGAGTACGATCTACGATCATTAGCAGTGACCAAAAGTCACTTCCACCCAGAACATTATTTTAATAGTTTTTAAACTTTGAGTATTTTAGAACCTATATTCTTTTTGTAAAAGAACGATACTGGATCTCATTTACATAGAATGGGCCAAATGCCAGGTTTGAAGCATTTTTATTGATCACTAGGGGCCCAAGGCCCCTAGACACACTACACTCGCTTTTCGTTTGAGGCATTCGGGCTTATTCATAAAAAAGGCATAATTGACAAAGTCCAAAGATTGGATCAGACAGAATGTTACTGAGCTACACATTGCTTGGTTCTTGCATGTTCATTGGTACATAAAAATTTAAACTTCACACTACAGTAGGACCCCCCCCCTCCCCAGCTCCTCAATAATCACTATTTGCACTGCTCAGAAAAACAATGATCTTTAACGTTGCCATTCAAAAATTATTAATTAGGAGCTAATGCATAATAAAATAAGAACATCGGTCTCAATTGTATTTTTAATTATGTAAAACCTATGGTACACCTTGCGTATTTGCCACCCATGGCGATTTTTCATAATTTGGTGACTTACACACCCAGGGGTATATATGTATACTTAACTATTTGTTTTAAGAAAACAGTACTTCATATGTTTTCTTTGATAAAAAGTATGGATTAGATAGGATAGCTTGCCATGCCACGAATGGAGACTTTTCTTTATTTGGCAATTTACACATGTTCATAACCAGTAATTACTGCTCATAACATATTCATAACCAATAATTACCACAGTGCCACGGCTGAAATTACAAGTAGTACTTCAAATAATAAATACTGGGATAACCATCATAAAAACTAACATATATTACAGGGGTCGCACTGTCGATCACCAATGTCGCAAATTGCTAAAATTAGTTTGGCGAAAGAAAATTTGTTTTGGTGAAAATATTGACAATTGCTTTTCTTAAAGATGTCTGGAAAAAATCTAATTTGGTGAAATGTTAAAAAGAGGCAGCGTAACCCTGTATTATGTATACAAATCACATAACTTTTCAATTCTAAATAGAAAAAGGTGAGGAAAAGGGGCATTTGTAACATAGAAGAATATAATATTGGAAAAGGAATTAAAATGAAAAAAAAAATTATAAAATGTTAAGTTTGTTTTCATAAACATTTTTATCTTAGCAAAAATGTTCTTTCTTTCAAATTTCATTTTAAATTATTACAGTGAAACCTCCACCTGCATTTCCCTCAAAAAATATCCAACTTATAGGTATATTTCTATATTATAGACACATCCTGTTCCCCAGAAAAGTGTCCAGCCTAGGGAGGTTCAGAAAATGTTTAGGGCTTAGTATTTCCCCCGAACAAAATTTGTTTTGCCCAATATTTCCTCAAAACAAGCATCTTTCCATTCTAGTTTAAGAAATTATCTATCGCTAGTTTCTTTTGATAAAATCTGTATCCCTACAAATATATATATATATATATATAGATAGATAGATAGATAGATAGATATATTTTTTTTCCCTCTTTTCTTTTCTTGAAATACACTTAAGACAAAAATTTTCCCAGTGTTTCAGAATTTCCCCCAAGCCACGTTCGTGTGTTCGGACATATTCTGCAACCCTGGGGAGGTGTACAAGTTATAGGGGTGTCCAACATGGGAGGTTCTTCTGTATTATAATTTTCAATCTTTATTTTTTAAATTGCTCTTTTTACTTTATTTTCCTGGTTTTTATGAGCTTAAACTGGGTTCCTACAGATGTCACAGCTTTTGCTTCCCTGACATCCATCACGCTCTTCCCTGACTTTATCTATACTCCAGTTCAACTTAACCTGACAGTGCGTGGAAAGGTACGAGTGCCTTATTGCGCCGTTTGTCAAGTATTCGTGCGCCCTTTCTGGTCTTCCTCCCTTGTACTCTTTGACTAATTGCCCTATTTGGCGATCTTTCGCCCGTCCTTCGTACTAATGCTGCTCTAGTACGTACACGTGTGGGAGTATTTACTCTCTAGGGGTGATAAGAAAGGAACGGCATTCCTTCAACCACCGCTTCTTGGCCTTCCCCGTGAAAGGTACGAGGAGGCCAGAATTGTTCTGAGAAATGTCTCTCCTTTTTCAAAGCAAAAATGTGACTGGGACGCGTGTTTTTACGGGTTAATATGCATATTCTTTTTTAAATATAAAATAGTTTAAACAATTGCTATTTTTTTCGGCGTTTTCTATTGCAGTGCAAGTCCAGTCAAAAAAGAAAGTGAGAAAGAAAAACAAAGAACGTAAGAAAATCCTCTAATTTAAATGACTGGATTGTGAAACTCGGAATGCTTTTTCCTTTCTTTCTCCGGCATGTGGCAATATTGAAAGGCCCCTATCTCACTAAGATGAAAAGGCAGTATTCTGGTAACTAAATTACGTGCATCATAAATTAAGACTTTAAAACACATATGGGCAACCTCCGGCCCGCGGGCGGAAGGGGCGGGCTTTTGATCCGGCTAGCGGAACATATCAGAACGCTTAAAAATCCTTGAAAATCTCATATAAATCACAATTATACGGCCCGCGACTTCGCTAACACCCTAAAATCTGGCCCGAAACTAACCAATGATTGCCCATACCTGGTTAAAATTTTAAAAGGAGTTTATCTAATTTTCTAGGGCATTATTTTTCACATTATCAAAATACTATTAAACGCGTGCTCAGGATTTTCATAGGTGCTGGTCATTCTTTTTAAATTTTGAAACCCAGTCGAACTTGCTCGCTCTCATCGTTATAAAAACACAACGCTATTTTTTTTTATTTCTTTGCCAGTGTTGTTTCTAAAAACAGATCTTCACATACCAACTGACTGCATTCAAAGACAGCAGGATGAGAAATAATGCTAGACACTGAAGAGAATCTTCATCGTAGTATCTTTGCAAACGATGGGAGTGAACAGGTTAATCCTGATATCCCCTTCTCATCGTTTTACATATACAACTCAGGGGCCGATCCAGAAATTTTTTGTAGGGTCCCATTTTTGTGAATTTTCATGCCAATTTTTAATAAGTCAGGTTTCTTATTAAAATAATTGATAAAACAGATGCTAATGAAGGGCCGTTTCAATTGATTGTGTTGTGAAAGGGCCGCAAAACGGACCTAGTTTTCGTCTGCGTTCTATGAGCACAGACTCCCGTTTTCGTTTCGCATAAACGAAACCCAAATCCATCATTATGCGTCTTATTGTGCTCAAGCTGACATCTGGCAAATCATTATCTTCATTAACTGCAACAAAAACTTTTTGTATGGTAGGAATTTCATTCCTAAAAAAAAATTCGTGCAGTTTTCTCCGTATGGCAGATAATGTAAATTCGTCGTAATTTTTAACTCTCGTATGCATCCCAACTCTTCGTGGGCATTTTTTCCTGGAGTTGAAAATTTCCCTTTCTCTTTCAACTCAGCTTTCATCCTGTATACACTGGAAGGAGAAACACCAGTGTAAGAGGAAACAATATCTATGATATCGTTTTCAGTTTTTCGGGATGCTCCTTACGTAACTTGCAGAAAACATTCATTACAGTAACCTTAGAGGAACTTCTAAGCGGTTTTCCAGCCTTATGCGGTTGGAACGTAATATGATCATCGGATACAGGGGCAGTAGCCATTATTACGGACGGACGAAAGCGGAGATAAGGAAGAAAAGAAGTAAAGAACGGAGAATGTAATGGATTTTCCCGTTCTGGCGTGGGGGAGGGTTGTTACAATCTTCGCTCCTTAAAAATTCCGCCAAAACTTGCTCTAACGCTATTGGATAGCAAAGCGTTGACACAATAAACACATTTTCATTTAAATAAAGGCGAAATATTAAATTATTGAGCACGCTTTCATTATATAAACATGTTTTTTCCCCTTTACCGACGAATTTAACATAAATAGTAGTACATATACGGGCGAACTATATTGTAAGGTCGGAAGGACACAAGGCATAGCCTTCCCCGTACTGTCAGGTTAAGCTGAACTGGAGTATAGTGTGCTTTCCCGAATTTTGTGTTTCTATTTTTAACATTACATCCTTTAATTAATAATTTTTTATATACTTTGCCCCCTTTTTTATAAATAATAATAATAATAAAATTAATATATACTAGAACCTTATTTGACATCATTGGATTCTAACAAAAACCATGTTTAACAATAATTAAGGATAAAATTAAGCATATTTCAACTGCACAAGATATGCTCATAAAGAGAACATTTTAAAATTATTTATAAGGTTGAATGAGAAAATGAAAATAAAACAATTTCTATACTTAGGTTCAAACAGCAAATATTTTCTTGATTTTACCGCAAAATTCAATTTTTCTTGCATTTCCCTGACATTTCTTCAATTTCTGCTAATTTCCCTGACTTTTTTCCCAAATACCTGACTTTCCAGGTCTGTAGAAACCCTGTTAAGGCTAAAAAATGTATTTATATTTGAAATAGGCACACAATTTTACTCTTAAGACACTGGAGGTTTAAATAAAGGAATGCTAAAGAGAAAATATTAATTCTTAAGAGGGGTGGAAAAAGATTGAAACTGGATGTTGAAGCATAACATACTTATAAGAGTTTTTAGAGCCAAAAAAGTTGATAAACAAACAGCAGAATTTGCTGATCTGAAGTAGGTTATTAAAAAAAAAATAAATAAGTAAAAGCCCAAAACAACAATCATGCCCCGTTGTCTTTTAAGAACGATTTTTTTGGTTTAAAATTCTAACTAACTAAAAAACGGAAACGGGTTTCTGAGGTCGTTACGCCGCCGCCGCGAATTTCCGTACGGCGCAGATCTCTAGTCCCAATGCTTTGCTTACCGCATCAGGCCGCTCCTGTTACAGACGAAAACGAAACCATAATCCTCCTAATGCGTGTTTCAAAAAGAGAATGACAAGACATAACAGGTGAAGATAATTTTAGAATAGAAACGCAGCTGCAAGGTAAAATGATGAAGGAAAAAAAAAAAAATGATATAAGTTTTAAAAGCCGATGGAAAGAAAAGCATAATATAAACGAAAAGAGAAATAGTTATTTAAAAAACTGCTTGAATTTTTCTCTGTCCGATATTAAATATATAAATATAAAAAAAAGTGTTATTTTAATCTCTTTAAAATAAGTCAATAATACAGATTTTGCCGCCCAGAGCGGGCGCCCCCTCTGCCCCTCTACACTGGACAAACACATACACCTTTCGCGGGGCGTGTTCTCTAAAGCCCTAGAAGCGGGTCGTCCCGGCTATCGCGGGAAGGTTGGCAACCCTAGTAACTGAACACAGGCGGCTAAATACCTGAGTATCAGAAATCAACGTACATTTTCTTCCCCCCCCCCCCTCCACACACACACACAAAGTTTGCAACTAAAGATTTCATTTAATGCTAATTAAAAACAATTCTAAATGAGACCAAATCTACAATCAATTCTTTCGGGTTGAATAGGAAAGAAATCAATAAATTGCCTCCCAAATCTTTCAAAAGCATTTTCTTCCCGTACAACATGGAATTTCCACTCCTGAGCCATTATCGAATTCCTATATTGGCTGGTAGTCAAAATATAAACGGCATACAGCAAAAGATATACAGCTAGCACAAAAATTTAAAACAAGAATAAGGGGAAATGTATAGCAATGCCATGTGCGATTCGTCTGCAAATGTCAAATCAATATTTACTACAAAACCTTCATTTGCAATTTTAGAAATAAGCATGAAGAAATTTGATTATAATGTTGCATACACAAGCGGAAATCGATAATCCATAGAATTGTGTATTTAGAAGTTATAAAACAGAATCATTTTCACTGGAATAAAATTAATTTTCAAAATGGAAAGAATCCATGCGAATCACAAATTTCATTGTTCAGAAGTCGCCATACATTATAAAATCCTAACCTTCAGGGCCATACCCAGAAAAAAATTTCGGAGGGGGACTAAACACCCCCCCCTTTCGGAGGGGGACTTCAGAGGCTGAATTTTTCACAAAAAGACTTCATGATTATTATTTTGTTAACAAAATTTTTAATTTCGGAGAGGGACCGGACCCCCTGGTCCACCCACCTGAGTACGGCCCTGTTAGCCTTTAACAGTACAATAGGGATTATAGTTCGGGAAATCGACTAGACTGTTATATTTAAAATTTAATTTAATTCGAAAACATGTGCAAAAACGAAACCTTGACTTTTTGACAAAGAAACCCCATTTAGTCATTTAAAGTGAAAACGTGCAGAAAAACATAGCCTTTAGTTAGAGCAAAATATTCCATTATTTGAAATAGCACGGCGATTCTTATTACTCTACTGACCCCCACTCTCATGCTTTAAAGTTTCGAACAACTCTTCTCCATCCCAACCAAACATGAATGAGGGGGGGGGGGGGATGTGTTGTTTTCTGTTTATATTTAAAAATAATAAATCGCTATCAAGCTACGCCAGAAACGTTAATTTGCATTTTCCTAGTTTCGAGAAAAATGCCTTTGAAGTTAAGTTTCGTTGCTTCAGTAGTTTTCGCAGGTACGCGAAACACAATGGTCAATTTTCACGTAACTATTCAGAATTAGGACTGTTTGGAATAGCATACAACATTACCCAGAGATAGCGTTGCCAGGCGTCCGGATAAAGCCGGACACAGTTAGGCTTTTTGATTGCGTGTCCGGCCAAATTGAACGGTGTCCGGCTTTTGTTAGGCTTTTTACTGGTGACTTTGGCTGATGAGTCATAAAGTACTTGAACTGATTTGGCATTCGATGTTATTTATATTTCATTAGAATTTAACAAGATTCATGGTAATAATCAAAAAAGCTTGATTTACATACAATTTTTTTGTCGTACCAATTAATACTGAGACGAAATCCTCAATATTGTAGGTTGTCCGGCCTTTTTACCCAATTGTCCGGCCAAACTGGCTGGTCTGTCTGGCTATTTGGTTTGGCGACCTGGTAACCCTACCCAGAGACCCCGAAGATGCATTTAAGTAAAAATAGCCAAATTTGCAGATTCGCGTTTTTGGCGAGGTGATAGTGTTATATAATAAATTTAAATAACTTTTTATGAAAAATTCTTTCGTTAAATTGAAATTAAATACTAAAAGCCTTTAATGACAGCTGATTTCCTCAAAGCTAAATTTACACTTATATGCGTTCACGGTCATATTTTGGTTCCGAAATACATAGTAACTGTAATTGGTGATATTTTTTCCAAAATGCAAGAATAATGTACATCAAATCAGCCAGTGCTGCGATTTTATTGTTGCGCTGCACGAAAAAATGTAACGTAATGCATGAAAAATAACGTATGTATGCGTATATGTACTGTAAAAGCACTTATTTTAGAGAGCCGTAATTTTCCGTAAACGAAGTTCTCGGTGTTTTCGCGATCGCGAATTTTAAATGAACAGAATCGAAAGTTGAAAAATCCCGAAAGTACTTAAAGATAAAATAATACCTTTTTCAAAAGGGATTAAGACGGGCGCTTGAAAATAAGTGCTTTTACACATGTTTTATGTTATGGGAAGCCTACATGCGGGCATCTGCCTACGGCGGGGGGGGGGGGGGTGTCTTCGTCTGACATCTGGAGAAAACCGACCCATAACTCAGAACGTTAGATCGACAGCCGCGTGGTAGGCCCGAACGCAAGACCTTTACATTTCAGCCGTTCACCATGTTCAGTGTCTTATCCACTTGGCTTTGAAGGGACCCATTAAAAATAATACATAGATCGCGAGAAACATTTTTGGCGGCCCAATATTTCGGAATGCGACTCCATTTGGAAGTTGTGTAACTATTTCGTAGAGGCTCGTTCTGCCACCCTATTGTTGTTGCGACCCTGCCATTTTGAATATACCAATATTAATGGGGAAGCTAAAAAATAACGCTACTTTCCTTCATAATTTAAATGATCAATATCGTTAAAATATTATAAAGAAATATATATAAAAACCTATAAAACGAGCCTGGATTTAAATTCAGCCAGTAGAAAGTTCATAATAAAGGGATCAGAGCCGGCCCAAGGTGGTTGCGAATGTAGGCGATCGCCTAAGGCCCCGCGCCTAGGCCTCTTTTTTTTTTTTTTTCTTTTTGTTATCATATTAGGCCGAGCTTGGTAGATGGCTGCGATAGATCTCGAAAAGAGCCGAGAAATAAAGCTAATTCGTACTGGCAGTGCTAGCTGTAACTTAAATAAGACATGATAGAAAAAAAGGGCCCCACTCTTCCGGTTCACCTGCGGCCCCACACGCATCTCGGGCCGGCCCTGAAGGGATATTCCAAGCAAATCGGAATCCGGAAATCGCGGAATTGTGTAGATACTGCGACAGAGTGAAGAACCAACACACTCGCGAAAATTACAAAATTCGATGTGAAAAGAATTGGTCCTGCCAAGGCGTTTGGGAAATTTTATTGGATTTCGATTTGTTCAAATAGCCCTTTCCTTCCCCCAAGTCTGTTACATCACTTCAAATATTTTAATTATCATTTTATTGTTATCGGATTTGATAAATGCAATAATGTGAAGCGGGTTTCTCAAACTTTTCTCTGATGGAGAACTTTGAGTTTCTTTGAATTTAGACAAAGCACCACCTTGTATAAATCTGAGTCCAGAGAAATCAAAATTAAAGTACTTTTAAAGCACAGGTTGAGAAACCCTGATGAAAAATATCAAAAGTATACCAAAATAATTCAGTGTGTTAACCCTTTTAACCTAGTGTTGCATTAATACATCAGTCGTGTTATCATAATACTTATTTTTTATCATGAAATAAACTTCATGTCAAGGCTTAGCGATGCAACGTCCTGTCTTAATAAAATCTATCTAAATGTGTCACAAAATTATTTGAAGTACGTGATATTCTATTAAAGCATGCTTCAAACTATTTTTCTAACAAAAAAATTCAGGATAATACGGGTAAAATAAGAGGCAAAGAAGATGAAATGCAACCCTATCGACGCAAGAAAATATAATTACATTATTTGTGGGATTACCATGCGAGAAATCTCATATACTGAATATTTTTCAAATGATACTCTCTGAACAATGCTTATATAATTAAACTTCCCCTATAAGTAGCAGTTTACAGCTGAAAAGGATGAGAAGATCGCCTCCAAATTTGCACATGGATACTACATGAGATGCGCTTAAGTTTTTTTTTTTTTTTTCTTCAAATAGTTCACAAAACGTCCACTAAGCGGCACTTTACACCATGAAATCAACTCTAAATATTAGCCTAACTAGTTATAAATATGCTCAAAAACTACTGAACAAATGTTAAAATTGTGTGTTTATTGTGAATGATCCATTTTCAGAGTTAAGTTTGCTGTTTTTTCAGTAAAAATATATACTCGTCTGTCTTATGTATAACTTTATCAAGAATGATAAAATATAATTTTCCATCCTGAGGGAGTGGGGGGAACAATACCGCCACCATTGTGAATCTATGGTATAAATAAAACTAAGCGAGAGAATAGAATTTATCTGAACTGCTAAAAATTAAATAAACGATGATGATAATTTCCAAATTGGTAGATATGGTTCGGTTCCGGCAACTAGCATTTGTTGTAATTATCTCAACAACAGGTAATTTAGCACTTTTCAATACATAGCATCATAGTCCAGTAAAATTAGGATAATGTCTCACACTAATTCTGGGGAAGCTGGAAGTCGTTTTAATCCCTTTATTTTATCTTGGCGAAGGGATTTGAAGTGTGGTTTTTTTTTCTAAGTCAGCTTTCAATGTAGCACTACAAAAACTTCGAAAATTTAGAGCTTTCTTCAGCTTTTCTCAAAAACTATCAGGCTTACATAAAAAAAAAAAAAAAAAGATTCTTTAATAAATTGTAGAGCACAAAATTCTACGACGATTAAATATCAAACTGAAAATTCCATCATTAGCATGCAAAATAAGTCAAAAAAGAAGAATTTTTTCAACTTTCTCGAAAAACGCCTGAAATATATTTTTTGACTTCCTTTCACACACACACACACAGACATTAAAGATAAAATCATTAAAGTTTTTCCCCCCAACTTTTGATGAAGATTCGTGAAATCATATTTTTAAACAGATTATCAGAATTATTTTGTATGTAGACCGCTAGCAATACGTAACTTGTAGAATAATACTCGTTAATTAACACATTCAATATTGAATTACTCAATGTGGCATAAACTTTCGAGCAGATAAATTCAATGCCATTATCACTTCACAAATCATTCTGTTCTGAAATTCCAATTAAACTACAAATAGGACTAGTTGAAATATCAAAGAGCTTTATAAAATTCAATTTAATATGTACAAAGGGTTATAAGATTTTTTTTTTTTTTTTTTTTTTTTTTGCTGGGCCGTAAATTGTACTGCTTTTTCCCTCTTCCATTCATAGAAGGATTTTCTTTCTACCAGTGGCGCACACAAGGGGGGGTCTAGGGGGTCCGCCCCCCCCATCGGCTTTGATATATTTTTTTGATTGATTATTATCCTATATCTATAGTAAATAAAATAATTCCAAAAAAAGGTAGCAATAGTTTCAGTTCTAATAAATAAAAAAAGAAATTTTTTTCTCGTTTTCCTCAACTTTTCAAAAACGAACTGAAAGCGAACATAAAACACCATCTTGTTCTCAAAACTGAACAACTATTACTTTGCTTCTTATTGTACTGTGTAGTGTATTCTTAGGGAACTGGATGGGACGAGTTTTGATGAATTCCATCTAATGAAAACGAGCTGTTTCATCACTGATTTTTGTCAATCTGGAACATCCCTAAAGGCCCTTGCAAATATCCAGAGACATGTCGCGGCTACAATGTATTTGAACGGGGAAATTCGACATGGTTAGGAAGCTGCGACCCTTGGGATGTCCTCTACCGAACAATAGATGGGGAATGTGCGAAACCGCAATATTATTCACGGTCCCCAATTATCTTTTGTTGGTTAATACCGGAGTATCACCACCTTTTTAAAGGAAATGGTTACATTATTGAAGAATTGGTTCCGCTATTGGCACCCTACTGCTAGCGTCCCGCGACATGTCTCTGGATATTTACAAGGGCCTTTAAAGTCGCATCCCCCCCCAAACCATAAAAGTTGGACCCCCCCCAAACCGTAAAAGTTGGACCCCCCCCCCCCCCAACCAAAAATCCTGTGTGCGCGCCTGCTTTCTACGTCTTTCTTCTCTTCATCAAATCTGTTTCGTAGATCTTCTCCCTCCATGCTATTGGCAAGCATGACAACTTAGAAGAACTGATAACATAGGATTAGTGCACCAGATATGCACACCAGCATTAGACACTTATTTCATTTGTTATTTAGGTAAAAAATTAATCTTGTACTGTAATAATCAATCACAAGCGCAGATTAGTTGGAGAGCAGGTCCTTTGCAAACCGTAAACCAATAGGTTGATTGCCTGCCCTTAGGAATTCTGTAAATCTGTTGTCGGCGTTATTTAAGATAGAAACGAATTTCTTTTCCGCAACATTTAACATTCCGAGTTGTAGCATACTACTGGTTATTAAATATATTTGGTACATGTAGTAAGTGTACACGCGTTTCTAAAAGCTTGACGAATTACAGTTGGTCTTGCCAGATAAAGACCAATGTAAGAAATTAAAACTTAATGGTGAATAATAAGCCGTCAGTTATTTAAATAATATTTAAGATATTGAAAGATTATAGGAAGATAAAACGGTACAGAGAGGGATTTTTTGTTTTGAATGTTTTAACCATAATTATCACTCAAAATCATGTACACATGACAATCATATACAATGAAACTTTTCGGGAGCGACCACCCTCAATTCCTTAAAAATCGGCCATTAAGAGAGGTGGTCGCTCACAGAAATATAAACATTTGATAGAAAAAAAAAATGCAAAAAATATTGTTTATGCAGTTACTTATGAAACTGCATACTAATACAGATATAAGTAATTACACAAAAATATTTTTTAAAGTAAAATCTTTTATGAATACTTAAAAATTTCCGATATATCCCATTACTTTATTGATTTATACGAACAGGAACAAGGTCAGAACTTTTCCTACGTTAAACGAATCGTCTTGTATGAACCCATTTTGATTTCGGAAAAATGCAAGAAAATTACCAGTTGGGGAACTGGGATAGATCGCTTATAGAGGGTTGTGTGGTCTTCTCTAGAGGACTTTTTAACATTAAGTAAATAGGGTTAAAAATCTGATGTGTACAACACATGATTTCCTTGCATGTCTATTAAATCAAAAATATTTTCGACGCACTTCCTCTAAACTTATTTGTTTGAAAGAGATAAAATATCAATAATAGTAAGGTTTAGCGATTTCTAGCCAAATATTTCGATATCGCCAAGCTGAGTTCAGTTTGAAAGATTTCCTTCTGACACTTTATTTGGCGATATTTCACCAAAAGCCGACAAGCTTGAGAGATTTTGGGGATAGCCAAAGTAGTCATTGACCACAGACTTTCAATGAATTGAATGCATTCATACACCTCAATGTATTTAAAGTCATTTCGCTCAACCTGTAAATAAATTTCCAGTCGATTGCTGTCAAAAAAGATATTGAAAACAACAGTTAGATATTACAATAGTTCTAAATACAAAAGTTCAAAATTCTACGGGTTAAAGTTTTAGAGTTATAACGAAATAATTTTTGGCGCCAAATTTAGCGATATTTCGGCGAAATTCGTCAATGTCGATGACATATGGCGAGATTTTAAGCATGGACCAATTTTGCCAGATTATCGCCAAATTTGGCGATATTTCGCCAAAACTCGCCAAGAACGATGACAAATGGCGATACTTTGGGCATGGACCAAACAATGACTGCCTACAGTTGTATCATATTGACGATGTCCATAGACATTAAAGTACAGAAGTTCTTTTCGGTGGTCCTGTAAATGAACTCTCCAGTAGATTGGAACCAAAAATCAAGATGCAGAACTAGATGCTACAACAATCTTTCTTATATATGAAATTTCATAATAGTTTTTGAGATTTGAGAGTTAAATACGCACACACGTACACCAAAAGTCGCCAAGCTTGGCGACTTTTGGCGTAGTTCTTGAGGCACGTGTGCGTGGTCGGACCATTACCTATTTTATGTCGTAGGACGGTTTTGTACTTGAAATGGATGAATGCCCCTAAAGTTGCCATTGGCCGTAATGTATTGGAAATCTCTTGAGTGTTTCTGTAGCAGAACTGTAAATGATAAAGACACTTTTTTTAATGGAGAAATTCATTTTGTTACTCTTAACAGCATATATCACATCTGAGTCGTTTGAAATAGCCCAATACCACTAAAATACGCTGTAATGAATTTCGGCCCATAGAGCATAATGCATTTAGAATCTTTTGAGCCGCCCTGTAGATAAAATATGCTGTCGAATCAAACTGAAAGGGGAACGGCACAAATAGATGTTACAACAATCCTAAATATAAAGTTTCAACATTCTACGCCTAATAGTTTTTGAGATATGCGAGTTTAATGAATTTCGGCCCATAGAGCGTAATATATTTCGAATCTTTTGGGCGGTCCTGTAGATAAACTATCCAGTCGAATGGAACTGAAAGGCAAGATGCACAACTAGATGTTACAGCAATCCTAAATATAAAGTTTCAACATTCTACGACGAATAGTTTTTGAGATATGCGAGTTTAATGAATTTCGGCCGATAGGGCATAATGTATTTCGAATCTTTTGGGCGGTCCTGTACATAAACTATCTATTCAATTGCGACCAAAGGGGGAGGTGCACAACTAGATCATAGAACAAACCTAAATATCAAATCTCAGCATTTGACGACCAATAGTTTTTGAAATATGGTCAGTTTTTTGGGATATTGCCGGTACGTACGTACAGACGGCATGGAAAAACTGGCCACAACAGACTCGCCGCTGGTCAAAATGAGTTGCAGATGCGTTTATATGATCATGCATGCTAGCTTACGATGAGATGCATCGAAAAAATTCTTAAAATGATATTTAGAGGTAGTCAAAATCGGTTTTTTCGTCGAAATTTGGCCCCCAAAATTTTTAGGGATCACATTACTCCCTTATACTACGTACAAGGAAGTAAAAATCGGTGGCTTAAAAAAAATTAGTCGTTGGAGGAGGGGGTTGCTGAATAGAGAGGTTGCTCATAGAAGTTTCACTGTACCTATACAATACACTGTACCTACAGGCTTAAATTTTCCGTTTTATCTACCTGTAATCTTTAATTATAGCAAACAATATTTGAATTACAAAATGTGTTTCTATATTCAAATAGTAATATCTATATAAATAAAATTAGACTTTTGTCTGTACATTTCTTGGAATTCAAAAATTTTGCGATTTCTAACCGTTTCAAGCACCCGGGAATCCGATGCGACCCTCAAAAAAAGTTTGTCTGCCTGTCATTCTGTCGGTGACGCTTTTTTTGTTTAAGCATCACGTAAAAACGACTGAAGCGAATGATATGAAATTGGGTGTCATGATAGGTGGTCACTCAACTTAAAACATAGGCGACGAATTTTTAAAAAATCTTGATTGGATTTTGAGATTTTGCGAAAATCCTTTCAAACTGTGTAAATTTGTGTTCAAGCATCACGTAAAAACGACTGAAGCAAATGATATGAAATTGGGTGTCATGATAGGTGATCACTCAACTTAAAACATAGGCGTCGAATTTTTAAAAAAATCTTGATTGGATTTTGAGATTTTGCGAAAATCCTTTCAAACTGCGTAAATTTGTGTTCAAGCATCACGTAATAACTGCAAAGGTGAAAAAATGATAGGTAGTTACTGACCTTAAACTATAAGCATCTAATTAAAAAAAATCAATCAAATTTCGAAATTTTGTGAAAATCGTTTAAAACTGAGGGAATCTTTGTTCCCGCATTACGTAATAACGACTAAAGCGAATGATATGAAATTTGGTCACATGATAGATGGTTGCTCAACATAAACTATAGGTGTCCAATTTTTTAAACATTTTTATTAGATTTTGAGATTTTGTGAAAATTCTCTCAAAATACGTTTATATTTCTTCAAACATCACGTAATAACGACTAATACGAATGATACGAAATTTAGTGATATGATAGGTAGTTGCTAATCTTAATTTGTAGGCGTTGAATTTTTAAAATATTTTGATTACATTTTGAGATTTTGTGAAAATAGTTTTAAAATGCTGAAATTTTGTTCCAGCATCACGAAATAAAGACTGCAGGGAATGAAACGAAATTGGGTGACATGATAGGTTGTCACTCAACTTAAGTTCTAGGCTTCAATTTTTTCAAAAATGTTGATTAGATTTTGAGATTTTGCGAAAATTATTTCAATATGCGTCAATATTCGTTCGCGCATCAGATAATTACGACTAAAGCGAATGAAATGATATTACTTAGTTACTCTCTAACCTGTAATATTTTAACAATACATAAAAATCATAACTTCGCTTTCTTTACTTTAGCAACATACTACATCCATTCTGTGTATTCCTACAATGCTGACGAAAGTTCTTGCTTTTTGGAAATTTGCATTCACTAACCCGTCAAGGACGGGTACTTCAGCTAGTCTAAAATAAATTATAAAAATCTGGTGTGACTCCACCCGACTTTCCGAACACTTGCGATTAAGATCATTACCAAACATTTAAATAAACCAGGGGCGAGGCCTTCGGTTCACGCAAGATGCGCAGATGAGTAGGCAGTTTCAGAAAAATGCGAGAAGTTTTGAACTCGCCTTCAACGCATTTAAAAACAAGATTTCTATCAATTTTTCACAATAGAATAATCTTTTTCTTGCAAAAGAACTGTTTATGGGATTATTATTCTTGTTCGTTTTCACACAGAAGCTTCCATTTATATCAGATTCTTAGTGCTGTCATCTTTTGATCATAAAGGAAATCATTCTTAATAGATTCGCTTGTTAAGGGAGATGATGCAGGCAATACATTAGCCAATGAAATATCACGTAGATTTTGAGGGGAATATACTGCGAAAAGAAAGTCAAGTCATCTCTGGAATGATAGCATCCTACCAGCACTTAAACATCACTAGATGACGACTGTGCTGATTATAAAAGAAATATGAAAAATGCATTTATATACGAGGTGTGTCTAAACAGTTTGGTGAATGTTGTTAGAAAAGAAACAAAACAGAAGATACAAATAAATTACCTTTATTGGCCTTCAAAATAATCGCCATTGTACACAACACACTTTTGACATTGTTCATAAAGCTTCTGAAAACTGTCAGAAAATGCTTCTTTCTGATTCGATCGGAGAACAGATGCAACACATCCTTGGATGGCCGACACATCTGCAAAACATGGCCCTTTTAGGACCTCCTACATGCGGGGAAACAGAAAGAAGTCTGCAGGTGCCTGATCAGGGGAGTACGGTGGATGATCGAGAACAGTTATGCCATGCTTAGCCAAGTCATTTTCCTTGCCATCGCGGAAACGTTTGAACCAGTCGTAAACACATTTTCTGCTCACGGCTTCCGTCCCATACACTTGCACCAACATTTCATGTGTCTCCGTAGCCATTTTTCCCAATTTGTAACAGAACTTGATGTTCACTCGTTGCTCCATTGCACGGTGACACTGCCTCTCACACTGACTACGTTCGACTGCCCGTAGTGGGTTTTTCCATGAGAGCCACGAGGCTTCCTGCTAGGTGGCGCTCCTTGACATCTGGATCATCATGTGCAAGCACGTGCATATAGCACATGTTGCCGTTGAGATATCGGACCATTCACTAGACTTTTTAGACACACCTCGTATGTAAATGATTGATATGAATGTTGATCTAAACAAGACAAAACGGCAATGTTTATCTGTGGTCCTCGTTTAATTTGATCTTAAATTAAAATAAATTCATTTTTTGATGATTTTTGAAATTAAACCATATTTTGTTTTTTCTTACTCAAAATTCTTGCGTCATTTATTTATATAAGAAAATGCACTGCTGTTTCGTGTAATTTTTTCTAATATTATTTTGCTATAGTAGTAAAATTGTTATGTCAATTTTTTTTTCATTAAATACTTTAAACATTAATGTGAAAAAAATGCATTCAATTGAATAAATTTGTGAATGAAAAAAAAAAATCTCATACATTTGTAATTTGAATGACTCAAAAAATTGATTACTTGTCTAAGACCCCTGCTTTAAAAAGAATCCATCCAAAGCAAAAATTGAATGCATAATCTTTCATTACTATCAATTGAGAAAGAAATGTAAGCATCCTTAAGACAAAAAGAAGGTTTTTGAGACATAATAAATGAAAAATATTCATCCAACGAGAATGGATTTCATTTTTAAATAATTGATGAATATTATTCTTTGCTGTTTTAATAAGTACAATGTGTATAATTTTCACGTTTCTAATTATTGCATCTCTAAATAAATAATACTAATAACTATTTAGGATTTTTTCACATGTTTAATTATTAAATCTTTAAATAAATAATACTAATAACTATTGAGGACACTTCCTTTCTTTCAAACATTAGTTAATCTAATATGCTTTGAAAAACATCCCAAAATGTTTTTCGTTGTTACACCATCTTATAAAAGTATTCGACTGTAAGACAAGTATCCTGTGTTCAGTACTATGCATAAAGTATTGTTTGGCATAAAAGGTACAACTTCTGGTATTTCATTTGAGTTTGTGTTTATTGAAAAAAGAATCGGCAATAAACAACATCAAATAAGAAATTTAGCTTAGACCAGAATACCTTTTTTTGGATTGGGGGGGGGGGGGGGGGGTGAAATTTTTATACCAAATACTTAAATGTTGATTAAATATATGAATATAGTATGTTTTTGACTATTTACAATGTGCCTTGATATATAAAAATGATACAATGTTTGGCTCCAAAATTTTTTTTTCGTTGATTGTTTCATTGTATCGTATATTAAGGCAAACCTGCATGAGGGGTATCTGCCTAAGAAGAGGGGCATCTTGGACGAATGACTTTTTAAGGAATACTAATGCATGTTTGCATTACATTGGGAGAAAACCGCCTAAAACTCAGACCATTAGATTGACAGCTGCGTGACAAGTCCGAAACTGGGACCGTCACTCTTCAGCCATCAACCACGTTAAGTGTCTTATCTAATTGGCCATGGTGCAGAAAATACGCTTTATTAGAACTTATAACAGTGTGTGCATCTGCGTGTGCCATGAGAGGGAGGGGGGGTGAGTAATCTGTCACAAGCGATGACTACAGCAAATGATCACGCCTCAACCCTGAAATAAACGGTAGCGCACTTTCAAGAATTTCTTCCTATAAGCTATAATGTAAAAGAAATCTTTGTCGTAGCCTTGTAGAAAAACTATAAGTCCTATACACATCAAAATCAATACCTGTCTTACGATGGTGGTTTATAACGTAAATATCCAATTTCAGCTCAATTGAATGTACCTTTTAAACGCTAGCGCACTTTCAAGAATTTCCCCCCATAGGCCATAATGTAAAAGAAATCTTTGTCGTGTCCCCGTAGAAGAACTTTAAGTCCTATACACACCAAAATCAATACAGGTCTTGCGACAGTGGTTTATAACATATATAACCAATTCAAGCTCAACCGATTGCCCATTTATGAGCTGTTGTGTTCACTCACATACATACATACATACATCTCGTAAAAATAGCATAAATGAATTCAGAATACCTCAAAACATATAAATACACCAAAATCTGGAAGTCGAATTTCTTCATGATTACAATACTTTCCTTATATGGTACATGTTCGGAAAGTAAAAATATTAGACTTGAAGTAGTACAAATAAAATTTAAAATAAATAGTAAAAAAGATTGGGAAAAATCTGTAAGTAATAAAAATAAATAAGTAAAATTATTCTAATAAATGAGTTAATTTTAAGTATTGATGTTTAAAAAAAGGAAATAAAATATTTGCACTACCAGTGATTCACACTGTAATCTCAAAATATGAGTCCAGAGCCTTACCAACCACAGATTAGATTACTCTAGTGACATTGTGTATAACTTACATATAAAGTTTTTTTGAAATGGTTTGAAAATAAGTATTCATTTTTCTCGACTGTATTTGAGTATTGTATCTTAGTATTTTGCACATGTTACCACTGCTATTTCATCATTCATTTTATTTAAAGTTCCATTTTTTTTAGTTGAAACTTTATTGCTCTTGTTCGCAATTGTCCATAATATACACTCAATTTATAAAGTCAGATTGGCTAGAACGACCTTTAAAAGGTAACTGTAGACTCCATACATAATAAAAAATATATTTTACAGAAAATACACACATTTAAGAGAAAAATCTTATTGTCAGAATCCAGAAGTCTAAGAATCACAAGTTAACAATGTGAAGCAAATGAAAATTAACCTTTCCTTTATTTTGCCAAACTAAATCATACGCCAAAAGTGTGAAATTTGAAAAAATAAATAAATAAATAAATAAAACAAAAATCATGACAAAAACTTGCAAACAGGCCAATTTGAGTTTTAAGTTAAATGTAAAAGCTATAGGCCTGTGTTGTATTTCATACAAAAGCTCAGAAACTTATTTTTTAAAATCTGGAGTGACTTCACTCAACTTTCCGAACACTTACGATTAAGATCATTACCAACCATTTAAATAAATTTTAATCTATGAATAATTCAAACATATATACCAAATTGAAGCTCAATCAAATGCGCCATTTAAACGCTAGTGCAATTTCAAGAATTTCTCTCCATAATGTAAAAGAAATCTTTGTCGTAGCCCTGTACTAAGTCCTCTACACATCAAAATCAATACCGGTCTTACAATGGTGGTTTATAACATGTATACCCAATTTGAACTCAATCGAATGTACCGTTTAAACGCTAGCGCACTTTCAAGAATTTCTCCCCAATGGCCATAATGTAAAAGAAATCTTTGTTGTAGCCCTGTAGAAAAACTCTTAAGTCCTATACACGCCAAAATCAATACCAGTCTTGCGACGGTGGTTTATAACATATATACCTAATTTGAGCTCAATCAGATGCCCCGTTTAGGAGCTACCGTGTTCACTCACATACATACATCTTGTAAAAATAGCATAAATGAATTCAGAAGACCTCAAAACGTGTAAATACACCAAAATCTTGAAGTCGAATTTTTTCATGATTACAATACTTTCCTTACATGGTATGTTCGGAAAGTAAAAAAGCAAGTAAATTCACAAACAACAATATGGAATGCAAACGATTTTACAAAAAGAAGAAAAAACAGTAAGTGCCTGTTGCACATAAAAAGAGAGGATAACGGAATCAAAAGTCTGTAGCACAAAGCATGCAACACACTTACTCATTTCACGAACATGGATGATGAGCCTTGCAACAAATCCAAGATATTCTTCCTGTAAAATAAATAATTAAAATTTTTATTTGCCTTCTTGCACACAAAAAGCAACATTTTTCCAAATACAAGTGATGGGAAAGGAGGGACTCTTTAAAAATTAAATTTCATATTTTAAAATGAATACAGCCCCTAGTGTAAAAAAAATGTATCTGAAAGCTACTCGTTATTTGAGAAACTTTTCTAACTTAAAGTATGTTTTGATCATTCACAGTTTAAAAGATGATCGCTGTTTAACATATATTTTTAATCACCCAGTATATATCAAAATAATATCCTGTGGAGACGGAGACCTTTTGTAGGTGGTCGAAGATTGGCACCTGTCAGTAGCATCTTGGACTTCCAGTATACAAAGGATTTTTGCAGGTGTTAGTGCAATCGTAGGTGGAGCAAAGCATGTCAAATGAGTCTTTATTTTACAAAGAAGTTAACACTGTACAACTTTTAAAGTACATATCTGTTCATTTTTTGGGAAATTTTTAAAAAATTTCTCAAAACTGCAAAAACAACTCATTTTTTATCATATTTTTCAATGTAAGAGCCAACGCTCTCCTTGGGGGAGGCGGGAAAACCTAAGGCAGTCATATTGGGACATAACTGAAGCAATTAAAACCTTTAATAACAATTTTTTCCACCAGAACAGCCAATCTACTGTACTAGTTTGATTTTGCCAGAAGCAGTTAAAAAGTGGTTTTTCAAATGCAGTGCAGCACAATCTTCCATAATTTCAGCAGTCATCCACCAGTTTTACTGAATATGTTATAGGGATAATTTTCACTTTGGGGCACTAATTTCCTGTTAAGAATCAACAATAGAGGTAATTTATACCTGTCTGCTAAATACACAGCATTACAGTGATATGCTGTTTTCTGTATCCTGAACTCAATATTTTTACATTTTCCTCATCCTTTGATTTTTATAGTATAGGTTTCATTTTAGTTTCCAATGTGCTTAAATTCATACAAGCATCTTGTCTGTAAACCAATGACATAGCACTGAAACTGCACGAGTTTATCTTCGAAATCTTCAGAGATTTTGGCAAATTGAAGTTCCCACAAAATTCTTCATACTATCTCCTTGATGCTTTAAAATTCTCAAATCTAAATTTATCAATGACTCATTTTCCTTTGTATTGCAGCCATTCCAATTGTAACCGATAATGCTTTAGATCGAGCATCAAGTACAAATTGAGCAGCACGATCACCTACTTCAGGATCTCTTTCCTTTTTTGAACCACTGAAAGACTATGTTAAAGATTTAAAATCAAAACTCATACCACATTGTTTACGCTATTTACTATTTATTTCATCCATATCAAACTTTCTGGCTGCAGCTCTGTTTCGATTTTCTTCTGCATATAAAATCGCCTTTCTTTTCATACTTGTGTCACAGTAAACTCATATTGATGCTGTTGCCAATATCTTTGATGTTTAGGCGATTATAAAAAGCATAATCAGAAAAGTTGTTAAATATGTACAGAAAACAAAGTTCAGGATAAAATGAATACTGAAAATAAACTGTGAAATGTGATGAGTCAATGATGCAGGTGGCTAGAATAACCGGTTACATTTTTCCATTTGAAAAGGGTGGAAATTCAATTACCCTCATCCAATGAGTTTTACTGCCTTTGATTCTAAGCTGCACCCAATTTTCAGTAGCATTAGCATTGGAAAAAAAAAACCACGTGTGGCTTAGATTTGAATAAATATAGTTTGTTAGTAAAAGCAAGTATCTCAAAAACTCTTGAATATGCCATAAACATACTTTTTGATATGACTTAGCTTGTCTAAAAATTTTATCTTTTGTACAAAATAACTTTGAAAATCGAACTGTTAAATTTGTTCATTAAAAATTTTAAAGTGGAGTTTGTTTTCCAACTGTTACTATCTTAAAAAATACTTCAAATTAATAATGAAAGACACTTAAGAAGAATACAAAGCTTTATACCTAATTTTTTTAAAAAAAAGTTTATCATTTATAGACTTTTTAAAAATTCTGCTATTCATAATTGCCCCTTGGTTATAATTACCCACCTGAACATTAAAAAAGAAGTATCAGAATGTAACGCAATGAATGAGAATTATAAAATTCTGAATAGTATATTTTATAAATAAACTTTCAAAACTTTTAATTTTTTCAAAAGTGGAAATAAATTTTCAGTTAAAAAAAGAAAGAAAAAAAAAAATCACCATTTTCTTCCCCAAAATTTCAGGGTTTTTTTCTCCAATTCCATTTTTGACATAGGAACATTATTTTTTGGTATTTATGTAAAAAACAAACAGTAGAAAAATTAATTTAAGAAAATCTGATGTGGACAACACGGCTTCCTTGTGTGTCTATTAAATCAAAAATATTTTCTCCGCACTTCATCTAAACTTATTTTGTTTGAAAGAGATAAAATATCAGTAATAGTAAGGTTCAGTGATTTCTAGCCAAATATTTCGAAATTGCCATGCTGAGTTCAGTTTGAAAGATTTCCTTCTGACACTTTATTTGGCAATATTTCACTCAAAGCCGACAAGCTTGAGATAGTTTGCGAGATTTTAGGGATAGCCAAAGTAGACATTGACTACAGACTTTGAATGAATTGAATGCATCCATACACCTTAATGTATTTAAAGTCATTTGGCTCACTCTGTAAATAAATTCCCAGTCAATTGCAGTCAAAAAAGATATTGAAAACAGGTATTACAATAGTTCTAAATACAAAAGTTCAAAAGTCTACGAGTTAAAGTTTTAGTTATACAAAATATGAAATAATTTTTGGTGCTAAATTTGGCGATATTTCGGTGAAACTCACCAAAGTCAACGACATATGGAGAGATTTTAAGCATGGACCAAATGACTGACTATTGAGAAATTTGGCGATATTTCGGCAAAACTTGCCAAGATCGACGACAGACGGCGAGATTTTGGACAAGTACCAAACAATGACTGTCTACAGTTGTATTATATTAAAGATGTCCATAGACATTAAAGTATTGAAATTCTTTTAAGTGGTGCTATAAATAAACTCTCCAGTAGATTGGAACCAAAAATCGAGATGCACAACTAGATGTTACAACAATCTTATATATGAAATTTCATAATAGTTTTTGAGATTTGAGAGTTAAATATGCACCCACGTACACCAAAAGTCGCCAAGCTTGGCGACTTTTGGATAGTTCTTGAGGAAGTCACGTGACCGTGGTCGGACCATTACCTAACTTATATGGTAGGACAGCATTGTGCTTGAAATGGATGAATGCCCCTAAAATTGCCATTGACCGTAATGTATTGGAAATCTTTTGAGTGTTCCTGTAGCTGAACTATAAATGATAAAGACACTTTTTTTAATGGAGAAATTCATTTTCTAACTCTTTACAGCATATATCACTTCTGAGTCGTTTAAAATAGCCCAATACCTCTAAAAAACGCTTTGATGAATTTCGGCCCATAGAGCGTAATGTATTTCGAATCTTTTGGGCGGTTCTGTAGATAAACTATCCAGTCGAATGGAACCGAAAGGGGAGGTGCACAACTAGATGTTACAACGTTCCAAAATATAAAGTTTCAACATTCTACGCCTAATAGTTTTTGAGATATGAGAGTTTAATGAATTTCGGTCCATAGAGCGTAATGTATTTCGAATCTTTTGGTCAGTCCTGTATATAAACTATCCATTCGATTAAGACCAAAAGAGGAGGTGCACAACTAGATCATAGAACAATCCTAAATATAAAATTTCAACATTCTACGACTAATAGTTTTTTGACATATGCGAGTTACATACATACGTACGTACATAGAGACGGCATGGAAAAACTGGCCAAAATAAACTCGCCACTGCTCAAAATGAGTTGCAGACGCATTTATATATTCGTGCATGCTAGCTTACGATGAGATGCATCGAAAAAATTCTGAAAAGTAAATTTAGGGGTAGTCAGAATTTGTTTTTTCGTCGAAATTTGGCCACCGAAATTTTTCGGGATCACATTACTTCCTTATACTCCATACAAGGAAGTAAAAAGAAGAAAAACCTGAAAAATTGTAAATGCTTTAACAAAATATTGAATGGCTCTAATAACTTTAAAACATTTTGTTCTCTTTATCACAAGGCACTTCACAGCACTGATCAACTATATGTTCAACATGCACCTCAATTTTAAATGAAATACATTTGAATTAATTGCATAAAAAATGATATAATTTAATAGATGTATAAAGAAGTCATGTCGTGTCCAGGTCAGATTTATTTACCGTATTTACCCACATATAAGTCAAGAAAGTTTGCACAAAAAAAAAAGGGTTTAAAGTGCGTGTGTGGGTGTGGGGGGGGCGACATACGAGGGTCTTTAATTTTTAATTTTTTTTCATCAGAAGTCAAAAATGCTCTTTTAAAAAACAATTGTTCGCTTCCCGCTTTCCATAACACGATGTTGTTTAAGGTTGATTTCCATACCAGGAAGAAAGTAGCGATACAAAGATTGAAAACATGTATCATGTTGTTTTTGTTGTTGTAGTGCGATTACAGCCAATTGGCCACACGTTGGCTCTAGGCCGAAGGGTAGGGTGCCCTCCGTAAGGGTCTTTCTAAAGGGTCATAACAGTATACGTGTATCATGATGAGCCGATGACGACAAAGGAATTTTGCGAATATTTTGACGAGTCCGATGCTGAATCGAATCTTGAATCAGTTTAACGTTGTATATTACTACTTTACCATATCATAGTATCAGTAGTATCATATTATTATTATTCATTATCATCAGTTTAATTTTGTATACTACTTTAGTATATTATTATCTTTATTATTGTACATTTAGTACTTTCTTTTTTCCAGATGATTTTGAATAAATGTATTTAAAAAAATTAAAGATTCTTGTTCAAAAAATTGGTGGGGTCGATTTATATGTGGGATTTAAAAAAAATTAAATTTCTCAATCGGGAAAGTGGAGGGTCAACATATAAGCGGGATCAATGTATAGGCGGGTAAATATGGTATTTATTTTCTTTTTTGGCAAAGCTACATGGGCGCTGGGGGTAGGGGGTGTCTTAGGCTAAGGGTGTTTTAAGGGATTTTTTTTAACTGGAATTTATTTTTAAGGCAAGAAATTACTTTGTGGACATAGAATTATGCAATTCTGAATCACTATGATTAATCATGCAGATTACCAGGATTTGAGCTAAAAACTAATGGATTAGATGCAAGAATGATTGTTACTAGATCAGATGATCCAATATCACATATGAAGTTTGATCAACTAACATTTCATTATTTTTCTTGCATTGTAAATATTAATATACTTTAAAAGTAATTTTTATAAAAAGCATATGTAACTAAATATTGGGCAAGGGCATAGTGCTCCTTGCCCAATTTACACTTTGATATTCCAAATACTCCACTAATATGAAAAAGAAAAGTACAGGTAGAATTTGAAGGAGAAAATTATTTAGGTGAAGAAGACAATTTTTGTTTATTGAAAAAAATTATTCTTTTTAATAAAAAGAAAAGCATGACACAGATTTTAATGGAATTCATAAATAGCTGGGTATTTGTAAATTTTGGATATTCACCCCCACATTATAAAAACCTAGGTATTTTACATCTAGTCGACTGATTGACAAACTCAACACTGCCAAATTCTTGCTTTAAAACGTAACAAGCATGAACAACTAAAATTCATTAGCTAAAAATTATTTAGCTTTTTTTTTAAATATTTTTAAGAAATTTCTTTTTATTTGAATAAGATATGTGCACATTAAATATAATTACTTAAAATGAGAAACTAATATAAAAAAAAATGACTTTTTAAAAATTAAATTACACAAAAACTAATCAAGTGATAGAACCTCTCATAACTGAATTGTTTTATTTGTAGCGATTTCTATAAAGATGTGCTTTATATAAATCTGTAATTAGATGCAATGCCATACTCAGAGGGGTGGATCAGGGTGTCTGGTCCCTCCCCCCCCCCCCGAAATTTATAATTTTGTTAAGAAAATAATAATGAAGTCTTTTTGTGAAAAGTCCAGCCCCTTTTCACCGTTTGGTACCCCTCCATTTTTTTCTGAGTAGGGCCCTGATTACACACTTATTATTGAAAATTAAATAACTTATTTCTTTAAAATGTGAAATTTTGGTCATGCACAGAAATAACTGATTAAAATTTATACTCAATATGTATTTTACCTGTCTTAGTTTGAATAATCAAACTAGCTATGCCATTATTTATTAAAAAGCACAACAGGTGTGCACAATCTCTTTTAGCTTGTGAGGCAGAAAAATTTAAAGGTACTTTCTAGGGGGGTACCACGCTGGTTTAAACAAAGTGATATAAATCAGTTTTTAATGTTTAATATAAATATTTAGTAGTTTTCTAATATTTAATATATAATACAATTTACCTGGATTTTTTTTTTTTTTTTTTACACAATATAAAATCCTTTAAGATGCATAAGGGTTTTATTAGATTGGTAATTTTTAATACTTCATTTTGTTTGCAAAATAAAGTGATTAAAATATACAACTTTGCAGCAAGTTAGATAAATCTGTTCAAACATGTAGCCTATATGTGAAATGCAAGTTTTTAATAACTTTGATTTTTATTTGTACATTAGCATTCTTATGTGTTTCAGACAAGTTTGTATTTTAAGTGAATTTCTTATAGCTTTAAAATCTTGTATAAAATTAGAAATCAAATTAGCTGGAAAAGAGGTAAAATGTGGGGAAAAAAAAAAAAAAAAAAAAAAAAAAAAAAGCAAAAATTAAATTACTTCATAAAATATTCATATTATTATGATAGTTGAATTTCCTATCTTAGTTCTATTAAAATAGATTACATTGTTTTCAGAAAGTGAGAAACCTTACAAATTTTATCAACCTTAAATTAGTTTAGGAAGATCTGGAGTGTTTAGGCTGGTCAATTTTTTTTTTCCAACTATGCAAAAAATTTCAGAGCTAGGGATCCAACTCAGGACTATCTAGATTACCTTATTCAACATAACATTTAAACAATTTTGACATATTTTAAATGCTCAAGCGTGCTTTTTATGCTTCATTTACAGAGTTTCTATGAGCAAATACTTATATATAGTTACATTCAGAAAATAAATTTTTTTTAATGTTGTGGTGCCTCAATGTCAAAAGTAGGATCACATTGCCAAATAGCTTAACCTAACTGATACATGTTAGAAATTGGCCTAATTGATTAGGCCTGATTGGCCTAACTGATACATGTTAGAAATGAGACAGGCTCAGCTTGGGGCAGAACTAGGATCAGGCTTTGGATTTCACTGTCGTGTTCAGACTTGGGCTCATGAAAAACTTTTTATTCATATCTGTTAAATACATTTAAAAAATGGTCAGTCCAAAATTTGTTTTTCCCACCCCACAGGGAAGAACTGGTAAATAGAGTAGCCCCTCGTTATATCACACTTGTTGGGAGACAAGAAAAATGTGCGATATATCCAGGGAGGGGGGGGGGGCGATACGATAAATTTAGTTTTATGAACACAAGCTCTTAAAATATAATTCAATTAATAGCGTAAGTACTGTAAGATAGCCATCTAATTAATATTTTTAGATTCATGTGCAAGTACACATTTCATTTAGGGATGTAACGAATAGTGATTTTGCCAGATATCGGATATCCGAAGCTCCTTTGGTTGTCAGATACGGATATCCGGCACTAAACATGTATTTAGTTATTAAATGTGTTTTTTCATTTTTTTTTTTATATAATGACATCAGAATAATAAATTGCAAACATGTTTCACATATCATTAAAGTATTTTTTAATAATTGACTTATAATTTACAAAAACTAAATATCTTTACATATATGTACATAAAAAATGTTACTTGAAATGTAAAAAGTTAAAATATTCTTTTTATGTGTGCACTACTAGCAGAAGCAAATTTTAATGACACATTTATTAATGTACCTATAATTGCAGATTATTTTCCCAAAGAAATTCATACTTTTTTTTAAATTTAAGAATAAGATATCTATTTTGATAAGATACCTATGGTAGACGTGTGTCAATTTTTTCCAAACATACGTTTAATGCCTCTTTTTCTGGTTTAATAATTTAGTATTAATTTACATTAAGTCATTTTTAGTTTTATTTTAAGTTAAATTACTTTTAGATTCATAAATAAAAAGTAAATCTCTTTTAAATATTTATAATGAAATTATCATGCTTTCTTTTGTAGTTTTATACAGGTATGAAACAGAATTTTTCAGGTTATGCATTAAATTTTTTAATTGAAAATAATATTTTTTAAAAACTACCAGTTAAAAAACAAAAATAGATCTGTTTAACTGTTTAGCTTCTAAAATATATGAGCATTTCTTTCACAGTACAAAAAATTATATGGCACCATAAGAGGGGGAAAATTGGGGCAATTCATTAAAAAAAAAAAAAAAAATCATTTGAATCATTAGTTTCCAAATTTTGGGACAATTTTACTTTTTTACTCTTGATTTCGACACACACACAAAAAGAAAAAAATACAGATTAGTCAAAGTACTTTATGCATGGAGTGATAATCATACACAATACTGTAGTAGTAACTAAAACAACTATTTTCAACTAGTATAATACCAAGTTACAAGATGGCTGTGTGCACAAGCAGCCATATGATAGATTTCATTTATAAATATTTCACAATCTCATTTTAAATGTACATTTGTTAAGTAGACAACTTTAAAAATCAATTGAAACTTGCAGAACATCATAAGTGGATTTAGGGCCCGATTCAAACAAAACAGAGTTCTACCGTTTTCCGTTGCGATCGCGGAAATTTTCGACTGATTCCTATGTTTCCTATTCAAGTGAAACCTGTCTATCGCTTTTGGATCACGTGACACTGCGATCGGTGTTTTGCTATCGCTTTTTCAAAAGCGATCGTTTTCGAGAACATAGCGGATCGATCGGCGGATGGTTGATAAGAAGATTACAACAACAATGAAGACTCGTTATTTAAAATTACGAAGCAACTATAACTTGTAGTTACGAAGCAACTCGTAGTTTAAAATTACACTGTTGGAATTATCAGACAGGGAATTCTGCAAAAGATTTAGGCCTGCAGAAAGCTGAATTTTCTCGCAGAACAGAATTTCTGTAGGGTTTATTTTCTGTCGACCTCTGAGTTCCACTCTAGCAGACACTACGATGCAGGCGCCATCTATAGTCCTTATTTTAAATCGTTTATTGCTCGGTTAATTTGATGTTTGAAACAGCGCGAAAAAATACATGAATAACGAATAATTTCTCGCTAAAATAAGCATCCTAGCAACCCTCCTAAACAAATACAAATATTCATACCATTAAATTAAGGATGTCTTTGATTGTTAATTATATATCAGAACATAAAATATATAGTAATTCTACCCCTCCACTATAATTATAAACAGCTTCTCTGCTACAGAAAAATAAAATGTAGTAGGCAAACTAGAGAACAATTATTATTCAATAATTCGAACAATTCGACATGATAATTATTCGACATGATAACAATACTATTATTAATAATTTTCTAAAAAAAATCTTCATAATTAAAAATGTATTTCCATGATTATAAACATACAAAAAATATCAACCTAAACCAGTTAAAATTTTAAAACATTAACCTACAATACTGTTGGGGAAAAAAAATAAGACACAGCCTGTTGTCCGTTGCAGCTCAAACATAAATAAATAAACAGTTAGTCGTCGCCATTAAGTCAAAAGTTTTTTCCAGAGAAAGATGTGATTTTTTATTGGTTAACAGCGATTTTCTACGTCACCGGAAGTTGCGTTTTCACTTTGTGGCGATAAAGTTTCGACCAAGCAAACCTGTAAGTTCGATCGCCTATTTTGTTTCACTTTGAATACACTTTTGCGATCGCTTGTAAAAGCGATCGAACTTCCAGAGAGAAAACGATCGTTTTGGAGACGACCGATCGCGTTTTGTTTGAATCGGGCCCTTAAATAACAAAATTCAGTTAAAAAATAATATGTAAAATTAGGGTTGATTTTTTAATCATTAGGTATTGGTGATTTCAATAAAGGAATGCTCAGTAAAAGATTGTCATTTACAAAAAGGATGAAGATTGAAAATTTCTCCCTGCGTCTATGATTAAACTTTGAAGACAGAATAATCAGAGGTTTTGTTAATTATTGGATTTGGACAGAAAATTCAAAATATCGGAGAAAATTCATGAGGAGAAAGTGTAAAATTACAATATTTGTGGGATTACTATGAGAGAAACTGCACATACCGAGTGCCCATATTTTTCAAATGATACTACAGTGCTTATTATTAAACCTTCCTGATAAACAGCAGTCTACAGCTGAAAAGGATGAGAAGTTCACATCCAAATTTGCACAGAGACAATACATGAGAGATGTACTTAGTTTATTTTATTTTTTTTATTTCTTAGTTTGGTTCAGAAAATGTCTGCTAAGCAGAACTTTGCAGCATGAAATCAGCTCTAAATATGAGACTAACTAGTTATAAATGTGCTTAAAAACTACTGAACAAATGTTGAAATTGTGAGTTTATTTTGAATTATCCATTTCCAGTGTTAAATTTGCTGTTTTTTAATGTTTAATAGCAACTTGAATATTTTTAACTTCAGCCTTTTAATCAAAATTCCCTAAGCACTTCTCATTTATAATCTATAAAACAAATTTAGTTGCTATCTTTTCACCTATTTTAGTGGTAGAATCCTGTTTATAGAGGAAGACTAGCTGACCCGGCAAACGTTGTTTTGCCATATAAATTATTCCTAGGATTATTTTAGTAGAAAGAAATGACTAACTTATTTTAAGTTTGTGAGGATGTGGTATATGAGTGGAAGAGGCATGGATAAGGTGACCATACGTCCCGTTTTGAGCAGGACAGTCCCATTTTCAGGTGGCTTGTCCCGGTGTCCCCAAGCTGTGCTTGGGGACACCGTAATGTCCCGTTTTCAGAAAATGTCCCCTGCAATGTCCCGTTTTTAGAAAGAGAGCAACCCACGGTAACGATTTCAATAAAGGCATCTAAAATCATCCAACGGCAGTGTCTGTAAAAAACAAACAAACCGATGACCTCCCTTCCTCCCCTCTCGAGACGCAAAGAAAATGCCGGGGGGATGTATTGTTTTTGTGTTTGTTCTTTGAATTTTCTTTTTCTGTCAACTATTTCAATTTATTTCTTTTTTAAAAGTCATGTTCATCCGTTGCTTATTCCTCCCCTTCCCCCGATCTCCACTTTATTTTCCCTTTTCACTCTGTTTTCTAAGAATTTTTTTCCTTTTGAATGACAACTTCCTTTTTTCTGAATGTCCTTTTGTTTACATTTTCCCTTTCCTACCTTCCTGCCTTGTGTCGGATGGTGTTCTTGAAGTCGAAGTAGAACCTGCCCCTTGTTCCACCCGAAACGTACGTCTTGCACTATTTTTGATAGTATATGTGTATTTTAGCAAAGTTTTTTTTTTTTCATTTTATTTTGATATTAACATTAACACAAGCTTTTTTGCGCGTTTTCTTAACAACTCAAAGATACCCAGACCTGTCAATTCAGTCTCCCTACACTATTACCTTAAAAACAGTAGATGGCCCGTTTTGAGGAAGAAAATAAATACACTATTGCCAAAAGTAGTAGTAGATGTCCCGTTTTGAAGGAAAAAATAAATGGTCACTTTAGGCATGGAGCGGTGTGAACGATGCTGGAATATAAAAATAACACAAAACCAAACATATATTTTTAATTCATTGTAATTTATTCTTTAAATTTACATATATCGCTAATTACAATAATTTTACTAAAAAATAATATCAATCCCTTAACGCAATAGAGTATACAATATTTTTTGTTATCCCACATCTTTAGATAACACAAACAAACTGGATGCCCACTGTATGGTTTGCCCACTCAAGAGCATGCCACGTATAACTGTCCATGTGAAAAACATGGCGTGCTCAAATCTAATCCACAAACAGACATAGTTTGGCCTTGAGACTTATTGATAGTCATTCCATAAAAAATTTTGCCCCCCCCCCCCCAAAAAAAAGGATGAAAATCTGAAACACTTTCAGATTTTAAATATGCACTATAGTGCTATATATTAAAATCGTATCATAATTTATGCGTCGTCCCTATTTTTCGTCCTTATTCCATTAAGTTGGAAAGTGTTATCATTATTCATGACTGTGCTGTATTTTTCTGCCTTATTTTATAAAACCCATCTTTGGAATCAAAATCTATCTTAAAATCACCTACTAAAACTGTTTCACAATCTTCGCCAAGTATATCACAACTATACTTCACCGTTTTATATATTGTTTCCTACTTTAACGCCTCGACTCTCGCCAAGGAGGCGATGATTAAACATATGCAGTTACCATGACGATTTTTTGCATTTATGCAGAAATCGTAATTTAGAATTAAAATGGCGATTTGGAACAACATGTAAGTACAGCATGCCGCTACATTTTTATTTAGTTTGGATTACCAATTAACGTAGTTTTAATAATTAAATGTCTTCAAATTCCTTAACTGGCGCATTTATCGCTAGTTTGCTTACTTTAGTTATCACCTAGTTCTTTTGGGTGCGTTGAAGCGGTACTTACATATTATCCCAGTGGTCACTTCTGCCGAACTACTTTTTCGTAGATTTTAAATATGTTGCCAATTGTATTCCAAACCATCAACAATTTCATGTGCCTGGCATTTATCTTGGTGAAAAATTGCTTGTCTTGGCGGACCGCCGGGATAATACGTAAGTACCATTGAAACTTGTGCATAACTCCCAGAGACCCATGACTGCAAAGCTCGCCAAAGTACGGGGATTTTTTAGGTTGGCGAGAGTGGGGGCGTTAAAATAGGAATCAACTCTTTCTTGTACCATAAAACACATCTTTGGAATTGAAATCTATCTTAAAATCGCCTACTGAAACTGTTTTACAATCTTCGCCAGGCATATTCTTCCTGTAAGCATATTCCAACTATACCGCAAAGACATTTTAAATGCTGTTTGGAATGGGCATCATAATCCACGAGTGTACCGTGTTTTCCTTTCTTGTTTCACAGAGCACTTCTTCGGAATAGAAATCTATATTAAAATTGCCTAATAAAACTCTTTTACAATATACGCCAGGCGTTTTCTAACTATACGCGAAATATATTTATAATAAATTGTCACGTTTTGGCACCACATTTAGCGATCAATTATCAAAAATTGCAAACCTTGTGCGCCTTTCAACATTTTATTAACGCCTCCCCCCCCCCTCTCCACATTATCTGGCAAACACATTTAAAAAGTGACTCGACACGCTAATGTCTACACAGAAATCCTGATTGAAATTAATAGCACTCTGGGGCTAAACATTTTGGGGTGGACCGCCCTTATGACTTAGTGGTATGAGACATAGTTAAAAACCTATTCTCAGACCTAACGAATATACATAGAAAATTTCATTAAAATTGGTCGAGTGGTTTCGGAGGAGTTAGGTGACTAACACTGTGACAGGAGAATTTTATATATTAGATTAATTATATCAAATATGATTTTCCATCCTGTCCCATGCATATTATAGATAGAACTTTAGTAGTATCTAGCCGGATATCCGGTAGTTATGATTCGAATATCCGTCGGTATTTCGGATATTGAAAAATCAGCCAGATATCCGTTACATTCCTAATTTCATTTCCTGCTAGAAAAATTATCCTAAGTCAATAGATTTGATTTTTCTCTTATAACTTGCTTTTCAGCAAAGGTCAAGGAGGGAAAATTAATAAATTGTACCTCACTTATGTGATTGGAGATATATTTTTCAAATGTACTATATGCTTCTCAAGTAAAACAACAAAGCAAAAGAGTACAGAAAAATAAATGGAAGACATAGAAAAAGCACAATATATTCAAAAGCCTGATATAACGAGGGGCTACTGTAATGGGAAAAACTTCCAAATGACACTATGTAAGAAATATCCTGGCTTTCTGAATCTGATGAGTAAAATTAAAATTAGAAATACATAGTTATCACAAATTTCCCTTAGGTTTAAATTTATTCTGTAGGAAAGGAATATAAATAAATAAGAATCATTACATAAAACATAAAATTTGCTCAGAAATTTTTTTAACAATAATTAATTTTCTAAATAAATATTTTAGAACCCCTGTCTCTGTATATGAGACCCCTGTCCATTTTTGCACACTTAATGAATCCGAAATATAAAGGTAAAAGGTTGTCGCAAGATCAAGAGGAACCTGCTCATGAATATTTGCAGGCTTTAACCCTCTGAGCGTCCTGGAAATGGGCAAATAATGTAAAGTTGTTTTTACGGTAAAATATTCATGTCGCTTTAAAATAATACAAAAAATAAAATTTTGATAGGAAAATTTGTAATTATTAAAAAACAACTTCCTAAATTACATGCAAGCTTCAATATCGGAACATATTTTATGATACCTGACTGTTATAAATAATTTAAGTTATAGATGCATTGCAGTGAAAACTGGAATGAAGGTGACGGGATTTTACGTCTCAGCCGCTTGGAGGGTTAAATCCAAAGTACTTACAATGCACAATACAGCTCTAGTCAGAAGATGCAGCTTTTCCAAAGACATTACAAATGTTATTTCGTGTGCACTATGGTGGAAGAATTTAAGTAAAACTGGAACAGATGGAGAATTTCTTCAATTAATGGAACATCTTGGGGGATATCCTGCATATCAGCATCTCTGGAGCATATTTTTTAATTTTTTTCTTTCATCCAAAACAAGATTAGAGAGACTGGGTTTAAAAAATTAGTACTTTGTTATATGATGCTAAAATCCAATAATGTTGAAGGGGAAGACGCAGAATATGAATACAATACTAATCGGTAAATGTCTGGGAATCTGTGTCGTGTATAATATTTAGATAAATGTATTCAATTGTCCATTTTTATTTTTATTTTTTTGACATTCTAAATGTTTGTTCTGAATTTATATGTATTTAATATTACTATGTATATTATGTATTTAATAATCAGTTTTTCCCATGTGGGAAAAACATACTATTTCCCAGCGCACTAAATACTAGTTCTTATCATGGTAATTTACCAGGAGTAGGAAAAACCTGGCATCATTTTCAGATGAATTAGTGAATATATTTCATAAAATATGGGGAACAATAGAACCTAGTAGGTACTGAACTGCTTCAGATACATCAGAGCAATGGTATATAATTTAGTTTTAATGTTATAAATTAATTAATATATCTGTTTATACTAATGTATTTCTATCATTTACGCGTCTGGGAAAGCAGAAGAAATGACGGATGTTTTGAGTATTTTATTCACAGCATCATTCCCATTGCCAAAAGTTTGACATTCTAGTGCCAAAATAATGAACTTTCATTTATTAATTAGCTTAAATTTCAGTCTTGGGTTCTGACTTATATTTCTATCAAGCTTGGATAGACTCAGATTTAAAATGCACAGGCTTTGCTTTAAAAAATGAGACCCAACTCATCCCTAGCACATGCATTGATTTCTTGTAATGAAAATATATACATGAATTCATACATTTCCGATATTTTACAAACAATACTTTTCTGTAAATTCCAGAGCCCTCCTCTTCTTGCTACATCCCCCTAAAGGGCTTTCATATAATCTTTTAACTCAAAAATTAATTGCATTTCTCCCCCTCCAATAATAGAAGAAATAATTTCACTATAGATACTAAGTTATTAACACATGTAAATTGTAACAGATCTAATTAAATAACAATTTTCAGAAGTTATTTTTATAGCTGATCAAAATTTTGTATTTAAAAGAAATATTTCCAGATTGTTTCAAACTACTTTGCTTTCCGAAAAAGTTTCTTTTTCCTCCTATCTTTTCTCAAAGCTGTGAAATTATTCAAATACTTGATTTTAATAATTTTTTGAAATAGAAAAATATTAAATTTAGTGGGATTTTTTAATGAACTGATTAATATTATGATTTGAATCTGATCAATGACATCATTAAAATAAAAATTTCAAAAATTTAATATTTTCAATAGTAAGAAAAAAAGTACTGAAAACGGGGATATTCTACTACTATACAACTATTCTACTACTATACAATGAGAAATAAAAATACAGTCAAAAGTATTTCACTTATATTTTTGCATTAAATACAAAAGCATAAGCATAGGCGAAAAAAGAAAAAATTACATGAAAACTAGCAAAGCAAATGGTTTCAAAACTTTATTTTTTTAATTTTAAAAACATGTTCTATGGTGATTTGTTTTAAAATATTTTTTTTTTCTACCTTCAGTTTCTTTCTTTCTTTTCTTTATTTATCTTTGCAAATTTTATATTACTAGGGGGCCAAAGCCCCTAGACTTGCTATGCTTGCATATTGTATGAGGCATTCGGCCAATATAAAAGGCTTCGTAAAAAAGACATAATTTCAATAAACAAACCCAAAGGTTGGATAAGATAGAATGTTACTGAGCTACACATTGCTTGGTTTTTGCATGTTGCTTGGAACATAAAAATTTAAACCTCGCACTATTTGTAATTATGTGAAACCCATGGGACCCCTTTCATATTAGCCAACTATGGAGAATTTTCATAATTTGGCGACTTGCGTCTATGTATAGTTAATAATTAGCTCTCAGAAAACAGTAATTCATATGTTTTCTTTGAAAAAAATCTACGGAACAAGTAGGATAGCTTGCCACCAATGGCGACTTTTCATTATTTGGTGATTTATACATGCTCACAATATATAATTACTGTTCATTTAAGGTTACCGGAAAACTGCTATCCATATTTTCATTTACGTAATTGTTTGCAGATTGGCATACTTAGCACCACAAATTATACCATCTCGTTGCGATAACAAATATCCAAAGTGTACTATAACTGCTATAATGGCATAGTTAATGCCGCCAAATATTTCTACTGGTAGCAAATAATCCAGCTGGACCGAACCGGCTTTAAAATAATCTGCATTTTAATTATTTTTCATTTTCAAGATATTAGTTATTCTGTTTTGGAAAAACGAATAATCGCTAATTCTAAACTCCTGTTGTCTAAGCGAACTTACTATTTGAAAAATGTCAACTTTGTGTAACACATTTTGAGTTACTTATTTCATATAGTTTTTATTTTGGTGTAAAATGGGTGTATTTCTACTTCATGTTTGACAATTTCACGTGATACTACATACTTGGAAACGCTTTGTTGCAAAGGAATGAATGATTTTATGCAAAATCTGGCAACCATTCTGTTTATCTTATCTTTTCAGTTTTTTATCAATATCTTCTAAAATAATTCGATTTTCGAAATTTAAGTCAGCTTATCAGGTTCCTTGAAATTTTTCGAATCTGTGGGCACCTTAGTCGAAACTTAAATCCCCACGGTTTAGGAGGAGATAGGCCAACAAGCTTTGACAGCACCAGCGGCCTTTACTTTTTTTAGAATAGAGAGATTAATTCTCGTTTTGTTACAGAACTTTGCTATTCTAAAAATGTAAGGTATTCTCTCTTCTCCTACTTTAAACTTTTATCAAATGGATTTTATTATTATTACCCAAGCTTTCATCACCAGAAATATTTATCTGGGTTCAAAACATTTTGAACAATTTCATCACTAGTGGATGACTATGAATTTCATTATTTACATCAGAGAAGGTGTGCAGATTTTGGACGTTTGTGGATTTTAGGTCGGTGGATTTTTGGCACTTGACTGTTATATATCTGTTTATTAAAATATGAAGTACAACAACAACAACAAAAATTATTATTATTATTACTATTATTTTTTTTATTTATTTATTTCAAATAAACTACTTCGTTACAAATTTTTTAAAATCGCTTCTTAAATTATAATATATAGTAATAGTATTAATCTGTACATGAAGTATTTCTTTAGTAAACAAATAAAATAATAATTTTGTCCCAAGCAGATAATTTTGGAAACATGACAAAACTGATTAATTATACATTGTCTTTCTTTTCTTAGCCAATTTAAAAGTTAGAATTTCAGAAACAAAATTCTACAGAAATGTTGATCACATCAGATAAGATTAATTGTATTACGCAGAACTTCTTTTAGCATGTGGGACATAGAAACTTAAATTTATGGTGTCATAGGCCAATCAAGTAATGCATTTTTTAAGTGTAATATAGTCTTGAAAACAATATATTAAAGACTACTTGATAGAAGCAATGAATGATACAATTCCAAATATGTATTTATAGGTTTCTTTGTAAATTAAAGTTCCTGAAAATATAGGAAAGGCTACTGGGTGATTTCACAGTATTGTGGGCATTTCTGTCATGTTCGCAACATAAACAAAAAATTGAGTTAGGTTAATGTTTTTTTTACATACAGTAAAAGCTCGATTATCCAGCATCCAAGTAACCGGAAAATTTTCAGCTTCCCTCTTTTTCTTTTTTGTGTCTTCTCAAAAGATTAATTAGTATGGTGTACCTCCAGCTGTCCGAACAGTACGGTGCAACAGGTGCAAATTTCCAATTACCAGAGAATACTAATATTTCCATAAATTACAATGGTGTGTTTAAAAATATGAAAGAAAAACAGCCTAAATGATTACAAAATACAACATTTCACTGTTGCGTCTGCAAGCACAGAAGGGACGGGACGACAAGGAGATAAAACTGTGATCATACTGTTTATTACAATAGCAATATGTTTACATTATTATCAAAAAGTTCTTTTTTTTTTTTTAATGATTAACACAGAACTATGATATGTTTAATCTTTTGTGCTAAAATAATCACATAGCAGAAATGCTGATTGCAGATTATTAAAATGTAGTGATTTGTGACCTACTTTCCGGCTTAGACATTCCAATTAGAGATGAGACGGGCTCTACAATTCACAATTGGGCTCGGGCTCGAGAAAAATTTCTATTTTATTGAACACTCCTTGAAACAGATTTTTTAAAAGTGATTCATATGGAAAATAAAAGTACTTAAAAAAAAAAAAAATAGAGGCCCTGGTGCCTAGAAGGCAAGTGGAGCTCTTTGGGTATTTCAGAACGGCGGCTATATTGCTTAGTTAGTCATGAGATCGGACATTATTTCGTAAACATAGATATAAAGAATTAAAAAGTGTATTAAAAATTTGCAACTGTATTTGTCTTTAATTTGCACAAATGGCAAAATTCATTGTATTCTATCAAAGAATTACTTCTTTGAATTTTATGGAATTTTATTTATCTAAAGCTGAAATATCGGGCTCAGATTAAAAGTCCTCGGGCGAGCTCAGGCTTCAAAAAATGAGCCTGAACTCATCTCTAATTCCAATGATTTGACTATGTTATCTCTGAACAGAAACTGAAGAGGAAGGAGGGGGGGCAGGAACACTCGATTTATTATTATTATTTTATCACTCTCCTAGTGTAAAGCTTTTAAGCTTTGAAAATCGGCAGGTGTTATTACTTTAATTTATTATTAATCATACCAAGGATGCAAGGACATATTATAATAAAAGTCTTGTAACATGTTTAAACTCTGCAATATAAACATGCATTAGCATAAATTCAATTAAAACTTTGTTACAAAACTGCATAAATAAAAAATTGAGCAGTATGCACACGCATAATGCCCCCCCTCCCCTCCCCCTCTGGTTTTGCTGGCGAATGTTTCTATCTTTTTTTTTACAAACTCAACTATCCGGAATTTTCATTTATCCAGCATTCGACACTTCCCGTGCTTTCTGGATGGTCGAGCTTTTACTGTAGCATACTACATTGCTGTAAGAAATTAAGAGAATTTGCAGATTTGGTTGATTATCTCTAGAACTACTGGATCGGTTTTAATGAAATTTAATATGTACATCTATTGATACAATACAAAACAAATAGCCATTCACACACAATAATTGCAATGCACATGCATGATCATGCATAACACATGTTGGAGTCTGAAGGCAAGAAACAGAGGTTGCAAAAAACAAAAGAATGGGTTAATAGGGGGTATGGTCCCCTCTTACAGATATACAGGTCTCGCAGCATGATTTCATACTTGAAATAAGGCAGTTTATCATTTCATGTGGCAATTGGTCCCACTCATTCAGCAACAGTGTTTTCATTCCCTGGATGGTTCTCGGAGGGGGATTGTGAGTTGCAATTGCCCATGCCAGAGTGTCCCAGACCAGCTCGATAGGGGTTAAGGTCTGGAGATTTGGCCGGCAAATATCCTGACTCTCTAGAAATTCATTGACCAGAAGAGCTCTATGTGATCTCGCATTATCATGCATTAAAATGAACTCAGGGCCAACTGCAACCCTGAAAAGGCGAACATAAGGCTCCAAGACCTCATCCCTATGCCTCACATCAGTCACAGTGCCTCTTTCAAAGACATGGAGATGTATGCAGCCATCTAACATGATGCCTGCTAAGACCATTAGACCTCCTCTGCCATAATGGCCAATTTCGCAGACATTGGAGCGTAGGTAGCAGGTCCCTGGTTCTCCCCATATGAACATACGGCAAGAATCTGTGTTTAGGCTGATCTGGGACTCATCAGTGAAGAGAATGGTCACCCATTGATCCATACTCCAATCTCTGACCTATGCTAAACAGATTCTCCTGTTTTCTACGAACAGCGGGATGCAAACAGCAGGTCTTCTTGCAAACAACCCTCGCTCATGAAATCTTTTGGAAACAGTTACTCTTGATACACAGGTTCCTGTGGCTGCATACAAGTCACGAGAGAGCTGAGAAGCTGTAGCACTCCTGTTACGCCTCGCTATAATGGACAAATGGCAATCTTCTCTGGCCATCATGGCTTTTGAACGACCTTGCCAGACTTTCTCTCGATGGATCCGGTATCCTGGAACTGTTTGCATAAGTTACACATGACACTGGGCATTAAATTGAACTCTCTAAAAATCTGGACTTGAGATTGGCTTGCTGCCTCCCTACAATTCGCCACCTCATTCGATCAACTAAACGTTGGTGGTTACTCATTTTTACTGTTACAATTTGAAATTAACTGATTGCAACAAAATAATACCAAGAAATTCACCAAGGTGTGCAAGCGAATAAAATGCATCTTAACTTACATGCACTTATAAAGCCTGTTTCTCCACAGGCTCCGCCCACACACACATTTACGCTTATGTATTTGACGTACAAGACTTGCATTTTTGTCTAGAAGCAGCAGTTTTACATTCAGTTCAGTTGTTTTATGAAATTTGATAAAATATGCAAATTCTCTTAATTTATTTTACCAGTGTACATTGTTTACACATGACATTAATGTAACAATATTTTGGAATCACCCAATTATCAAATAAAAGTTCTTAAAATTATTATGGCATAGATCGATATAAGTCAATTATTAAATTATAACTGAACATTTTCTGGTACATTGTTGAAATTAACTGATTGGTAATTGAAAACAAATCTGAAATAATAAAAATTTTCACAAATAATTCCCTTTCTTAAAAATTGAATTGATGGATTCTGACATTGGTGTAACTTACTAAGGGCAAGAGCAGGCAGTTGCCCCTCCTCCCTTCCTCCTAAAAAAGATTCAAGAAAATTTTGATATCCCCTAATTGAAAATATTTTTTACAATAGAAAACATTTTGCCATCCCCCCCCAATATTACATGCCAATTTACACCAATCAGACATGATACAGGCTCACAGAAAAAAAGGCTGACCTTTTTACGACCCCCTCCCCCCTGCTCTCAAAAACAAATTATCAGGTAATTGGTCACATCAATTTTACAATAATTAAAAATTAACATTAATTGATGAAATTACTTGCCTTAAATAAGAAAATTAATGGAAGATTAATATAATATATTAATTTGAAAGTGCTTAAAGGCAAACAAAATTATTGCACTTATTTGAAAAATAGAGCTGCAGAAGATTTTCTATAGAAATATGTTGTCTGCTAAGAGAAGAAAACTGAATGTAGATGAAGTATGGTGACAAAGAATTATTAAAAAGAAGGAAATTTATTTTTCTCTCAGTTTCAGATGGTAGAAAATGTGTGAAAAACATGTCCGAAAAATTTGATGCATATTTGCATCACTCCCAGGGATGATAAAATTTAATGCTGAAAAGGCGGAATTCCGCCTGGCGGAAAAGTAACATGTCTGACTAATGGATTCTGATTTGTGTTTTTAAACACACAACTGTGTTGGCAGGTTAATGGAACAGGTATATGAGCCAATAATGGCCCGCAGACTGAAGGTTGTGCATTCCTGATTTACATCGATTTTTTTTTTTTTTTTTTTTTTTTTATCAATTCATATAAATGGATTCATTTAAATCATGATTAAAATCACTGATATTTAAATCATTGACACTCTGGTTACTAACCTTTGTTTTTGCTTTCTGAAACACATGATTTTCCATTTCGGCAACACTTTTTGTAGTTGGATTTCCAGATTGCCTAATGGCTTCTTCACTGAAAAAGAAATGGTAGTGTATATGAGAAAAAAATAGATCTCATAGCATCTTATACTATTATGAGCAAATACGAATAAGCATTGTAAAATCTTATTTGCATAAATATTACTGTATTATTTCTCATGTGTGAGACACTCAGACTGCTAGTTGCTAAAACGTACTTTTTTATCAGACAAAAGGGCACCACTATAAATTAAATTTTGGCATTACGTGTAACAATTAATAAAAATCTAAAAAACAATTTCTACAAAAAATTCTTCAAAAATGAAAATATATACTGAAGAAGTTCACTCAAGCGAGAAGTATGGCTGGTACATTAAATAAACTCACAGAAAATTTTACAGTACTATGTAGTTTTTAGTTATACCAGGGGTGATCTAACTTGACATTTGTTTTGTCCCAGAATATTAATTTTTTCATATACTTTAATATTAATATTTTACACATACAGCTGAATTTGCTCAGTTGTGTGTATTATCAAAGTTTATCTCATTATCTATTTTCATAATTGTTAAAAATTTATCATAATCAAGTCCTGAGTGTTTCCCCAATTTACATTAGCTGCCCAACTAGGTTGCTTAATCCACCGAAGCTTTTTTAGGTTAAAAAACAGTCCACTATTTGTTCACTTAAATCTGTTCAGCAATTTGCTGAATTTGCCAATTTTTTAGGACAAATGGATCTGTGGTTGTAGATTTTTGAATTATTTTGAAGTGAACATGTTCTTTTATCCATTTTTGTTAGTGTAATTTATGTGCAGTTACTTGAGTTTGCTTTAATGATAGTGAAAAATGACTGGCGACCACCAAGCTCCAGTGACTGTTGCGGTATGTACATGGGACCCATACCATTTCATTGAAAATTACCATATTTTTTACACTTGATTATTTTATTACATACCAGCTGTATGCCCATTCTTTACACAGTAGGAAACTAAAAATTTTTTTACATGTGTAATTCGAATTAACTCCAGTGATGTGGAATCTACTAAAAGAAGCAAAATTATTCGACCCTTGACATGCAGTTTGTCATTGGTACTAACCTGAGATCCTTGCAATATAATGGCACGAAAAACTATGTCAGTATCATTTTGTATTAAATGATGAAAAGCTAGGTGGTTTGCAGTGAAAACCCCTCATTTTCAAAATGTCTCATTTCGACAGACTGTTTTTTAGGTTTAAGTTGTAGCACATTAAGAGCTCAGACACTACATGATGTGGAGAACCGTTTTATTTCAAAATAGCTGCACACCCACTTTTCATACTTGAAGAAGCAAATATTTTACTAAAATATGATCATAACTACATGTGACAAAACTAAAACAAAAAAAAAGTTCAGGCAATCTCTTCTGTTGAAACTATTGCGGGATATATTAACACAAAGAATTACTTATCGTTTAGTTAGCTGTAAGAAGAGATTTATTTTATATTTTCCTTACAAATCTATTAAGAATACCTATTATTTATAATATTAATACTATGTATCTTCACTTCTTCCTCATTAATGCTCAATTTAAAGAAAAGCTTAGATATTTGGCACCAATGGGACCTTTCTATTCTATGGCCATTTATGCATTAGCTTTATGGTTGCCATTAAGAAATCTCTTCATATATATTTAATTTATGCATAATTCTTTCAGATTGGTTTGTTTAGCACAGCTAAACATTTCATCTTGCCATGGCGGAAAATACCCAAGCTGTACCAATTTAAATATTTATGTATCCAATATAGCAATACCATATTCATATCTCATAAGGTATGGCGATATCTTATAAATCCTCCATAGTTCTGTCTCATGAAAAACATCAAGATGTGCAATCTATAGGGGCTATATAGAATCGCTCTAATTGTGAATAGGACACTAGTGTAGAAGAGTATACAAATGTCAAGCTTTTTTTAATTTATGGCATCACAGTTTAACTGATGTAAAAGATACTTTGAGTAGTTGAGGCAGTTTTCAAACAGTAGCACAGTAGTTTTCAAATAGTATAATATTGAAAATTACACAGATGTTGAAAAATTGTTTTGCTTTATACAGGACCCCGCTATGGAGGAAAGTAATGCAACATTAGAATAAAAGTATATACTCACAACATGGACATGTTATTAAATATGGTAGCGGTATAATTAAATGCCAAACATTAAAATGTAAATAGAAAAACCTTAATATATGATACTTTTTAAAATGAATTTTGTAACTTTAAAAAAAAAACTTTTCACCTGTGTTAAAGCATTTCAATTTTTAAATCCAAGCAATGGATTAAAATAATAATAATTGTGAATTTTTTCCTACAGTTCTACCATATTTTAATCAAAATGTTGTCTGTCTGTGTTAAAAATGAGCAAGAATGAATTGCACGATGATCATAGTGTATAATTTTTACATATTTTCAGAATGGGAAATCTTTAAAAACATTTTTTTCTAACGTATTTTGGAACATTTGATGTTAAAGAAGCAGATTTCAGTGTGATTTGAAAATCTGTTGCCCCATTTAAAAACTTTATCAAAAGCAGGGTTGGAAAAGCAGGATTGGACCGGGTTTTTTGGTTTAAACCGGGTTTTTTTGGTTTAAACCAGGTGTTTTGGGTTTTTTTTTAAATCCCTTTACAATTACCTGTTGCATACTTATAAATAAAATTATTTGTAAAATGTTCAAACAACAATTAATATTCCTTCTGAAAGTAATTAAAACAAAGTAAATAAACAGCACCGTATATAGAATAGGGTTCATTCTTTTGTGTTTATTTTTAAAGGGGGCAAAATGAATGTTTTATCATTTGCCAAAATATCAAAATGTTATGATAAATAGAATTCAAGATGTGACAGTTTTAAAATTATTTTAGGAAAATTTTTGTCAAAATTGATCTTTATTCGGACTATATATTCTATATACGGTGCTTTGTTTACATATGAATGTTTGTGTTTACGATTCATTGGTGAACAATCTGGCGATAGGGTGGGCGATGCACCGCCAAAGTGAAGTTACCTGCCGGTGGTAGTTGTGACTGGCAACTATAAAGAATACGTCTATCGCCAGTTTGGGTTGATGTTTGATATTGTTTCATGTTATTGATTGAAGGGAATGAAATATGTTATGTTAATGTATGAAAAGAGTTTGTGTTTGTTAGAAATAAGGTGTGAATATAAAGCTAAATAAAAGAAAGCATGCTGGTGTTACGTTATAAGCTGGTGGGTGTTGGGGACATTTCTGAGCGCTTTTTTTTTTTTTTTTTTTTTTAAATAACGGTAAGTGCTCTTTTTTAACGAATCTTTGCAATGTTTAAGGTTTTTAATGTAAATTTTAAATTGATATTTGATGTGTTTATGTTTTCGTAAGTGCTATTTACGTGCTATTCTAATCATACTGACTTTATAAGAGCTGTATAACTAGGTTGTTTAATCCACCGATGTTTTTTTGAGTTGAAAACGGGCCAGTGTTTGCCCAGTTTACATTAGCTGTACAACTAGGTTGCTTAATCCACTGTTGTTTTCTTAGTTAAAAATGGTCCACTGGTTGCCTAGTTTACATAGCTGTACAACTAGGTTGCTGAATGCACTGAGGTTTTTTTAGTTAAAAACGGTCCACTGGTTGACTAGTTTACATAGCTGTACAACTAGGTTGCTGAATCCACTGAGGTTTTTTTAGTTAAAAACGGTCCACTGGTTGCCTAGTTTACATAACTGTACAACTAGGTTGTTTAATCCACTGTAGGTTTTTTAGTTAAAAACAGTCCACTGTTTGCTCATTTTAAATTGCCTGTTACTGAATTTGCAGAAGTTCTTTTGGTTAAATATGGACGTTGTATTTTGTTTTAATGTTTTTGTATGTGGAATATATGTGCAATTTTAATGTGTTAAAATACTTTGCTGATCATGCAAAATAGTTGGTGACAGTTGCCGTGTTTACATGGGGTGCGCACCGGCTTGTATGAATTTACCCTTTATTCTTTAGTTAATAAAATTCCTAAAAATCTTCAAATTATGCTACATATTTAGAAAAACTTTTTAAAAGACAATTTTCTCCTCTATCCAATAATGCAAATATAGTTTTGCTGCTAGCATAATTACTGGCATTATTAGGAATTAGATGAGAAAAAAAATGTAGGTACTTACATATTATCCTGACGGTCCTCCAAGACAAGCAATTTTTCACCAACATAAATGACAGACACATGAAATTATTGATGATTGTGAATACGATTGGCAACAGTTTGGCAGCACATTTTACGATAAAATAATTTGGTGGGAATGACCGCCGGGATAATACGCACGTACCAAAATCTGAAAATTCGCTTAACATAATAAAAAAAATTCTAATTCAAATTTAAAAAAAAAAAAAAAAACTTGAGGTGTGCAACTTTATGTTTAGAACTTTCTGTGTACCAAATTTGGTAATTCTACGTGTAGCCGTTTGTCCGCAATGTCGTCAACAGAGACATCTTTTATAATAAGTAGAGAAAAAACTGAAGAAATGCTCTTACATGTAAGAATTAAAAGAAGAAAATGAAAGGACACAAAGTAATTTTTCAAGAAATTTTTGAAACCTCACTTTCTGAAAATTTTATTGACAGAAAATGTGTTTTGATAGTATGAAAAAAGTAAGCATTTATTTGTCGAGAAAAATAATGGCTTAGAATAGTAAAAGATATGATGGTTTTATTGCAAAAATTTCTTAACCTGTAGAACAGAGTTATGTATAAGATTAGTCAACATCTGTCTGGTATAAACTCGAATAGCAGCAAAATTATTTACATTTACAAATGTTCTTATGACTGTCACACATTTAAGAATAACTGACATTAAACACTTAAAAAGCCACAAAAAATTAAAAAATAATAACTTCAACTGTCAAAATTTGTCTCAAATGACAACGATAAATTTACAGGCTTTTCAAGAAGCAAAATTAATTACACTGTAAACTAGTACTTCGAAAGCTTGTATTATACAAGTTTTATCAGCGGTTTGGATAAATTAGTTACATCCACCAAAAATGTTTACAAATTTAATTCATATGCACCCATATATTTACATTTAAAATCACTTTTCAAAACTGTGGATCACTAACTATAATATGTACAAGAATCTAAATAAAAATTATGCTTTTTATCCATAAAACAGCTCTATGACAATTTAAATGCATGATCAACTAAAAATTATACAGATGAAGTACTTTCTTTATCACTAAACAAAAAATAATATCTAAGGGCATTACTAATATAATTCCGATTTATTTCTATATGATACATCAAAACATCAGAATTATTTATTAAAATGTAAAACATTATTCAAGTGTACACAAAAACTGTATGAAGAAGCTTTCAGGGCAAACTATCGCTCTTACGACAATAAAAAGATGCACCAAATACTTATTGAGATATCCCATCAATATTTTCTATTTTAAAAGATAAATATTGAGTTTACTTACATTTTACCCCTAACATTTTGCCGAAATGATTGAGTCCGCCAAGAGTTATCCTGAGTATCAGCCATGTTTTGCTTTCTTTTGCACTTGCATTTGTAGATGTAAAACTAAAAGTTGAAGTAGTAAGAAAGACAAACTGCTAAATTTGGGAAGAGATTCATTTGTTATCTTTGCGAATGCATTCAAATTTCTTGTTACGCAAAGGTAACTCTTGGTTGCTACGCTGACGCTCCTCCAAAAGCAGCCTTCTCTTCTTCTTTCCAACCCCTACTAGACACAGACAGACACAACCGGTTTGGGCGGCAGAGTAATACGCCAGGCTTATGTTTAAAACAATGGCGGATTTGATAGAAACGGGGCTTTAGCAGTGGCGGCTCATGGGATACAGCAAGTACAGCCGGGCTGCACTTAAAATTATCAACAAATACTTTAAAATAATTTATTCTACTAACTTTCTTAAATTCAGATTAGAATGATGGAATTTCTATGATAAATTAAAAAAAAAATCTAAAACAAAAACAAAAAACAACGTGATGTAGTAACTGCCGGGTCGCTCATTCAGAAAAAAGCCCTTTGATCTTCCCGCAATGGAGGATATCGCCTCCTTGGGTTCGAGGCTATAAAACTCACGTGACGGTGGAAAACAAACAACCATTTCTCCATAGGCTTATGTGCTGGACTCCTGGTAATAAGCGCAAAATCAAAAAAATAATAATTATACCTCTGTATTGTGCTGTCTACTAATGTTTCAATAACTCTCTGGAACCTGTACATGACTGCAAAAAGATATCTCTCCAAAGATTCCCATTAAAAAGTGCTAACATATTAAAACTTACACTGAGACGAGGCTATTTCAGCCAGGTGTGGATGGAAAATATACACTTCAGCCAATCAGATTACAGGGCCACTCATCAACACAGCCGAAAGGTCACGTGTTGGTGGAAAAATGACGTCATATCGATATCGTCCATTCAACTGTGAGTCTTGGTACAGCCCTCATAGCCGATCCAGAAATTGGCAGTACCGTTGCCATGGCAACGAGTTTGTAAGCAGTCTCTCCGGCATAGGGAGTTAGTAGCTAAGTACAGCTGATGAAAGATTTTCAAACGACGGCTGCAGTAAATTAGACTGACTGATTGGTTCGAGAAGTGAGGGGGGGGGGACGGAGAATATATGTTCGGAAAACTCTCGACTTTATATTGCTGAATTTATCAAGAAGGTAAGCCTGGATAGATGCTTATGAATGGAAAATTACCCATCAAAGCAGTATTGTTTTTAAGTAAGCAAGAACTGGCATTTAGGGGACATGGCGAGCGAGAAAATTCTTTAAACATGGGAAATTTTAAAGAGCTTTTAAAATTATTGATATCTGAATTAAAACAACGCCTTTTTATGAGGACATCACTGACCGATTCGCAAGTTTAAAAGAAAAGAGAATTGATTTGACTTATAAAAAATAAGTAAGTTTTCTTTTTTTTTTTCTTTCCTTCTGAAGTTATCGTTACAAAAGAAAATTCTAAGGAAACTTCGAATCAGACACGGATTAATGCAATTTTGAGGATAAGAGCGGCTGGTGGAAATTTATGTAAATTTTATGGAAGTAAAATAGGATCTCTTGCATTTTTAATGAAATTTCTTTTTCCTCGGTGAGGGCTTAATCCGTTTTCGAATTCAGTAACAAAGATTTTCCATTCCTGTGGGGAGGAAAGGGGGGGGAAGCTCATATGCTTCCGGCTGCACTAACAGTTTTGACCACGGGCCGCCACTGGGCTTTAGCCGTCAAATATATCCAGGGCCTCACGTTTGTTTTCATTTTTCCTTCCCAAATATGATAATAAATTATCTTTTGTAAACCTAATTGAGAAAAAGTTACAAAGGTTTATTGAAAAGAGTAAACAATTTACAAAATGCAGCATTTCCTTTGTAAACGTCGATATTTGTCTATTTTTTTCGTTTCCAAATTTATCAATTATAATAATACTAGCTGAGCATGGGCGCCGGGAGAGGGGTGCACTTGCACCCCCCTGGAGTTCGAATAAAGTATAATTAAGCTGAAAATATAAGTAACCCTTAGGACAGTAGGGAAAAAAAAGAGCCTGAATGTGTGTGTGATATTTTGAATTCTGCGTGTAACTGTCACAATAAATTAGCTGTTTAGACATGTGTTTATGGCTTATTATTTTCTGCCATTGTACACAAATTTTAAACTTTTGAGAAGTCATCCACATTTTTATTTTGGGATAATGTTGGCGCACACACATGAGCCCTCATAATGCATTGACCAACGCGTATGGTCGTAGTAGATGTTGAATGCCTCACAGCATGTGCCCGCAATTAGGAAAAAATATTTTGAAATAGTCTCGATAATACTCGAGGTAGATGGGACCGGTCTTGTCTCGAACTATCGAAATCATTAAATTAATAAACAGGTAAATGGAAATAAAGCAATTTTTATGATTTGGGCGCATATTTAAATGAAAAATTTAGTTATATATTATCACATTACTGATTAGAGCAGGTTAATAATATCGGAAAATAAGAGTCAATTGTTTTGTATTGACACGTTGACTCGTTTCCGTACAGTAGTATCACGACATTGCCAAAGCAGCATGTCAACACTGCACAGAAATGGCTATGAGGATTTACAGAGAAAATGCACCCACTTTCCTTGGGAGAGGGATTTCTGATAGGGCTTCCGGGTGCCCCAAGTATTTGAATTTTTCTCCAGCAATAAAAATAAATCGCCTGTTTTATATGTGCTGGTCATTATTTGGGAGCTAAACTGATTTTTTTCACTAACTGAGATATATGAAAAACTAGAACAATCGAGACTCGAACTATCGAGACTCTACTGTGAATCTGATTAAATGCAATTATTTTAGGACTTAACGCTTAAAGTTTAACATTTCTTTTTAGCATTATAGTGTTCATTTTTCAGAGATTTAAACTCAAAAACTATAAGATGAAAATTTGTATTTCAAGTTCTTTTGACATGGTGATTTTTCAAATATTAAATGAAGGCATCACTGTGTCACTTTCGAAACTTGGTCCCTGTTTTAATATGCGGATGTCCTTGCCAAGTGCACTTAAGGCAAATCTGCACATGGGGTATCTGTCATGGAAGGGGTGGGGTTGTCTGAGGACTTTTTAAGGGGTTATAACGCGTATTCACGTAACATGTAGAGAAAATCTGCCAATACTCAAAACCGTTAGATTGCAACAACCGTTAGATTGACAGCTGCGCGGCCAGAACTATTGACCTTCACATTTCAGCCACCCACCATTTTCAGCACTGGACATGGTGGGGACCCTTAAGCCAAACATGGCTATATATATCAATGCTAGAGAAAATACATTTCGCTTCAGTTTTTCTGGGAAAATTCGTCTGTTTAAATATAAAACAATGTTATCAAAATAGCATATAATTTAAATAATTAATTATTAAATTGAGGTATTATTAATTAGGCCAAATTGATAGTTGAAGATTTTGTACTTTTCAGCTGCGACAAAATAACCATGACGATGTTTATTTCACATAATGATACATTTTCCAGTATAAAGATTCTTCTTCCTTCAAACGCCAAATAGTCTAATTTTTTAAATGTTTGTATACAGGGTGTCCCTGAAGGTAGTTAAAATACATACAAAGAAGGATTTTTCTGCATTGCAACGTTTGGTCGGAAATGAAAAATGTAGATAGTTTCAGCACGATAGAGCTCCAGCCTATTTAGCAAATAATGTGCGTAATTACCCTATTGTCATCTTTGACCCCCGATCGATTGGATAAGTTGAACTAGTCGCTTGGCCAGCGCGTTCATTAGATTAATTAAGTATCGAATTTTGCTTTTGGGGACACCTCAAGGCACTCGTTACTAGACTCCAGTTGACACAGATGAGGACCTCATTGCAAAACTTTAGTAACCGCTGCAACTGTTCGTGGAACACCTGGCGTCTTAGAAAGGGTACGCCAATCACTTGCTAGACCCTACCAGCACATTTGAGCATTTACGGTAGAGCTTTTTTTATTTCTTTTGCATTTGCTGTATTTCCATCTACACTTTTTATTTCTAACCCCACACTGCTAATCTGCTATACAAAAAATGCTTCTTTATATGCATTTTATTCTTAAAGTTTGGCCTATGAATTCAGGAACACCCTGCATATGTATATATATATATCCTGAGTGCACCTCCCTCGACATGATCCTGCCGGCGCCCTTGTAGCTGAGTGCTGAGTGCTCCAGTTCTTTGCACGGGAGGACAGCTTCCTTTATAAAAAATATTTTTAAAAAATGCTTCTATAAGACATTATTTCGAAAAATAGTGAAATTTAAAACGTTTGTCAAATTTATAATTTTCGAAAAACTGAAAAAAAAAAAATCTTTGAGGAGTTCGATTCTTAAACTACTCGGTTTAAGAGAGCAAAGCATACACTTTCCCCTTGCGAAAACTCGATGGATCATGGCCCTCACTATGACCAAGTGGATGAGACACTGAACATGGCAAACGACTGAAATGTGACGGTCTAACGTTCTGGCCAGCCGAACGGCTGTTGATCTAACGATCTGGTGATTTGGTCGGTTTTCTCCAGATATAACGTTAATGCTCGTTAGAACCCCTTAAAAAGTCCTCCGATCAAGTCCCCCCCCGATAGGTATCCCTTGCGTCTCTTTGCCTTAACACAAAAAACAAACCATTTATTGATTATAATCGTGAAAAAAAAGTGTGGTGAGAGCTAGGTTTGAAGCCAGGAGGCGCAATCCGGCTCGGTCAAAAGGTACCCGTTCGACCGGCTTTCAATTTCCGGGTGTTGTGTGCGCAGAGGTCATCGTGCCGCCATTTTTACTTGTCGAATATTTTTACAAAATTCGTTATTAAGATGTAACGATAAATTTAAATTAATCATTACATAAAATTAGCTAAAAATTATTAAATGGTTTTTGTTGATGTCCAGGATTCGACCGTAAAAGCTCTATAAATAGACAGACACGTCCGTTATTACGTCCATATGCGTGTCTATAAGACGTCATATAGGCGTCCTATAGTGCCATATTTACGTAAAATGGACGAGAATTGGACGAATCCTGGATGTTTAATGGACATGTCAGCTTGTCTATATGACGTCTTCTAGGCGTGTTCTGGACAAGTTTGTGCTATCTGCGATTCTGTCTGGAATATTCTTGCTTTAAAAATCCATTAGTGTGGTGACCTCTTTTGACCTACTCTTGTGGGTTCGATTCCGACATACCATTGAAGACGACCATGTGCATGTGGTGTATGTGCACGTTAAATTTATCGTTTCGAAAGTTCACTCGGCGGTCCCTATCAGTTTCCGAGCGATATCAATATTTAGAAGTGCTTTTCCCCTTTCTGATGAAAATTTAATTGTGGCATAAAACTCTAGGAAGTACGCAAACTCTTGAACAGCACATTTTGTAACCTAAGCTGCTCTCCGGCAGAAAATTAAAACCTTGCACTTTCAATCTTCATGGATGGAGAGTGGAGGGCTACCATACCATATAATTCCCATGGGGCTTACATTTAATATGTATGTTGATTTACCATTGGAAGTCTATTGGTGTCGTTGTTATTCACCTAACTCAAACTCTGGAGTTCCAAACGAAAATATTTTTCAGGGTTAGTGTGTGGAAGGTTACCCTATCATACCGTATAACGCCTATTAGACTAGGCTCTTTTGTTGGAGAGTTATAGCGGCACGCACAGAAAACCACATTCACTTTTATTAATAAAAGTGTATTGATTAAAAATATTATTTAAATCTTTATTTCCATTGTTTAAGATAGCAAGTGGATACACGTTCTTGTAACAGAGAATTTTCGTATGTAATTTTTTTTTTATGACATTTCACATGATAAACTGCTCTAATAGATATTGTTAAAAATATTCTCAACAAGACTCTGCATTCGGAAATACGGTATTTAGTTCGAAATTAATTATTGATTTCAGCATATAATTCAGACTATTTACTTGATCGTCTTTACAAAAATGGAAAAACTAGAAATATTAAGAACTTGTTAAGTTCGCTTCCCACTGTCAGTTCCAGATAAAATGAGTAAACTCCTCCCATAGACAAATAAATGAGCGGAGATGCTGCGAATTTTTTAAAAGATATAATGGGAAATGTACATTTTGAAAAATTTTTTGACCTGTTTTTTTTCCCACTGGTGCATTATTATTAGGTTGTAACGAAAGTTTCCCGCCACCACAAATATCGTCTGCAAACAGTTCACGTTGGCGTGTTTGCTGATATTTTGTCAAACAATATTTGTCATTTGAAAGAAAGATACTTGCTTTAGAACATTGTGTTTAAAAATATCGTTATCATTAAGTACAATGTGTCTGAAATGGAACTATCACGTTACTGGATTAGAACCATCATTTACTTCTAGTTCTGTTGCAAAAGTCAGCTACAGAATGTCAAAGAATTATGTGTGTAATTTAGATTCTACTGTTGTATCATATGGCACTGTGAAGGTTTGGTACTGAAAGTTAAAAAACAGGGTCTATGACATTCAAGGAGCAGAGTTCTCTGGCCGGCATACTGATGTTGATGCGGGCCACCTGAGAGAACATGTGGAAGAAGATCAGTATTTAACCACTTGAGAGCTAGCTAAAGAGTTAGACGTTAATGGAATGCCCATTAGCCATGCTATGCATCATATAAACTTCATGTACAAGTTCAATCGCTGGGTGCCGCATGAGCTGACTCAAGCAGATTTGGCGGAGAACTTTCGTTACAACCTGATATATTAAAAAATGGTAAACAATTGCAAAGCCTTTCTGAGCGCGCGGGGCCTTAGATGTACTCTTGTTACGCCTTATGGGAAATCCGCCACTGGTTAGCAGTCGCTGGCCCTTTGCGATACGCCGATACCTCCCCACCCCACCCCACCCAAAAAAACATCCCTGGTTCCGGCCATCGTTGCAAGGGGTTCCTCGAAACTATGCAATCGTTAGTCCTTTGCGAGACCCCCCCCCCAAAAAAAAAAATAATACTGGGTCCGACTATCGCTGTAGGGGGTCCCCTCGAAAATATTCTACCGCTGACCCTTTGCTAAACTAAAAACATCGGACTATCATGTACGTTGGCGTCTTCCGATTTTCACCAACAGGCAAAACACTTGACGGTTTGGAATTGCGCAGATTCTCTAGGTGACGCGCAAAGGCATTTGTAGATTAGGTTCTACTGTATTCTACAGCATCCCCTCTAGGTCGTTCAGATCACGAATGCTAAGGTGACCAAATAAAACGCTAATTTCAGTCAGGCTCACGGACTAAGAGGCTTTAGGACGGTCATCGGGAAGCAGCAGACGGGCGAAACTGCGTCAGCCTCTGAAAGGAAAATATGCGACCCCCTTTTAATAATTAACGGCATGGGCGCCCTCTGACGACACACGGCGTAAGCATCTCCCACGGGGTGCTTCCGTTGATATTTGTTTATGTTTTAGCTACTAGCACACGAGCATGCGCCAAAAAATTAATGGGTACGACTCTCAGCGCCACCTTTTAGGCAAATTTCATTTAGTTCCTTCACAATGCTTCGATGATTGTCCTGTACCCTCTTAGTCCGTGGTCAGGCTATTTCAGTCATGTGTCGATGAAAAACGTACACTTCAGCCAATGAGATTACAGGATTACCCATCAATGCAGCCGAAAGCTCACGTGTTGGTTGAAAAATGACGTCACACCGATAAACCCGTGGCTGACGGAAAGACAGGCTGCGGTGCTGACATTTGGTCACACCGCTTTTGCCCTCGAAGAGTCACGCGACATAGGAGGTGTGGCCATCTTACTGTGGCTATCTCGGGCCAAGATGGCCACACCTCCTTAGTCACATGACTGCGAGGGCAAAAGGGGTGTGACCAAATGTCAGCACCGCAGCCTGTCTTTCTCGTCAGCCACGGATAAACTTCATTGGGTCCGTTTACATGGACGAAAATGCGAGGTCAATGCCGGAACATTCGCTGCTTTCTACCCCCGCTTCCCCTACGTAGGGAAAAAATGCGGGGTAGAAAGATTCCTAGTCCAGTGAAGGGTGAATGCAGGAATGACCTCGCTTTTCCATGATGCATTGCGTGCTTTTCCCTATACTCTGCTTTTACTCGGGATTTTCCATTTTCCCATGTAAACGGTCCTATTGTTGCTTTACATTTTGGAGACAAGTTTAAAAAATGATGAAACTGGGAACTGTCCCCTAAAATTAGGGACGTTTTGCCACCTTAGGGGGTTTCGATTTTTTAATAAAGAATTGGGAACAAATTAGTATGGTGTCTCTAACTCTGAAACAAAAATTGTACCAACTCGAGCATTATTAAGGCGTTATCGCACTAGCTTAAAATGCGAGCAATTTTCTTGCCGAACAACTTTTAGACCGATTTTCTCTGTCGTTACCTTGACTGCGGCGATCGTCAAATTTTTGCTTTCCGAATGAAAAAGGAACCTAGTCGGCCGAAATTTTGGACAATCAGAGTACTTTTTCCTGCTACATCTAAGGTGATTATCAAATGTCCCTATCTTAAGGTGACCAAACGTCCCCATTTTCCGGGGACAGTCCCCATTTTCAGGACGTTTTTCAAATTGTCCCCAGAATGTAAAAATGGAACTGGGGACAATTTTTAATTATTTCATTGTTTTTCAATTAAATTACTGTTAATTATTGCATTAATTATAAATGTCCCCAGCTTTGTTGTCAGAATCGGGGATATGTCCCCGATTCTGACTACAAAAATCTGGTCACCTTACCCTATCTTCCGGGGCAGTACCCAATTTCAGGACGTTTTACAAATTGTCCCCAAAATGTAAAACAGGAATTGGAGACAATTTTTAATTATTGCATTGTTTTTTAATTACATTACTGTTAATTATTTCATTAATTAAGGTCCCCAGTTTCGTTTCAAAATCGGAGACATGTCCCCGATTCTATGTTCAAAAATGTGGTCACCTAAACTACATCATAACCCGGGTAGCACGGAAACGTTGGGTTACCGTTGACACAAGCAAGTTTGTTACTTTGGGCCAGTGGCGGATCCACGGGGGGGGGGCTCTGGGGGCTCGAGCCCCCCCCAGAGCTAGAAATACACTATGGATTGAAGAAGTATAAAAAAATTGTAAATTTTAACATAACTGAAAATTTAAAAAGTAGCACTGTATACAGTGGCGGATCCACGGGGGGGGCTCTGGGGGCTCGACCCCCCCCAGAGCTAGAAATACACTATGGATTAAGGAAGTTTAAAAAAAATGTAAATTTTCACATGAACTGAAATTTAAAAAAGTAGCACTGTATATACAGTTGACTCTCTGTTTAACGACGATCTCTTTCTAAAGACGATATTTCAAAGTCCCAGCAACTCCAACGTAAAAAATTTCTATTCAAAGACGAGGTCGTTTCTGTTTAACAACGATTTTTTTTTCATCTTACGCTACAGGAACAAGAGAAATTTCTTTTAAGAGTGGGGAAAAAAAGTGACGGGCAGTGGCGGCTCGTGGGATACAGCAAGTGCAGCCGGGCTGTACTTCAAATTATCAGCACATACTTTAAAATAATTTATTCTACTCATTTTCCTAAATTCAGATTAGAATTGTGGAATTCTTACGGTAAATTAAAAAAATCTCTGAAAAAAACAAACAAACAAAAAAGAACGTATTGTGGCCGGATCGCTCATTCAGAAAAAAAGCACTTTAATCTTCCCGCAATTCAATTGGGAAACTCTTTGGTTCAGCCCAGAGCGCTGAAAAGAAAATTGGCAGCACCGTTGCCATGACAACGACTACGTAAGCAGCCTCTCCGGCATAGGGAGTAGGCAGCTGATACAGCCGATGAAAGATTTTTTAACGGCGGCTGAACTTGAGAACTCGACTAACTGATTCGCTCGGACGAAAAGGAGGGAGGGGGTAAGGAGAATATATGTTTGGAAAACTCTCGACTTTATATTGCTGAATTTATCAAGAAGGTAAGCCTGAATAGACGCTTATGAATGGACAATTACCCATCCAAGTAGTATTGTTTTTAAGTAAGCAAGAACTGGCATTTAGAGGACATGGCGAGCGAGAAAATTCCTTAAACATGGGAAATTTTAAAGAGCTTTTAAAATTATTGATATCTCAATTAAAACAACGCCTGTTTATGGGGACATCACTGACCGATTCGCATGTTTAAAAGAAAGGAGGATTGATTTGACTTATAAAAAATAAGTAAGTTTTCTTTTTTTTTCTTTTTTTTTTTCTTCTCAAGTTATCGTTACAAAAGAAAATTCTACGGAAACTTCGAATCAGACACGGATTAATGCAATTTTGAGGATAAGAGCGGCTGGTTGAAATTTATGTCCATTTTATGGAAGTAAAATAGGATCTCTTACATTTTTTAATGTAATTTCTTTTTTTTTTTCCTCGGTGAGGGCTTAATCCGCCAGCTTTCGAATTCAGTAACAAAGATTTTCCAATCCTGTCCGGAGGAAAGGGGGGGGGGCTCATATGCTTCCGGCTGCACTAACAGTTTTGACCACGGGCCGCCACTGGTGTCGGGGAATGTCAAAAGTGCAATTCGCAAGACAATCTCAACTACCTGAGTGTATTCTCAAAGGTATTTTAGAAGCAAAGATAAAATTCTTGAAGCAGCGCAAAAATTTAGTTTGGGATCCAAATCCAAACGGCCGAAAAGTCAATGTGGCCGATTGGAAGTGTTTGCCAAGGCACTTCTGCATGCATGTCAATGGTTGCATGAAGCAAGAGCATCCAACATTCTAATTTCTGGGCTTCACCATGGCCGAGTTCATAAGACACTCAACAATGTAGATGGTTGAAGTGTGAAGGTCCCGCGTTTGGGCCTACCGCGCGACTCTCGATCTAACTATCTGGAGTTTTTCCAGATGGTTTTCTCCAGATTTAACGTGAATACGCGTCAGAACCTCTGAAAAAATCCTCCAACCAAGGCAACCGCCCCAGAATGCAGATGCCTCTAGTATAGGCTTGCCACATAACATCACATATCACATAACTCCAATTTCTGGAGGCCCGACGAGTGGCCGAGCGCATAGCGCTCGCAACTGGGAGAAGAAAAGTGCCTGGTTCAAACTCAGGGCGCGTCCGTCAAGCTGTTCGGAGTCTTATGCGGTTTTCTCCGAAACTTCTCATAAATACGGATTAAGACCCCTTAGAACACCCCCCCCCTTCCCGTAGGGCACCCCGTACTCGGCCTAGATCCCTCATGTAGATAATTGTTCGTATTACCAAAATAAAATAAAATCAAGCAATTACTGCAGTGCTGTTATTCTGGCAGAAAAATTTGGAATGCAAAATTTTCAGGCTTCGGCTGGTTAGCTAGAAAAATTCATAAAATGGAAGCTGACGCATTTCACATTTGAGAAAACTGGAAGAAAGAATAACGGGAAGGAGAAAAATGAAACAATTGACTCATTTTCATGAAACCTAATTTTATTGTATTGCTTGTTTTTACTATCTTTTTTTAAGGTAACTTAAAATAATTTTTGTGGATAGTAAAATAATATAATGATAATAGGGGTAACATCTTTAAACACGCCAATATATCAAGAAATATATTCACAGTCCTAAGAATGTAAAGTGTAAAGGGTTGGTTTTCGTGCTGTAGGATTATGGCCAATTATCTGCACATGGAATCTAACCCGATGGGTGGGGTGCACTCCATGGGGTCTTTCTAAGGGGTCCTAACCCTTATTTACTCTAAGTTTCGGAAGAAAGCACGGAAAACTCCGAACAGTTAGGTCGGCGGACGCGAACTGGTTTTGAACCAGGCACCTTCCAAAGTTTAAAGGGAAATGTTATTCTTGTGTGTAGCATTAAACGGCTACGGGAAGGTGTAGTCGTGTGCCAGAGGAGGTGAGGCTGTTTGAGACCCATTCTCGGGGTTGGGCATTAGGCGAGGCGGCTCGGGACTCTGGCTTAGGACCGTTATTGTGGGATCCTGGCCGGTCTTCGGTGGCCGACAAAGCCCTGGAGCGAGCTGTGAAAATCCTTGGGCCGCTATGACGTCAGTGGAAGAATTGGTCGAACTGCGGTTACATTATATTATTGGGTGATTCGATACATCTTTCCTTGGCAGTTGCTGTCACGCAAAAAAGTCGCTGCTGGGCTGCATCAGCCCCTTTTATTAACTTTTGAGATCGTGTAACATGATCCATGCAAGTTGAAATTATTGACAGATCCCAAAATCTGGGCAGCTGTTTTTCAAGGTTTGTTATGGCTTTTAAGCCAGATTGACTGCACGCGGGGACCGTCTACAAAATTACAAAGGAATTGCAAGGGATCGTGTAGTAATTGCAGCTTTTGAAAGCAGATTCCTTTGTTCCAACTGAATTAAAACTGTGTAGTTCTAGAAATGTGGGATTTTAGTGTGCTTCTGATTTGTAATGTTATATATATATATATATATATATATATATATATACAGGGTGTCCAGTGCTAACGCTGTCCAATGGCTATTTACTAAACCGTTAGTCCGAGACACATAAATCAATTTCCATACAAATTAAGAAATTTAAATTTTTATACGGTCCCCCGGTCCTATCGGTTATATTTAGAAAATTTTTCTTTATGCAATTTCATGCACAATAAAAAAAAATTCGTCCTTCTACGACCAAAATTCACAGAGTTACAGCTGCTTAAAGTTAGAGCACTTTTCAAGCTGCGAAATAGGGGTTGTATCCAAAATGAATTTAAGAAGAACTAATGTACATGGTTCGATCTTTGTAATATTTGCTAGCAATTTCATTAACTATTTTATGAATATAGATTGTAATAAAGAAGATTAACGTTTAACAATGTGTATCCAATAAAGTAACATAAAAATATAGCTTATGCTGAAAGTAGAATTTTTTAAACAGATTTTTTAAATGAACTGGCATTAAATAACTTCCTTCGACTGCAATCTGAATATGCACTCGTACAGAAAACTCTTCCTGTACTTTTCGTAGCACACTTTTATGTTACACATCTTCATGCTACCTTTGGCACATGCTACCTATCTTCTGCTTGTTTCCTGGGTTCGTCGTTCTAAAGTCCAGTTGGTGTAGAAAGTTCTAGTAAAAAGTCACTTGTCAGGATGGAACACTGCTTCTAGAACTTTATTGCTTCTAGAACTTAGTTGAACAATTAGCTGTACAAAATTCACAAGCACACTTAATCAGTAATGTGATATTAACAGTCCGCTTAGATCAGAAGCTCTCACAAAGGCTGTAGTTCTCACACAAAATAAAACACTTCCACAGGTAAAATTCAGTGGAAATATACAAGGGATAACACTAATAATCCCTCAAGACTCAACAGTGAAGAATTTACACACAGCACTTTAAAAACAGCTTCGAAAAGAAGCGTGAAACACCGCTTCTATCAAGCGTACTCACACTGAGAGAGCTCTTTACACACTGGGCATTCAACTCGCACTGAACTGGCGCTTCCGAAGCGCTTCAATTTATAGCCGACGCAGAAGGTACAAGAAGCTTCCAGAAAAGTCTATTTCTCGAGGATTCCACATAAAGCGGTAATTTTGATTACGTCATAGAAGAGAAATAATAGATTATTATGCGTTTTTAATGCAGCAAAAGCAACTTTACAGGCCCCATAGGGAAAATTGCGCCAAATGACCAAAATGTCGCCAAGCTTGGCGACTTTTGGCGAAAAATTGCCAAATTTGGCGCCAAAAATAAGTCCCCAAAAGTGAAGAGATCGAAGCCTTAGGACCAATATTTCTCGAGATTTCTAGAAACCCCATATATTTGAATGGGAAACCGAAACCTCCGTATCTCCGAATCTAGTTGACGGATTTTGATGCAACAAAAAGCAAAATTTTTCTATTTGAAGCGTAGAATATGAATTTTGAACTATTTTAAGCCCCAGAACAGCGGGTTGCCCCCAAAAATCGTAACACTATATAGGATTTAGTAAGTCTGACCTCAGATAGATTTTAATAGAGCTTGACTATAACCTTCTGCTTGCAGGGCCCGATTATGATCAACAGGGGCCCCCGGGCATTGATAGATTTGGGGGCCCTGATTTATGAAATTTGTTTAATTTTTTATAAACTTTTGATGTAAAAAAGAATATTTCAGAGCAACATTTGAAATTGGGAGGCCCTGGGCAAAGTCCCTATTTGCCCATGCGATAATAAGGCATTGTCTGCTTGAAGCTCAGTACTCTAAAATTAGTTTTGCTTCTTTTTCCGCATTACGCGAGAAAATGAAATTAAAACCTATAATTTAAAATTTCAGTATTTATATTGTCCCTTAACGGTTTACCATAACGGGACATTTTTAAACGAGGAAAAGTGACTTAAGTCACAATGTTTGCTGCTTGGTAAATCGATGAATTTTGGTCGTAGAAGGACGAATTTTTTTTTAATTGTGCATGAAATTGCATAAAGAAAATCTTTCTTAATATAACCGATAGGACCGGGGGACCGTATAAAAATTTAAATTTCTTAATTTTTATAGAAATTGATTTATTGACTTCAATTGTTTCTCATATAATAGATTATACAATTTAAAGCATTTTTGCAACTGGAACCATGTGTCTCTGACTAACGGTTTAGGAAATAGCCATTGGACAGCGTTAGCACTGGACACCCTGTATATATATATATATATATATACATATACCTAGAATATTTATACCAATACAAATTGAATCCTTGTGGACTAAACGTAATTTCTCTATTTACAAAAATGATATAGAGCTTTTATTTTTAAACAGAAGGAGAGGCACATTTTCTTGACTCGCTATCGCCACAGTGGCTGGAGCAGTGTTCCCAGTTTTATTTGTACAGTGAAACCTGTATAATGGGACTACCCTTGGGAAGACAAAACTGGTCACCTTACAAAGGTGGTAAAGTGTGATGGTAATAGAGCGAAATTGCATTCAAGTTGTCACTATAGACAGACGATCTCTTTACCAAAGTGGTCATTTTAGCAGGTTCCACCATATTTGAATGGACGACGGCACACTGATACGGGAAAAAAAATCTTCGGTTGCTCTCTCCATTTTATAGGGGACGAAGTTTGCGGTTTAGTGCGGAAATCTTTTATCGGTAAACCCCGAATTGCTATTAAAAAGTCGTAAAATTCGCTACGAGATTGACCCTCTTACCCACTGCAGTCACGTTAGACGCAGCAGCAATCAGCATCGGCCTTAAGTGATGCTGAAGCATAGACGAACAATCCAACCTTCCGCAATTTGTACAGCTTTCATTCTTTCAACTGCTCTCATAAGTTGTCCACACCACCCAGACGTATGGGTACAAATCCTCATTATAAAAGTAAAACATATTCTAAGATATCAGACAAAGCGAGTACCTGGCAATGTATAGCTGGTCTGGTGTTAAAAAAGAAAGCTCAAATTGTAAATTAGCAGGTAATAGTGATAATATTTGTAAATAGCAATTGAGGTTTGTTTACTACAGTCCTCACTGAAAAGGATGGGAATTACTTAAACTGGAAAACTTAATCCTAAAATGCGAAAATGTGTGCTGTGAGCACTGTATATTGCACGGTGGCTGTGAAATGGGTTCAATATTGCATTCAGCAGTTGTACTCTGTACACACTAAAATGTTAATGGGTAGGGCCCGCGAACAACAAAATGAATAATTGCCGTTGCCGATTAGCCACGTCTTGTCGTCACTACAGGAGTTAAGGCGACATTTTTCTGGCAAAATTTACGACTTTTAATGGCCAGTCGGGATCTACCAACAAAAGATTAATGTGTTAAACTTAAAACACTGTCCCCCAACACAATGGAGAGAGCAACGGAACAATTTTTTCCCGTATCAGTCCCGTCGTCCATTGAAACGCATAAAACACGTAGCTTATGAGCATCGGTCGTAACTTGATCGGTATAGGGCGCACGATAGCTCTGCCCCCCCCCCTCCCCTTTCCGAGTTTTCTTCGACGGTTCTTGCAGCAGGCAACATACTTATTTAGTTTTGATATACCATGTCTAATTACACATTGGGAGAAAAAGTATTGGGAAATCAATGTATCATCCTAATGTCCTAAATGTACCTAATGAAATACGGAGCCCCCCTAGATGATTTCTCTGGATCCGACCCTGCTTTGGGCAGACGTATGCTACCCAAACGGAAAAGTTTGTATTTTGTAGGTTAAAGGTTATGATGCCAAGCCAACGGTTGGGAACAACCGTTGGCCATCCGATGGCTGAATTTTGTGTCGGGCAACCCTATGGATAATAAAAGTTGGCCATTTGATAGCTGAATTTTGTGTTGGGCAACCGGAGATAACAACCGTTGGTCATCCGATGTCTGAATGCTGGTTTGAGACACCGTAGACACCTTCACAACAGCGATAGAGCTTGCGCAGAGACAAGGACTAATTTAAGGGGGGGGGGATCCTCTCCAAAATATGTTTCTGGATGCGTGCCGGCACCGAGGCACACATTCAAAAAACCGGGAAGCGATAGATTAGATTTCTACTCTCCGCGTCCGCCTTTGTTGCTTGCTATGATAGTCTTTTATAAAGTAAATTGCTAGTTTAAACCTAAAACGAACATTTTATTTATCTTTTACGCAGTATTTCAGGGAGTTTTATTCTTTGCATAAGTTCGAGGTAAATTGAATCACGGTAATTATTATTGATGACTCGATAATAGTTCGAATGAACGTGAGCCTAACGATCACAGTATGTAAACAAACAACCTAATACCATGCAGCACCAATGTGTAGTACAGTCGTTAAAGTCACTGACATTTGGAGATGGCTGAAGTGAAGGAACATTGTTATGTCCTCTTGCGGGGCCGTCGGTCTAGCAGTCTGGAGTTTTGGGCGGTTTTCTCCAGATGTAACGTGAATACGCGCTAGATACCCAGAAAAGTCCTCCCCCAAGGCATTTGCCCCCCCCTTCCCAGATAACACACTTGTCCATTTTATGTCTATTTCTGATCCAACTTATCCATAATACATCCATGTCTATACATAGACATCCATAAGACATCTATTTATGTACGTAATCTGGAAAATCCAGAATAAGTCTATGAATAGACCAAAACTAGACTTAGAATATCCAGAATAAGTCCATTAATGGACGTATTCCAGATGATACACACTATGTCAGTGATACGACATAAAATGGATGTGTGTATAAGTCCAGAAATGGACAAAATATGGAAAAGTTACTTTTTTTCATTGATTTTCATTTTGACCAATCTGTACTTACGACGCATGAATTTACTATATGTTTTTAATGATATTACATTTTACCCCAAAAAAGTTTAAAAACTTTTTAAATGCTAGAGGTTTTTTTGTTTTTTGTTTTTTTTTTGTCGGGGAAATTTTGAAATTCAAAATACTTTTTATGTATTATTATTTCCTATAAAAGCGGTATTGTGTAAAAAGAAACTCATATCCACATGCAAAAAAAAAAAAAAAAGAAAATTCTCTAGCGACTAAACATCCAAAAACGAATAGCTGCATATTTTTTTCTAAGTTCCTAGTCCGAAACTAAAAAATCTTTACTTCAGCATTTTGACGCATCAGAGCAAGTCTCGCTGCGTATAGTGGCTAGCACACTCTACTGTGAAGACCATGATTAAGGGTTCGAATCTGAAGCGGGGCAAGTACTTAAAGGTTGGTTTAAAAAAAAATTAGGTACGAATATTTTTACAAAATTCGTTATTAAGATATAACGATAAATTTAAATTAATCATTACATAAAATTAGCTAAAAATTAAATGGTTTTTGTTGATGTCCATGATTCGACCGTAAAAGGTCTATAAATAGACAAACACGTCCATTATTACGTCCATATGCATGTCTATAAGACGTCATATGGGCGTCCTATAGTGCCATATTGACGTAAAATGGACGAGAATTGGACGAATCCTGGATGTTTAATGGACATGTCAGCTTGTCTATATGACGTCTTCTAGACGTGTTCTGGACAAGTTTGTGCTATCTGGGTTGTGTTTGACCTTTCTTTGACGTGGATTTATAAACGGTTCCCCGTGAACAAGCACACAAATCCGAATACATGTTCCAACACAACAACAACAACAGCAACATACCATGCGGTTTTCGTTATTGCACCTTGCCGTGTAAACAAAGCATTTGGGTTTTCTCTCTGCTGCACGCGTGGCTGGTGGCGGTGGTTGAGCGAGTTACGTGTTTTTTGAATCCGGCTACCGACTTCTAGAAGTTTCGGCACTTGGGTTTGTTACTTTCGCCGGCTGGCTGTGTGCCTGCTGTGTTTGTTTTGAGTGTGGTAGTTCGTAGTAAGAGAATATTTTCAGCGAAAAATAGGTCGGGAAGGGCTTACAGTCTTCCGGATACAGGTATTTCTTTTTCGGGCAAGGTAAGTCCGTTCTTTTTTGGAATATACTAGTTTTAGAGGCGTCAACTCTGGAGTCGAGGCAATAGTTCCATGCATTCAACGGTTTACGTAAGTGATATCCAGTGGGATCCGAAATACTTCATTAGGGAAGAGCACTCGTTAGAAGAACAGGTTCGCTATGCGTTCGACAACGGTGCGGAGAAAGCATGCATTTTCTTTAGTGTTGGGTCGGGTCATTTACCTCGGAATCGCCCAAAGCTTTTGAAAGAAGAAATTGACAGGATTGTGGGAACCCAGGGGAAGATCCTCGGCGTGTGGTTCACTAGGAACGACAAACTCTTAATAGAGACGAACGACGTTGATAGTGCTTGTGCCTTAGCATGTACGACCTCCTTTTTGAATGTAGAAGTTTCTGCGTATATCCCGTACGAAACCATCACATCTAAATTTGCAATCCACAATATAGACCCGGACACCCCATTAGACGAATTGGGGACCGAACTGCAGCAAGAAAATGGCATAAAGCTAAAAGAGCTCAGACGGTTCACACGGAATACAGGGCCATCCATCATATCCACTGAAACCGTCCTGGTGACTATTTTCGGGACCACAATCCCCGACGAAGTAAAGTTTTTCTATATGCGTGAAAAAATAAAAGTTTTTATCGATCGACCTCGGCAATGCAAAACCTGTTGGCGATACGACCACGTGACTTCCAAATGTGTGGCTACGGTAACATGTAGCAAATGCGGAGAGGGCCATTCCAGTAGTGCTTGCACGACTGAGAAAAAAACATGCCCCAATTGCAGAGACAACCATGAAGCAACAGATCCGGTTTGCAAAGCCCGTAGGGAAGAGATGGCCATCCTACAAGTTAAAGCAAACTCTCACTTAACAATTGCAGAAGCGCGCCGTAAATACAAATTGAAACCGGTGGGGGGGAGCTATGCCTTGGCCACCCAGTCTTCCTGCCGGGAATCGGCTCAGTTTATTACTAAAAAAGAACTAGAATCCACGCTAGAGAACTTTTTTCAAAAATCCCACGAATCGCTACTCCTATGCTTACAACAACAAGCAAACCTTATGCTTGCAGCGATGAAAGAAATGGTTCAGGGTATCACCTCTCTAGTGGCGAAGACCATGCCAAGTACGGAACCTCTCGCCACATTGGATAATACAAAGTCTCCAGAACTGCCCATGGACTTTCCAGTTCTATCTGAAACTCCAGGTTTCCTCCTCAAACGCAACAAAAAGGCTGGCTTTGAGCAGCTCGTCTCGTTTTTCTGCTTCTTCTATGGGACGCGGGAAGAAGTTTCAAGACAGCGGCCCGGGGAAGCCGGCGGGGACAGGTAGTCCCACTTAGCAAGAGCTAAAGTATTTTTTTTTTTCCTTTCAGGTTTCCCCTCTCTCGTTCCGCCGGAAATGCACTGTCACTCCCCCTTCTTGATAACTTAGTGGAATGCCAGGGGTCTGCGCCCTAAGCGTCATTGGCTGAATTGGGCTCCTTTTGCCGATTCTCGGATCTTAGTGTTCCAAGAGACTTTCTTGGACGCTGACTCTCTTTTTTTCATTCCCCAAAAGATAATCTACCGCCAGGATAGGCCTGGCCGTGGAGGTGGCCTCCTCATTGCGGTCGACCGGAATGTGCCGTCTTCTTCTATCTCCTTGCCGCCTCCTACCCCCCCCCCCGGGGGTTGAGGCAATGGTGGTTAAAGTTCGCCTTGGGAAGCACTGGCTGCATATCGCCAACCTCTACTGTCCCGATCGTACGATTTCTGAACACTGGCTTCAATCCCTTCTCAGCTTTCTTCCCAATCCGTTCATTATTGCTGGCGATTTTAACCAGAAACATCGTCTTTGGGGCAACGTAAGCAACTCCCCTGGTTCGGAAGAAATTGCTAGTTGGTACCTGAACAATAATGTGTGCCTCCTCAACGACAGAAACGCCACCCATGTGGCTCCTTCAGGACAGGTATCCTTAATTGATCTGACCTTTGTAAGCACGGATCTGTACCTGGACAGTCTCTGCAATGTTCACCCAGACCTGTTCGAGTCTGACCACTATCCGATAGTGATCCAGCTCCCTTTCCGGCCGCTTTTGCGCCATCGTGTATTCGTCACAGAGTGGAAAGCTGTAGAGACCCAACTCAACCAAGCGATCGCATCCCAGGACGTTTTTACGATCGAGGGCTTTGAACAAGGCTATAAAGAAGCGCTGACGCACCATTCGAAGAGCATCAGTGTTCAGGAGAGAAGGAATCCTGCATGGTGGGATCCGCAGTGTGCTTGGTTGCTGAGGCAAAAGAGGAAGTTCCTCCGCTTGGCTCGGACGAACCTGTCTCGGGACCACTGGCTCGAATATAAGAAGTTTTCTTCCCGCTTCCGCCGTCGGATCCGCTCGCAATCTCGGCAGTACTGGAGTAACCTGTGCAAAAAGTCTGGTGGCGGCCTGTATCCAATAATCAAAGCATTGGCGCGTAGGCGTCCTGGGGACGACTCCCACCTTATACTTGATTATGAGTCGAGGTTTTTCCCGGACCGCGAAGATCAGGCTCAAAATTTTGCCTCCTGTTATGGGGATCGCAGCCGGCTAGAAGCTATCCCCTATGCCCTCCATCAGCAGGACGACAGATGGGACAAGGCGTTCTAGATCGAGGAATTGAATAGGGCCATCCAGAAATCTAGAAACTCATCTCCTGGCGAAGATGGTATCTCAGCTGCTCGTTTCAAAGCCCTCCCCCCTTCTGGTAGGGCCAAACTCCTGGCTGCCTTTAACGATCTGCTGTGCTCCGGAAAGATTCCAAAGAGCTGGACGTCGGCGATCATCCTGCCCATTTGGAAATATGGTCTCCCCAAGTCGCAAGTGTCGTCCTACCGTCCAATCTCTCTCACGTCGACGGGCTGCAAAATCATGGAGCGAATGATCTTGGCCAGGCTTCTGGATCACGTAATGAGTAAACAGATCTTTCATCCCCGCCATTTTGGTTTTCTGCCAAATAGCGATTGTCACAGAGCTCTTCGGGTATTTTGGAAAGATGTTCAAGAGGCCAGGCGGCAAGGGGATTCTATAGTTGCCGTTAAACTGGTTATTCATTCTGCATACGACTCGGTGTGGCGGGACGCCTTGATTTACAAGATGGCCGTGGTAGGCATCGGGGGATTGATCGGGAGGTGGATTGCCAATTGGCTTTCCGTACGGTCAATAAAGGTTCGGTGGCGAGGTATCTATTCTCACCCGGTGCAATCTCTCAAGGGGGTACCTCAAGGGACGGTGCTCTCCCCTCTCCTGTTTATGCTCTATATGTGGGATATTTTCGAAGTCTTTGACCCTGAAGTCCGGGTTATAGTATACGTTGACGACGTGGTCGCCTACAGTAATCACAAAGGCCCTCATAAAGCAATCAACTCACTACAAGAGGCCCTGCACCGACTGAAGCAATGGTGCTCACACTGTAAACTCTCACTTCGGCCAGACAAATGTGAAGCAATAAATTTCTCTCGAAACCGTAGGGTCCCTTTGCAGCAGATTAGGATACAGGGCTCGTCAATCCCCTGGAGTAGATCAATGAAAATTCTGGGGTGCAGGTTTTCATCAAACCTCTCTTTTAAGGACCACATTGAAGACGTTCGCGTTAAGTGTGCAAAGCGGCTTAATTTATTAAAATTATTTTCTTTCCCCCTTTGGGGAGCGCGGACCACTGACCTCTTAGCGCTAGTAAATTCAATTATTCGAGGTACGAATACGCTAGTCCGATCTACCAATATACGGCTGCGACGGACTTAAAAAAACTGGACATTATCTATAACGCTGCTCTCCGTTTTGCTTTGGGGGGTTCCCAAGTGGACCCCGCTCCTCAAGCTTTACCGGGAATCGGGGCAGTGCCCGCTCTCTTTTCGCCGTGGTTACCTCTCGTCTTCTTTCCTTCTCCGTAGCTGTCCGGCGGGAAACTTTGGTCGCTATACCGACACAGAGGACATCTTCGAGGAAAGTAACTGGAGCCTGGAACACGCTAGTGTCTCCTCCCGAAGCTTCATCCAAAAGGTCTGTCCCTGTTCCAGCGCCCTGGAAAAGGTAGAAATAATCACCGAAGGACTCCTTTTCCACGACCGAGGGCTCCCGCTCCGGAACATCAAAAACAGATTCAGGGACTTCGTGTATACCAACTTCCCGTCTTGGCAAGTTATTGCCACCGACGCGTCCAAAGATGATGCGAAAACGGCGATTGCGGCGGTAGACCTAGCTCGCAATATTACTCTAGCCTACTTAGTACATCATATAAACTCCGTCTTCACGGCCGAGGCGCAGGCGATGTCTCTGGGGGTCCGGCTCCATAGTGGGGACCCTTGTATTATCATTTCGGATAGTTTGTCGGTCCTGAAAGCTCTACAGTCCTTGAACCCCAGGTCGGCCTCGGTTATCCTGGCTCTGGCATACACCCTTTCCAGTAAGGCCAATGGTCCCCTCAAATTAATTTGGGTCCCGGGACATGCCGGTATCCCCGAAAATGAAGCAGCAGACCAGGCAGCAAAGCTGGAACCTTTTGGCACGGCCACCCATAGGGGGGTCGCGGCCGAGGACATAAAAAGAATCCTCAAACAAAAAATGTGGCAGGAGTATGATCTATGGTGGCAGGAGAGCAAGTATGCTGCGGAAGGAACTCATTTGGGGAATAAAATTTATTTGCTTCCCGGCTCACGCAGGGACGATGTTCTGAATGCTCGTCTCCGTACCCTGTCCCTTCCTACGGAGGCCCGTCTTTTTCGGTTCCGGTTGCGGGAATCTCCCTTAGGCCATATTTGCTTCTCGGAAATTGGCACAGAACAGCACTATATTTTCTTTTGTCGGGGCTTTGCTGCAGAACGTGCGCTGCTGTTTTCCCGGATGCACTATGATAGCCCGTATGTGTGGTCTGAGATCTGGGAGAAACTGCTTGGTGATTCAAGGCTTCTCGGTTTATGGAGGCGTTTGTTCTTGTGGAGCCGTAGATTTTAGTTTTAGGTGCTTGTTTGTGTAGTGTTTCTCTTCTCCCTGGTATATCTCCATGGCGCTTGCCGATGGTTGGTCGTTGCGGTGTTTGTGTGGCTGATTCTTTCTAGTTATTGGATTCGAGGGTTTCCTCTTCGTCGGTGTCAAAAAAAAAAGTCTGTTTCAAAGTCGTACGGGTGGGTCCCGTTGTTTAAGTATTGTGGATAGGCGGAGGTAATGCCAGCCAGCCGGCCGTAGCAAAAACCTCTTACATAAAAAAAAAAATACCATGCAGCTATGGCAATAAATCTCTACTTATTATAAAAGAAGGTGTCTGTGTGTGTGTCTGTCGGCGGCGTTACGGACAACCGCTATACCTAGAAACACCAAATTTGGTACTCAGGAAGATCTAAAGATGAAGTTTTGCACCTGGAAGTGATTTTTTCATAATTCGACCTAAATTTTTTTTTTATTTTATGTTTTAAGCGATTTTTGGCATTTTGTCTCACCTAATTCGTAATAACGGCGGAAAATACGTTTGCAGCAAAATGGCATTTGTATCATCGGATAGAGGAGAAAAATTTCTTTTAAAAACAGTTTGTTCTGAATATGTAACATAATTTACTGATTTTTGGGAATTTTTATACTAAGTATCTGATTCGACGAATTTTTTCATAAAATAATTTTAAAATTGTCACATCTTGAACTTTATCCATCATAACTTTTTAATATTTTGACAGAATGTGGAACATTCTTTTCTCAACTCTTTTAAAATTAAAACGAAAAAATTATTTAAACTAGGTGATTTTTTACGAATTTTAATATAACCTAATGTTTAGAATTTAATAGCATCAACGCGGAGAGTTTTCGACATTACACTAATTGATCATGGCAAGAGATAATTTTGTTGCGTTGCCACAAAAAGGATTAGAAAAAAGTTTTTTTTTCACCCAATGGAATTTTTAAATGGGATATCGGAATTTCAATTCGCAAGTGAGGATCAATGACATCAAATGCTTTAAGATTCGTATAAAATACGCCACAATTTTAACGCATTTATCCCTGCTCTTTTTTTTAACACAAGAAGGCGATATTTTGATTAAAACTTACTTTAGAAATAAACGGAGAAATTCATGATTATTATTATTATAAGAAATATTTTAATGTGTTGCTTATTTAAAAATTGAAATATTTTAACGCAGCTGAAAATGTTCTTCATTTTAAAAGCTACAAAGTTTGTTTTAAAGTGGGATATATTAAAAATTTTCTATTTACTTTTTTATTTTTCACATTTAATTATTTCGCAAGCATATATGTTTCCTAACATATGCATGTTGCGAGTATAGTTTTATTTTAGCGTAGGAATACGTTCCTCTATAGTATCCTATTCCTATATAAAGCAAATAAGTTTTCAACGTCGTTGTAACTTTTAATATGATACTGTTTGAAAGCTACTGAGCGAAATATCAAACTAACTCCCTCAACCAACCGGGGTATCTTTTACAGCAGTTAAACAGTGACGCCATAAATTTTAAAAAATGCGTGAAATTTGCAAACTCTGAAACACTAAAGGCCTGTCACAGTTATAGCGATTTTAAATAGCGATTATTATTATTATTAGTGGCATTTTAATCCGTTGCTTACTTAAAAATGTTTATAGATTTTCTAAAATATGCATGTTGCAAGTATAGTTTTATTTTAACGTTGGATTATGTTCCTCCATAGGGGTACTTTATAAAGCAAAAAAAAAAATGTCAACATCTTTGTAAGTTTTAATAAGATACCAATTGAAAACTACTGTGCGAAAAATTTAAATTAACCCACTCAACCAACCGGGATATCGTTTACGAAAGCTAAACAATGACGTCATAGATTTAAAAAAATGCGTGAAATTTGCAAACTCTGCAACTGCGTTCTGTCACAATTAAAACGATTCTAAATAGCTCCTAGAGATTACACAGTTTGATGTTTTTCAGGAGACAGAATCATGGAGGATTTATAAGATATCGCTATATTGGATATATGGATGGCACCGCTTGAATATTTTCCACCATGTTGAGATGAAATGTTTTGCGGTGCTAAATACGCAAATCTCACAAAACTATGCATAAATTAAATATATATAGAGAGATTCCTTAATGGCAACCATTATGTGAAATTATAATTGTTTATGCTAACTCGTAAATTGCAAAGAATCACCATACAATAAAAAGATCCCGTTGGTATCAAATAATCTAAGCTGTTTCTTTTAATCGAGCCTTGAAGAAGGAGAAGCGAAGGTAGTATTGATACATGCAATAGGTAGTATTAGTAGATTTGTAAGGATAATATGAATAAATCACAATATACCACGCTAATAAATATTTCATGAAATTAAAAGTGTTCTGTTTATCATTTTTCAAGGGTTGTTTTACAACCAACTGAAGGATAATTCTAATTTGCGTTGATATATCCCGCAGTTATTTCAACAGAGGAAATTACTTGAACTCTTTAAAAAAATAAATTCTGTTTTCCACATGCAGATATAATTTTAGTAAAATATTCGCTTCTTCCCGTATGAAGAGCGGGTGGGCAGCTATTTTAAAATAAACGATTGTCCATTTCATGTAGTGTCTGAGGCAGGGCCTGATTACTGAAAAGGCTCGGGAAGCTTGAGCTTCCCCTCAGAATTTGAAGGGGGGCCTGAAAATGACTGAAAAGCTGCTATAAAAATTCAAAATTTTGTTTTTAAATGTTCTTTTTAAGTTATTGTAAACATTTTTAATGAAGAGAAGTGGTGCTTTTCAGAAGTCTTGATATTTCATGTCGCAACATTTCTAAATTGGTTGTTTGTGATGTCTTTGCCTGGTACATCTGCTGAAGTTGAGATTTTTTTTCTATTATGGGGAATACTTGGCCGGCAGAAAGGTGTAAACTTTAATTATGTAATGCAAAACATCTTCTAAATGTCAAAATTAATTCTCAACTTCTGTGTTGTGATTTTTATGATGTCATCAAAAAGAACAAAGAATTCCTGAAAAAAGCCATGCCTAATGAAAAATAGGACTAAATTAATAAAGTTTAATGTTTCAGTAAGGTAATGTTATTTGTTACTATTAGTTATTTATAGTTATTTGTTAATGTTTAAAGTAATTTCAAAAATACTGTAAAATCTTGTTACAATGAACTAAACTATTATGAAGATTAATAAATAAAATATTTTTATCAAGGGAAAATTTCAAATAAATGAATAAAATGTTTTTTTCAAAGTAAATCATTAGAACTAATTAAATCAATGAAATTTCTTTTTTATGAATAAAATATTTTTATGAAAGAAAATCATTAAAACTTGAATTTTCCCAAATGAAAAGGAGATGGGGGGGGGGAAATGAGACTGAGCTTCCCTTCACTTCAGAGGTTAATCAGGCCCTGGTCTGAGGTATTTAATGCTACAACTTGAACCTAAAAAACAGTATAATGTAGAAATAACACATTTTGAAGTCAGGAGTTCTCTGCAAACCGCTAAGCTTTTCACTTTTCTGATCGCGAATGACACTGACATAGTTTTTTGAGTCATTATATTGCAATGATGCCAGGTTAGTACTCATGACGCAAACTTTACATCAAGAGTCAAATAATTCTGTTTTTATTTTAGATTTCACAATACTGTATGTAAACAAACAACAAAACATGGAATTAATTGGTATTACACATGTTAGGAAAATGTTCGTTTACTACCGCGCGAAGAATGGGCACGCAGATAGTACACAATAATTAGACTAGTCTTTAGTTTCTTCCATCCAAATTTCTCGCCAAAAAACATCGCTAAGCCTGGCGATAAATTGTCAAATGTGGCAACCCAAACCGTTTTATATGTTTATGTTTACACCGATAGGTCGCACTAAGATAAAAATTTATCGGCCAATCATCGAGCGCCGATTACAGCGCCGCTGTTTTTTTAGAAGTTTCGGGAGGTATTCATTTAAGCTTCGAGGTGTAGGTATCTCGAGTGCGGGTCAGCAGTAAGGATAAGTTCACATGCTTTGCTATGGCTTGTTGTAAACTAGATGTCAAGTATCAGGGGATGTTAAAGGAAAATTTAAAGTAGAAAATTTGGTTTTTTCAAATAAGCGAAGTTTGGGAAAGTCAGGAATTGCGAGTAGATATTTCATGTATGAGTTTCCGAGGAATTTTGACATTTTTAGAGGGGTTTTGTTTAAGTGTGGATTGTTAAGAGACAGAGTTAATTGTAGTAAGTGCGAGAATCAATGCAGCTTGGTTAGTCAGAGAAAAAATTTCACGGCAGTATTAGGAGGTATAAACAATGCAAGAAAGTACAATTGTGTCGGGGATAATAGTTTTAAATTCCTTGTTGAATCTGGAATTTTTGTGTCTGGAAACAAGATGGCCGCCGTTTTGAAACTCGGAGTTGCATGAGAATTTAAGAGATAATAGAGAGTTTTTGCGCCACGTTTCTTCCTCCACTAACGGTAACGTTAGCCGCTAAACTGGTTTTCGACCATATTGTTACTTGTTAGTGTGATAAAACAAGAACGTTTAACAGTAGAACAGACAATAACATTTATTAACTAAAATCAACAGAAGGTGTATCAACAGAAAGATTAAAACATAAAACATTTAGCGCTTTTGCAGTGAGGAGGGATGCTCCAAACGGCATTTACGGGCGAGCCATCGAAACTGACTTGCATTCGGAGGAGCAAAGCTACTTATTTTTCTCCGCCGAGTCTGCGCCTGCGCCAGCTGGTACGGAGGATCTTCGGCTCGTAAAGTCGACTTGGAGCGCGCTTTTTCGACCAGCGCTTGCCTTGGAGCGGGCTCTGAAATGCAACGCCACACCACCTCCCCTCCTGGAAAAAAATCTGAAACGAGAAAGACTAGAAGAATTTTAGAGTTCAGGATACTTTTTTGTAAATTGGACCTTACGTCCATACCGGGTTCGATAAACGGGTGTTGTAACATCTGACGGCACTGTTTCAGTGGTGGTAGAGGGAAGTGTTTCATCATTTGATGGTACTTTTTCAGTTGACTGATCTGGCAGAGAAACATCTTTAAAAGATGGGGCTGGAAAAGGAATTGTAGAGGGCATATGAGCAGGTTTTAAACGATCAATTGACACTGTCCTTTCCTTGCCGTAAACTACGATATTGAAGGTTTTATCACCTCGTTTAAGTACTTTGTGAGGCCCTGTATATGGTGTACATAGAAATGGCTTGACAGCATCTACCCTGAGGAAAACGTGAACATGTATGCAAATCTTTAAAAATAAAAATCTTTGTTGAATTATGACTAGTAGTAGGAACTGGTTTTAAAAGTTGCATATGCCTATTTAACCTTGCGAAAAATTTACTATCAGGTATATCGGCTATTGTATCTGTATAAAACTGTCCTGGTAGTCTAAGATTTTCTCCATATACAAGTTCACTTGGTGAAGATTCTATTTCCTCTCTGTAAATCGTGTGTAAACCCAAAAGAACCATGGGTAAAGCTTCAGTTCAATGAATGGAGGTATGGCACATTATGGACTGTTTTAGCACTCTATGCCAGCGCTCAATAATCCCGTTTGCCTGTGGGTGATAGGCCGTGGTATGGGAAAATTTATTCCAAAATTCTTTGTTAGGGAGCGTAGTACCTCACCCCTAAATTCTGTACCTCTGTCAGTTGTTATGCGCTCGGGTATTCCAAACCGCGCAATCCAACAGCTGTAAAATGCATTTATGACTGTTTCAGCTTTTATATCCGGAAGTGGGAAAGCCTCTGACCATCTTGTAAACCTATCTATACACGTTAAGCAGTATGGCATACCGTGCGAAGATGGTAAAGGTCCAATCAGGTCGATATTTATATGCGAAAAACGCTGACTTGGGACTTTAAATTCACCGTAAGGAGAATGTACATGCCCAGAAACTTTAGCTTTCTGACAGGGAATACAGGTCCGCGATAACTGTGCAATTTGCTTTTTCATGCCTGGCCATACGAAGCGATCCGTAATCAATTTCACTGTTGCTTTAATACCAGGATGAGCAAGACAATGCATTGTATTAAACACTTGTATTCGAAAGTCTACCGACGAAAAGGAGCAAGGTTTGGTGCATTTTGTTGCCTTTTCACCAAACTTAAAATGATACCAGCAAGACCTCCCCTCACTGTCAGAACGACGGGTGGAATTATTACGTTTTCGAGAAACTGATCTATTTCGAGAATACAGAGTAAAAAGTTTATCAACTGTCTTATTTAACCCATTCCCTGCTGATGGTGCGAAAACGCATCATTATCTTAAATATTTTTTTCTGTTATGAAAATAAATATTTTGATCAATGCAAATATTTTTGCTTAAAACAGTAATGTTTGTTTTAACTAACTGTTTTTTTTCCATCCCCAGTCACAATATTTAATTGTTTTAAAAAAATCGTGAAATAATAGTTTTTTTTCTTGCTTGAGACTTATGTTAGTTTGTGTGCAGTCCAGCACATGGCGCTATTAGCAATAGAATAATTATTACAGTTAATTTTGATAAGAATAACTAAACAACAAAATGGCTGCAAGCGGTAAGTTTTATTCTAAACTTTTGCTATATATTTTGATATTTGAAATTAATGGTGCGAAAACGCACCATCAGCATAAAAGCATTATTATTTACATTTCGATTCTCTTTTATCTAGGTTACAAAAATCGCAATGGGAAACGTGTTCTCACTATTGCTGAAGCAATAGCAATGTTAGATGAACTTTCGAGTTATGATGAAGATACATTATCCAACAATCTGAACAAAGCAGAAGTAGATATGGTTATAATTCCCCCTAAAGTCGATGTGCTAACTGACAAAGAAGACATAAATGAAAATGAATTGCATGCTTTTCAGGATATAACTGATGACATAGCTGGTGAGGTAGAAATTCAACGATCATCTGAGAGTGCAATAAGTACTCAACCGGATAAAAAAAAATTGTTCAACCCAAGCTAATATCAAATCATAACAAATACATAGGGGTAGGGGGTGTTGATTTATTAGATAATTTTATACCCATGGACATGAACTCAAGTAAAAGGGAAAAATGGTGGTGGCCCCTATTTGTCAATTTTCTGGAAGTGGCCAAAGTGAATGCTTGGAAATTATACCAAAAAACGAACCAGATAGATATGAGTTTATCAGAGTTCCAAAGAATTCTAGCAACATCTCTTCTACTAACGCCTATACATACAAATACTGAACAGAATTCTCAACCTTCAACCGGCAAAACTGGGCGCCCATCGACATTTCAAGAACAGATTTTGAAAAGTGTTACTAAGGATAAAGTTGGACACATAATAGTACGAAATCCTTCAAATTCTCGCCGAAGACGCAAACTATGGCATAGCCATACTGTGACACTTTGCAAGAAATGCAATGTACATGTACATGCTAAGTGCTTTGAAACATTTCATAAATAATTTAAATCTGAATTTTCATTATTTTTTACTGATCTTGCAATAAATTCATGTAACTGATACTTTGGTTTTGCTCTATTATCAATATCTGTTTGTGTCTACTTTTTGAATGGTTTCTGCTGATGGTGCGTTTTCGCACCGTTTTATAATTATTGAACTAATAAAGCCAATTTTTTTTCTTTACAATTTTGTCAAAAATAGGACCAAATTATCGTAATTTATCATTGTAGAGCAAAAAAATTAATAAAAAGTTAGAGCGGCAGGGAATGGATTAATTCGTTAATCTGTATTTGCAAATCGTTTAGAGCTTTATTTGTAACATCCAACTTCTCCGGTTTTGAACTCTGTGCTATTCAAAGACGACAAATTCGTGACGTCACAGGCAATTTTATCAGCCATTACAGCTAATCTATCTAATTCATCCTCTGAGGTAGCCAAAATAGCTTGTATTTGTGTAAGTAAACACTGCAACTATAAGGATTTAAGCAATCCCTGGCCAACATTCGTTCCCGCTAACTCCAGCATTTCGCGGAGGAGGAGGGAGGGACGCTTGTCTCCTAAATTTACATCTTGCAAAAGTTTTCTTAACCTACGTTCCTCAGAATCAGAAAAAAAATAGCTATCAAGCGTTTTTTAAGTACACTATATGCATTATCATCAGGAGGAGAATCAATTATGTCACTAACCTGAGATAGAACCTCTGTCGCGTTGTTTCCGATCACAATATGATATTTCGTTATACTTGATGTTATACCAGAAGTTATGAACTGGCTTTCAATTTGACGAAACCACACAGCTGGATTCTCTTTCCAAAAGGGCGGCACCTTGACAGAGACCCTATTCAGAGTAGTACTTGCATTTTTGTCAGCCTCTTCAGATCCGGTATCCGTCATCTTGAATAAAAGCTTTGACTTTCTTTGAACTTTTTTTCGGGTCACCAGTGTTACTTGTTAGTGTGATAAAACAAGAACGTTTAACAGTAGAACAGACAATAACATTTACTAACTAAAATCAACAGAAGGTGTATCAACAGAAAGATTAAAACATAAAACATTTAGCGCTTTTGTAGAGAGGAGGGATGTTCCAAACGGCATTTATGGGCGAGCCATCGAAACTGACTTGCATTCCGAGGAGCAAAGCTACTTATTTTTCTCCGCCGAGTCCGCGCCTGCGCCAGCTGGTACGGAGGATCTTCGGCTCGTAAAGTCGACTTGGAGCGCGCTTTTTCGACCAGCGCTTGCCTTGGAGCGGGCTCTGAAATGCAACGCCACACCTGCACTTCGTAAATCCTTGATAAGGCATCGGCTACTGTATTTTTTGAACTAGCCATATAACGAACATCAGTGCTAAATTCCGCAATGAAATTAAGCTGATGGATTTGTCGTGGAGAAAGTTTATCATATTTTTGTGAAAATGCTTTAATTAAAGGCTTATGATCAGTAAAAAATATGAAGTTTGTGCCTTCCAAAAGATAACGAAAATATTTAATTGCAGCAAAGATCGCTAAAAGTTCACGATCGTAAGTGCTGTATTTCATTTCAGTATAGCTTAATTTTCTTGAGAAAAATCCCCGAGGTTCCCATCCATCTTTGTTATGTTGCTGAACGCAAGCGCCTATGGCCTTGTCTGACGCATCACACATTATTGCTATTTGAGCTTTTAAATTTGGATGTTTTAAGGACGTTATCTCTTTCAATACTCTCTTACAATTTTCAAAGGATCTATCAGATTCTTTTGACCAATTCAATACAGATATATCGTTCTTTTTATCAGGTCCCAACATTGCATGCAATGGGAGTTGTGTTTCAGCTGAATGGGGTAAAAATCTTCTATAGAAATTTAAAATACCCAAAAAAGTCGAAGTTCAACGACAGTATTTGGCTTTGGAAACTCCTCAATCGCTTTTACTCTGTCGGGTAAAGGGGTTATATCTATTTTATCAATCATGTGTCCCAAAAATTTTACTTGGTCTGCTGCAAATGTGCACTTTGGCAAATTAACCTTTAATTTGTGTTCTTTTAAGCGAGAAAAGACTTCTGTTAGGTGAAGTAAATGTTCATTTAGGTCGTTAGAAGCTATTAGCAGATCATCTATGTAAACAAAGCAAAAGTCTAATCCTTCCAAAATTTGATCCAGAAGACGTTGCATGGTTTGGGCTGCATTTTGCAATTCAAAGGTCATAAAATTATATTGGAATAAGCCGAATGGCGTAATAATAGCGGTCTTTGGTATGTCTTCTTTATTCATTGGAACTTGATGATATGCTTTTCGTAAATCTAATGTGCTAAAAACTTTATTTCCGTATAAATTATATGTGAAACCATAAATATGTCGGATTGGATAATTATCAGGAATTGTAATTGCGTTTAAAGCACGATAATCGCCACATGGACGCCATGTACCGTCGGATTTCTTAACCATATGCAGTGGACTACTCCAACAACTTTTCGAAACGCTACAAATTCCTTTTTGTACTAAGTATGAAAATTCTGCTTTAGCTGCTGATAATTTGTCTGGTGACAGACGTCTAGCTTTTGCCGCCACTGGTGGGCCTTTGGTTTCTATTGTATGGCAGACATTTCACTTATTAGATGTTTCAAAATTATCATCAAATAAAGAACTGTATTGCTTTAATAACATATCGAATCTTTCAGACGGATGAACGAGGGTTATTCTTTGAGACAGTACCTGTGAAGTTTTACCGCGAGAAGAAACGCTAGTCAAGCTATCAATCAATTTTTTTGACTTTAAATCAACGACTATTCCAAAATTATGCAAGAAATCTGCACCGAGGATAGGTCGAGATACATCAGCTATTGTGAATGTCCAAGGAAAAATTCTACGAAGGCCAATATCTAAATTCAATATCTTTTTTCCAAATACATTAATTTTAGTACCATTTGCAGCTAATAAATTTAAAATAGACTTTGAATTATAATAACGCTCATCAAGTATGGGTAGAATAACACTTAAATCTACTCCGGTGTCAACTAGTAGGTCTATGCCCAATTTTCTTTCACGTACTATTAAGCGACAATTTTTTAAAGCCTCAACATTCGTCGCTGAAAATGCCTAGCTATTTAGTTTTCCGGGCTCCGAAATGCAACGCCACAATATTGTGCATGCTCACGTTTAGCGGAGGTTAGCGTAGTACGATATTTCTCTAAGCTTAGCAGATGCAGATAACGGTGAACGTTGTCGAAAATGGCTGACAGGCGAGTGTGATTTTACATTCCTAATATAATGTGAATAAATATAGCCGACAAAGGAAGGATATTTACTCTATAAAAGTTAACTTATTAGTGCTACAGGAATTTTTAGCCCGAAATCTTGAAGAATCGACAAAAAGTTCTTGCATAGAATTAATTATTCTTTTGGTATCGCCATCTAGTGGTGGTAAAATAAATTGTTTTCCAAAGGAACTATTTTCCCCCCCGCATTTGCATTGCATTGCTTTTAGCAAATATCGTGTAAATTTTTAAACAAAATGAATTTGTAGAATTATAAAATCGTCAGAAAATAATTACAAATAAATTAAAGCACAATTTTTAATTTTAAGAAAATTAATGATTAAAATAGAAATTTATAATAATTATTTTTTGGGAGTAATTCAGTTACCGGGTGTCGCCTATTTTTGGCGACTTTTTTTTCTCGCCAACACCCGCTACTTGGCGCTTTTTTTTGTCACCAAATTTTTCACGTGTGAAACACCATTTTAGAATACGATAAAATAATACAACATGTTGAGCACTGTCAGGAAATACAAATTACTTTAACACATTAAAATTCCACAGATATTCCACTTAAAAAAATTCAATAAAACAAAATACACCATCCATACTTAACACTAAAAATTGTCAGCAAATTCAGTAACAGGCAATTAAAAATGAGCAAACAGTAAACCACTTTTAACTAAAAAAATTTCAGAATGTTAAGCAATTTAGTTCTACAGCTACGTAAACTATGCAACCAGTGGACCGTTTTTAACTAAAAAAACCTCAGTGGATTCAGCAACCTATTTGTACAGCTATGTAAACTATGCAACCAGTGGACCGTTTTTAACTAAAAAAAACCTCAGTGGATTCAGCAACCTAGTTGTACAGCTATGTAAACTCGTCAACCAGTGGTCCGTTTTTAACTAAAAAAACCTCAGTGGATTCACCAACCTAGTTGTACAGCTATGTAAACTAGGCAACCAGTAAACCGTTTTTAACTAAAAGAACAACAGTGAATTAAGCAACCTACTCTAGCTAATGTAAACTGGGCAAACACAGGCCCGTTTTCAACTCAAAACAACATCGGTGGATTAAATAACCTACTTATACACATTTACAATTCACATTGAAAACCTTAAGCAATTGCAAAAATTCTTTAAAAAAAACACTTACCTTTATCTAAAGAAACTCCTGAAAAATATCCAAAACGCACAAGAGCTAATAACATAACACGAAAACGCTTTCTTTTACTAACCAAACACAAAACCAACATATACTAACCACACACCAAACAAATTTCCTCGTTTTAAAAAAATCGGTTTACCAATTACAGTTAAATTGCCTTAACCAATCACAAAATCCCTTTACCAAACATCCTGGTATCGTTTAATGAACCCACCGAGCGTTTTTTCATCAAACTACAGCATCATCCAACACCTCAACTCAATCTACACAGGTTACAACAGACATCTGACTCTAAGGCTAAAGTAAACAAACTTTCGACCAAACTCCAAGCTTGGCGATACATCGCCGCTTGGCGAGGACACCCGGTAACTGAATTATCCCCTATTTTTTGTTATTTTTTATTTTTACATGTATTTTTTTCTCTTTTTATTTTTTATGTATTTGGATAGCTTTAGGAAAATATTGTTACATTTTTAACGCAATCAGTTTTTAAAATAATTAAAATCCCTATAAAAAATATTTTTTTTCAAATGCAGTAAGAATCACTAGATGCAAATCCTTGGACATGCATACAGTAGATTAAAAACTCAAAATAATTATAGACGAATTAAAAATCCAGGTTTGTAAACAAGGCTTGACTTTTAATAAAATAATTACAGACGAATTAAAAAATCAGGTTTGTTTACAAGCAGTGTTCGCAGTGGGTTTTATTTATTTATATTTTACGAGGTTCTAAATATGTAGTAACTATCTTTCCGAGGAATTGATAATTCGTATAAAATACTATAATCAAAAGTCATCGAACTCATACCTCCTAATGCAGCGATTTCAAATAAATCTTCCATGATAGTAGTTCTTACTGCATTTGAAATAAAAAATAATTATTTTATGGGGATTTTAATTATTTTAAAAACTAATTTCGTTAAAAATTTAACCGTATTTTCTTAAAGCTATCCAAATATATAAAAACAAAGAAAAAATACATGTAAAAATGAAAAATAAACAAATAATGATGAATTTGTATTTTAATTATTAATTTGCTTTAAAAAATATTTTAATTTGTTTACACCCTAACACCCCCCCTCCCTTGGCTACGCCCTGCACACTGCATACAAAATTCAGGACATTGCCCCCTTTGCCCTATGCTGCCGGCGCCCATGATTGTAGATGGGTGTACAATGAAATATGTTTCATTGTACCTCATCACTCCCGCGTGAATGCATTCGCTTAAAATAAAGATATTACTATGAAATATTTAGACTGAGATCTCCATAGAACACATAAAGTTAAACAAGGAATTTTTTAAAATCGTACTCTATTTTCTTCAGACTCTGAAGATGACTACAATCCAGAGTGTCTTTCAACTAAAAATCCGAACAGTGCAGATTATGAGCTATTCTCTTATAGCTTTATGGCACAAGCAGTATCGCTCTAAATAATTATGTTTTAATCAAGTAAGGTCAACTCAAAAGTAAAGAAATGTACTCTGTAATAAGCTTAAATCAAACGGAATGCGAAGTTCTGTGCGTCAACCGACTAACTCCAAGCTTGAAATTTGTGCGCTCTTTTGAAACATACATTTTTAAAAAACTCAAATTGTATCAAAACTATCACCTCCTGTTCTTCCAGGTGGTACAGAAAAGAAAACAGAAATTCTAATTTTTGAATTTAAGTAAATCCTTATAAATAAAAATGAAATTCTGTTTGTTTGTTTGTTTGTTTGTGGATTTGAGTCGTATACAAATCCACAAAAATGGACCTATCAGCCTGAAATTTTGCACAGATGTGTAAAATAATATAGAATAAATTATAGTCTACTTTAAAACTTTGAAAGTCTACCCGTTCCCGGAATTTAAGAGATTTTTTATGCTCTCCACGCAAAAAGCTTTCCATAATTGTAACCCCTGTAGTGAAAAAAGTGTGAAAGAAGCATCATGGTTGCCATGTGTGGCGATTTTGCCGAATAAAATGTTTTAAATTCTCAAAGTAAAAATAAAAGAATAATAATGATTTTTTTTTTGTTAGTTTATATTCGTAAGGTTATTTTTTTTAATTATAATATCGTGTGCATGGGAAAACAGAGCAGGAATGAAATGTTTTATACGCAAAACAATAAGAATTGAAGATTTCTGAGGCTAATATGTTAAAATTTTTTAGTTTGGCGAAAAATAAAATGGCTCAAAATGCCGAGAAAGTGAGTTCTAGCGGTTTGCACAGTTTCCGGCTTGGCGCAATTTACTGAGAGCTTAAGGAAATGGATTTTTGAAAACAGGTGCAAAGGTTTTATTAGAATACAGCGTTAAATTTTAATGATCCGTGCGGAAATAATGCAGTTATTAAGGGATTTCAAGCGATCTATCTTCAGCATTCTCGCCATTGAGTGCAATGATTTAAGTTGGGGGAATTCCGCCAAATTTCAGATAATTGAAATCTTCGCATATAGTACATCGGAGTAACGATGAATAAAACACGTTATATAGTTGATAATTAAAAAAATGCGGCTGTATTAAATTATTCCACTTTTCAAATAAAAGCGTGTTTTACTTTTTAAAGGTCGAACCATTTCCAAAATTGATTACTGCTAAGTCAATGCTTCGAATGATTCCCTGAAAAAACTCTTGCAAAATGGCGTATGTTGGCACTTTGGCGAGGCTTAGATTTGAAACTGGATTTTATTTGAGACTGGTAGCTATATTAATAAAACAATGTGTGTAAACTGTTAGTTTGTTTGTCTGTGTCTCGCGTAGGTCGCAAACGGGTGATCGCAGACCTACCAAGTTTTGAACGGAAATTCTCCATGACAGGCCCCGACACACCTCGAAGCGATTTTTTCAAAATTCGAACTATTTTAGGAAATATCGATAAAAACGTATTGCAAAAGGCTAATTTTTGCTTTCCGCCATTTCGTAATTGTAACTCCACAGTCAATTAAGCGACGATTAAGCTTATCTAGGTTGCCACATTCGGCAGTTCATTAAATGATTCAGACTCTTGAAGTAAAAATAAAAGAATAACGATTTTTTTAAATTTTGTCTAGATTATTTGTAAGGTTGTTTTTAATTAAAATATCGTGTGCATGTGATATCAGAGCGGGAATGAAATGATTTATACTCAAAAGAAAAATAGAATTTGGAAATTTTCCGATAATAAATGTGCAACTTTTTAATTGGTCGAAAAATAAAAGGGGTTGATGTGCGATTTTGAGGAGGATTCTAACGCTTGGCGCTATTTATCGTAATTTAATCGTCTGCTATTTGGGTTATGAATACACCTGCGTATAAGTTTCTGAAATTTTCATTCAGTTGGAATTGTGCATTTTTCTGAGCAGCTTTTCTGCATCTATTTCTAATACATTACATCCAGAAAAAAGGATGTTAGAAATATCAGTTTTAATTTTGTTTAATCACACTCATGAATAATGATACACTTTCCAACTTAATGAAAGAAGGAACGAAAATAGGGAAGACCCATGGATTATAACTCTTTTTATATATAGCACTTTAGTGCGTATTTAAAATCTGAAAGTGTGTCAGATTTTCTGATTCTAGCGCTTGGCGCAATTTAATGAGAGGGTATTTTTAAAAACAAGCGTAGGTTATCTTATAAATAAAAAGGAAATTCTGTTTGTCAATTTGTTGATTTGGGTAGTATACAATTCCACAAAAATGGACCTGTCAGTCTGAAACTGGATTTTATGAAAGAATTTTTACACAGTCAAATATTTTTATTCACATCAATTATTTTACACAGATATGTAAAATAATATAGAATAAATGATAGTCCACTTTAAAACTTTGAAAGTCCACCCGTTCCCGGAATTTAAGAGATTTTTTATATTCTCCACGCAGAAAGCTTTACGTAATTGTAACCCCTGTAGTGAAAAGAGTGTGTGAAATAAGCATCTTGGTTGCCATGTGTGGCGATTTTGCCGAATAAAATGTTTTAAATTCTTAAAGTAAAAATAAAAGAATAAAATGATTTTTTTAGTTTATATTTGTAAGGTTATTTTTTTAATTGTAATATCGTGTGCGCATAAGAAATGAGAGCAGGAATGAAACGTTTTATACGCAAAACAATGAGGATCGAAGATATCCGAGACTAATATGTAATTTTTTTTAGTTTGGCGAAAAATAAAATGGCTGATAGGCCAATTTTTAGAAAGAGATTTCTAGCGGTTTGCACAGTTTTAGGCTTTTTGGCGCAATTTACTGAGAGCTTAAGGGAATAGCATTTTTGAAAACAAGTGTATAGGTTTTCTTAGAATACAAAATTAAATTTTAACTATCCGTGCAGAAATAATGCAGTTATTAGGGCATTTCAAGCGATGAAGCTTCAGAATTCTCGCCAATTGAGTACATTGATTTAACTTGGGGGAAATCCGCCAAATTTCAGAAAATTGAAATCTTCGCATTTAGTGCATCGAGTTAACGATGAATAAAACATGTTATAGTTGATAATTTAAAAAATGCGGCTGTATTAAGGGATTCCACTTTTCAAATAAATGCCTGGCAGTGGAACCATTTCCCATTTTGATTGCTGCTAAGTCAATGCTTCGAATGATTCCCTGAAAAAACTCTTGCAAAATGGCGTATGCTGGCACTTTGGCGAGGCTTAGATTTGAAACTGGATTTTACTTGAGACTGGTATATACGTATAATAAGACTGGTTATAGATAAAAATGAATGTTGGTATGTGTGTGTGTAGGAGGTTGAAAAACTCCAGCACCGTTTCACCGATCACCATAAAATTTGGCTCACCTAAGTCTTTTATCACGGAGAAGGTTTGTATGCTATCCGTTTTCCTCTAACTTGCCACTAGGTGGCGCAGCGGAACGTCGAATTCTATTCCGTTTAGCCGTTTGCTATGCGAATATCGTCCAACGAATTTAGATGAAATTTGGTACACGCGGATATTAGAACACGGAGAATATTTTTCACTATCCATTTGCTGTAACTTCCGCTAAATAGCGCTGCAACGCATCAACTTCTATACCGTTCAAGCGATCGGCATAAAATTTTTTATACTTACACATTTAAGCACGAAGAATATATTCTAACTGTGTTTCTTTTGATGTTACTCACCACTAGATGGCACTGAAATGCATTATTATTTTAATTCGCCACTAGATGACGCTGCAGCAGGCCAAATTTTTGACCATTCAAACGGTGGCTATGAAAATCAGTATACATAGCTATTTGAACAATGAGAATATTTTGGCGTTATCCATTTTGCTATAATTCGCCACATGACGGCGCTGTAGCAAATCATTACTTTAATTAACCACTAGATGGCCCTGCAGTGTATCTCTTCTTGACTGTGCGAATGATCGCTATGAAAATAGGTATACATAGATATTTGAACACGGGGAAGAGTTTGGCACGATCCATTTTCCTATAACTTTACACTAGATGTCGCGTTAACACATGAACTTCAGGACTATTCAGACGATCGTCATGAAAATTCGTATACATCGATATCTGAATGCGAAGAATATTTTCGCCGTATCCGTTTTGCTAAAACTCGCCACTAGATTGCGCTACGCCGCATCGGCTTCTGCACCGTAAAAACGATTGCCTTGAAATTCCGTATGCATGATTATTGAACACAATATAACGCGATATCCATTTTGCTATATCTCTTTATTACAATAAATAGTAATCACAACAAATATTAATATCAAAAGTCCATTCATTCCCGTGCGAAGAACGGGTACTTCAGCTAGTTTAATATAAAATGAAAAAATATAGGCTAAACTCTAATAAAAGTATTATGTTTTCATCTTAAGCTATAACAGTTTGATTAAATTTTTGATTAAATTGAAAACCAGGTTGATATTGTCTGTGAAATTCAGGTTTTTTTTTTATAACAGTGTATTATGTCCTGTAGAAAAACTATTTCATGAGCGTGGCTTTCAACTAAGTACTTAGTTTGCTAGAACCCATCGGTAGAGCTGACTAAGGCAGGGGCAGTTACCCCGGGCCCCAAATCAAGAAATGTTTGTGCTGTATTTTGTACAAATATTCTGTTTCTAGAAAAATTTTCTTTTCTCTCTCTGCTTCAGGCTGTAGTTCGAAGAGAAGAAACACCTGTTTTTGGTCTTAGTACACAAATTCAAATAAACTAATAGTACCAGGGTCTCGAAAAAATTCAAGATGGTTCAATTAGCGAAAAAACTGTGCCTTTGGTGAAACTTCCAGAAAAAAATCTTAAACATGGAACTGCAGAGTGGCACGTTTTGCAAAATTTTCGATTTTTAAGAATTTTTTCTAAAAGTTTTGTAATTGATAAAGGTTTATCGTTTATTACACTCTGTTGTACAGCTTGTAAAAAGACATTCGCTAAAAAAAGTTATTAAACTTAACTGAAGAACAGTGACGGATTAATGCAATTTTGTGAGTGAGGGCGGCTAGTTGGAAGATTCACATATGCATCCATTTTATTTTTATGGAAGTAAAGCATGATCTTTTACATTAATTTCTTTTCTCGGAGGGGGCGGAGAGACGATTGCCTCCCTCCCCTTTTATCTGTCCTTGCTGAAGAAACACTTTTAATAAAACATCTCTAACCAATGTGTAGCACAGTGGTTAAAGCCACTGACATTGGGAGATGGCTCAAGTGGAGGAACAGGGTTCTGTCCTCTCGCGGGGCCGTCGGTCTAGCGGTCTGGAGTTTTGGGCGGTTTTCTCCAGATGTAACGTGAATACGCGCTAGATACCCAGAAAAGTCCTCCCCCAAGGCATTTGACCCCCCCTTGTGTTTGTCCTTTCTTTGACGTGGATTTATAAGCGGTTCCTCGTGAGCAAGCACACAAATCCGAATACATGTTCCAACAACAACAACAACAACAAAACATCTCTACTTATTATAAAAGAAGGTGTCTGTGTGTGTGTGTGTGTGTGTGTGTCTGTCTGCAGCGTTACGGACAAACGGCTACACCTAGAAACACCAAATTTGGTACTCGGGAAGATGTAAATATGTAGTTGTGCACCTCGAAGCGATTTTTTCAAAATTCGATCTAGATTTTTTTTTATTTTATGTTTTATGCGATTTTTGGCATTTTTTCTCACCTAATTCGTAATAACGTCGGAAATTACGCTCGCAGCAAAACGGCATTTGTATCATCGGATAGAGGAGGAAATTTTCTTTTAAAGACAGTTTGTTCTGAATACGTAACATGATTTACCGATTTTTAGGAATTTTTTTACTAAACATCTGCTTTGCGATTTTCTTTCGTAAAATAATTTTAAAACTGTCGCATCTTGAATTCTATCCGTCATAACTTTTAGATATTTTGACAAATCGTGAAACATTCTTTTCTCCCTCTTTTAAAATAAAAACGAAAAAATTATGTAAATTAGATGATTTTTTACGAATTTTAATGCAGCCTAATGTTTAGAATTTAATAGCATCAACGCGATCTTACGCCATTCATTACATTGCGATCACGGCACGAGAATTTATGTTCGGTCGTTGCCACAGAAAGGATTAAAAAAAAGGGTATTTTCAACCAATGGAGTTTTTAAATATGATATCAGAATTTCAATTCGCAAGTGAGGATCTATGACGTCAAATGCTTTAAGATACGTAAAAATTACGCCATAATTTTAACTCATTTATTCCAGCTCTGTTTTCAACACAGGGAGACGATATTTTGATTAAAATTTACTGTAGAAATAAATTAAGAAATTCACGATTATTATTATTAGAAGTGGTATTTTAATCCGGTGCTTATTTAAAAATTGAAATGTTTTCACGGCGCTGAAAATGTTCATTTTAAAAGTTACAAAGTTCGTTTCAAAGTGCAATATATTAAAATTTTTCTATTTACTATTTTTATTTTTGGCATTTAATTTAGCGCAGGCGTTGCCTAACATACGCATGCAGGTTGCGAGTATAGTTTTATTTTAACGTTGAATTACGTTCCTCCATAAAGGTCCAACGCAAAGTTTTAATGATAGCGTTTGAAAACAATTATGCGAAATATCGAAATTAACTCCCTCAATCTACCGGGGTATCCTTTACGGCAGTCAAACAGTGACGTCATAAATTAAAAAAAAATGCCTGAAATTTGTAAACTCTGCAACTCTAACGCCCTGTCACAATTAAAATGGGAATAAGTAGCTCCTCGAGATTACACAGTTTGATGTTTTTCAGGAAACAGGACTATGGAGGATATAAAAGATATCGCTATATTAGATACATGGATATTTAAAATGGCACCCCTTGGATATTTTCTCCCCACAGTAAGATGAAATGGTTTGCGGCGCTAAATACGCCAATCTTATAAAACTATGTATAAATTAAATATATATGGAGAGTTTCCTTAATGGCAACCATTATGTGAAATGATTATTATTTATGCTAATGCGTAAATTGCAAAGAATCGCCACAGAATCACAAGATCCCATTGATGCCAAATAATCTAAGCTGTTTCTTTTAAGGGAGCCTTGAAGAGGGAGAAGCGAGTATAGATAGTATTAATGTACGTAATAGGTAGTATTATTAGATTTGTAAAGATAATATGAATAAATCGCAATGTACCACGTTAATAAATATTTCATGAAATTAAAAGTGTTTATCCTTTTTCAACGGTTGTCTTACATCCAACTAAATGAAAAGTAATTCTAATTTGCGTTAATATATCCCGCAGTCATTTCAACAGAGGAAATTACTTGAACTTTTTTAAAAATGAAATTCTGTTTTGTCACATGCAGATATGATTTTAGTAGTAAAATATTCCCTTCTTCCCGTATGAAGAGTGGGTGCGCAGCTATTTTAAAAACATCTCTTGAAAATAGCATGAATGAATTCAGAAGACCTCAAAACGTGTATATACACCAAAATCTCGAAGTCGAATTTTTTCATGATTACAATACGTTCCTTATATGGTACATGTTCGGAAAGAAATAAATGGTGCTCCATTTCATGTAGTGTCTTAGGTATTTAATGCTACAACTTGAGCCTAAAAAACAATATTATGTAGAAATAAGACATTTTGAAAGCCAGGAGTTCTCTGCAAACCATTAAGCTTTCCACTTTTTTGATAGTGAATGACACTGACGTATTTTTTTGAGTCATTATACTGCAATGATCAGGTTAGTATTCATAACACAAACTTTACATTAAGAGTCAAATAATTTTGCTCTTTTTTTATTAAATTCCACATCACGAATAATTTCGAATTACACATGTAAGGAAAATTTTAGTTTCCTACCGTGCGAAGAACGGGCACGCAGCTAGTTTGTAATAAAATAATGAATGCCTGGTCAATATAATCATGTAGCGCTGTACCAAAGGTCTTCTCTTTTTTAGTTGCAAAAAAATTCCGAGCATCCACAAGAGTAGAAAGCTCTGAACTTAAGTTATCCTGTAGTTCCAGGCTTTCTAATTCTTGTTAACTGAAAGAGGCCCCCATGACAAATATTTGATCAGAGCCCCATGTTGATTTATTCGGTCTCTGCACGTCGATGATATACAGGGTGTCCAGTGCTAACGCTGTCCAATGGCTATTTCCTAAACCGTTAGTCAGAGACACATAGTTCCAATTGCAAAAATGCTTTAAATTGTATAATCTATTATATCAGAAACAATCAAAGTCAATAAATCAATTTCTATAAAAAATAAGAAATTTAAATTTTTATACCGTCCCCCGGTCCTATCGGTTGTATTTAGAAAGATTTTCTTTATGCAATTTCATGCACAATAAAAAAAAATTCGTCCTTCTACGACCAAAATTCATCGATTTACGAAGCAGCAAACGTTGTGACTTAAGTCACTTTTCCACGTTTAAAAATGTCCCGTTATGGTAAACCGATAAGGGACCATATAAATACTGAAATTTTAAATTATAGGTTTTGATTTCATTTTCTGGCGTAATGCGGAAAAAAAAAGCAAAACTAATTTTAGAGTACTGATCTTCAAGCAGACAGGGCCTTATTATCGCATGGGCAAATCGGGACTTTGCCCAGGGCCCCCCAATTTCAAATGTTCTGAAATATTGTTTTTCTGCATCAAAATTTTATAAAAAAGGAAACAAATTTCATAGATCAGGGGCCCCCAAATCTATCAATGCCCGGGGGCCCCTGTTGGTCATAATCGGGCCCTGCAAGCAGAGGGTTATAGTCAAGCTCTATTAAAATCTATCTGAGGTCAGACATACTAAATCGTATATAGAGTTACGAATTTTCGGGGCAACCCGCTGTTCTGGGGCTTAAAATAGTTCAAAATTCGTATTCTACGCATCAAATAGATAAATTTTGCTTTTTGTTGCATCAAAATCCGTCAACTAGAGATACGGAGGTTTCGGTTTGCCATTCAAATATATGGAGTTTCTAGAAATCTCGAGAAATATTGGTCCTAGGGCTTTGATCTCTTAACTTTTGGGGACTTATTTTTGGCACCAAATTTGGCGATATTTCGCCCAAAGTCGCCAAGCTTGGCGACATTTTGGTCATTTGGCGCGATTTTCCCTATGGGGCATGTAAAGTTGCTTTTGCTGCATTAAAAACGCATAATAACCTATCATTTCTCTTCTATGACGTAATCAAAATTACCGCTTTATGTGGAATCCTCGAGAAATAAGACTTTTCTGGAAGCTTCTTGTACCTTCAGCATCGGCTATAAATTGAAGAGCTTCGGAAGCCCCAGTTCAGTGCGAGTTGAGTACGCTCTCAGTGTGAGTACGCTTGATAGAAGCGGTGTTTCGCGCTTCTTTTCGAAGCTGTTTTTAAAGTGCTGTGTGTAAATTCTTCACTGTTGAGTCTTGAGGGATTATTAGTGTTATCCCTCGTATATTTCCACTGAATTTTACCTGTGGAAGTGTTTTATTTTGTGTGAGAATTTCAGCCTTTGTGAGAGCTTCTGATCTAAGCGGACTGTTAACAGCACATTCCTGATTAAGTGTGCAGCTGATTGTTCAACTAAGTTCTAGAAGAAATAAAGTTTGTGTTCCATCCTGACAAGTGACTTTTTACTAGAACTTTCTACACCAACTGGACTTTAGAACGACGAACCCAGGAAACAAGCAGAAGATAGGTAGCATGTGCCAAAGGTAGCATGAAGATGTGTAACATAAGAGTGTGCTACGAAAAGTACAGGAAGAGTTTTCTGTACGAGTGCATATTCAGATTGCAGTCGAAGGAAGTTATTTAATGCCAGTTCATTTAAAAAATCTGTTTAAAAAATTCTACTTTCAGCATAAGCTATATTTTTATGTTACTTTATTGGATACACATTGTTAAACGTTAATCTTCTTTATTACAATCTATATTCATAAAATAGTTAATGAAATTGCTTACAAATATTACAAAGATCAAACCATGTACATTAGTTTTTCTTAAATTCATTTTGGATACAACCCCTATTTCGCAGCTCGAAAAGTGCTCTAACTTTAAGCAGCTGTAACTCTGTGAATTTTGGTCGTAGAAGGACGAATTTTTTTTAATTGTGCATGAAATCGCATAAAGAAAAATTTTCTAAATATAACCGATAGGACCGGGGGACCGTATAAAAATTTAAATTTCTTAATTTTTATGGAAATTGATTTATTGACTTTGATTGTTTCTCATATAATAGATTATATAATTTAAAGCATTTTTGCAACTGGAACTATGTGTCTCTGACTAACGGTTTAGGAAATAGCCATTGGACAGCGTTAGCACTGGACACCCTGTATATAAATAACAAAGTGCATGGGGGAATCGATGCATATTTACGGCAGTTCAAATAGACAAACGGGGTCTCAAACCGAATTTATAGCTATTTTTCAATTTCTTTTGACAGTGTTAATAATCACCTTACCTAATTTTCTGTCATTTACTAAACGAATTGAAAAACAAGCATTTTATACCCGGGATCATCATCGCCAGAAAGAAGCAACTGCTCATCAACTTTTTTTTTTTTTTTTCCCCCTCCCCGCACGCCAGTGTTTGTTTTCTATAACATCACTTCCTTTCAACGAATGCCGCCCGTCGTATGTGCGGGGAAGTTCCGTAATTGCAAAACCTTTCTAGTACGCCTACTAAATAATAATAATAATACATAAAGAAAGGACTGGAGGCAAAATAACAGCCAGCTTATGGCCGTTTGACGATGGTTTTGTGACACCAGAATTTCTTCGACATTCTTCTACTTTTTCACCATGGTAAGCTACTTTAGAATTTTGATCAAGTTTTGATGAATGATGATTAGTCAAAAATCCTTTGTTCAGGTTGGAGTTGATATTTCAGAAAATTCGATTTTGGGATGAGATTATTGGGCTTAATGCATAATTTAACGATAGCAGTCAGTAATGCTTTTGCCAATTTGAAACAGGTACACTGTCAAGGAGAAGGTGACTGTTGGGGGGGGGGGGCTAAGCCCTCTTAAAGTTTCAGTCTTTAAAATTTCCCGATAGAACAATCCCGATAGAAATCTTCCGAAATAAACGCTTTTCCACCAGAATTTTTTAATTATTATTTTTTTTTCTGATCACAGTCTGTGGATAATTTTAAAGTTTTATTGTTATTTATGTTGTTTACATACACAAATGCAATGTACAGAATTGTACAGTCTTTAAAATATAATGATTGAACAAGAAATCTTCCGAAGCGAACGTTTTCCCACCAGAATTTTTAAAATTTATTTATATTTTTTTCTGATCGCTGTCTGTGGATAATTTTAACGTTGTATTGTTATTTATGTTGTTTACGTACACAAATGCAATGTACATAAATGCATGAAGTGGTTATTTTTGTATTATTTTCACTCAATGATAGATGACTGCAACGTTTTTTTTTCTTTTTCCCCTTTCTTTTACTGTCAAACTGTAGTAATTTGCGAGATGATTTGAGAAAATTGTTCGTGAGATAATACACTTGAGGCAGCATTCTATAAGCACGTTCATGTTACATTCTTCCAGAAATACGCATACTAGCATTTTAAGCCCATTCATATTACATTCTTCCAGATATAAGCATATAATGCTGAACAATTTAGCTTTCATGTAAAATATAGCGTGTATGTATATTTAACTATTCAAGTAGGATCTACTTGAATCAGATTTTAATGTTTTAAATTTATAACAGTAGCCTTCAAATTATTGCTGTTTAACAATCATTCAGTACTAAACTCAATAACTTCAAATTAATAGTAATATAAAGGAAAAATTATACAAGAAAAAATCCCCATGAAAGACAGTAATAGCGGAAAAAACACTCAAATTACTGGTGTTAAACGATAAAGTAAATAAAAAACTTTGTAAAAAACACACATAAGGAGTTATAGGTAAAACTTCTTATGTGTGTTTTTTACAAAGTTTTTTATTTACTTTAAAGACAGTAATACTTCGACTTACGCTATCCCGACTTACGTGAATTCCATGTTACGCGATTTTCCAATTTCGTTGATTCGTCTTTTGTCTGCTTGCGAAATAACTTCGGTATACGATTTTAATAGAATATACATATATTTTAGATTTTATAGAAATTTAAAATTTTAGTAGAAATTAACATTTTATTAATTTTTTTTTCTAAAGTATCGTTTTCTTCAGTCTCCGGCCCAATTGAAAATAATCTGTATTTACATATTTGTATGCAAAGTTATACGCCGACTTATGCGAATTCGACTTACGTGGTTATTGCTCTATCTCACCTATCGCGTAAATTCTGGATATTACTGTATTTTAAAAACATATTTTTGTGTAAGTTCTATTGTCTGAGGGTCTGCGTGTTCGCTAAAGGCAGGAAGACCGCTCGTCTGATCTGAACCAAGTATGTCACTCTGACAATAAGAGACAGGTGATACTGGAAAAAAAAAAAAAAAGATTATTATTATTATTAGTTGTTTCATGTTTTGTCTCTTTTAGGACCATATTTTACGTATTTTATGTTCTATGTTATGTTATGTTGTTTTAAGTTTAAACTCTTTTATCATCCGGAAGTACATATAATGTTTTTTTTTAATGAGCTTTGTTAATAAGCGTACTTAAATTTGATATTTAAAAAATATTTTTTTTTTAATGTCCCCGATAATTCTGTCACACGAATGCAAAATTATTTCTCAACAGATTGTAGAAAAAAAAAACCCTTGATAATCTTACGAAGTGAACATTTCATTCGTTATTAAAAAGGATAATTAAATGCATATATATTAAAAAAGTTGGGCATTTTTTCTTGTCGGGAGAAGTATTGGACAAATAAACCCACGCTAATACATAAAGGAGTAATGACTGTTTTTCAAACTGAAATTAATCTATTATTTCCACATGGATTAAGCGCTTTTTTGGAAGTTTTGTTTCACGAGATCATTTCAAGAACTGCACATATATATGCAGACAAATATTTAAAGATATCGTAGTTACTTTATGTATCATTCTTATTGATTTTTAAAATTATCTTCATTCCCATGTGAAGAACGAGACTATGACAGCTGACTTAGACTAACGGAGTTAATGGAGGATATAAGTTGACAGTTTTTCTTTTTTTTTTCAAGGCAAGTTACGCCTTCTCCGTGCAAAGCCGGTCTATTTAAATACAATTATAGAGCAATTTTAAAGGAAGCACGATTCTTTCCGACTGTTAGTACTAGGGTTAGTTGACCCAAACTTCTAAAGGCGCGTTTACACCAAAGTCTTCCACTAAGTTTGCCACAAGTTGCGGCAATTTGTTGCTTTTTTTTTTTTTTTTTTTTTACAAAATACAGCAACTTTTTCTGTCTTCCACTTGTGACAACTAAAAGTGGAAGATTTGTTGCTGCGCGCTTTGCGCTAGCAACTTGTAGGAAACTAGTAGAGAAGTGTTCCCCCTCCATGCGTCCCAGACGTGACGTCGGGCTCGTGACCTGAGCTCACCACTCAACGGATCGACGTCATCTTCTCGGACATCAGCTATCATGTCATTTCCACTGTACCTATTCCTAGCCTTCAACGAGGGTCTCACCCAATACCTTCGGGGACCTCTTGCACAGTGGCTGGCTATGACACAGGAAGCCGAGGCAATAATTGCGTCTTCTTCGTGTGACATCTTTGACACTACTGCCTAATTCTTGACACTACCGCCTTCCTCGCCAATTCTTTGGCAACAAGTTTACCACTTGTTGCTCTGAATTTGAGAAGAGCAACTTTTAGTTTTCTACAAAAAATCTTCCACTTATTGCTCTAACTTGAGAAGAGCAACTTTTAGTTTTCTACAAACAATGTTTTGTCTACTTTCAGTTATCAACTTTGGTGTAAATGCGCCTTCAGGCTGCTTTGAACGGTTGAGCAGCGCAAGCTATGTCTCTCACAAGGGCACAAATATAATGAAGGGTGCTTGCTCTCTCACACTATACGCTGAGAGAGACATGGCAACTTCTTGAAAATGTCCCAAACCTAATAAATGAAATTTTAATTTAAATTGAAGCAAGGAAGATAAATCATGCCGAATGCGTCGATTATAATGCACTTACCCACCCAACACGGGAATATATAAACAATTAAATGCGAATAATTGACCTGTCTGCATTCTTTGTCACAAAAATACAACGAAACAGATTCCGTTTCTTTGCTTATTCTTGCTTTCGGGATTTAGGAGGCTGCGATGCATTCAATTCACGGTTTTAAATGCAATTTGCGATGTTAAAAGATAGCCATTAGGGCGATCCCTTTACTTTTATTTGCTATTTCAGGCATGTCATTGGTGCCGATACAGGGGGGTGCAGGGTCTAGGGGGACGTCACGTATACTTTTTGCATTCCTACCCGATGCTAAAAATCTCCTCAAAGATAAAAAATGAGAATGATTGTCTCTTGAAAAAAAATTAAATTTCTGTATATGCCTCAAAAGCTTACTTAAAAAAGGTGCTTTACAAAATTTTGACAGGCCAAGCTCATAAGGTTCGCCATCACTGGTATAGACTGTTTCGTAATGAATGACTGTTGCTCAATGAATGACTGTAGAATGTTTGTTTTAGGAATGATGCTCTCCCATACAGCACAGCAAATTTGCATCAAACTTGCAGTAAGCTTGATTTATCAAGGCAATAAACTTGCATTAAGCTTGACATAGCAAGCTTGATTCAAACTTACTACACTCTAAAAATTTTTCCTAAATACATGGGCGCCGGACTCGCCCCATATACTTTATTTTTCCAAGCATTTTCCCCTCTACGCTGAAACCTAAAGTTATTTTAATCTGCTTCCGTCTAACGTCTGCGACTGGGATCGATCTCGGGACCTAAGGTGTGCGAAGCAAGTGTCCTAACCACCAAAAAAATCCGACTTTGACTAAGTTTAAAGTGACTGTTATGGTTGTCACGCCATTTTTTTGGCGAGATTGATCAGTATTGCCCATGCCGATCTACATCTTTTATTTTTCCATGGGATGAATCAAAATTAAAATAATGTTATATGCGATTTATAGACTTTACTACTAGGGAAATAAGCATAATATAAACTTAAAAGCAATACACGTTTTAAAACTTTCAGTATCGCAACACTCATGTTGGGCAATATTGGCCAAAATCGAGACAAACGACTGATTTTGAAATCAATTTTGTTGTAGTATATTTGTATTTTATTTTGAAGAATTTCAATATTTGGAAATATAGAATCTTTTTTTTTAAATTCTATGGTCAAGTAGATTTATGACTGATGATAAATTATTTGTTATGTGGTTTTCCAAATCAAGCAGTAATCAAGTTGTATTCAAGCTTGACAGTTCAAATGAATTAAACTTGGCGGGAAAATATTTGCTGTCTCTTTTTCTTTCTTTTTTTTGTAATCTTCAAGCTTGCTGCAAGCTTAAAATGAATTGAACTGTCAAGCTTGTATTAATACGTCAAATTCAAAGAAATGTCAAGCTTGATTTAAGCTTATGTGCTGTCTGGGCTACCAATGGGTCGTTTGGACCTTTCATTTCTTGTTTCCAATGGTGACGATATATTTCCCAATTTGTAAATTGCACTGAAAATTCTCCTTATAGTTTCAGTGTCTATTCAAAACAACATTTGCATACAATTGCAATAAAGCTGCAATTGCAAATGGGACAAGATCGTCTTAGTGATCCTGCAGTTCTTAGCAGAAGAAAATGAGCTTTGATGACATCATTGATCAATCTGCAGTCTAACACGCCTGGAAAATTAATTAATTGTTAAGGCCTCTTAGCAACTTTATGGTAAAATTCAAATTGTACTAAAGTAGGATGTTTTTTCTTAGCTTTTGGCATCCGTTTACGGGTTGCAGCTTACAATATTAGGTAAATGTTTATTTCCGATTTTGGTTAGACCACGGAAGGAGAAACTTCTAAAAATGAAAATTAATTAGTTGCAGAGGGGGGGGGGGGACGTAATTGCTCTGCAAAATTGACCCACCAAAATGTCCTGGTACGCTACCGGGGCAAGTGGGGACCGAGCTTCTCCCCCAACTGTGAGTATAATAAGCATTAATATAACATATTGAGCTTCTTTTATATTATATCGATACTAAATTGTTTGAAATACCCAGATGTACTCAATTCCCTCTAAAAGAACTCATACGGAAGCCCATGAGCCACGAAAGTTCGAATACTACAGTAGTGTTGGAAATTGTTCCATATTTATAATTTCTTCAATTTGCCTGGTATTAATTTAAAATGTAGTTTTTTCAAAGAATACTCTTTGATACAACTACTGCATGCCTACAACTCAGGATGCCTTTTAAAAAAATATTTAATAATAAATACTTATTCATTTTGAATAATAAATAAATTCTTCGAAATAAGTTGCATTGCTTATAATTCATCTGTATTATTATAAAATGTTAAGCTTTTAATACATTTTTTTATTCAAATGTTAACTGTTTTTTTCCTACTTTAAACATTTAAAAAAGCGATTAAAAATAACTATTTTTCCATTTAAAGAACGATTATTATGTCAATTTATTTTAAATCAACATTTGTAATAAAATGGTATATGCGGAGGATGAATATCTCATTCGCTAAAAGCAAGTAAAAAGAAAATGAACCGCTAAAGAAAACACTTAGAAAAGTTTCTCCCTCCATTATTCGTGATTTATTTTCTTTTTAACGTTAAAAGATTGCGTTATTATTTCAAAGCAATTATTTTTTCCCAACGCATGTGCACGTATTTGAGCGGTATTTTTCCGCGGAAAGTGTTCTGTTAATAATTTTGTTTTCTTGCTAAACAAATATCAGAAATGCTTTCTATTTAAACCATTCTGCATTTCATGATTATGAAATATTTTTTAAAAAGCTGCAAATAAATGCAATGATAGTTTGATGAACGTATTCAGCATGCCTTTTTTTAAAAAAAATATTTAACTGTCATAATGAGTCCAATATTCAATAAATAATATTTCATAACTATCATCACCTGCTTTTTGCCGTTTCGAATGAAATGTTCGTATGCATGCAAAATCAATTAAAGGCAGAAGAGCAATTACCGGAAATCGTGTACTTGCACAACTTTATACATCATACAAAGCACACTTTATATATTCTTTTTTTTTAAATGAGGATTTTATTATACGACATGAATGGTATATTGCATAAACATACATGACCACGGACGTTTATAAGGGGAGAGTTTAGGGGTCTGGAGACTTCCCTTAGTCCATGCGAAAACGCTAATTTTGGCGGCATATTCTCCTTTTGCATTCGTGCCCCAAAGTAGTAAAAGGTAACAGGATTTTTAAATTTCATATTAATTTTATAGACTTTATAATTTAATGAGTAATAAATAAAATGTATCATAAAGACTAAAAATTTGTAACGCTTAAAATTTAATATCCATCAAAATTTATTGTAAGAATGGTCCCCCTCCCCAGTTGGACACTCCCATGTAAAAGCTATAGCTACGCCCGTGTACATGAGTAATAAGCGATGAGACGTGCTCAGCCCGATTGTGTTCGGGCCTGGGCTCGTGAGAAATTTCTACTTTATTGAACATACTTCTTGTAAACAGATTTTGAAAAGATTCATGGCAGAAATAAACTAATTATTATATTTGATAAACTTGAATATAAAGAATCAGAAAGTGCATTACGAGTTTGCTATTATATTTGTCTTCAATTTGCGCAAACGGCAAAATTTATGATATTCTGTAAATGAAGTAATTGACTTTTATTTATCTATTAGCTGAAATTTCGGGCTCGGGCTCCGACTTAACTAATATCGCTCTGGCTCAAATTAAAAGTAATCGGGCTCGGGCTTTAAAAAATGAGCCCGAACTCATCTTGAATGAGCATGTTAATATTATATATTTTTTATTTGGGGATTGCAATCCCGAAAACCGGGTCCGGTAATTCTGCGTCTACTGGATACGGAAAATATTAAAAAAGGAAAGGACTGCATATGAAAATGAAAGAGTTCAAGGACAATACTTGTCTGGTATTCATGAATATTTGTTGACAATAAAACCGACAAGTGCAGAAGTTGAAAGGGCCTTTACAGCCGCAGGCTGTATTTGCAACTCTCTAAGAAGTCGATTGGCAGATGACACGATTAACACTATTTGTTTACGACGATCCTTTTAAAAAAAAACCAAACTTGATTCTTTTATAATCCATATACTCTAAATTATTATTTAAAGAAAATCTCTTGAAATACTCGATACTCGATAGTGTGATAATTGCACCATTGATTAAACGGATCTATGATAACTGTCATCATTATTATAAGACTACTTAGCGTTAAGACTACGTTAGATTTAGGTAATATAAGAAACTTACAAAATGTAATGCAAGTTGCAAGATAATTTTCATTGATATCATTTGTAAACTGTATTAAGACTGAACTTATAAACCACTATATTAAATATTATAAATATAAATAAAATTACGAATATAGTATTTATAATTAAATATAATTATAAGAATATTATTACGTAGTACATAATAAAGTTAATACTATTTCATTGCTATCCATTGCTTTATTTTGATTAAAAATAAATTTTTCCTATTATATTATACCTGATAATAATAAAAATAATATTATTATGTATGATCTAGGTTATTATACATAATAACCTTGATCTAGTCTTGTATTATATAAAGATCAAAATTTAACTAGTTATTCTAGATACTAGAATTTCATTGTTCATTTTATTCGTAATTGTTGCTTAATTATAAGAGTTGATAATAAGTTAATTTTCTAAGAAATAAACGGCCTTCTTTTAATAAACTTTATGATGCACTCACTTAACATCTTTTATACAGTTAATTTTGGAACGAAAGAGAAATTGTTTTGATGTAGCCAATCCAACAGGATCCGGTCCGGATCCTACCGGGATGAAATTGGTGCCGGATTGCAATCTCTATCCACATTATTTATCCATGTCAAACGTTTTAAACGATTTTTCCAGCACTTCCCAATGTTTAATTGAGATGAAATTTTGCATACTGTTGTATCTTTGATAACAGTACATAAATCAATTGCATATATAAATATACGTTTTAATTTAGGCTAATAACTATAGATTTATTCGAGCCCCTGACAAATGGATGCGTACTTATCATGGATACATTTGCTGTCGGAGACGCGAATATTGGCGATGCTATCCGACACAATAAATTCAAAAATTTTCAAGATTCTAGCGAAATAGTAGAAAAATCTAGCAATCGATGAAACAGGAGTGTACGAACCCCTGCCAAAAGGCGATAACCAAAAAAAGATTTAAGAGCTAAATGCAACTCGAAGGGAAATATGTTGAGATGAGACGGGCTCAGCCCGAGTCCGGGTCCGAACCGGGCTCGGGACCTGAAATTCAAGATTGTGTTCGGTCTCGGGCTCGTGAGAAATTCCTCCTTTATTGAACATACTCCTTGCAAACAGATTTTAAAAAATGTTTCATGGGAGAAATAAATTATTTATTATTATTTGATAAACTTGAATATAAAGAAAGTGCATTAAAAGTTTGCTATTATATTTGTCTTTAATTTGCACGAACGACAAAATTTATTATATTTTGTCAATGAAGTAACTGACTTTTATTTATCCATTAGCTGAAATTTCGGGCTGGGGCTCAGACTGAATAATATCGCTTGAGCTCGGGCTTTAAAAAATGAGCCCGAATTCATTTCTAGAAATGTGTAGCAAATATTCAGATTCATGGCTTCTTAGTAAAAGTACTTGATGTCAAGTTAGTTATAGCTTGTGAAATTGACGTCATTTTGATATCAGGACTTTGCTTAGGGGGATTCAATTATTTAACATGCTGCGATGAAAAAATTACATCATACGTGAGATAATTTTGTGATTCGTGTAAGGATTGTTCGCATTTTGCTCCATTGTGCGATTTAAAGAATAGGAATTAGAAGAACTACTGCGAATAATATTTACATGAAAGAGTGTTTTTTAAAAAGTTCTTTTTATTAAATCAAATTTGGCTGGTTTTAAAAATCAAGTTTCTGTAGCTTTCCTTCGATTAGCTGACTTCGCTATCGTCACCGAATTACTGTGTGAACGTGATTTAATGTAGATAAAATTAGTACGAGTTTATAAAGTGTGTCCCATAATGACGGGGATAAACTTTACGGGGAGGTAGGACACATATTATTGAGGAATCAGAATCCCATGACAATGTGGTGACGAAAACAAAGTGAAATCGCGATTACTATTCGAATCTTTGAATAGTGAAATCGCAATGACTGTTCTAATAGTGAAACTGCGAATACTATTTGAATAGTAACAATGTCGAATATTCACTATCCGATTAATCGAGTATTGATTTTATTCGAGTAGCATTAATCGATTATGGAAATCATTCGAATGGCCCATCACTAGTGTCCTGTACCTCACCTTTAAGTTTGTCCTAATCATTATGGGTGGGACACCTTCTGCAGCGAAAAATTAAGATCTGTCAGTTTATGGTTGTTTTAACTGTACTGCTCCTAACGAGGAAGTAAACACATTTTACTGTTAGAAGCTGTAAGGATTTTGTTTGCGACTCCGATAACATTTTTCTGGCAAAACGAGTTCACCAAGCGGAACCTCGCACTACCTCTTCTGATTCATTGGACGAATGTCTGATGATACAGACACGGAATAATATTCTTATGGCATGGAAATAATATTGACGTAACCGGCCGTCTTTCTTCCTTTTTCGCTTTCAAGCTATTTTCTTTTTTATGGACGTTATTATGTGAGTAGATTAGCGAATGATGTAGCGTTTATCGTCAAAGGAAATGTGGCGTTGCTTCGTGCATGATATAAAACGTGGGCGTCAAATTACAATAAGTTGTGTGTAAGCGAAATTTACCAGAAAAATATTTCTGGAGTTAAAATGTGTTGAAATACTTTTACCTAGCATATTTAAGAACCAAAAACAAGAAAAAAAACTTTCAGCTTGAAAAATTCGAAAATTAGATCGATGATGGTATGTGTCTATTAATGTATTCAATTAAGTTTTAATAGTTTAAATTAATGTATTATTAAAAAAAACAGTATACGCAAATAGATTTCAAAATTCATTCTTTATGTTCTTTAAATTAATATGCTCTGTGACGCATTAGCGGAAGCTCAATAGGTTTTTCTCGAACTAGATTCCCGCCAAAAGGGTTCCTTTTACGATTCGTATCCCTGCTCGCTCAAGCCTCATCAACGGTGCAAATTTCACTAACCAAGTTATGACCAATCAGCGCATACTAATGTCATGGAAAGTAAAGAACCTTATTCTTATTCTAGTTTCTTATGATATTAAACGTTTTTCCAAAGGCATTTTTTATCACATTATTATTTGGTGTTGTGGAAGGAAAAACCCTTGCTTCACGCTCCTTACTCACCAAATTTCGCTGCATGCGACTTCCTTTTGTTGTCTTGAAAGTGCTTTCCCACTTAAAAACAGGTGAAGAAGAAATAAAAACAAAGAAGCTCGAAAAATGCTTGAAAATGATCAATATTTATAGAAAACAGCTCATCGTGAGACTTAACTGGGAGGGGATAAGTACTACGACGACTACACACAGCGCAGTGTTATTATTATTATTATTATTATTATTATTATTATCATTATATTTTTCTTTTTTTTGTGGGATATACAACTCTATGTATGAATTGGTCATTTGTAAAACCACTTAAGTCGGAATCCTTCAAGCATCAGTAAAAACTGTACAACATACAAATCCACAGATTTTCAGTTACTTGTTTGATTTCATGATAAAGATTAGGCTTATGTGTGTAAGAAGCATGTATAATTTTTATGTTATTGACATCTATATATATATAGTAAAAAAAAAAAACCAAACCCATTAAAAACCGTATTTTATCAAGTTTGAGAAAATCATGAACTTTGAGTAGTTTTTGGAAGGGATGATTCATGTGCATTATTTGTATGAATGGATAATTGTAAATTGGTAAACATTTAAAATACAAAGTGAACGCCAGGTTTGACATTGGAAAAGGAATTGGAATGCACTTAAATGTTATTTCCCTATATAGCAAAAGTAAAAGATACATTATTCATGACTTACAAATAATAATGCAGAAGCCCGTGCAGGCAGTGCCGCAACTAGAGCTTACGCCACACGGGGCAAACCTTAATTTCGCCTCCCCCCTGCCCCCATTCCCAAAGCAATGCGCTAGGGGAAAACCTCAATCATAGCCCCGTTTTATTTCAGTTTTGGCGCCCACTTCATCGCGGTGCTCGGGGCACGTGCCTCGTTACCCCTCCTCTATTTGCGTGCCTGCATGCAAGCGCATATAAAGATTATGTAATTTTTTGAATTAGTGATAATTTTCTGAAAACCAGTCTTAAAATAGACTCTATCTTACTCAATTCAAGGTAATATTTGATTGCTAGTAACCATGAAAAGCATATGCAAAAGGACGGCTGAAATTTTTGTAGACCTGTTTGAGATAGCATGCTAGCAGTGAGGAACTTTGTTATAAAAGAAATATTCCATAAAAATCACAATGTATCTTTATTCTCGTCATTATGAGTTATTGTCTGAAAATATATACAGGGCTGTGGCGTAATGAGAAATTTTTCATAAGGGGGAGGGCGAGGGGTTACGACTACTGAGTCTTATACAGGGCGATTGATTCACTACTAGATTGACAAACTTGCAGGTGGTGTAGGGGGTACAGAGACGATTCAGAATCACATGCCAATGGGGAGTCGAAAACGTCGTCTTCAGATATCTGTTAATAATCACTTTGGAAGAAGTGTTCAAGTGATAGTAAACTTTTCGACCATGGTTTTTTCAAAAAGTAATCCCTCTTTCACCGATTGCACTTGATAAAACTTGTTATTTCAGAATTATTCCTTTCATTACGTTTATGAAATTGTCTGAGGAAAGCCCATTGTTCATGTAACTTGGTAAAGAAATTAGAACTACACACTTGACGACTTCTTCCAAAGTGATTATTAACTCTTTAAGGCGCACCCTTTCCCAATGCTGAAAAAAAGGCAGCCGTTGCTATCGCTCGACTTAACTACCAGCAAGATGGCGGACGATCGAAACGTTCATCCCGTGCCACAGATCTAGAGACCCTTTTTGACGCAGCTGGCTGTGCGGCACAGCCAGCTGCGTCAAAAAGGGTCTCTAGATCTGTGGCACGGGATGAACGTTTCGATCGTCCGCCATCTTGCTGGTAGTTAAGTCGAGCGATAGCAACGGCTGCCTTTTTTCAGCATTGGGCAATCTATCCAGCTGTTTTCGCATTCTTCCATTTTTTCAGCAGATGTCAGTGTTGTTAAAAATAATCGTGATAATTTTTTTACGGGAAATGACAAGTATAAAGGATTCTCGTAGAGCTATGTCACCCGCAACTATTTTTATAGAAATCAGATCTATTCTTCGTGACTGGCAACAGTCAAAACGTCAGAGTTTGTGTTCCCAGAGCGGGAACACTGCGCATTAAAGGGTTAACAGGTACATGAAGACGACGTTTGTGACTTCGCATTGCTATGTGATTCTGAAATCGTGTCTGTACCCCCTACACCCCTTGCAAGTCTGGTAGCGAATCATCCTGTATATGTATATTCAGTAGACACCGGTTATAATGTACTCTCACGGGGCTTGAAAAAGGAGTACGTTATAAGCAGTACCGCCGGTAAGATTCAATATTACACAAAAAAGAAAGTGGGCTCATAATTTCATTGTAATATGTGTTTTAAACAGGCCTGATTTTTTAAAATTTAAATTAACCAGAGAAAATTCTTCATTACTTACAATTTTTATTGAGATAAATAATCTGAAATTTTCTTTTGTTTTAAATGGGCAGATGCTACTTTAAAAATACCGTTTGGATATCCATAATAGACTTGTAGAGCCTCTGCACCATCACTGCGGCATTCAAAAAATCGTGATAATGTTTTTGCAGCATTTAATGCGTCGGGTATGCTTGGTATAGGCTCCTCTGTTTCTTCTTCATTATCATCAGAATCATTATAGATAGGGCTTTTCAGGGGGCATTTACATTGATGAATGACAAATAAAAAACATGGTATTGTTCTTAGCCCTACCTAGCAGGCGAAAAAGATAAAATATCATTCATACACAATTCATCTCGCTACAGAATCTGAAAACTGTCAGCGAGTGTTTTTGAAGGTACCGAAATTTCTGAGAACAAGGAAATAAAATTCTTAAGAAAAGCAAAATTTTATTTTTGGCGTTGGTATAAAAAGTACATTATAGCCGAATTATGAACTTTTGTTAAGTACGTTTTAACCGAAGTTCAATAACATTATAAATATAGGACTTCGATCGGGACCTAGCTTCTAGGTACGTTATAACTGATAGTACGTTATATCCAAGGTCCGGTATAACCGGTGCGCACTGTATATGCTGTGTGTGTGAAGAATACATTTTGTGTGTCAAAATTTCTCAATGTGAGGTGGTGGTTATAACCCTCCTACCAACCCCCGTTGCTACGCCACTGATACAAGGTGATTATAAAAATTATCCTAATAAATGAAGCTCTAGTGGCCTGGCAACCAATCAAAAAGGAAATTTCTATACCATTAAAATCTGTGCGCGTCTGTCTGTCTGTGTGTCTGTGTGTAGCATCATCTCCACCTAAACGGCTGGGAGTTGAGTTTCGAACGAGGTATCCACGAATTCGGAAAATTTCGACAAAGAACCTCCGCTAATTTAAATTTCGAAATTCGAATTAGTTTAGGAGATATTGATAAAAAACTCCATCAAAACCGCTAATTTTTGATCTCCGCAATTCCGCAATTGTAACCCATGTAGTCAAAAAAGTGAGAAATAGGCATCGAGGTTGCCATGTTTGGCTATTTTATTAAATTATTTAGACTCCTGCAGTAAAAATAAAAGAATAATGATTTTTTTTCTGTTTAGATTATTTAAAAAGTTATTTTTTTATTAAAATATTGCGTTCATGTGAAATCAGAGCAGGAATTCAATGTTTTTTATGTGTAAAAGAATAAGGGATTGAGAGATTTCCGAGACTAATATGTATATTTTTTAATTTGGCGGGGGAAAAAAATGGCTCATTTGGCGATTTTGAGAAAGTAGTAGGTTCTACCGTTTTGGGCTTGGCGCAAATTACTGAAAGCGTAACGAAATAGTATTTTTAATAACAAGTATAAGCTTTACGGCGCTATATCGATTTTTCATACAGAAATAATGCAGTTATTAAGGCGATTTTAAAAGATCTATAGAATTTTCACCAAATTAAGTAAACTGATTTAAGTTAGAGGAATTCCGCCAAATTTCAGAAAATTGAAATTCTCGCATTTTGTACATGGTAGTTAACGGTGATTAACCCATTTATGCCTAGTGTCCCTTTTTTGGGACGGCATTTTCGCTATTAGTCGAAAACGTTATTTATTTTTCCTAGTCTTTATTCATGAGTATTGAGCCTCAACTCTACAAAATATTTTAACTTGACCCAGTAGGATGTTGATATTTCGATTTTTATGCATAATGATTTTAAAAGAAATTATCCCTTGTTCAAGAAGTTGACATCAGAAATTGATCTATTATTTCTGTTATCAGTAAAAATCGATGAAAGTCGCAAAAATATCCAGGCACAAATGGGTTAAAACCCGTTATAGGTAATAATAATTTAAATAACTGCTACTTATCAATAATATGCCTGCATTAAATTTTGGCGATGGAACCATATAAATGATAGATAACTATTTCCCATTTTGATTGCTGTTAAATCAATGCTTCTAATGATTCCCTGAAAACAAAAAACTCTCGCAAAATGGTGTATGTTGGCATTTTGGCGATCGAAGTAATGTGTAATAAATAATTGATTTTTATTTGTTAAAGCAGCGCTTCGGAAGTTTCTTTTACTAGAAGCTGCTAGAAAGGCGTAATTAATACTGTCTAATATATTTTTTGTTTTACGAATTGAAATGTATGTTGATTCCTACTTTAGTACATTTCTTAGCAAAGTTGGCGAAAAATATTCAAATGTAGTGCAACTCTTTGCGTATTATTAATTCCATTTCACAAATGAGATGAGCCGATGTCACTAGCGTATGCATAGATTTTTTTTTTTTTTTTTAATTCCTACAGAGTACTGCGTATTGCCTTTAGTGTCAAGTTTAATTTGTGGTTTGGGCCATTTGCCATCGACTGGCGGCGTTAACTTCGCCAATATGGCAGTTCTCGCGAAGTAAACATGAATAACTCATTTTATGTTCTATTTTCCGTAGCAACGGAATCCATTGTTGCCACTTAAGTTGTTAAATTTAACACAATTAAGTGAAACCACTCATTTCTACAGCTTTTAAGACTCGAAAAAGGGAAAACGCATCAAACGTGAAACAAATAGAACTGAACAGACTTGCGCTTTAAAAATAATCGAAGTTTTCATGCAATTCTACATATCTTTAATTTTATTTCCTTCGCGTGTGGATGACATTTTTTGCGTCATTTTTGTTGTTTTGCTTGCAGATTATCCGGAGCAGCACATAACCTCTAATGTATTTGCTTCTCCGGACATAAGCAAGAGCGTATGTCCGGCGCGTATTTGTGTAACCCCACTGTGTTAATCAGAATTTTCTGGTGTCAGATTTTTTAGACCATTTTTTTACAGCGGAGATTCCGATCCTGAAGTATATTGATCACTGATAAATGAAAAAAAAAGATCAATTATATGTAAGCAGGAGTAGCCAAAAATTTTTCATGGGAATGTTACGGGAGTGAAGAATATACATTTTGTATGGCAAAAAACTCCGCATGGGGGGTTGTGACCCTCTATCTCCTCCTTGGCTACGCCACTGTACGCGAGCATCAGTTGTCACGTCATGAAAAACCGTCGTAGGTGGCAAACTCCGAAGTTGTTCTGAGAGTTATACAAAATTTAAAATTTTTCTTTTAGTAAATTTTACTTTTGATGCAGTTCGAATATTTGGTTTTAATACATTTCGGCTACCAAGATAAGATGAAATATTACTAAATACGGCAACCTAGCATTTTCTTAACTACTGAATTTGACACTATGCAACTTCAGTAGATTCCCTATAACACGGTAGATACGTTCCGTGTTATAGGAATCCGTGTTGTACGGGTCCTGCGCTATACTACACCTGGAGTGCGGACTGCGCGGTATAATCGCGGCAAAACTTATTTGCGCTCCGTAAAAATGCAAAGATGTTTGGTGTTGCCATTCAAAAGGAATGTTAATTACAGGAGCTAAGGCGTCATAATATCAGATCATATGTCTCATTTCATCGTGCTGTACGAGTCTCTTTTAACGTGTTACACGAAAACGATCGTGATGTTTTCGTCGTGTTCTAAGAATTCGTGTTGTAGACCGATGTTCTAAAGGGGTCAACTGTAATCTGTAAAAAGTGAAAAATGAAATTAGTTATTTATTTATTGCAAATTGACAGTGAGATAAACGTCACTTTTATGTAACAAGTGTGATACTGCATTAAGAGTTCAATAAGGGTAATAAGCTTTTTCTCAGAAGTTACATCACGAAGAGGACCGGAGCAGGGTGCATTTTTGGCTTTTAAACGTAAATGATGCATCCATTGTTTCATGCAGGTTTTTTAATTTAGGTAAAATTTAATAAAGTCGTGTGTAACATAACTGCCCTAATGCATTGTCCACGCTTTGAAAAATGCAAGATAAAATTATTGTCAACATCATGTAATGCTATTTATGTGGTATATACTGTATATATTAATGCTATAAATTAAACCTCACAAAGAGAATTATATGATGTAGAAATCGGGCATTTTTCGAAAGAGAAAATAGTTTTGTCTGCATACCCTAAAGTTCTTTCTTTTTTGATCACCAGTCACATTGACGTAGTTTTTGTGTCATGTTGCAATCGTCTAAAATTTGCACTCATGACGTCACCTTTTAGTCACGATTCAAGTATGTTTTCACGTTTTGAGATTCCGAATTACTGGGTTTAATTCGAATTATATATGTTTAAGGAATATATGCGTTTCCCACCGTGCGGAGAACGGGTACGCAGCTAGTTAAATATTAAAATCTGAAGGTATGGGCTCGAGATTGAGTATTTAAAACAATAGAGCTCTCACCGTTAAGGTTACAGAAAAAAATTTGGAAAAATTCCAAAGCCAACACATTTTGTTTTAACGCGAAACGCCATTTAAATCAGTGTTCCCCAACCTTTTTATCGCCGTGGACCGGTCAACATTTAATAATTTAACCGTGGAGCCCCGGGGGGGGGGACGGACGGTGACTGTTTGTATTTTAGATTGTTTTGATTTAATTATTTTAATTTATTTTAATTTATTTAAACATGCCTTCAAAAAAAAAATATGGCTACACAAAAAATGAATATAAAGTGATTTAACATTTAAATTGACTAGAACGCTAAATCTATGAGAAACGTGATCTTGTTTCTTTGCAACGAGTCGCTTCCATCTGTGGGTAAGAGGAGACAATCACACTGGAAGCGTAGTGTGTTGGAACATGTATTCGGATTTGTGTGCTTATGCACGAGGAACCGCTTATAAATCCACGTCAGAGAAAGGACAAACACAAGGGGGGAGATGCCTTGGGGGAGGACTTTTCTGGGTATCTAGCGCGTATTCACGTTACATCTGGAGGAAACTACCCAAAACTCCAGACCGCTACACCGACGGCCCCGCGAGAGGACAGAACCCTGTTCCTCCACTTGAGCCATCTCTCAATGTCAGTGGCTTTAACCACTGTGCTACACATTGGTCCTTGAAGTGTATTTATTGCTCATGTCCGGTTAATTCCGTTGTTTTGTTTCGATTGCTGCCACTAAAGAAAACTCCGCTTTACACAGATAGGTTGTTAGAAATAGCAATAGGGATTTAGTAAGTGTTGTGGTGGCAATCTCAGGGTATTTCGTCAAGACTTGAATACAGAATACTGGTAGAGTTGCTGTCTCCAATGTAGTTTTAGGGAAAGCACATTTATTCTCAATTTTATGATAGCAATTTGAATTCATAATCGTGAAATGTTTAATCTCTTTTTATACTTATAAAAATGTCCGTTTGTTTGTGTGTATATCGACGGCATTACGACAAACAGCTAGGCTACACGTAGAAATGCTACATTTGCTACACAGGAAGTTCTAAACATGAAGTTATGCACCTCGAAGCGATTTTTTCAAAATTTCAATTAGAATTTGTTTTATTTTATGTTTTATGCGATTTTTCGCATTTTTCTCATCTAATTCGTAATAACGGCGGTAATTACGCTTGCATAAAAACGGCATTCGCATCATCGGATAAAGGAGAAAATTATCTTTTAAAAACATTTTCCGGAATATGTAGCATAATTTGCAGAGTTTTAGGAATTTTTTTACTAAAGAGACTTTTGACAAAATTTTTCGTAAAAAATTTTTAAAACTGTCACTTTTCAAATTCTAATGTTAAATTGTACGAACAATTTTGAATACATATTTTATTGGCAGCATACATTCGCTTTTTAATACATTCTATTTGACTAAGCAATTGTTCTAATGCATGATATTCAGTAGTAAAATAGGATAGCAACTTGAAGTTAGGATAGGAAGTTAGGTAAAAGAACATATTGCTTTGAATGTATGAAAAAAGCATATTTTACATAATTCCTCTCCATGCTAAAGTTATCGCTTTTTTAGGTATTTGAAAACATTTTTTTAAGGAAAAAAATACTGGAAATAAAAGGTTACTAAAAAAGTATTGTTGACATCTTTTTTCTAATGTCTTTTATTGTTAGTAAACACATCTACACACAAAAAGAAAAAAAAAATCTGTCGAAACATTTTGAAAAGCTCGAAATAGTATTTCAATGTCTGTATATTTTTAAGTTTAATAAGTTAAGCTAAAAAGGTTGTTTTGTGAGAAACCTTACTGTGTACGAAAACACTGATAAAGTTGCGTTGTCAGAATATTAGACTTTTAGGGTTTTTCCGTTTTATTTACTTCGGAGAAAGTACGGCTTCAGTTATTTTTGAAAGTTAATTAGAGTGAAGACTTAAAAGAAATATTTTTTCTGGTTACACGATGCACAGTATGATTGACGTAGCGCTAGCGATATCTTTACAATTTCTAATTATGTAGTTTTTTTATGAAAATATAATTAACACTTTTTTATTAACTTCAATACAAAGATATGTATATTTTTAAAACTTTAAATAGTAGATCTAAAACACATTTTTCTAATATTTCATTTTTATCTACAAGCGTCAGATCGTATAAATTAAGGTGTCCAGATGTATCCTTTTAAAAAGAATGGTTCTTTTCTTTCTTTTTTTTCGTGTGTGGGAAGTCTTGCAGTGTTAAAAAATGTGTTTATTTTAAAAAGTTAGAATTCTTTCTTGCTGACAGTTGTGGATCGAGACCTACTTCTGTGGTTGATATAGTCTGAAAATGTTCTATTTTATCCTCAAGAACACAGCATAAGTATTTGAAACATTTCAATATGCAAATTTTTATCAAACTGTACAACTTTGTCTGAAATGCATTTAATGTATGGCTGTGTCTTATTACATAACTGAATCGGCCTGTGTGACTTGCGTAGTCTCTCTGCTACTCTACAATACACTAATGTGTGGATTCTCGAGGAATTGACATCATTATAGTTACGTAATACTTTTAAATTATATGAAGTGATATAAAAAATTAATTGAAACCCACATTTTTCTGTGTTTGGGAAAATTATGACATGCACTCTTGTTTGTAATACGTTTCAATGTATTTGTATATGCTACTGGCCGTGTATGAGATCCGGCATAGTATGTAATGTTTGGGCATTATATACAATGACAAAACCTGGTGGGCATAGTATGAAGCGATCAAACATTTTGCACATTTTGAAGAACGCCAAATGGCAAACCAGCAAAGTATGAAATTACATCTAATATCGTTTCAAATATCAAGTGGTTTTCTCCAGATGTAACGTGGATACGTGTTAAAACCCCTTAGAAAGTCCTCCGACAAAGGCACCCTCATTCTAGGCAGATACCCTCATGCAGGTTTACCTTAATACACATAACAATCAAATATCAAGCAGCAAGATACGTGATTTTTTATTCCTCCGCTCAGGTTTAGAATTTGCCTTACTACATAAATTTTGCATTCGCGATTTGTTCAGATGGGTGAAAATACTGGAATTTTACTTGAATTTTGCTCAAATAAAAATTAGTTTGGGCTGTCCATCTGTCCATAAATGAAGTTACGAATTTTTTCAATATTTTCGACTCCCCCCCCCGTCAGTATGTGTCATGTTTCATCAACCCCCCACCCCCCCCCCCCCCAGGGTTATATGTCACACTAAATTACATAAACATACACTTTTAGTTCAAAGTAGTTCGTTAGAGATCATAAACGTCAAATTTTACTTTTAAACTTCTCTCAAAACGCCATCCAAACTCCTTATTAAAGATATATGCTTTAATGACATTTCCGAAAGTAACTATAATGATTCATTAACTTATTTTGTATGATATAAAATTAGTTATTATTTTACAGTAGTAATAATATAGTAGTAATAATACAGTAGTAATTCTAAAATGTTACTGTTTTCAATTTCTCACTTATATTAATTGAAAACAGTAACATTTTAGAATTCGAAATACAATTTGATGTAGCTATTTTACATTAAATCTTATTTTTTCTTCATGAACACAAAAGCTCTAAAACAGATTGAATTTTAAAAAAGCCCCACTATTTTTTAAATTTCATTTATGACATGAATTAAATGAAAATTTATAAAATTATATACGTGATTATGAAATAGAAAGATAAAACAAAATTTTTTTTAGTTTTATTATTGCCATATTAAAACGATATTAATTGACTATGTCATTCTATTTCTCATCTTTTAAGTATTTCGCCTGGTAACCCTATGTTGAAATTTTTATGTTTGTAACCTATTTATAGAAAAATTCATGTGATGCATATTCTACAGCTTACGAAATATTGTAACAATAGATTAAAGCTGTTGTGAACTATTTATTGTACGTAAAATTATGTCGCTTTTTTATCTCGCATTTTTGGGACAATTTTCAATAAAGGGGGGCGAGAGATAAAATGACATATAGTCATTACTAGATTAGCATCTGCGTGCATCTAAGTCATTAAGTTTGTACAGAAATACCTTATTAAGATTCTCAGGAAAGATTGTGAATGTTTTTAATGTTTTAAAATGAAATTAAAAAGTTTAGGATAACCTTTTTCTTTTGAGTGGGGGTGGGGGGTGGGGATTCCGTTTCAGCGCACCTATTTACCTATATGTCCACATGTGCCCACAGAAGTAGCATGTATATTTGAAAAATAACAAAGTGTCAGTTCTTGATTTTCCCCGTTTTGTGAGGGCTCGAGACTGTGATGAAGATCACATATTTAATAGCAATTGTCATTTGTTTTCAATTTCTTAAATGTAATATATTTTAAATAAAGTATTTTAACTTTAAATTCTCTTCTCATTTTTAACTACATCGCCTTTCAAAATTTTGTATTACGCTTTTTCCCACATGGACAATTTTAGTTAACTGTTTATCTGTCATAACTGTATGCTTAAATTATTCGTTTACCCGTTTCTCTATGTCAATAATAAGTCGGTTGCATTTCTGTAGCTTCCCTAGCTGTTATGAAACACCTTTTTATCATGCAGAGCACTTATACTTAATCAATATGCATGTATTCTTAACGTCTTCCTATATGCGTAAAACACTTTATTTCTTTCTTTACCAAACATAGACTCACATCAGTTAAAATCTTGCCTATCTAATTTTCTATCACACAGGTTTACTGTAATTTGGCTAGTTTTATTTTAAACAGTTGGGTGCCCTGCTCTTTGGTATGTCTTGCCATCTCTCGGTTAACTAAGAATATCCTGCGGTTTTTCGGCGTCTTTAATAATGAACGTATTTTTGACTCTCGTTTGGCGTTCCTTAAATATGCCAAGTTCAACTTTTTCGCCAGCCTCCTTATCATTGTTCGATTGAACAATGATCAGGGGGAATCACACCTTTTTTTGACCACCCTAGCTAAACGTCTTCCAGCCACCATCATCCTGTAACGATGAATCGTTTAAGACTAAAAATGAAAGTTTATTCATCTTTTTACATGGTGTCTTACATCTGTATTGCGAAGTATTCTTGGACTTAATTGCAATTCACTTCAACGATACCACTATACGAAATGGCTCCAAAAAGTAAACATACAAAGTATTTTAAATCAGCCCAACTAATATCATCTTCATAGAGATAGCTGCTTTAGTGATGTTCTTCATGCATGCATTCCCTTTCTTATGCTTAACGTATTTAAAGTTTACAAAGGGTTAATGCGTGAATCGATTTTGAAAAAAGGAGATGAAAGGCCCATTTAGGTTTCTATTAAGACGCAGCATTACAAATTAAACATTTTAATTTATTAAAAGGATACATAAACGAGAGTCCCCTTTGAAAATAAAAAGAAGGGAGACGGCGCGTACTGCTGTTCTTATAGAAAAGTAAATCATACCGTAAATTTATGAACGAAATAATTCTGTCTCGGAAAATTTTTTCTTCATCTCCTCTCGTTATGTTTCGCGTTCTCGTTTCTTGTGTCTCACGTCCATCTCTATATTTAATGTATTCCTTAAATTTACTCTTTAATAAACTCTTTTTAACTTTATTTAAATTTAATAATTCGAATATTTTTGAAAATAATTATTTTTTTCAAAAATTTTAATCTTGGAGCAAAAATATCAAAGCTTTAAAGCAACATTGTGATGCCAAAACGGTTGCGATAGTTCTTTTTTTACAGGAAAAGATAAAAGACACTGTCTATGTAAACAGCCATTATTTGTAGATAACAGAAAAAATAAACGTCTCACAATCAACTCATAGGCAAGTAGTATGTCTATCAGATATTTTTCGAGAGTTGACACTCATTTAAGATTTCATCTTACGTGTTGATTAAAGACCATGTTATTTATATCAGATATCTTAAAAGAAAGAAAAGGCTCATAAGATCAAAAATATACCTCGTGTTAATTCTCAGAGAAAGATAAGAAAATACATCACATTTGAAAAATGCGCCTGAATAGATAAATACTAATAGTACACATGTTTAATGGAGCATTTCTACGATTTTAGCGTCTCAGCGAGCCCCCCCCTTTTTATGTCAGCTTTATGTTCACGTAATATGCTTCAGTGGGAAAAACCCGATTTTTAACATTAAAAAATAAATTGTAAGGTTTTGGATGATGGTGTAATGACTGAATTGGTTACGTAAACCTTCGACTTTCGAGCGGCATTTTTATGTTTTGAAGTGATTAAGGATAATTGATACTGATGTTTCTAATACCCTCTTTCTGGGTTGAATATAATAGAAACATAATAGGAAAACCTGCGCAGAAAGGATGTGCAGTCGGCCTTGTCACTCAGATGATGTCATTGAAACGTCACGTCGAAATATTTTATAAGGTTAAACAGTAGCTATGTAAAATGCCTATTGTTATTAATTTGTGTATGGTTATTAAATGTATAAAAAAGAATTAGCTTTAATTGTTTAAGTTAAATGCTGAAACGTAAAAAATGCAGGAAAAGTTCCTACATATCTCATAAGGGAAAGTAAAATTTCTTCTTATTTTGCATTTCTAATCGTTTACAAATGACTGTGAAAATGACTGTTTTTTTTTTAAATGAAAGTTTCCTGCAGATGACAAGTTTGAAAATACTGTGTAAGAGCCGTTTCATATTAAAATTCACCATCAATTGGAAAATTTCCAGCTGAGGGGAAAAACACTATTTTGATCAACTCAGATTCAGTAAATTCAAAGTAACGTCATTAAAAAGTTTCGAGTTCATATGATAACGTTTAAAATTAGAATGTTAAATAGAATTATTAAATACTTATAAATATTTTTTGAAATGATTATAATTTACTTAAAAACATTTTTCACGAACTTGGATGTAGAATGTACTCCTGAACTGTTAAATCTAGTCTTTGTACAAAATATTAAATGTAAAATTGATATTAGTGAAAATTTGTTTTTGAAAATGCACCGACACACACACATAAGATATTTAACGCATCGTCGTTGTCAAACCAATATCTGCTATGTGCACTTTTTGGAGATTTCGACATTTTGACTACTATGAACAGTCTACTAACTAAAATTTTAGTATAAACAGACCTCTGTATGACTGTAAGCATTATACGGGGAAATGTGAACCTACGTATTTCGCAATATGAATGCCATGTGAATCAGCCAGAATATTGTCAAATAATAACTGCTAATAAAAACTGTTAATTATAAATAAACTTTTCACACATAGCAAATATTGGTTTGACAACGACGACATATTTTGCGAATTATTACGTCTAAATATTTTAAATCACAAAATTCAAAGTGTATTTATTCCAGAACAAACCCTTATGCTACCTTAATAAAATCCTTAGTGATACTTCTTATTTAATGAACACTTATTAGATTCAAGATTTTTATTTTCATGAATGTATGAATTTGACTCTCAAATATGCATGCTTTTATTCTTTTCTTTCTTCTATACTTAATTTCCAAAGAATTTTATTAGAGAGTAAAACTGAGTTTTGTAAATTTTTCAAGTCTCTGTTTGACACGCCTTAGAAAATATATAATTTTTTCTTAATTTCTAGACATTTTGGAGATTACATTGACCTTTGTGATTTGGTAGACACCTTATTGCACCCTATAGATTTGATCTTCTCAGGTTTAGCAGCCAAAAAGGATTTTACAGTGAGGTTTAGTATTAATGTTCAACACGCTAAAAAATAAGCTTGTTTTCATGTAACACGACGCTCTACGGCTTACGAGCGCTTTAGTTATACGAGTCTTTAAAATTCCCACTGAGATTGCCGAACCTTAATATCATCACATTGGGGCGATATATTTCTAAAAGTCGCCAAGCAATCAAACCCATAGAATACGAATTAAGAAAAGCAGTTCAAAAATAACAGCACATTGAACATGAATATCTTTATTTGTGTTACTCAACGAGACGTAAACCAGTTAGTCAAATATCTGAATGAAGCATCATCAAAACTGCGAGTACGTGCTGACAAATGATCCAAGAATAATTTATGCGCTGTCCATCAAAATGCCCCAGCGTGAAATTTTTTTTTTTCAACTTTATGAGGATTTCGGATATGCGTAGCTAAAAGATAAAGATGTAGTGGAGTAGCCCAATGACAGGATGTCGACATTTGTAAGATAAAAAGCTGAGCACACACGAGGAAGAGTTCTTATTTTAAGAGAAGTGTGTTCCGTGGATTAGAGTGAGAGTGCGGCAGTATTTTAAGAAGTGGCGAATTTGAACAGGCGTTGTTCGGTGCCTTGATGTGACGCGTTGAAGAAAAATTGAATTTGCGTACTGTTTTTCATCTTTGCTATGAGAAAATGTTACGAAACGCGAATTTATCAAGTCAGTAGAGAAGTGCAAAGTAAAAGCTGCAGTCTTCTTTAATTTGGTCTTCAAATATAATTAATCTTCGTGTGATATACATATTTACAATTTACAGAAGACTTTTGAGACTGGATAACATATTTAGCTGGTAAGAAATTTTTATTACTGTGACTTTGAAAATAATTATAAGGCATAGCATGACAGAAAGTTTTGGGGAGCACATTCTGGTTTTGAAAGAAATTTTAAATATGAATGATTTTATAAACAAAGTTGGATGGGCACATTCCCCCCCCCCCCCCCCCCCCCCGACGCTACGCTTATGTATAATTCTCAGTTAATAAAATGTGCCCCCATGAATCAATGAGGTAATGTGCAGCCTTTCATTAAAAAAAAAGAGAGAGAGAGAGAGATATGTTTAAACAAACTTCGTGAGGGGCTATACAATACCAATAACAGCAGAAGAAATATATGCAAACATTGTTTTCTTCCGTAATACGACCCCTGATGCGTGATCGTCCAATTTGATTTTTCCCTTTTAAGATCCATTGAAAAATGGTTTAAGTCAGCATATATTTATATTCCATGTTCCTCATACTTTTTAGGATAAAATGTTCAAGTTGCGTGCATCAGTTCATTTATGTATGGGGCACATTTTGCCATCCGGGAAATTTTTTGTACATGCGTTGTGTAAAAATTAAAATTTTATGTTTATTTAGATTTAATATCCTGACAACTTTAATCGATACCATAATGTTCTGTGCTTTTTTCTAAGTAACTCTGTAATTTATTCTATAATCTGTGATCAATATTTAAGGAATAAAAGTCTAGGTCAGTGTTTTTGGAACACCCTGTATAATTTAGCTTAACTTGAAAATAACAAATTGTGAAAGAACACCTGCTTATTTTCTTATCCAACATCTCTATCTACATATGGCATAGACAGCGATTATTTTCTAACAAAAGAGGCGCTGGAACCCAAATTTTCTGTATATTGAAAATTTCAACATTGTGAAATTTAGTAAGATTTTAATTTATCCATTACTAATGTATCCGTTGTAATAAAATTAACATGATATAATAAAAATAATTACTATATCTCTAAAAATTTCTGCTCTCAATCACACTGTATTCTTTCCTTATGTAGCTAGTGTTATAGGAGCTAGTTTTATTATTGACTAGTAAAGTAGTCGCTATTTTATTTACAAAATTCATTTCGAAAACATTACAAAAATTTCGCTATTTTTCTCACGTCTCATCTGTAGATTATCTCTTTCTCTAATGTTATGTTTTATCTTACCAACTTTTAGAATTGTTGTTTTAGATATAAATAAATGAAGGGTTCCGTATGCACATAAATAAAATTCACGAAAAAAGCACTTTTTAAAATTTGACGAAATAAATGAATTTACATAAGCTAGTTTAAAGCGTAGTACACTGAGACAGGTTTTTGTATTTTATTAAATTCCCTTTTCTATCATTTAAATCCAAGCAATTTGAATGAAATAATGTTAAACGATAAGTTTTTTCCCCTTACAAATCACCTAATTTATCTATAGTGCTATTTTTGTTAGTTTACTTTATCATCGAAAAATTCATAAATTTTAATATTATTGAAAGAGGGAAAATTTTAATGCAATGGTTACTACTCGATTTTCTTGTGTTATACGGTGCTTTCTTAAAAGTAACCTTTTTCTTGTTCTTACTGACCTTTCCATAAACGTACAGTTTTCGAGTCAAACGATTAGGGGAGAGGAGGGAGTGATGAGACAGCTGAAATTATAGCAAAATAAATCACTTTATTTTATCTCCAGTTTCACCACCAGAGGGCATATGTATAGCTTCTTGCTATTTCCTATGTGTACTGTGTAGTCTATCCAGCTTCAATTTTCAGTTTATAATTGGAAAAAGCTTAATTTCCCAAATCCAAAATTCGTTTTTAACTTATTTTTTGTTTTATTTCTCTACTCATGTAATTTTTAAAACGAATGTAATATAATGCCATAGTAATCTTAAAGATATAATGTATGTGTATTTTCAATTTAGTTAAGCCTAAAACCAGCATGACAAGATTATTTTTTTAGTGATTATTTTTTTAAAGCAATATGTAGATGGAGAAATGAGACACTCTGAAGGAGGAGGGAGGACTGGGACATGTTCTTGTCTTCTCTTCCATTACTATTTTACTAAACCTCCAAAATTGACCCACCCTCATAAGTCCCTATTGAGGGACATCCAAAACTTTCCCTTAAATTTCCTGAAGCTACTACTTTTGGAAGAAGTACACGCTTCAGCAAAGCTCATGTGGCACCTTCCATAAAAATAAAAAAGTTTATATGAACGATTTAAATTTATACTAGATCGGATTTACAATTGGATGAAACAGGAGGTACAACAGTTCACAAAATGCCAAAAGTTGTGGCTGCGAGAGATAATGAGCTAGTGGGACCAGAGACTTTATTAGAGCGCGAGCGAGCTTGTAACTGATGCATCATTAATGCAATTGGAAATGCAGTACTGCCAGAATTTTCTGTTCCACGAATTAATTTTTAAGGTATTTTTATGAAAGGAGCCCCTATTGGTAGCATTGGATTTGCTAATCCCAGTGGCTGGATGATTGCAGATATATTTTCAAAGGAACTGGATCATATAATTTGACAAACCAACAATTCAAAAGGAAATCCAATTTTATTAATACTTGACAACCATGACAGTCATGTGTTACAGGTGAACTTATCAACAAGGGAAGGGACAATGGTGTTATTCCAACATTTCCGCCACACTGCAGCCATAGACTTCAACCGCTGAGTATATCGGTATATACCACATTTAAAGGCCGATATAATAAAGCTTGCAACGAGCTCGGATTGTTGATAAACAATCAAGGAAAAATTATTACCCCATAGCAAAGCTTGTCGGAATTTCATATTATTCACATCAAAAAATATTACTTCGGGATTTAATAAACTCGGAATAAACACTAAAAGTATGGGCGTCACTTATCGATATTCTCTTCCCGAAAACGTTCATCAAGAACTACCATCTTTCCATTTTCAAAGAGCTATTAACAAATTTCATAAGGAAAAAATGAATTTCCAACTCATTGGACAGGCCTCTGAAGAAAACTGTAAGTTAGCAACTAAAGAAAAAACTAACATAAACTTTTTTTTACTCAGTTGCTTATTTCAGGAACTAGAACGCCTGGACAGTGTCCAGTTGTTAAGTCTGAGCGATATCATAGAGGTATATCACATGAAGGTAACGGTTGCCATGGAAAATGCTGCATCCCAAGCCAAAAGTGTAAGTTCCGTGATTTTATTTTCATACTGCCGTCGAACATAATTTTTTTAATTAAGTATAACTATAACTATAAGAAAATGCTGATAGCGTGAGAATGTACTGACCGCTTTTGGAGGAATACATTTTTCGTAAAACATTTTTCGCATCCTTCATTGATGTTCAATAAATTTGCTTTTCTTTTTTTGTGTGAAGAAAAACCTCAATGAATTTTCCTTTTCTGAAATGCAACCTTGCAAAGAAGAGTTTCATAAAGTTAAGATAATTACAGGGACATATTCCAACAAATTAAAATATCTTAGTATGTTTTAATTATAATAACTTTAATAGAGTAAAACTTATGATAAAGTCAATAAAAACCGAAGTAAAACAGGAATGAAATATTCAGCTGACTTGTACAAATATTGCCCGATCGCACTATGCCAGCTGTAATGTGATCTGTACGAGCTCTTTTAATAATTTCGATATTTATGCTCATTTCTGTTAAGGGCCAAGACATCTGAATATTTTCTACGTGAAGCATTCCTTTCCTTCAGGGCTGTTTAGCAGCGAAGAAGAACTTAATACTTATGATTCAAGCTTTGTCAGGAAAATTAGTTATTTTTTCTAGGCCCCAGAAAACTCTGAATTAATATTACAAGCTCTATCCTCACAATCCTGATTCTTCAATTTAAGCTCCGAGTGATTTGTTCTCATCGCAAATTGATGTGTCAAAATAATTGTTTAATTCTGTTAGAATACCAATGTAAATTTCGGTTCACACCATATGCTGGCAAGGTAAACATGCATTGGATATGCACTTTATTGTGTAAAAATCTTTATTGGATTTTCCTCCGTCTCTTTATAACTCTTAAAATAAAACATATTATGCTTAAGCTGTCAATCATATCCTAAAAAATTAAATGATTTAATTACATATTTTTATATAAATTTCAACAGCTTGGTACACTGATATCTTAAACATACCTTTAATAAAATCACGATGAAAGGGTTTTTAACCATGGTTTTCACTAAAAGTTTATTTATAAAAACTCGGTCTGAGCATTAATAATAATAATAATAATAATTACAAAAATCTGTCTTAAGAATTAAGAGGAAAATAAAACTCCCTGGTTACTTTTGCAGAAAACTGGTTTCAATGGAAATCTCCTCAAAGAAGACACTAAAGATTTGGCAGAATTCTGTAAGTCGAACCAAGTGCCTGCCCTTTCTCAAATTTTAGCGTAAGTATTTTTGTAAATATTTTACTGAATCACTTTATCAATGCTTATTTTCACACAGAATATTTATTACCCTGTATTTTTTATATTTTATTTTTTCCACCTCATGTCCGCCAAGCAGAGTTTCTGTGGCGTATCCAATATTTTAGTTAGGGAGGGGGGGGGGGGTACAACTACTGCTGAACTCGGTTATAGTGTCTTCAATCATAGTTACAGCTCTCTTATAACGTCGAACTATTCCGTACCACTTGCTCATAGAACACATAGACCAGTATCATCGCAACGCGTTAAAGAGTTGTAAATAATTTTGTGGTTTTTTTCAGTGACGTTATAACCAAGTTCAACTGTACTTCATATACAAACTGAAAGTATTTATTTAAAAACTTGCTTTTTTGTGAAAAAATATTTTAAAATTAATTTGAAGGGAATTTTTGAAAATAAAATATTTTAATTCATTAAATGACAATTTTCTATTTCAAAAAGCTTCCCACTTCAAACTCTTGATCTTTAGGGTAGACTCTAATCCCCATAGCCCCTCTGTGGGTGCCCCTATGCTCTTTTCTATCCGTTTGACCGACTCTTGATTTTTAGACTTATTTCTTAAAAATATCTCATATTATCCAACTGTAGTTTTAATTTAAGAAATCTCCGACGAATTTAAGAAATCCTCCTGAATTTAAGAAATCTCTGACCAAATTCATACATCTCATTTCTATTATATCAAGATGATGTTATGTGAAAGCCGAGTGGAAAGTGACGAGAATGATAAACGGAATTGTGATTGAAAGAGGAGAGAGCAAAGCAGCTGAAATATTTACAAAGAACGTCCTGTTAATTATTAATTAGCTGGCACTTTTATAACTGACTTCTCAGTAAAAACAAAATAATTCTTTACTTAAGAAAGAAACCTTTACTTATAATTAAATCGCACTTTTAGATAATGGCTCATTTTGTATTTTTGACTATTTGTTTAAAGATTATCCAGTATTTACACTGAAAGCTGTTCTCTTGGGATGTTTTTCTAAGTCCTTATTTGAATGAAACAGCTACGAAGCACATTGTAGTTTGTTTTATTGTGAACTATTGAGAAATATTTAAATGATATCATTAAAGTACATGAAATATGAATTAGTAATAACTTGATTTCTTTCAAATATATACGTTGCATCAATTGGAAAACACAGTATATAGCTACAAAAAATATATAATTTAAATTAATATAGAAAATATGCCTAATTGTAGCATATTAACAAAAACACTGTTTGTGAAGTTAGTTGCAAAAGAGCATTGTAGTCTTAAAAAGAATATGAGAGAATTTTAATGAGAATAATTAATCAATATATATAGAATTTTTTAATTTTTTACCTGTTGCCAATAGGCATCATTTTTTTTGGATTTAGCAATAATTTACTTTTATGACATGGTGACTTTAGTAAAAATATTCAGTAACTGATTGTGCAATATTTTCTAGTGAGGTGCTTATATGCATGGAAAGGAATAACGAAAAGAAAGTTCCAGAAGTAAGGGAAGCGGACATCTACAACTCGCTGTTGAGGCTTGAAAAAGCTGCAAGTTACGCATCCTCTTGGGAGTTGTGTGGGGCAGACAACGATGGACCCCTCTATGATCTGACCTCTTTCGAGGTGGGGTACATTTTGAAATTTATTATACAAGTATTTTAGGCCAACAACAGTAGTTAGGCGAAATGACCAAAAGTTGAATTTTATCTGAAGTAACTCAGTACATCGATTGGTGCCAGATAAAACTTACTATAAACATCATTTTAACGCATGTCTCAGGAATAAAGATTAAACTTTATATCCAAGAGCACGTCGATACAAAATTTCATCTGAGTTGAATGTGGGAGAAAAAAATCTTTCCCCTCCTCCCAGAAAATAATTACTTATACCAATTACTGAGCAGTTAATTTAAACTTGAAAATGTTGTAGGTTAGAATTATAATCACCAAAATCAAATGTGTATTTCTGCATATGTTATATGAAAAAAACTACAGAGTATATAGAAAAATATCGAAGTAATAATTTCTTGTTAAGATATTAATTAGTAAAGATGTCTGTATGCACGCTTTAAAAAAAAAAAAAAAATCTACGCTCCTAAAGATTTAAATCGGGATCTAATTTAGTTCCTTCGGAGCCAATTTAGTTCTTTTTTTTTTAAGCGTGTGCATTTTAAACTATTTTTATTACTTTTCTTTTAATTATGTAAAAGAGAAAATGAAGATTTTTCTTCTTTTCGTGCTTTTACTTCTATTGTATTAAGCTTTCGATTATATACAAAACATATATATTCTTTCTAAAATTTTAAATACACTCTAAACCTTTTACTTTTTTTTTTCATTGGCGAGCACTTGCCACCCAGGGATTGGCTCGTACTACTAAGATCGGAAATGTTGGCCATTTTTACTATTGGGGTACTTGGTATGTGGCCAACGTTACACCCTAAAACCGAAAAATTGACTAACTTTAATCTCTTAAATTAAAATGTGAAGATTATTTTCCGAATAATCACATAGAGGCCCTGGTAGCCTAGTGGTTAAGGCGCAAGACTGGTAGCCGGAAGATTACTGGTTCGATTCCGGCATATCACCGTGTACTTGCGTATAGGTGGATGTTAAATCAGTGGTTCCAAAAGTCTCCTCGATTGTTGCCAGCAGTTTCCGAGCAGTGCCAATATTCAGAAGTTCCTCTTGCTGATGACGATCCAAATTGTGGCGAGAAACTCTAGAGAAGACGCATGTAGCTCTAAACGACACATTTGGTAACCATTTTCTGTTTCCTTCTGTCAAACAAATAATGAGAGTGGACATATATCATATTTGGGGGGTAACGTGAGTTGCCCTTTTCCTGGCTTTCTTGTCATAGCAAAGACATGCAAATTAACTTGACGTAAATACTTATGTAAAACATTTAAAAAGTTAAAGAAAAAATACATTAATTATTTTGTAAAATTTTAAAGAATATTCAGCTTTTGGCTTTTCTATAGCATTATCATATCAGATTGGGATTTCTTTCTCCTTTAGTTTTTCCCCTCTATCATTTAACGCGCTACACTTTTCAATTCTTTCTTACATGTTAATAAAAGATACATGCTAGATTGTAATATGATTGTGTAAAAGCAGTAATTATTTAACTTAGAGCCAAATCAACTTTTCTAATATAGTCGAAATACAAATTCTGAGAAAAAAACTTGTTTAAAATCAAAGCTCTGTTGTAAATGTAAAAAGTATGTACAGTTGACGTTCGTTTCTGCGAACATTACGAACTAGCGAATAGGCCCAAATACTTCCCCTTAGATTATTTTAAGACTCCATTTTGCGAAATTTTCGATTACAGTAAAACTCGCTTAAGAAGTTTTCCAAGGGGATGAAGGGCAAAAACTTAAGCGGGAAAACTTCTTAAACGGGATACTAATTTTTTGGAAAACAAATAAATTAATTTCAGAATAAATATTGAAGAAATATCTTTTGTCACAATTTGAACATTATACAAATAATATGAAGTTTATAATTACTTACATAAATTGTTTCACACACTCAAAAAATTAGTTAATAAAGTAAAACAACATAATTACTGTATTAGAGCCCGAATATAGTTGATCCGGTTTTTGACTGATTCTTACCAATTAAAAGCCTGACTCGCGCTAAATTCGAGGCCTAAATATAAGATTTTTCTAATTATCTTGATGAAAAACTTCGAGGTCGCGTTATATTCGGGCTAATACGGTAACTATTATATATTAAATCTTAAAAAGTCGCTTTAAGCATTAGTGGAATCGATTTTAAAGAAAAAAAATCCATTTTATTTTTTCTTTTTATCGGCAATCTTTAATTGATCGTCAGTTTAAAAAAAAATTCTTTCACATTTTTAACGCCTTTAATAAAACTAGCCCTATTACAGCATTTACAACCTTTTATTTAGTTTCATTCATTTCTCAATTTTCTGTAACCGAACGAATTTCATCCACTGTTAGCATTTCACTGGCCAATACAATCGTTTTCAGTCCTAAAGATAAATTTTTACAAACAGTATTAAGAAATTAAAAAAAAAAAGAAGGAAGGCTGGTGTAAACATGCTCAGAAAGTGAACAAAAAACTTTTTAAGCGGGAAAGTGTTAGGAACGAAACTTTTTAAACGGGTTATTTTAACATTGTAAGAATAGGAAAAAATTGGGAACCGTAAATAAGAACTTTTTAAGCGGGAAAACTTCTTAAGCGGGAACTTCTTAAACGGGTTTTACTGTATATGAACTATTTATGTGGTCCTTACGGGTCCGTAAAAATGAGCGTCGACTGATTAGTCAAATTTTTATACATATATTTATTTATTTTACACCAGGTAAATATGATAGAAGTGCAAATGTCAGCGTACATTTCTGACTTACTTGGTGAGAAATCTTCAGATACATTGTTCTTTCCTCTCGCAAACTTCAATTCGAGTGATGCTGTGGTAAAATGGAGGTGAGAAAACGATATTTTTCTTCTTCTTTATGTAACAGAAAAAAAAGAAAAACAGTTATACAGGGTGTCTCGGAACTTCGTGTACAAACTTGGAGGGAAGGTAGACAACATCGTTAGAAACCATAATTACATGGGAAAGCATGGGTTGAAATCGATAGGTGACACTGTAGCGAGCTTTCAAGGTCATCACGCGTGTCTTCCTCATTTTTATATCTGCCTCAACATGGCCAATCAAATAAAGGCCTTATTACACGAAGGAATTTTCGTGCGATTTGATTGCTGCAACCAGTTGCAGAAACCTCTTTCCTGGAAATTTCCCTCGGTTACCTAGGGACCAGTCAACTCCAACTTTTTCGTTCAAAGGCTAAAAAATTGCAGGTTGCTGGAAATCCAGCCAGTCGTAGTGCTTCCTATTTCTACGTCACAACCAAGATGGCGGAAGAGTCAGCATCAGCCACACCGTTCGCAGTGAAAGAGATGAGCGTGTGCGAAAACAAAATGTCCGTGAAACGGAATATCGATATGGAAATTCATTTGATTGAAGAAAAGAAAAATAAATATCAATCCGATCCGAAGATACACGAGGTATAAGCAACCAACGATATGCTATTTATAATTACATGCTCTAGAAACCGCCAATTCGGCGAATCTCTGACTTTTGTGAACACAGCAGGGCTTGTTTACTATGGCAACCCTGCGTGCTCATCTGGGCTCCCTGACTTGCGAGAGTGAATTACAGCAACTGGTTTCTGCAACCAAAATTGCGCTAAATTTCGTTCGTGTAATAAGGCCTCAAGACACTGAACATGGTAGATAGCCGGTGTGTGAACGTCACGGTTCGGGCCTGTCGGCAGTCGGTCTAATACTCTGGAGCTTGTGACGGTTTTCTCCAGATATAACATGAATGCGCGTTAGAATCCCTTAAACAGTACTCCACGTAAGGCACCCCTTAGACAGATGCCGCTTGTGTAGGCTTGCCATAAAAAACCTATCTGCAAACTTTTACGGTTTTTTCGGAAGATTATCGACCACAATTTTCAAATGGTTTTATCTTCCACATAAAATTTGGATTCATTCAAACATCAAATCACTAAAAAAATAATTAGTGGTAGATAATCTTCCGAAAAAATCCGTAAAAGTTTGCAGTTATGACATGGGGAAGACACACGTGCCGAGAGCTTGCGTACAGCGCAACCCATCGATTTCCGACTTTGATTTCCTATGTAATTATGGTTCCTAACAATGTTCTCTAACACCCTCTCCAAGTTTGTACACGAAGTTCCCTCTAAGGTTGGACACGAAGTTTCCCTGTATAGATTACTAAATGTTTATGCTTAAGTATCAAGAAAGTATCAGTAAAATATATTTATCTAGTCGTGTCTAAGTCCTCACAGAAAATTTTGTGATATCATCTCTTGTGACACAATGCGAGAAAAGGGTGTAAACCACAGCAAAAGTTTATTAAGACACTGTCTCTGATCCAATAGTGAAACCCCTTGAACGTAAACCTGCTCACTGGAGTCGATTGGACTCAGCTCAGCTCCAGAGGGACTCTGCTCCAGTTTCTAAAGCGAAGACTACGGTACGCACTAGTGCTTGAAAGAGAATGCGATAGACAAAGATAGGCCTTTCTGAAGTCCGGATCTAAATCCACTCGGACTATCAATTGCGGCCAGTGCCGGAAGCGAAAGCGTTCCTAATACGGCATCCCAACTTGAGAAGTCTTAGTTAAGGAAAGCAGCGATGAAACTTACAGTAGAAATAGTGCGTGTGATAATAGTTTTCTGAGGTTTAAATGCCGTGTGAAGTTAAGAGGCGATCTAATCGCATCAGAACGTATGGCTTGACGAGGTATTTTAATAATTTTATGTGTGAGATATTCGAACATGTTTAGCTATTTTTTTTTGTCGAAAGAGTTGATCTAAAAACTATTTATAAACTGGATTATTTTTTAATTTTAATAAATTTTAATTGAAGCTTTCGAAAGTTTGTAAGAATCTATAATCTTACAAAAGCGTTAGAAAAATGCAAAATTTTATCCAAATCCATAAAAGATAACCCTTCAAAAATGTTATAAAAACTATTCAGTCTATTTAACTTATAACAGTTTAAGAATATTTTTGCGCTTTTATATTAAGTCTTACATGTAAGTTGACCAATAAAAATTTTAGAGGTTTTTGAAAAATATTATGTAAAAACAAATCAAGGCGTACTTAGATTATTAATATTACAAATTTTTTATGGTTTCTAATAATCAAACGATGAATTATAATATATGTTATGATGACTTATCAGTACAAGCAGTTGTATATCAGTTAATAAAAGTAATGGATTTCAGATTTACAAGTGAATTGTTTCGATTTTACCAACTAAGATCAAGTCTTTGCCGAAGAGCTGAGTGGATGAACATGTTGAGGAATAATTTAGTAAATTTGAGATAATAAGCTGTAAATGTTGTTGTTGTTTGTGATTATGTCAACGCTACACTAGGGCGATCTGCCAAGGGGGGGTTGCCTTGGTAGGAGGACTTTCTAAGGGGTTGTAACGCGTATTCACGTTACATCTGGAGAAAACCTACCAAAACTCCAGACCATTAGATCGACAGCCGCGTGATGGGACTCGAACCCGGGACCCTCACACTTCGGCTATCTACCATTTTCAGTGGCATAACCACTGTGCAATGGTGAGGCCAATAAGCTGTAAAAAGAATGCCTTTTTTATAGTGCGCAGACAATATTTTTTATTGAAAAGCGTTTAATGATAGAACTAGCAGAACCGGTGACCGTCCAATATTTAATACAGTCCTTAATAAATTCTTCTATTCGTAAATCTCAATTTTTGTTGTTGTTGTTTAAGTCACTTTATATTATCATCCATTCACCTTTTCAAATATTTCCTGAACTAATATTTTTATGACATTCTGTAGAAATCAATATACATGAAAAACTAAGAAGTTTCATAAAATTAGTTGAAAATATTTTAAGAAAAAGTTTTGAAAGGGAAAATAGTAGCTTCATTTAGTTCCAAAAAATTATTATGCAAGCTAAATATTCAAATTTAATGTATAAAATAATAATATATGAACTTATTAATGTTGTGTGTAATTTAGCTCCTTATTTTGTATAGGTGTTTATTTCTTTTACAAGTTATATTTTCTTAAAGTAAGTGCAGTGCGTCTGAACTGATGTTCATGACAAATATGACCATTACTTTTAAATCAGTTAAACTTTTTTTTTTGTGTTACAGAATACTCGAAAAAATAGCTATCATAGAACTGTTCCCTCAAAAGACAATTTATAAAGAGAAGTTGAAAACGCATTTAAAAGAACGTTTAAAGGTGAGTATGCATTAGCATATCACTCGTACGACTATTTTATAAAATAAAACCAATGTTCATATATGTGTTAAGAACTGTGACGTAGACAGTATTATTTGCATTCAAAATTTTGTTTCCTTTATTTTGAAAAAAAAAAAAAATTAGAATTTATAAATAGATATAAAAATGGGAATGTAAAATAAATAATTACTTTTCATATTTATTTTTGCTTTAAAAATTTACGTTAATATTCGGTACCCTATTTCAAAATCCTATTTACACAGAATCGATTTTCAACTTCATTTTCCTTTTACGCTTTTCTGGTTGGCAGTTACCTAAAATCTAAATTTATCACCTACCATTCATTTAGAGAGCATGTCTGGCGAATTTAATCAATTTTTATTTATTTATTCTGCTTAAACTGCTACGCATTAACACATCTTTGAATTTTTAATGATACAACAATGTCCCCCCCCCCTCCCATCGTGCACTTTAAAATGCTTACCGGAATCACATTTACGCAGAATCGATGTTTATCTTCATTTTACCTTCTACGCTTTTCTGACTAGCAGCTACCTGAAATTTCAATTGTTTCACCGACCATTCATTTAAATAGTCTCCCTTCCCCACGAATTTAATTGTTTTTTGTTTGCTGCGTAAATTACCACATTTTTTTTTTCTGGATATTTTCTTGAATATGATACCTCACCAATAATTTAACACATCTGCGCACAAGAAATATATTTTTCATATATACTCGTATTTACTGTTGCTTACAAAATTATTTTCTCGTATTACGCAGATAATAGTAGTTTTTTTTTCTGTTTGTTACTTTAATATATTCATACAAAATGTCACAAATGAACCACATTTAATCGTATTGATAATCAACTCCCTTTTTCTTTTACGTTCTTCTATTTGACAATAAACTTATTACCCAGCTCTTATATAAAGTATTTTTCCGCGAATTAACTGACTTTATCGTCTACTTAATTCGCAAACATTTTTTTGTCTGGATACTTTTTTTTCAATGGGCGGGTACTTGCTTATCAAGCATTCGCCACTGCTAAGGTCCGAATCACTGGCCATTTCATCATAGAAACCCCCAATGGGGGACCAGAGTTATCCCCTATGAAGGAACGGACAAGTTAACACCCATGCCCAAACCGGAATTCGAACCCGGACCCAAGGCGGGATAGAATGGTTCTTTGGCCACTACAATACCTGGGCGGCTTGTCTGGATGTTTCCTTCGGTATGATACCTCTGTGCTATAAGAGATTTTGTTATAGAAGTAGCTTTCGAATCTCCATGTAATATTGTCTGTTAAACTACAACTATTGTTTACTATTGTCTGTTAAAAATCTGATAGTTTCTTTTCTTTTTCTTTTTTTTAAATCACACAGTTTTATATTTTGATAACCTTTTATTTTCTTTTTATCAGAGACAGATTTAAAAATTTGCGGCTTACAGGCTGGACAAAAGTGGTGGTTATAACCTAAACCAGAGCGCCACCTACTCTTCATCTTTCGGAAATTGCCTTTCGAAAAATCGTAGGCCATGCCAGCCTATTTAGAAATCCGCCACTGCCTTTTTCTGCCAAGTAATATGTTTTAAAATACATCCAATCTCCATTTATTTTCTTAAAGTTGATTGAATAAGATATTCTGTAATACAGTATTTGACTAAATGATTCAAATTTTGTAAAATAGCACACATGAAGGGTACTTATCAATCAGGACACACGTTTCGGACGAAAAAAAATCTTCGCTCTTCTTCAGCTGAATAAAGAACCAATTGACAGCAACCACAGAAAGAGTGGGGACTGTAAAAGTCAGTCTTTCAGTTAAAAAAATAAAAATAAAAATTTATAAGCTGGTTTTGCAATATCTTGATAAATTTTATTTATCATGTTCTCTCTCATCTTTAATTTACACATTTTTTTCTTTTTTTCATTTTAGAGAGAAGTGAATTATTGGTTGAACAAGGAAATCGGAAAATTAAAGCTTTCTGGTCCACAATCAGTTAGAAAAGATGTGGAGTTGCTAACGCAAATTTTAAAGGACTTACAAAGTCAAATAAATATGGCCATAGACGTTACGTTAACGGAGATACTATTCGAAGAAGCTCAGTGCAATTATTTGGAAACAATAGCTGAAACCATTGATAATATAGTAAGAACTGTTGGTAATATAGTAAGAAATTTGATTGTGGGTTTGTGGTAAGTTAAGTGGCGTATGTAACGTGAATAGTTTTTCATTAAAAATAATTTTTTAATTGTTCTGAAACTGTTGATATAACACAAACCAGCTTTAACCCTTTAACGCGCAGTGTTCCCGCTCTGGGAACACCAAACTCTGACGTTTTGACTGTTGCCAGTCACAAAGAATAGATTTGATTTCTATAAAAATAGTTGCGGGTGACATAGCTCCACAAGAATCCTTTACTTTTTAGCACGTCATTTCCCGTAAAAAATGGTCACGATTATTTTTAACAGCACTGAATCTGCTGAAAAATGGAAGAATTCGAGGACAGCTGGATAGATTGCCCAGTGCTGAAGAAAAGGGCAGCCGTTGCCATCGCTCGACTTAACTACCAGCAAGATGGCGGACGATCGGAACGTTCATCGCGTGCCACAGATCTAGAGACCCTTTTTTGACGAAGCTGGCTGTGCCTGCGGCCCTTTTTTCAGCATTGGGAAAGGGTTGAGCCTGAAAGGGTTAAAGTAGAAAAATTGAATAATGAAATAATTTTATTATAGTTCGATCATTTTAATTTTAAACAGTAGCCAAATTTACAATAATTAGTTTTTAGCATTATTTTCTAATTTTCAAGTATGTAGGCAGTTCGATAAGTCCGTGCAAAGTCTAAACGATGGTTCCACTATACCGTCTAACGGCTGTATCCGTTTTCTAGCGATTCTCGGATATTCGTTGTGGAAGTTTGTTTTGGATGTAAAAAAATTTTTGGATAAAAATTTTCGAAATGCTCACATTCTCTCAGGCACATTAGAGACACAAAATAATATTCCCCTCAACCCTTGCCTTTCTACGTTATAATGACGCAGAGGTGAAGATTTTTCTTCTGTGTCTCTACTGTGAGGAGTGTGTGTGTGTGTGTGTGGGGGGGGGGGAAATGTGTCCATATGGGAAATTTTTACATTCTAAAGAAGAAACTTCATCAAAGAATCGGCATTTTTCACATAAAGTTTTACCCTTTAAAAGTTAGCCTCCCCCTCTTGACAGAAAACAAAATTGTGTTATATACCAATCGTTAGATCATTGTTAGATCAGGATTGACCAACAACTCCCCGGAGAAAGTTATTAAGTAAAAATTTAAGGTGGGCGGGGGGGGGGGGCGGCTAACTTTTAAAAATATTGAAAATTGAAAATGCTGTCCAAAAATAAAACCATGAACTCGAAAATCCTCGACTCAATCATTTTTAGTGTTAGATCAACCTTGAAAGTGCCCCAAAAAACGGGTATAAAGAACGCCCGAAAATAACAAGTTAGACACCCCCCCCCCCCTTCTGGGAAAATCAAATTGATTTCGATGCCATCAGACGCAGAATCGTTAGATCAGACAGAAAAGTAATTTTCAGAGTTAGATCAACCTCCAAAGTGCTCGAAAAACGTGTTCAAAATATGCCCGAATATTAAAAGTTAGCCCGCCTTTGTCGGAAATTCCAACTAATTCTGCCATCAGACGCAGAATCGTTAGATCAGACAGAAATATGATTTTCAGCGTTAAATCAACCCCCAAAGTGCCCGAAAATCTGGTACAAATAAAATGTTTTTCTTACTCATGTTAGTGAAATTAGTTCCATCTTTACGAAATTTCAACATATGAAGAATTCTTTTACTCGTGACATGAGCTTTGCCTAACAGATACTTACTTGAGATGTTAGAGTATTTGCAAAATGATAACATAAAATTTATGTCAGCGTTATTTGAGATCAAACAGAACGTAAATAGTATTTTGCAGACAAACCTGTTCGCTTTCAAAGTTCTTCTGCAGGATAGTTTCATCTTTTTAGTTTCGTTCTAAAATAATGTCACATGGTGTGCACCACTGTTTATTTTGTCTTCTAATTCCTAAAGCGTGAGCGATGTGTAATCTCAGTCATTCTGCAGAATACCTTGGTTAAAACACTACCATATAAAAAGTCTTAAAATATTGTCTACTGCGAGAGGCTTATGCTCTTTCTTTCAATTGATTATGTTTGAAAAATTACACACACCACATTAATTATGAATGAAACTTATAACTAAATAACTCGCAACAGTTTAGTCGTACATTTTGTTAATTGCACATCGATCTTTTCCGTTAACGAAAGTTTGGCCTTGTAACAGTTTTTCTGTGACACATATTCAAATACGTTCGCGTAATTTTACGATCTTTTCTCAGAAATGATATCACCAAATGATTTATGACTGGAACACTGAGGATCATAAGATAACAGCAAATGTAAACTCACGGTTTATACACTTAGTTCGTTTGCGATAAGATAGTCATAACATGGGAAATTTTGTGTCGTCACAAATGTTCCTATTACATGAAAACTTTTGATTATGAAAATTGATTCTTGTAGTACCTTTTCCAAATTAATGCAGTACTCTCGCTCTCCCAGTAAGTGGATTTTAAAGCGTCGGGTAAAAATCAAGGTTAGTAATCTCACTAAGGGAGTTTTTCTGTTTGTTCGGAGACAACAGCTTATGTCACCGTTCAGAGCTGCAAAAGAGTATCCCTGAGTTCCTTAATGTAGGCATTGGCAGATACAACAAGATTCAAATACAGGAAATTCGAATTAATTCGTTAAAAATTTTCACCGGCTGTTCGAGTTCTGACGTAAATTGTGGTAATAAAGCTTCTGTGATAAAGTTTTTCACATAATAAAAATCACCATAAACAACGCCTCTAAAATATTAACTTGCTTTATCTTTTCTCCTGTAATACTTCGCTAATTTTGAATAACGTGAACCAACGAAGTTAATTAAATAATTTCTTTCTTGTAGATGTGCCTATGTTCAATAGAAGTCAGTACGAATATAAATGTCCTGATACCTGCAAAAATAATTGTCCATCACACACATGCACATACTCTACGAAAATAAAAGACACAAGAAACGCGTAAATATGGATTTTACATATTTTCTTATACAATGATAATATTGCCATCTATTTTTTACATTATATTAAAAAATGAAATTTCATGTTCAATAATAAAATAAAAGAAAGACAATGAAACGAAACATTTAATACATTTAATATTTGAATGTTTGATTGCTTTTTTAAAAAAATGCTTTCTTGATGAAAATGTATTCCACCTCAATTGCATGTTTCATTGAAATATTTAATTTATTTAATTGTAGCGTATTGTTCTTTATTTCCTTATTACGTTAGTCCCGAATAACAATGTTTTTTTTTAAACTTTCTGTGTATAGCGTCTTACAGACACTGCTGTATAAGCTACATAAATGTTATTTTAAAACATGCTAAAAATGCAGATATCGTGCCAGCTGCTCTACAACCAGCTCCCAGATTTCATTTCTCTTAAATTTCTCCTCGGCTGATAGGTTAAGTGCTATTAACTAGATCGCAGCTGCATCTTTTAATAGTTAAAATGCGCATATCACGAATTCTTTTTTATATTCTGGAGTTCGAAGACAGCATTTAGAGTATTTCCTTTTATATGTAGGAGTTCTTTTAAAGATTTATTTTTTATATTATTAAAAATGCCTAAACTCACACGCTTAAAAAAAAAAAAAAAACGAGATAAATTTCATTCCTGAGGAGCGAGGATGACTCCGGAGGATTTGAAACTGGTACAAGTTTGTCTCGATTTCCAGTCCTTAAGAGTGAATTTTTGCTCTTTTTTAAAGCGTGTAGTAGAACGGGCAGAAGTTTTCGATGGTGGCAGCTTCTTCTTTTTCATTTTTAATTTCTAACCCGAATTCGACCTGCTCTCTCCGCACGTTTCAAAAACGTAGCGGCGAAGTTTATACTCCTTGCCGAGCGTTGCTCCCGAGCTTGGGCCTTAGAATATTCCTCTGGGAGCAAGTTTTCCTCTGATTCATATGCAACTTCAATAGCACCCTCTTTCTCACATATGGGAAATACTATATTACAAAATCATGTTCCTCGATTCCAATAAAATTTTTATATGTTTTTTTGTTTTTGTAATTGATGCTTTGATGAACGTTGATGTGTATTCATAAAACCTAGTATCAGGGAGTACAATAAATTAACATTCGTGAAATAAAAATTCTTTCTTTAATCAATGTAAAATGTTATTGCCTGACAGCAGTGTAGACATCTATTCACTAGTTAATTTATCGAATAATTCATTCATTTAAATGATGCCTGTCAAACAATATGAGTAAAAACTCTAATGTGTAACTTGACTCCACTTTTTCTCCTTATTTTTTTTAAATTTAAGATCTGGTAACAGGGTGGACAATTGCCATCTTTTTCAAACTAGAAAATCGATTCCATCGTTGATAGTGTGAAAATTGTACGAGGTTTGTTAAATTTACCATAATATTTTTCTGCGAAAAATAACTAAACGTTCCAAAGACAAATATTTAACTGTTCAACAATCGTTTAGAATGGAAATTTTAACATTTTCTTTTCTTTCTTTCTTTCTTTCTTTTTTTTTTTTTTTTTTTGAGAGTGATCCATATTCTCAAGTGTCTGCACGCCTCGTGTAGTAGTACAAAACGTATTTTACATTACGGGGCGATTAAAAACAGTGCAAACAAAATTATAATCTCGCGTATCTCTGAGTGGTATTACGTATATCGCCTATTTATGTTAACAATCCACTTCTTGTGTTGTATTTTTACAGCTTTTCCCCGTCTGCGAGCGAGTTATGGAGATGATGGACGCCTATCAGTCCCAACACCGGGAATTTCACGTGAACATGAGGGACAGCTGCGCTCTGTCCCACGCTCTCTACTTGCAAGTCCGAAAGCTATCCAGCCTGCTCACGAAACACGGAAAAGGGTAAGTGAGCACCTCCTTAACCCTTTGAGGCGCAACTCTTTCCCAATGCTGGAAAAGGGCAGCCGTTGCCATCGCTCGACTTAACTACCAGCAAGATGGCGGACGATCGAAACGTTCATCGCGTGCCACAGATCTAGGGACCCCTTTTTTGACGACAGCTGGCTGTGCCCGGTACAGCCGGGTCGAGCTATGGCTACGGCTGCCCTTTTTCCAGCATTGGGCAATCTGTCTAGCTGTTCTCGCATTGTTCCATTTTTCAGCAGATGTCAGTACTGTTAAAAATAATAGTGACCATTTTTTTAGGGAAAATGACGTGCTAAAAAGTAAAGGATTCTCGTGGAGCTATGTCACCCGCAACTATTTTCATAGAAATCAAATCTATTCTTCTTGACTGGCAACAGTCAAAACGTCAGAGTTTGGTGTTGCCAGAGCTGCAACACTGCGCGTTAAAGGGTTAACCCGTTTTTATGTCAATAATTGTAAAACTACGGATTTCGCCTACTTTTAATTACTATATGCGATTATACCGTTACACGAGTGTCCCATGTTTGAACTTAAGAAAGACACTTTAGTTAATGTTTTATCAACACACAGATAATTTTGGATTTCAGTCAGTATTTAGTTGGAAAAACTCTTAACATAGCAGCGCACTCGAAAAAGTGCGCAGAGATTATTTGTACTGTGAGTATCAGTTTGTATGTATTTAAAGCAATTTTTTTCTATTGTTATGAGTAAAGTTCTGTAAAATTTTTCAACCTTTTTATGTTTTTGTTTGAATTTACCTATTTTACTGAAGTAATGTAACAATCATAGTATTTTTGACTGCAAATGCGAATCCAGAAAAAAAAATGTGGAAGGTTTTACTTCGAAAAGCATTTGATTAGAAAATCTAATACTTTTATATGCATAATATTTGCTATATGTTTTTGATAAAATTTCCATAATTCTTTATTTAAAAATGCTCAATATCGACGAGAAATTTTTAATAGCAATAATAAAAATTAACGTTAATAAATTATTACAACTATGAATTTCGTAAAATAAATTGAGAGTTTCGACTCTTTTTATTGGGTTGTTCGGAGCAGGGGCGCCGAGAAGGGGAGTAGAGGGGACAATTGTCCCGGGACCAGGGCTTCAGGGGGGGGGCTCGCACCTGGAGAACGTATGTTACGAATTTTGAGTATTGCGAATTTATTGACAAAGAAAAAACAACGTTAGCATACACCAATAAGATTTAATGCCGCAAACCTGTTTCGGCAAATATGATTTACCACATCATTGAGAGAATATATTCTCGCAATCGCTTGGTAAACATCGCTTAATACAATTAAGTCTTTCGTTTAATTGTATCAAGCAATTCTCTGCATACAATAAAAAAGAATTTCAGAATTATATGTATATTACCTTAAAATAATTCTGATAAAATACTTGAATTTTTTTTTGATGGAAGTTTTATCATGTACAATGTGAACCAATTCTAAAGTGTTTAAAAAAAAGAAATGATTTTTTTTTAGGGGGGAGGGGGAGGCCGTCGTAAATGCTAGCCCTGGGGCCCAAAAATCCTGTCGGCCACCCTGTTTCGGAAAGTAATTTCTTTCTTTTTTTATGAAAATGAAAGACGATTTTCTTATAGTGAATAAAGATTTTATTGAATTATGTGCTATCCATTCTTGTCCAATACTCTTGGCCATCTTTTTGGCAGTAGCATGATTACACTATCATAAAATTTTCGTTCTTTGCTGAGGGGAAAAAAAAACGGATCCAGGTGATTTTTGACCTCCTCATTTGAAGTAAAGATTTTATTGTCTAAAAAAATTTGTAGATACCTGAAAAATAAAAATCAGAATATGCCAGGTCTGAAGAATATGGGGGGTGTGGCAATATATCCCATTTAAGCTGCAAAAGCTGGCGATTTAGCAAACTAGCACGAGGTATCGCATTACCTTGGTGGAACACTGCACCTTTTCTACTGATTAATTTTGGCCTTTTCTGCTTAAGTGAATCATTCAGTTTGTCCAGCTGATGACAGTACACTTTAGAATTGAGTTATTTTGTCCGGTGAAAGTTTAAAAAAAAGATACCTTTGAAATCCCAACAAATAAATAGCATCATCTTTCTTTCTTAAAAAAAAATATCGGCTTTCGAAGTGCTTTGAGCCAATTCATCTTTTTTACTCAACGATCCTTTCCATTAAACATTGTTGTTGACAACCCATTTCTCGTCCCCCTGTCCCTCATGATGCACTCCATAAAATGGATCATTTTCTGTATGTTTCAGAAGGAAGTCACAGACTCCAACGCCACGACACAAATTTCTTTAGATAAAAACACGGGGAACCCATACGTCGAGCTTTCAGATTAAACCTAGGCGTTTCAAATGATCATGAACGGTCGAATTCGATACATTTAATCTTGCAGCAATCTCACGAGTTGTTATTCGCCGATTTGCATCAGTAATGCATTTATTGTGTCTCCATCAGCTTCAACTGTCCTTCTACTAGAACGTGTTGCGTCGTCAACATCAAAATTACCGGATCGAAATTTTGCAAACCGCATTTGGCGCTGGCGTTCTTCCAATGCATCTTCTGCATCCAATAATTATTTTCTTGCTTGAACAACATTTTTAGGTTTTCGATAGTAAAAACGTAAAATATGCCGAAAATGCTGCTTTTCACTTTTCATATTTGAAAGCTTACCACCAAAAACTACTGAGTGCAAACCTTGCTATATCAGCTGTCAAAACATATCATGATTATGCTGCTTAAGTGTGTAGATGACTGTGAAGAAACACAATTAAGTCCTCTGTTGGGAAAAAGAGAAATTACTTTCCGAACAACCCAATAACGTAAAAAAAATTATGAAAAAAAATTAAATTTTAAAATAAACTTTTAATTCAATTTATCTTGAGTGAAATGCTGTTTTTTGAAATATGTCTGAAAGTAGCAGATAGCAGTATTCCATAAAGGTTGTCTAATAGAAGTACTCTTTTACAATTTCACAGAGAACAACATTTGAAGTTAGAAGGATACACTGCAGTTTTCGTTAAATTCTTCATGAACTTGTTGCAAGTAATAAAATTAGAATGCCACAACAGAATTAAGAGAGCAGTCCAAGCCGAAGTTAAAGTAAATATGTCTACAACTTAAATCTCAGTTATAATTTCTCGTAAAAAGCTCAATTGCTTCTATAAACTATATTTTCATGTTTTAGGATAGTGTTCACCACGAGGAGAAAATCTTGAGTTCTTCTGTAATTGTTTTGAACTGCATATGCACGGTAAGATTTTACATTTTTCAGTTGTGATTATGTCATGAGTACCAGCAATACTTTATAATATTGCCCTTGTTCGGAGCATCTTGTGCCAGTTGCAATTTAAATGTAAGTTCCACCTTGTATTTATTCAGTAGAGAATAGAGAAAATTTTTGTGCGGGAAAGGTTAATTTAAAAAAAAAGAGCGTATTCGACCTAAACAAAGTGTACAATATAGCAAATGTTACCCTATATTAACTGTAATTTTTTAAGGAGACGCTTATTAAAAAAAACTTTTTTGACTGAATGTCAACTAGCAACTTTGGTCCTTGAAGTGTTACTTTGGTCCAACACAAAAAAGAAGTTAAACAGAACAAAAAATGCAAGATAAACAAAAGTTTTGGGTCTTGAAAAATACTTTATACACTGCTCGAGTTCAGTAGTTTGGGGTAAATTTATTTTTTTGTTAATCTAATACTAGAGGCTTTTCTTAAACAGTTTTTTACATTTGAACATTTTTACCCTGCAAACTTTTCTTTGTGAGGCAATAAAAAAGAGGTTTATAAAAAATGTACGTGTCAAAATATTACCCTTAGTAACCTGCTACTGATACTTGATCATAAATTATCCTTAATTTCTTTTGTTTTGAGAGTCTTTTCGTGTAGGATTTAAGTAGCCCTGCAGGGACCAAGTAGCCTCTATTGACGCTAATAAAAAATATACAGTGAGGTGGGGTAAATGAACCAGCGGGAGAAGTGGGTCACCTACCCTTAAATTTCATTAACTTCCATTACAGGTGGACTGATACATTGGTTTCATTTATTTATTCCACAACAACTCGAAAACATTCTGACATTGCATTAGTTTATGTTTTGTGATATTATGAGCAATTTTGTATAAATTTGATTTCCCCTATCTTTTCCCTGAAAAAAATGTAGTAAAAGAGAACGAGTTGTCCATTTATAAAGCGCATAAATAGGAGATCTTTCGTAAATTTTGAAAATTTTATGACGTTTGTAATTAGTTTTTAAAACTGGATAGCCTAGTCGCCCCACACAATTACTTGGGCAATTTTGTTCCTGATCATGGCCCAAAATAAAGTAGTCTCTTATATTATACTTCTCCACCTTAGAAGATGCTTACTAAAGTTAAGCAAATCAATATTTTTAAACAGCCATTATAAGCTAAAGTTCCATACTGATATTACAGAACACCATGTACATTAAATTTCATTTTAATATATTGTACTAGCTGAAGTACCCGTCCTTGACGGGTTAGTGAATGCAAATTTCCAAAAAGCAAGAACTTTCGTCAGCATTGTAGGAGTACACAGAATGGATGTAGTATGTTGCCAGTAAGTAAAGAAAGTGGAGTTATAATTTTTATGTATTGTGAAAATATTGCAGGTTAGAGAGTAACTAAGTAATATCATTTCATTCGCTTTAATCGTAATTATGGGATGCGCGAACGAATATTTACGCATATTGAAATAATTTTCGCAAAATCTCAAAATCTAATCAACATTTTTCAAAAATTTGAAACCTAGAATTTAAGTTGAGTGACAACCTATCATGTCACCCAATTTCGTTTCATTCCCTGCAGTCTTTATTTCGTGATGCTGGAACAAAATTTCAGCATTTTAAAACGATTTTCGCAAAATCTCCAAATGTAATCAAAATATTTTAAAAATTCAACGCCTATAAATTAAGATTAGCAACTACCTATCATATCACTAAATTTCGTATTAGTCCTCATTACGCGATGCTTGAAGAAATATAACCGCATTTGTGGAGAATTTTCATAAAATCTCAAAATCTAATAATTTTGTTTAAAAAATTGGACATCTATAGTTTATGCTGAGGAACCATCAATCATGTGACCAAATTTCATATCCTTCGCATTAGTCGTTATTACGTAATGCGGGAACAAAGATTCACTCAGTTTTAAACGATTTTCACAAAATCTCGAATTCTGATCGATTTTTTTAAATTAGATGCTTACAGTTTAAGGTGAGTGACCACCTATCATTTCACCAAATATCATTTTTTCCCCTTTGCAGTTATTACGTAATGTGCGAACACAAATTTACGCAGTTTGAAATGATTTTCGCAAAATCTCAAAATCTAATCAAGAATTTTTTTTTAAATTCGACGCCTATGTTTTAAGTTGAGTGACCACCTATCATGACACCCAATTTCATACAATTTGCTTCAGTCGTTTTTACGTGATGCTTGAACACAAATTTACGCAATTTGAAAGTATTTTCGCAAAATCTCAAAATCCAATCAAGATTTTTTTAAAGTTCTACGCCTATGTTTTAAGTTGAGTGACCACCTATCATGACACCCAATTTCGTATCATTCGCTTCAGTTGTTTTTACGTGATGCTTGAACACAAATTTACGCAGTTTGAAACGATTTTCGCAAAATCTCAAAATCCAATCAAGATTTTTTTAAAATTCCACGCCTATGTTTTAAGTTGAGTTACCACCTATCATGACACCCAATTTCATATCATTCGCTTCAGCCCTTTTTATGTGATGCTTAAACAGAAAAAGCGTCACGGACAGAATGACAGAACGACAGAACGACAGACCAGGCGCGTAGCCAGGAAAATTTTTCGGGGGGGATATGCGCCTGGAAAAAAATTTCGGGGGGATATGAACTTATATGTGTATAAATAGACGGAATTTCATCACTAATCCAAACATTTCGGGGGGGATATATCCCGATATCCCCCCACTGGCTACGCCACTGGACAGAACGACAGAATGACAGACAGACAAACTTTTTTTTGAGGGTCGCATCGGATTCCCGGGTGCTTGAAACGGATAGAAATCGTAAAATTTTTGAATTCCTAGAAATGTACAGACAAAAGTCTAATTTTATTTATATAGATATGCTCATATCCCATTTAACGTATAATACAAATAAATTAATGAAAGAGTATAACACAGACATGACAGTTATTCCCCCATTATATTCCGCCATTAGTTCAACGTTTAGATGTGTGTATTAATAAACCATTCAAAGGAATTTTAAAACAATTTGGGAATGCGTGGATGCTGGAAGGAGGTAAAACATTTACGAAAGGAGGTGAAATGCGTCATGCCAGTCTAGAAATAGTGTGTGTGTGGATAATACAAGCATGGGATGAAATTAAACCTGACATAATTAAAAAGTTATTTAAAAAATGTAGTATATCGAACAATTTTGATGGAACGCAAGATAACTATTCATTTATGTACCCGATTAATAGTGATAGTGAAAATGAAACTGAATTTGATCATGTGCCTGAAAATATAACGGAAGATGAATATGATGATCTTTTTATGCTGTCCGATAATGAAAATTAAAGTTCATAGGGTATGTCATTTCTTTTAAATAAACAACATTTAGGTACATGTAGAAATCTCATTTCTGTGGGCCGCTTTTAGGACAACTCTGCCTACTCGATGAGTATGTATAATATGTCATTCATGTGATTTTATAAAGAGATTTGAATATGCGTTATGCAGACACAATAAATGAATTATTTTTTATCTTTTGATAAATAGCATACTTTTTATCTTTTGATAAATAATAGGTTGTAACAAAAGTTTCCCGCCATCACCAATATCGTCTGCAAACAGTTCAAGTTGGTGTCTTTGCTCTTATTTTGTCAAACAATTTTTGTCATTTGACAGAAAGAGACTTGCTTTAGAACACTGTGTTGTTAAAAAATATCGTTATCATTAAGTACAAGGTGTCTGAAATGGAGTTATCACTTTACTGGATTAGAACCATCATTTACTTCTAGTTCTGTTGCAAAAGTCAGCTACAGAATGTCAAAGAATTATGTGTGTAATTTAGACTTTATTGTTGTATCATATGGCACTGTGAAGGTTTGGTACTGAAAGTTAAAAAACAGGGCCTATGACATTCAAGGAGCTGAGCGTTCTCTCTGGCCGGCCTACTGATGTTGATGAGGGTCTCCTGCGAGAACTTTTGGAAGAAGATCAGTATTTAACCACTTGAGAGCTAGCTAAAGAGATTAATGCCATGCCCATTAGTCATGCTATGCATCACATAAACTTGATGTATGTATAAGTTCAATCGCTGGGTGCCGCATGAGCTGACTCAAACAGATTTGGCGGAGAACTTTTGTTACAATTTATTTCTTGATATTTGTCAACTTTGACGATATTATTTTCCTTTGACATACGTACAAAGCCTAGCGGTCACAGCGAATTTAATTTTGATGTGCTTCCTCTAAGAGTGTAACCAGAAGTTCAATCCATTAAGCCGTATATAAGTACAAACGTTTTACAGCTTCGGTTACTTATAAAGTATTGCTTTTTCGGTCCTAAGTTGTAACTGATTTCTATTGTACTTAATTCTTAAGCTAAATTTATCTCTGGAAAGCTTTCTAAAACATTAAAAAAGAGAAACTGTCCTTTTTTTGTTTATGTTTGAGTGTTTAAAAAGCATTACAATTATGAAGTAGTACTACTAATTGTAACTTATAATCGATAAATTATGCTGCAAATCGAACAGATTCATATTCTCCTTTATAACAAATGCTGAGGTTTTCGTTTTTAACACTTTCCAACAAGGTTGAAAAGTGTTTATGATTTCGGTTTGTCCGTCTATTCGTCCGTCCGTCCGTCCGAACTCTAATTCCCGTAAATATGCATCGATTTCGACGAAATTTAAATAGGATATTCTTATCTACTGTACCATGTACCCTATTGAAAACGATATATACAGCATTTATAGTTTTTCTACAGCAGCTGTCAAAATATTCCCAGTACATTACACTCTATGGGAAGGTCTCCTTTAAAGCGTATCATCCTTACTATAGTTACGCTGATCCCTGACCTCAAGATAAAACTTTTTCCGCCATTACTGCAAAAATATTACAAAGTTAACACAAAAAGCCTAATAACATCTACACCGTTTGTGCGATCCGCTTGCAATTTTTCATAATTATGTATAAAACTATAGAAAAGAATCTGAGCTACTTTAAAAATCTGAAAATCCATCCGTTCCCTCATTTTTAAGCGATTTTTTGTTATTTTCAGCTCCATTTTATTTCCGAGACTAAAAAAGTTAAACATTTGAGTGACAATATTAGCTATTGCATGTGATAATTACTTCATATTGACGTCACTCATTGCTATCTGCAAAATCTTTTTTCCAGATTTCTAAGTTTATTGATTTATTGATTTATTTTTTTAAATAAAATGATTTCCTCGCGGATGTTCAATTGTAAAATGAAATCGTTTGAACAGGAAAAGTTTCCGCTCGTTCCCAGAAGTGAATTAAATTCGATTTTAGTACGTATAATAAAAATTGAGTATGAAGTTATTTATTTTAGGTGGACGAAGATTAAATATGTTATGTGTACACACGCTTTCGTCAAACGTTTTCTTCTACAGCCCGTTGCAATTGTCTTAACAACGGGTTCTGACTTCTAGTTTTAGAGACATTCTGCTATTTGAAATGAAACAAAATTGATATATGTTGTTAAGGATTGCAAGATGAAACTTTCCATCGAAAATAGTGTCTGCCAATGTTGGCGACTTTTGCGATAAATTGCAAATATGGTACGAAAAAAAAAAATGCTTTGAAAAATGAACCAAGATTGGCGTTATTTTTTTTATTTGGCAGTAAATCGAAAAATATCTAATGTGATAATAATAAGCAATAACGATTTGATGGGGAATTTTGAAAATTTGTTACTAGCGCTGTAATCAACCGATTTAGTGTATTGTGTTTTGTTATGGAATGGTTAAGCGCTAAGGGCTATCTGCGTAGGAGTGAGTAGAATTTCTCCGGCAGAAAAAAATTCCGTTAATGCGTAAGAACCGAAAACGAGTTAACGGATTTACATGGAACAAAATTGCAAACTTTGATTTTTTTAGTGCTTGGAAAATGAATTACAGACTATCAACCCTTAAAAGAATAAGTTTCTGGTTCTCCGCGTCCGTCCGATACCGCTATGTTATATAAAATGAATATTTATATTTTTAACTTTCCTACAAGTTTGAATGATTTCAATTTGTTCTGTTGTCCACCCGTCCAGTGTTCTAACTGTCGTAAATGTACCCCGATATGTGCGATTTTTTTTATATTAACAGTACCATGTACATCTGCGGAAAAAAAGTCCCACTTGTACTTTTTTCGGCCGTCGATCGTCGTACAGCAGAGTTACAGATACCATCGTTTCGATGACGTACACTTTAATTTGCTATGCATAAAAATTGCTTAAGGGCCATCTACATATTAAAATTCACACCAGCTTTTTTTCCCCAATAGCAACTGCTAGATTTCACTTCATATTTCAAACATTTAGCTCATTTTAACCCCGGATACCCATTTTCAATAAATTTGAACTGAAAATGGATGAGTTATGAGCACCCCAAATCCCCCTCCTCATATGTTAAAATATTTTTTCATACTTTAAATCATATCTCATATAATATTGATAATAAGAAGGTGATTTTTATTCGTACTATTCGAACTAAACGACCCAAACATAATTTAATGTTATTATCATTTTAAATAAAATATTAATATGAATTATGAATTATTAAATTAATATTCAAAAAAATTTGAATAGAAACATAGCCAAATTTCGATGGAAATAGATGCAGAAAGTAATATTACATGGCTGTGCAAAATTTCAAATTTTTACGTTTGGTAGTTTAATTTATATTAAATAAAATATGTCATTTTCATGAGTTAAGGGACTATATATAAATTTATGAAGTGACAATCTTTTGAAAATTGCTTAAAATAAAAGTAAATTAGATTTCCTTTGTGCAAAAACACAGTAAAAGATAGCGGTATTAAAAAATATGAAATTTTGAAGCAAATAAATTAGAGGTTTTTACAGTTTGATGGTGATTCTATAAAGCGTTTATTGTTGCATCCGCTACCATATTCCCCCAAATAAATATTTTCCGGGTATAGAATTAGATGCAGTAGATGTATATCTTCTAATGCAACGTCATATTTCTGAAAAACTAACATCCTCAATATTCGAGGCATGAAATTGACCTTTTTTAATATTGGAAGCATTGGGTCTTTGGACTTCCCCATTAGTGCTGTAAAAGTAACGAAAATATTAATACCCGTATGTATTCGTTACCCCAAACTCACTACCGGTTACTAAGTATTCGTTACTCGTTACTTTCGTTACTAGTTCGAACGCGAGAAACAAGTCTTTCAGCGCGTATCTAGAGGAGGGTGGGGGATGCTGCAACCCTCCTTTCCTAAATCTGACCCTTTACTTAGTTTACAATGTGATATTTATTTACAACTGAAACTTAGTTAGCAATTTGATACACACACACACCTCTCCTGAAATAAAGCGTAAGAATTGTACTTAGAGCTAATTTTCTCTGATTAATAGATGTTTTTATACAAATGTATTGTTTTATACAATGTTCAATTATCCGAATAACTCAGATAGTGCCCATAGAAATCTTCCAAAAATATGCCCCCATAGTCTCCCTTCCCCTTTTTTAATTCTGAACGCTGGTTTAACCTGTTCATTCTCATCTTAAAAGGTATAACGGAAAATCTTGTGCCTAGTGTTGCTTCTGAGCGCGGATTCTTGAAAGATGGGGGTCAAGTCACCCCCCTCCCCCTTAGACGTCAACATTTCAAAAACATACTGAACTTTTTTGAATTATTTTAATACCAGTGGCGGGCATAGAAAGGGGGGTCTACTAAGGGAAATGCCGGTCCCCTACTGAGGGAATCCCGGTTCCCTCTCGAAGTTTTTGTTTAAAACGAAACGATAACTTTAAAAAAAAAATGTGTTTTAAGTTTGCATGCCTAATATTTTTTTTTTCAAATAATATTTTAAATAATAAAAATGCGTGAATTCGTTTACTTTATAAAAATATTTTTTAAGGCTTACTTAAATAACTTGTTATTTATTACTCATATTTCGGAGCTCAAGCATTTAAAAAAAATAAGTTCTCAATCCTTCCGGACCACCCTTAAAAATAATCCTGATTACACCACTATTTAGTACTAAAATGTCAGAAAGCAAGAGCATCCCCTTACTGCACTAACGTGCCTCTATTCTTATAGATATTGCTCTACAATTGCAAGAACACCCCCTTTCTCCCCCCCAAAAAAATCTGATATTAGCACCCACGCATGACTTACTATATACCGTACATCCCCGCATTGTATAAAACAAACGCCATGTCTAATCCCATATCATAGTAGAGCAGCAGATACTGCATCTATCCGATATTGCGTCATCAGTAAAGAAAACAAAACATACGGATCTTTCAAACCTCATCCAAACGAGACCATTCGGCACATGCGAAATGCAACCCCCTTAGTAGTCAGTAACGAAAGCTGAGCATATTGCTACTGCTACTCAAATACCTCAAATACCAAGACTGATTTTCGCCTTCAAACCGCGATCCGATATCCAGTAACAAATAGCGCAAGATATTAGTACTCGATTACCGAACTCGTTTTTCCCTTGTATTCGAAGTTGGAAGCTGCTCGATCCGAAAGCGCAGTAACGATATCAGCCCGTAAAGTAGCAATTCGTTACTTCGAGTCTGTGTGATTATCCGCATGTCAGTACCGAATACATGCGGTTTCTTACAGCTCTATTCCCCATACTTTATCAAACATTCAAAAAAACATTCAAAATTACGTTTTTCTGTCTAAATTTTCATCTGAATATAAATTAAAATTCCCCCAAAAGTCTTATAAGAATATTTCAATTTGCGATAATATTAAATGAAGAAAGTGAAATAACAAACACATTGATAATATTGGGTCGGCAAAAAAGTAATTGCATTTTTTACATGGAATTCAAACAAATAAATTTTCAGTCATGAAACCATTCTTAGAGTTTGACCATAGCTGAGTAACATCATGCTTAGTCAGAAGAGCAGAGAGCAGCCTCTCATTCCTGCCAACATTTCACCTGTCTAAGAGAACCATCAAGGGAAATACTCAATAACAATTTCAAAATTAGAAAGATTTCAAAATCGTGAGCAGTCGTTTTGCATTTTTCCTTCAAATCATGTGTACGAACCAAGGAACTTATGAACTCACGGGTCATTTGGACCACTTATTACATATTCTAATTTCTACCCTTGATATTCTTACTACAAAAACTTTAAGAGAAATGGAAAAAATATTTTCCTTGAAAATAATGTTTATTTCTTTTAACCCATTTGTGCCTGGATATTTTTGCGACTTTCTTCGATTTTTACTCATAATAGAAATAATAGATAAATTTCTGATGTCAATTTCTTGAACAAGGGATGATTTCTTTTAAAATCATTATGCATAAAAATCGAAATATCAACATCCTACTTGGTCATGTTAAAATATTTTGTAGAGTTGAGGCTCAATACTCATGAATAAAGGCTAGGAAAAATAACTAACGTTTTCAACTAATAGCGAAAATGCCGTCCCAAAAAAGGGACACTAGGCATAAATGGGTTAACTCTCTTGAGCGAAATTAATGAAAGGCGAAAAGTTCGGAACCTACAAATAGCGTTTTTCAATTTGCAGAAAGTCCCTTAAAAACGCGCAAAAAATAATTCGCAATATCTCCGGAAATTATCGTAGAAATTTGGGGAATATTTATATTCAGGGTAACTTGAAGGTTTTCTTTCGTTTAATAAAGTCAAAATACAGTGTTGCCATTGAGAAAAACGAAGTTGATGCAGAATGCAATTTGACGACGGCCCCTTGTGCAAATTAAATTAATAGCAAATTAAAGTATGCGTTATTTGCAAACGAATGTTATATATAACTTTCCTGTATGACGAATGACGGCGAAATAAAGAGCAAGTGGGACATTTTTTTTTCCCCGCAGCTGTACCTGCTAGTAATTTAAAGTTTACTGTAAATGGCACTGCCCCAAAACGAATTCACATCTCAAAACCTTTTATTTACAACAGTTCAACAAAAGTACAGCTTAACTTGCTGCCAAACACAATTCGAAATCATACATAAGATTGATATGACTTTCGGATAACTAAACGGGCTTGCATTTCACCCAAGACAAACGGCAGCACAGGCATGTGTGCCTCTCAGCTTTCTCCCCTGTTTCAGTCCGAGCAACTCCATTTACACTTTCTTCATCAAAGTTCGTATTTACATAAGCAGCAGTCTTGTTGTGGTTGTTGCCTGGCTGAAAAGCCATGGTGGAAGGAAGGAGACTCCGTGACCGATCGCCTTTAATTTCAACAGTACCCTATTGAAAATAGTTTAAGTAGCATTTACAGTTCTTTTACAGGAGAAACAAAAATCCAATACATCGCACTTTATGGACAGTCATTCTTGAAAATGTATTTTAGAGATTCGGCTTTTTAAAAGAAAATAATGTTGGCATACATAATATTAAGCCTCTCAAAGTAATGCTCTCCATTGAAAATAGGATCTGTACTATTAAGAGTCCTTCTACAGGAACACACAAAAGAATTCCAATCTGTGGCATTTGAGAAACACTAACACATTTCTAGCGCGAGAAAATGAGTCTAAAATTTTTAGATTCATCAGTTAAACGATGGAATTTTTTAAACCTCTTTTACAGGGTCTCATAGTGATAATGCCACATCCCCTTCCCTCCGTTCGAACCTGGCACCTCCCGCCTTCCAGTTTTGAGGGCGGAACCTCTCAGCCACTGCAATTGTTGCAGTGCTACATTTGCAAGCCTTGTGCTTTATTGGGCAGCTATGCGTGCTTTATCATGGGGCTTGCGTACATGAATATGTATGTCTGCCTGAATGTCTGAGTTCGACCTGCGCCTGCGTGCCGATCTGAGAATACGTGCAGCAACCGTAATCCATGTTCTTTTATAGTGTGCGTTCGGGCTCATTTCTTTTCACCGCCCGAGGACTTATAATTCGAGCCCGAGGGATATCATTTAACCCGTCAGCACTCGCTCCTACTTAACCCTTTCCCAATGCTGAAAAAATCTGATGTGTCCAACACATGACTTCCTTGCACGTCCATTAGATCAAAAATATTTTCGACGCACATCCTCTAAACTTATTTGTTTGAAAGAGATAAAATATCAATAATAGTAAGGTTTAGCGATTTCTAGCCAAATATTTCGATATCGCCAAGCTGAGTTCAATTTGAAAGATTTCCTTCTGACACTTTATTTGGCGATATTTCACCAAAAGCCGACAAACTTGAGATAGTCTGCGAGATTTTGGGGATAGCCAAAGTAGTCATTGACCACAGACTTTCAATGAATTGAATGCATCCATACACCTCAATGTATTTAAAGTCATTTGGCTCACCCTATAAATAAATTCTCAGTCGATTGCTGTCAAAAAAGATATTGAAAACAGTAAGATATTACAATAGTTCTAAAAATACGAAATAATTTTTGGCGCCAAATTTGGCGATATTTCGGTGAAACTCGTCAATGCCGACGACATTTGGCGAGATTTTAAGCATGAACCAAACAATGACAGATTAGCGCCAAATTTGGCGATATTTCGCCAAAACTCGCCAAGAACGATGACAAATGGCGATACTTTGGGCATGGACCCAATGACTGACTATCGCCAAATTTGGCGGTATTTCGCCAAAACTCGCCAAGGTCGAGGACAGACGGCGAGATTTTGGGAATGTACCAAACAATGACTGTCTACAGTTGTATTATATTGAAGATGTCCATAGACATTAAAGTACTGAAATTCTTTTCGGTGGTCCTGTAAATACACTCTCCAGTAGATTGGAACCAAAAATCGAGATGCACAACTAGATGTTACAAAATTCTTATATATAAAATTTCATAATAGTCTTTGAGATTTGAGAGTTAAATATGCACACACGTACACCAAAAGTCGCCAAGCTTGGCGACTTTTGGCATAGTTCTTGAGGGAGGCACGTGACCGTGGTCGGACCATTACCTAACTTATGTGGTAGGACGGTATTGTGCTTGAAATGGATGACTGCCCCTAAAATTGCCATTGACCGTAATGTATTGGAAATCTTTTGAGTGCTCCTGTAGCAGAACTATAAATGATAAAGACACTTTTTTAAATGGAGAAATTCATTTTCTAACTCTTTACAGCATATATCACTTCTGAGTCGTTTGAAATAGCCCAATACCTCTAAATAACGCTTTGATGAATTTCGGCCCATAGAGCGTAATGTATTTCGAATCTTTTGGGCGGTTCTGTAGATAAACTATCCAGTCGAATGGAACCAAAAGTGGAGGTGCACAACTAGATGTTACAACTATCCAAAATATGAAGTTTCGACATTCTACGCCTAATAGCTTTTGAGTCAGGCGAGTTTAATGAATTTCGGCCCATAGAGCGTAATGTATTTCGAATCTTTTGGGCGGTCCTGTACATAAACTATACATTCGATTGCCACCAAAAGGGGAGGTGCACAACTAGATCATAGAACAATCCTAAGTATCAAATCTCAACATTCTACGACCCATAGTTTTTGAGATATGCGAGTTACATACATACGTACGTACGTACAGACGGCATGGAAAAACTGGCCACAGTAGACTCGCCGCTGGTCAAAATGAGTTGCAGACGCGTTCATAGGATCGTGCATGCTAGCCTACGATGAGATGCATCGAAAAAAATTTTAAAATTAAATTTAGATGTAGTCAAAATCGGTTTTTTTGTCGAAATTTGGCCCCCAAAATTTTTCGGGATCACATTACTTCCTTATACTACGTACAAGGAAGTAAAAAGGGCAGCCGTTGCCATCGCTCGACTCAACTACCAGCAAGATGGTGGATGATCGAAACGTTCATCGCGTGCAACAGATCTAGAGAGCCTTTTTTTATACGACAGCTGACTGTGCCCGGCACAGTCCGTTTCCAGTCCTCCCCACGGAGTCCGAACCGATCCCGAAAAGACGTCCGCAGTCAAGAACTGGAGTCGTCCGGAGAATATCCATGACTTACGAAGTTTTCTCGGTCTGTGTACGTACCCGGCACAGTCAGCGGACGTCAAAAAAATGCTCTCTAGATCTGTGGCACGCAGTGGCGGCCCGTGGTCAAAAATGTTAGTGCAGCCGGAAGCATATGAGCCCCCCCCCCTTTCCTCCGGAGAGGATTGGAAAATCTTTCGAATTCGAAAGCCCTCACCGAGGAAAAAAAAAAAAAAAAAAGAAATTACATAAAACATGTCAGAGATCCTATTTTACTCCCATAAAATGGACATAAATTTCAACCAGCCGCTCTTATCCTCAAAATTGCATTAATTCGTGTCTGATTCGAAGTTTCCTTAGAATTTTCTTTTGTAACGATAACTTGAGAAGAAAAAAAAAAAAAAAAAAAGAAAACTTACTTATTTTTTATAAGTCAAATCAATCCTCCTTTCTTTTAAACATGCGAATCGGTCAGTGATGTCCCCATAAAAAGGTGTTGTTTTAATTCAGATGTCAATAATTTTAAAAGCTCTTTAAAATTTCCCATGTTTAAAGAATTTTCTCGCTCGCCATGTCTAAATGCCAGTTCTTGCTTACTTAAAAACAATATTGCTTTGATGGGTAATTGTCCATTCATAAGCGTCTATTCAGGCTTACCTTCTTGATAAATTCAGCAATATAAAGTCCTGAGTTTTCCAAACATGTATTCTCCTTACCCCCTCCCTCACTTCTCGTCCGAGCGAATCAGTTAGTCGAGTTCTCAAGTTCAGCCGCCGTTAGAAAATCTTCCATCGGCTGTATCAGCTGCATACTCCCTATGCCGGAGAGGCTGCTGACGTAGTCGTTGTCATGCCAACGGTGCTGCCAGTTTTCTTTTCAGCGCTCTGGGCTGAACCAAAGAGTTTCCCAATTGAATTGTGGGAAGATTAAAGTGCTTTTTTTCTGAATGAGCGATCCGGCCACAATACGTTCTTTTTTTTTTTTTTTTTTTCGGAGATTTTTTTTAATTTACCGTAGGAATTCCACAATTCTAATCTGAATTTAGGAAAATTAGTAGAATAAATTATTTTAAAGTATGTGCTGATAATTTGAAGTACAGCCCGGCTGTACTTGCTGTATCCCACGAGCCGCCACTGCCCGTCACTTTTTTCCCCCCTCTTAAAAGAAATTTCCCTTGTTCCTGTAATGTAAGATGAAAAAAAAATCGTTGTAGACCATCGTTTAGACCTTGCACGGACTTATCTAACTGCCTACATACTTGAAAATTAGAAAATAATGCTAAAAACTAATTATTGTAAATTTGGCTACTGTTTAAAATTAAAATGATTGAACTATAATAAAATTATTTCATTATTCAATTTTTCTGCTTTAACCCTTTGAGGCGCAACCCTTTCCCAATGCTGAAAAAAAGGCAGCCGGCACAGCCAGCTACGTCAAAAAAGGGTCTCTGGATCTGTGGCACGCGATGAACGTTCCGATCGTCCGCCATCTTACTAGTAGTTAAGTCGAGCGATGGCAACGGCTGCCCTTTTTTTCAGCACTGGGCAATCTATCCAGCTGTCCTCGAATTCTTCCATTTTTCAGCAGATGTCAGTGCTGTTAAAAATAATCGTGACAATTTTTTTACGGGAAATGACGTGCTAAAAAGTAAAAGATTCTCGTGGATCTATGTCACCCACAACTATTTTTATAGACATCAAATCTATTCTTCGTGACTGGCAACAGTCAAAACGTCAGAGTTTGGCGTTCCCGGAGCGGACACACTGCACATTAAAGGGTAAAGTAACTTAAGCACTCGCGTGGGGTAAATGTTACCCCATTTTGTGTCCTGTTATAGTTTTGACTAAAAACATTTGTAAAAATAATTTTGTGGTCATATGGTAGAATGCACCAGTTCTAGAACGTTTTATAATAGAAGTCTCTCTTTTCATATTTATTTAGAGACTAGAAGAAGAAGCCCGTTGAGGCAATTACAACAGGCGCTAGAAAAAACATTTGACGAAAGTAGATCATCTCCAAGCTTGCTGCAAGCTTAAAATGAATTGAACTGTCAAGCTTGTATTAATACGTCAAATTCAAAGAAATTTCAAGCTTGATTTAAGCTTATGTGCTGTCTGGGATTATCTTATCTCCGAAATCTCGCCAGATTTAAGGAAAATACATTGCCAAATTTGGCGCAAAAATATTCATGTGTTGGAAAGTGTTTTATAATCAATGCTTTTGGCATGATTTCTCTTTCTTGTTTTTTTTTTTTTTTTTTTGCAACCCGAGGAATATATCTTCTTTAGAACTGATTAAAACTATTCATTCAGTTAACGAATGTGTGAATAATACCTTCAGTTCTGATTAACAGATTAATTCACTTTACCTAGTGTCATTGCATACAGAAACAACATCACAGTTTTTTTTAAAGCAATTTTTTGTGTTTTTTTGTTTGTTTACTGTACCATTCTGTTAATCTTTTTCAGTAGGTAATAGATGAGTGGAAGCATCTAGAAGTAGAAGACGAGGAACAGAGAATAGCGTTTCTTGTTAAGATCACTGACGTGAGTGAATTTTGTTTTATAGTGATTCAAAATATAAATTTCAAAGGGAAAAAAGAAAAAAACATGTTATAATTTGCATAACAGTTTATTTTATTTGTCATCAACGAGTAAAAATATCCGCATTCGTAAACGGCAAATGAGTTATACTCGTGAAACGAGTTTCCATCTAAAGTGTTCGTAAAGGAAACTAAGTGCATTCAGTTTCTGAACTAGAGCGTTCGTATACAAAATTGAGTGCGGTTAGTTTCAAACTAAGTAAACTGAGCACAGAACAGGTTCATCCAGGTGTTGAGAGGACATACTTGCTGCACGTTGTTGTTATGAAATGGCGTCCGTAGTTACGAAAAGTATGTTGCATGGTGTGTTGTTATGAAAAGTATTTTACGTTTGCTGAAGCTGCTAGAAACTGCAACGAAGATACAGAATTTTTCAAAGGCTATCATTTTCTTGTATTTTTCATTTTAGTAAATTCAAAATGCATATTTTTAGTGTTGAGATTGATGTTGATTTAAACCGTTATTAGCGAAATTTGAGCTTCTTTTGCTAAATACTTTTGAAAAATGCAAGTTTAAGTTGAAATTTTTAAAATTTGATCTGTGTACTTCAATTATAGCCACTCTTTCTTTTTAAATTCTTGTTGATTTTATACTGAGTATGCACTAAAAATTCTCTTCAGAAAAATTAACAGCAAACGAGAAGTGTAAACAAAAACGTCTCTTAGGCGACGAAACTAAGTAAACTGAAATTTTTACTTCCTTGTACGTAGTATAAGGAAGTAATGTGATCCCGAAAAATTTTGGGGGCCAAATTTCGACGAAAAAACCGATTTTGACTACCTCTAAATTTAATTTAAATTTTTTTTTCGATGCATCTCATCATAAGCTGGCATGCACGATCATATAAACGCGTCTGCAACTCATTTTGACCAGCGGCGAGTCTATTGTGGCCAGTTTTTCCATGCCGTCTGTACGTACGTATGTATGTAACACGCATATCTCAAAAACTATTGGTCGTAGAATGTTGAGATTTGATAATTAGGATTGTTCTATGATCTAGTTGTGCACCTCCCCTTTTGGTCGCAATCGGATGGATAGTTTATGTACAGGACCGCCCAAAAGATTCGAAATACATTACGCTCTATGGGCTGAAATTCATTAAACTCGCATATCTCAAAAATTATTAAGCACAGAATGTCGAAACTTCATATTTTGGATAGCTGTAAGATCTAGTTGTGCACCTCCCCTTTTGGTTCCATTCGACTGGACAGTTTATCTACAGGACTTTCCAAAAGATTCGAAATACATTAAGCTGTATGGGCCGAAATTCATTAAACTTGCATATCTCAAAAACTATTAGGCGTAGAATGTTGAAACTGCATATTTTGGATAGTTGTAACATCTAGTTGTGCACCTCCCTTTTTGGTTCCATTCGAATGGATAGTTTATCTACAGGACCTCCCAAAAGATTCGAAATGCATTATGCTCTATGGGCCGAAATTCATTAAACTTGCATATCTCAAAAACTATTAGGCATAGAATGTTGAAACTTTATATTTAGGATTATTGTAACATCTACTTGTGCCACTCCCCTTTCGGTTCCATTCGACTGCATATTTTATTTACAGGGCGGCTCAAGAGATTCTAAATACATTCCGCTCTATGGGCCGAAATTCATTACAGCGTATTTTAGTGGTATTGGGCTATTTCAAACGACTCATATGTGATATATGCTGTTAAGAGTTACAAAATGAATTTCTCCATTAAAAGATGTGTCTTTATCATTTATAGTTCTGCTACAGGAACACTCAAAAGATTTCCAATACATTACGGTCAATGGCAATTTTAGAGGCATTCATCCATTTCAAGCACAATACCGTCCTACCACATAAGTTAGGTAATGGTCCGACCACAGTCACGTGTCTCCCTCAAGAACTACGCCAAAAGTCGCCAAGCTTGGCGACTTTTGTTGTACGTGTGCGCATATTTAACTCACGAATCTCAAAAACTATTATGAAATTTCATGTATAAGATTGTTGTAACATCTAGTTGTGCATCTCGATTTTTGGTCCAACCTACTGGAAAGTTTATTTACAGGACCACCGAAAGGAATTTTATTACTTTAATGTCTATGGACATCTTCAATATTATACAACTGTAGACAGTCATTGTTTGGTCCAAGCCCAAAATCTCGCCGTCTGTCCTCGACCTTGGCGAGTTTTGCCGAGATATCGCCAAATTTGGCGATAGTCAGTCAGTTGGTCCATGCCCAAAGTATCGCCATTTGTCATCGTTCTTGGCGAATTTTGGCGAAATATCGCCAAATTTGGCGATAATCTGTCATTGTTTGGTCCATGCTTAAAATCTCGCCATATGTCGTCGACATTGACGAGTTTCGCCGAAATATCGCCAAATTTGGCGCCAAAAATTATTTCGTATTTTGTATAACTCTAAAACTTTAACCCGTAGAATTTTGAACTTTTGTATTTAGATCTATTATAATCTCTAACTGTTTTCAATATCTTTTTGACAGCAATCGACTGGGAATTTATTTACAGGGTGAGCCAAATGACTTTAAATACATTGAGGTATATGGATGCATTCAATTCATTGAAAGTCTGTGGTCAATGACTACTTTGGCTATCCCCAAAATCTCGCGAACTATCTCAAGCTTGTCGGCTTTTGGTGAAATATCGCCTAATAAAGTGTCAAAAGGAAATCTTTCAAACTGAACTCAGCTTGGCGATATCGAAATATTTGGCTAGAAATCGCTAAACCTTACTATTACTGATATTTTATCTCTTTCAAAAAAATAAGTTTATAGGAAGTGCGTCGAAAATATTTTTGAATTTATCGACGTGCAAGGAAGTCATGTGTTGGACACATCAGATTTTTCGTAAAGGCAAAAGAAACTGATAGCCAGTGATAGCACGAAACTCACGCATTCCAGATTTCTTACGAAAACTCGTGCAACGAGTTTGTCGTTTACGAATGCCGCCATAGTCATTGTCTTAGTACATTTAATAGAATACGGAATCAGTGTGGTACTTTCGGACAGGCAATCCAATTAGGTAGAAGATCTGGGAAAACAGCCAACAGACCTCTGGGTAAACAGCCAACAGGCCAAGACCAAGGCAGAGATTGATGAATCAGGATGTACGCGAGACCATGCGCGACGAGAAATGGCTAAGGTCTCGTCTCGTCTAGTAGTTTTACATCGAAGTCTCGTTTCGCGTTTTCGCCTCGCACCTAGAGGTTTCGTCTCGCGGTCTGGGGTTCATCCCTACTGATGAAACGATGGATTTATCTGAGATTTATAGCCATTGTACAAGGGAGGGAAGAGGATAAAATGTAATATCTATTAAATGATGTCTGTATTTTGTAAATAAAGATTGAGGCTCAAAAAAAATTAATCCACAGCATGAGGAGATGTACATATTATTTTAGCAGAATATAAAAGTCCAATTAAATCTCTATTATTTTAGCAGAATATATAAAGAAGATTTTTTTGTGCTATTATTATTTATCTAACACCCCATTTAATTTGGTTTACGTAGAATAGGCTGCACTGGTAACTAATGCTTTGAACCATACAACACGTAATATTTCATTTAGATCTCAGGAATATTAAGATTTTTCACTTGCATATCAAAGCAACAGAATATTTCTGTGTCGTTTAAGAAACATAGTCTCGAAACGTAACATTTGTAATATAGTAAAATGCAGCATTTTTGGAACATAACTGTTGCTTTTTAATTTTTCACAGACATAGAAATGGTTTTATAAAGCTTAATATATTTTAGTGCTACTTCAGTGCTTCGCAATTGAATTTTTTTATGTTGTATGGGAAATCCCGTACTTCAAAAGTACTTATAGGCCCTGGGGTCTTCCTAGTAATTTTATTCATAGAAATAAATGTTTAGCTTTTGCAGTTGCTATGCGAGACGGGACAGGCCTATATTCTTATTTCGCAACTAGCGTTTGCAATACTGGACCAAAAAATAATTCCGGTACACTTACTACAGAGATTTTATTGAGATCTACGTCACTTTTGTCCGTTATCTCAGTTGATCTTAATTATAAGTTGTTTATTTATTTAAAAGTACACACTTTTTCAACACAATATGCAATTTGCATGTATTACAGACCCTTAACCTCTAAGCCGCCAGTCCCCGTATATTATAGGTATTCGGTATTTTTTAAAGATTGCACCGGTATACCAATATCAATACCAGTATTAGAAAGAGCAATAAAATACTATTTTTGTTGAATGTAAATCGGTTAATTAGAGTGCAAGCTGTAAATTTCCATTGAATAACATTACATTTGGCCGATTTTTGCCAAATATGGAAGATACCCTCAAGCTGTCCCCATTTTTGGAAACTTATTTCAGGCGATATTTTTGGCGATATATCGCGAAATGTCGTGAAGCTTTTCAAATTTTAGCGCTATTTTCAGGGAAATACACCATCATCTTCTGAGCATTAGCGAATTATATAGTCGGATGTGGTAAACTTAAAACGTTATAATTTCCCTTGACAATGGTATCTTTTCTTTTATGTGTCCTTCATGCTTGATATTAAAACTACTCAGACAGACATAGAATATCGGAACGGAACAGAGGTGATACAGCAATTATTTAAGCATTGAATGAAAAGGGGGATTTCAAATAATTGCAGATGTCTGAGTTAAAAGTTAAATTAAACACTTTAATAATGAAAAAATAATTTTTCACTCACATGTAAGACCGAAAATATCAATATTTTCCTTAGAAGGTACCGTTTTCAGGAAATTGCAAAATAGCACGAAATACTGGTATACATTGCATTGCAATCACTACTCGCAACCATCCTTAAGAACATCGTTGTTTTCTAACTCAAAAAGGAAATGGATATTGCTGTCTGGAGAATTTATAGATTTAATGTATTATCAATGTCGTGAACATCGATATCAATGCTAAAGTGAAAATTCCTTACCCAGAAAGAAAGCGAGGACTCTAGTTCAGAAATTAAATGTTGTCGAAAGCCAAACAATCATCAGCACTATATAAAATTTTACTTATAGCAGATTATTAAAATGGCAGTATTAGATATTGATGTACACTGAATGGACGTCATAATTTCATATATGGGGACTTTTTTTATTAAAACTAATTTTTGCGTATTTTCAGATCATTTGCGATGGTGCAAAAATTTTTGCTGAGTCGTTGGAGTGCCGTCTAGAATCTACAAACTTTCCGCTTAAAGATTTGGAGAGCTTGAAGAAAGTAAGCCTAAAAACCCGTTAATAATATTTGACTACTCTTCTAATTTGCAACAAATTAATCGAATACCCCTCCCCACGTTACACACAAGCTGAACTCCGCAACTCATAGCGACGCATGTGACAGAGGAGAACACCACAATAACTGAACACCAGTGTCTGTATTTGATTAAAATACTTATAACATTCTTGTGAGATTTTTGGAAGCAGTAACATATTTTCTCTGTTTTGTGTTGCCTTAGAAACAGAATATCGAGTGTCCCGGAACTTCGTGCACAAACTGGGAGAGGAGGTAGATAACAACCTTGGGAACCTAATTATACCGCAAAGACTGGTCGGAAATCAATAGGTTATGCTGCATGCGAGTTCCCAAGGTCGCCATGTGTGGGGCTTCCTTGTCACAGCTGCAAACATTTGCGCTTTTTTCCGGAAGATCATGTACCACAACATTCAACTAGCTTAATTTTAAAGTAAAAATTTGAATTTATTTAAACATCAAATTGCTGAAAAAAGAACTAGAAATAGATAACTTCCCTTAAAAAGCGTATAAGTTGCAGCGCTTTTGCTTATGTTGTTTAAACAATGGGATCCATTAAGTTTTAAAATCAGTGTTTGAAAACAGCCGAAATATAAAAGTTTCATTAGTTTTAGAGAAATACTTTTTTTTTCATTTAAAATTGAGCATAAAAGAAAATCTTTTTAGTATGTTTTCATTAGTGACACCAAAAGAACCTACATACCAAATTTCATCAAAATAGGTCAAGCTGCTTTATTACATTAGTGGGCAACTCTGAAAATCCAATTTTTAGTTTGAACACCCCAAGTTTGGACACTTACATAGAAATAAAGTATTAGTTTAATCTATTTGAAATATGATATGCTTCTTTTTCTTAACCCCAAAATGACCCTTTTCAGGTCAGTTTTAATTTTGTCAAAATTTTAAGTAAATTAATTTGTTTAAATTTAAAATTTTAATTAAAAAAATTTAGTAGTTTTTTATTAAGGACACTAAGAAAACCTACATACCAAATTTCACGAAAATTGGTCGGGGCGTTTTTTATATTAGGAGTCTACTAGCAAAATCTAATTTTTATTGCTGCAACGAAAAATCAAAGTCATTGAAACTTAACGAGTTTTCATCCTTCATTCAGACCTCATTTTAAAGCGCGTAAAAAATAATGAAGAAAAGCCTTTTACACTATTTGGATACACCGAAAACTTTTTGCGAAAAACGCATTGGTGGCATTTGCAACATCAAAGTAAAGTTCTGTAGAGAATTCATAGCATTGCTCTCTCGGCGTAGCCATAATTTATTTTAAGGTTTGTCTGGTTGTCTTTTCGTTTGTGTTTGAAGAGGGCTGGCTAGCGTTGCCAGGCGTCCGGATAAAGCCGGACATAGTTAGGCTTTTTGATTGCGTGTTCGGCCAAACTGAACGGTGTCCGGCTTTTTACTGGTGACTTTGGCTGATGAGTCATACAGTACTTGAACTGATTTGGCATTCGATGTTATTTATATTTCATTAGAATTGAACAAGATTCGTGGTAATAATCAAAAAAGCTTGATTTTACATACAATTTTTTTGTCGTACCTATTAATACTGAGACAAAATCCTCAATAGTGTAGACTGTCCGGCCTTTTTACCCAAATGTCCGTCCAAACTGGCTGGTCTGTCCGGCTATTTGGCTTGGCGACCTGGCAACCCTAGGGCTGGCACAGCGACTGTTGTGCTAAATTGGGCAATTTAACATTTGCTGAATAAATAAGTGTTGCCACATGTATGTTCATTGTGTTTACTTTGACTTATATTTCTTGTTTAATAATAAATAAGAAAGCAAATTTTATGTAGCACGATTTGAGAGTATTCATTTGTGTATTATAAATTACTTCTGTAGGTATGTGTAATAGTGAATAGTGTGGAGCATGTTCTTCAGTATCTACAGGAACTTCCACAGCAGATGCAGTGGTCCGAAATTCTTCAGAATGACAATGAGGATTTGTCAGACACCAGCCTAAAAGAACAAGTCCTGAGAATTCTAAATCTCATCCACGAGTCACTGAATACACATACGACTGAAATTGTGATAAGAATGTTAAAAACTATCGTCCAAGGTATATATGTCAACGTTGAGAAGGTGTTTCATTCGTGGTTACAGTCGCAGACAACTCTGCAAGTGAGAACTTCTTTCTTTTTAACCATTGAATGTTTTAATTTCAGCAAAGCTGTAGTTTCGATGGCTGATTTTCTGATTCATACCACAAGGTGAAAAGGTGAATAGAGGAGCAGGAGCGCAACTAGAAATGTTCTGTGGAGGGGTTTCTTAAAAATTGCCCAAAATTGTAATATCTTTTGTCTTTAAAAACATATTTAAAAAAAAGTAATTCACTTCGTTCACAATTTATTTTACGTAAAAACACAAATTAAGCATGCTAAGATGACAATGTTATAATTAAATATCTAAGCGTCGGGCTTATTTCGCCAGTTTATTCAATACTTCTTCGGGGCTGACATGCACGTTTTTGTAGATTTCAGCATCGCTAGTCCATTCAGTCTGCTCTCACCCGTTGTGCTCCGAAGATACGCTTTAAAGGCGAAGTGTTGAAAAAGAACTATCACCAGTACAATTTGTTACTGATAATGTGGCCATTATTTGAAACAGCCTATTGGTATTAGGAAGTAATTTCCGACTGCAAGTATCTAAGGCTTTTAATTTTGTTTCTTGGTCGTATTTGTTGGTGATCTAACTTTCGATACCAAATGGCAAATTCACCTCTCACGGAACCCTCTTCCATTTCACACAAGGATGACAGTTCTAAAATACTTTCTGCATTACATTTTTCCATATTTGGGGTCATACGCCGAGGTAACAAATTTTTAAATAATTCAAAATGTTCTTATGATCCACAAACCTTGTATTGATTTGGCGAATAAAATTGTTTAAAAAGAGTATAGATGCATACAGATCTCCTATAACATTCTTCTAGAGTGCCAGAAGGCACACTGCTTCCCTTAATTTGTCGTTCTACAACGCTTGGCATGGTTTATAGGAATATCCACACAACACAACTTACTGGCTGAAGTAAATATGGCTGAAAAATCATTTACTACTTTAAGGCGCTTTTCTTCATTCTATCTACATCTGTGACATATCCCAGTGCATCTGACAGATTAATCTTGACATTTCGTAAATATTTGCTAACAGGCAGGCTGTAAATGAAAACTCTTACAGGGTAGACAATGAAATCATAAAATGAAAGTTTTTGAATTGCACACTAATTTCAGCAATTAGATGGCTTCCGTATCTGACTAGAGCTAAGATTTTCTGCAAAGCACGGGGAATCAAAAAACGCACACACACTGTCGTGCTTTTTAAACCATGTAGTGGCTCATAGCTATTTTAAGTGTGGCAGTTCTGGTAGATGATCCAGTTTGCTAATTTCATTTGAGTTCAATTTGGCATTTTGAAAAAAAAACGCGTTTTCTTGATCAAAATTTCTAATTTCCTTCGTTGTAAACATACAAAGAGTAGATTTTTTGCCTCATTTCTTTTTTTTTTTTTTTATAAAATACCAAGTAAAGCAATTCGACAATCCTCGAGGTCACTTCAACGCTATGCCATCTGTAAGGGGCTTTATGGCGTAATGGTAAAATTTTATGATAAGGAACTTTCGTAAAATATTGAAAATTTGCTTTTTAGTTATAAATAAAACTTTTGTTAGTTATAAATACAAACTATACAAAAAACTTTAGGTACACAAATAGGGACATCTAACGAAAACTTACATTTCTCTAATTATACTTCAAAACTTTAGTTACAAACAGAATATTTTTGATTTTTAGTTACAAATAAAACTTGTGTTTTATTTGTAACTAAAAAGCAAAAAATAAAAATTAAGTAAAAATACATTTTTTAAAAATAGAAGCTTTTTATTGTGGAGCCCTACAAAGCATAAAATAAAAATATATTCAAAGATATGCGATAAATGAATGAAAGTTTCAAAACTAACAAAACTTTTGAGAAAAATATAAATATCGCACTTTTTCAAGAGATGAAATGTTTTAAATGTCCAAAATATTTTAAAAATTATTCGATACCAATATTCCACTTTAGGAGCTGTATTTGATTGTAAGGCAATGATTTAGTCATCAGTAATTGTATTGCAAAGGTCCCAGATGCTTTTTAAAATACAACACTTTAAAATGCTTTTTAAAATATTTTGAACATTAAAAAATGTTCATCTCTTGCAAAAGTGCAATATGCATAGTTTTCTCAAAAGTTTTGTTAGTTTTGAAACTTTCATTCATTTATACCATATCTTTGAAAGAATAAATTTTTATTTTATGCCTTTTATGGCTCCACAATAAAAAGCTTCTACTTTTAAAAATTGTATTTTTACTTAATTTTTAAGTACTGAGAAAATTTATATGGTAAGTATTAACTAATGTGGTATTTTTATAGCAAAAGTTGCTTATGACTCTTGGAATAATTTGCTAATTTCAGAAACTTTGATGTTTTCCTTGTTAAATTAATTATGCAAGCAAATTTATTTTTTGTAGTATAACTGTAAACATTTGCTGCAGGCTTTCGAAAAATTCCATGCTCATCTCAATGAAATTCTGGAATTCTTGGATGAAACTCTGAAAGAAAATTTATTTCCGAGTTTGATGGCTCATCTTTGGACCTTTCTCATGATATCAATTGAAAAAGCATTTCAGGAAGGGGTATGTCTTGCAAACGTTTATTTATAATACCCCGTCGTTGTCAAATGAATGTTCTGCTATGTGGGAATTATTGGAGATTTCGACATTTTCATTATTATGACCAGTTTACTAACCAAATTTTCATATGAAACGACGTATATGTAACTCTAAGCATTATACGGTGAACTGTGATCGCTAAATAAAATGAGCCACGTGAATCAGCCAGAATACTGTCAAATAATAACTGGGTAATAATAACTACACTTTTTGCACATAGCAGATATTGGTTTGACAGCGACGACATGTTGCTTTATCTAGATGATATGATTTGTAGTGGTAGATGGAAAAAATATTTTGTTCTTCAGGAGATCTTGATGATTTTATGAGGCCATTGTGGGCAATATGGTGATATAGTGTAGCTTCCACAGTTGTTTCTAAGCGATGATCAAGGAACACACCCAGTTGTTTTAGGTCTGACAAGAGGATAAACCACTTTGCCTCATTTTCACTGCTGCATTTGACTTTTAAATTTATGAAAAAGACTTTAGCAAACTCCATTTAAAAATTAAAGCATTATTAAAAGATGATTATCTACAAATAAAATAATTTTTTCTCTATCATATATATGTACAAGATGTGGTGGCCCAAACACTTTGACTTAGACTTTAATTCCTTAAATATTGATCACAGGCATACAGATTTAATTTTTTAGGAAATTTAGTCTAATAAATGAAAAATTTAAATTTTTACATGGGGTTATTTGTAAATTACTAACTAGATTATATATTTTGGGAGGCATCTGCATAACACAATTACGAGACGTGGTGCAATTGCCGCTGCTTTGTCATCTTCTTGCTCAACAATTCGGACATGGCACACACACACAATATATAATGAAAAATATTGGGCTGGGGCAGGGCTGCCGGTTGGTCGATCTGGCGCTCGCTCAGGAGCCCCGAGTTGGGCTTTTTGAAGTATGACCAACCACCCACGTTGGTGTGACTGTCTGGCCAGGGATATGGTAATCCGCGGGGTGCTGGGGCAGCTCCACTCTTCGTGGCTGTGGCTGTTGTAAGCTTTAAGAAATACTTCTGGCTTAGAACATACAGTAGACCTCCCTATAATACGGGTCCATATACCACGGATCCCTAGAACACGGCGAAAAAATTGCGATCGGTTTCCCTATAACACGTTAAAAGAGACTCGTATATCGTCTGCTTTTTCTAATTGTGGTTTACATTAAACGTATCTGAAAGAACTTTTGAATGTTTTATTTGATTCTTTTTTCAACTTGAGAAATAAAACGTTTTATTAAAATAAATCTTTGCGAATTTAAACCCGATTTAATTTAGAGAAAGTGCATATCGGTTATCTCTGATGCATACGTGGTATCAAGTAAGAAGTATTTTAAGTGAAATGTGAAATAAATTGCTCAAATAAGATGTGAAGCGCTTGAACAGCATGGTTTACATTCCAGGTGGAGCATAGCCCAGGTCCGGTACAATACGGAACCCTATAACACGGCACGTATCTATCGTGTTATAAGGAGGTCTACTGTAAATTTATTTGAGCCGCATTTGACACAAACTTGTATAGCTAAAGAAGTCGCGAAAAATCCGTTCTCTCAGCGGAGTTTGCACTTTTATTATCAGGAGTCACATGGTTTATAAGCTTATCACATGTTCCAAAAAAGGTGCATTTATTGGCTAATAAAATGCCTGGGTCTCAGGAAATTCTTGACGAGTGTAAGCCATAGAAAGAGGGGAAATATATCAATTGACTTTCTATTAAATTTAGATCCCGAGACCAATCCTTTGTTTGAAATCCTTTGTCTGAAAGTTGTTACGCCCCTAAAGAATTTTTAAATGAGCTAATAGAAAATTTCAATTTTGAGAGGATATTTAACTTTATGTTACATATACTTAGTTTTTTAATAGAAGTAAGCCAGATTTTGCTGTCTGTTTTTTAAAATAAAATATAGAAATGTCTTTTAACTTTTTTCTAGTAAATACTAAAACAACGCTATTCAAAACTTTTTTTAAAATTTCAGCAACCTCCAGAATATGCAAAGACTGTTCAAGAGGTCAGTATTGCTCTTTACTGTATTGAAATTATGCATTAAAATTCCGTTTATCGTAAATTACATTGAATATTAGTGAGCAGTGTATTAAACACACAAACACTAAAAAATCTGAATGCAAAAATTTAGCAATAATTTGAATACTAGCTCTAATTCACAAATGAACAAAACTAATACATCACTTCATTCCGATAAATACTAGCTCTAATTCACAAATGAACAAAACTAATACATCACTTCATTCCGATAAATACTAGCTCAATTCACAAATGAACAAAACTAATACATCCCTTCATTCCGATAAATGTTTCTTTATTATTGCCTATAGCAAGCTTTGTCTTAACTCTAGATTGCTACCCTTGAAAATTTTGTTTGATTGTAAACTATTAGTCTTCCAGACGAATTGTGCATATAAGCATGCTTAAAACCCACTTTAATTCCAAATTAGTATATAATAAAAACCTTCGATTTTCAACTTCCACGACTTTTCATCATCACGTAGGCAACAAAGTATGATTTATTTATTTTCAAAGCAATCTATTTGCATGTTAGCATGATGTTATTTATTATGGGTTAATACAGGAGACCAATAGGTAGCATTGTAGGGTTAAGGGACATTTACATATTTAAATAAATCTAAATTTTTAGAAGTCCAACAGCAAATCTATCCTTTTACTTGAATATGTATTTAGCTCGCCAAAAAATGATAATAACAATTAAAATAAATAGAATATAAAATGAATGAAAATATACAAATTTTCATCTTCAAAAGAGTGGTCAAAGAAATGTATATCACTGGAAATTGGACAAACAACTAACAAGTTAAATAAAAATGTAATTTTTTTAAAGTGCATCTTTGAAATAATGGATTTATTGCCTTAATTCTTTTTTAAAAGTGTATGAAACACAATGCAAAAAGGGGGCATATTATATATAAAGAATTATATGCATTCATATGCGTATTAAGCGACTTTATGAAAGGAATTCATAGTACCTAAACCATCTATCAAAAAGAATTTTATATTTTTCTATATTATTTACAGAATGTTTTAGAGCTACGAGAATACCTTTTCCACCTTAAAATGCACGAATTCGACGAACACAAGCCCCTTTTACAGAAATTAACGGACCTGCTTGACCTCCATTCGAAAAGCACCGAGGAGCTGCAATTAGATTATTACCTCCAAATTGCCGAATCTATAGTAAGTTTTTGACTGACTTATAGTTAGTTATCTTCTGTTTCAATGATATCTTTTGTCAAAGACGGATTAAAATTTATAACATGCATGTTTTTAGAAAATAATATACTAGGATAGTTCAACATTTCATTCTTTATTGAAAGTACTGTTTGATCATATTAGAATTACTGTGTATTAGAACTCAGAATTTTAATTTTAATGGAAATTGTTTTTTTTACAGGTTTCTCCTGTTGAATACTTGGGTCACATAGCTTTTCAGGCTGGGTATAAATCTTTCGGTAATGACCTAGTCGATTTACATATAAATGGTAAGTTTTTAGCAATACTCTAGCGAAATATTCATTGTATTGTAATTACAACGCTTAATTGTATAAGCCGGATTATGTGCTTCAAAAAGATAGAATCTTTAATTTTTTCTGTTAACAAAGCACAACTAGTATCAATCAAATAAAAGTCAGGAAAATAGGCTTGTACAATGTACAGTCAGACCTCTATTTTGCGAATGTATTTTTCCTGAGAACCAAGAACATTTTGCGAATATCTTGGTAAAAAAAAAAAAAAACCCTCCAAATAGCGAAATTTATTCTCTATTTAACTCTATTTTCCATATAGCGAACTTTTTCCCAGGATTTAGTGACTTCGTTAAATAGAGGTTCGGCTGTATATTATATATCAGAATTTTTCTATAAAAACTAGTTACTGGATTTTGTAGAAACACTTTTTGCATTATGAAATACACTCATGTCCAAATTTATCTTTACGTGGTCAAAAATACTTCTGATAGTTAAATTAATGCTTAACGACAAATCAAATACTTTGCTCAAAGTGGTTATATAAATGAATGTCTCCAGTACACATTTTGATGTTTGTGTGTAAGGATTCAAACTTTAATATAGCATCGGCTTAATATAGCATCGACGTGTTATTTTAAAGAATTTTTGATGTGTTTGCCCATTTTGAAACAAGGTGCAAAATTCTGGAAGTAGCGTGGAAAATGAATATTTCAAGCCAAACATTTTGCACACCATGTATGCAATTTTAGAATATTTCAGCTGTAGTAAGGTGGCCTGGGCAAAGTCATTAACGAAGAACAATTTCTTCTGAAGATCGATATCTGGTAATAACTGCCCGTCATATCAGGATGTATAATGCTTGGTAGTTTAGTTCATACTTAGCAGCTGCCACTGGAACGGTCATATCCCACAACCTGTATATTGACTGAAAAAGGTCTTTAGGTGAGAAGGCCAAGGGTGTATGTTTCATCTCAAGAAAGGGATCACTTAATTAGTACAAAGAACATGAGAGCTGGAGTGAACGTCAATGGACTCTTGTTCTCTTTACTCAGGAATTGAAGTCTACTTTAACATGATTTTAAATGTCTTTACTGCTGAAGGAAAGCTGGAACTAAAATCCTCCTCCGAACGCTATGAAAGATGACTGCTTCAACAGAACCTCTGCAATAATATGGGGAGGAATAATGATCGATCTACGGCCGGCCTTAAACACGCTTAAGCAGTTGGCTGAGAGACACAGGGATATCTTAAAAAAAAACTTTTGAGAGATGTATACACTCTGACTTAATTTATAAACGATAACACTCGTCCACAGCCCAGACAGCACATAAGCTTAAATCAAGCTTGACATTTCTTTGAATTTGACGTATTAATTCAAGCTTGATAGTTCAATCAATTAGCTTGATTATTGCGCTGATGGCGCCATCTGTCGCTGTAGGCGAGAAGGAGAATGGACATTGAAAAGTCTAAGGGGAAGGAATGAGGGGATAAGCCCCTCTGAAGTGTAACACGAGGGGAGTTTTAGTTTTATTTACATCTAATTAACATTAGTAATTCCATTAACTAATTAATTAACCCTAAAAATATATTTTAATATAATTAACACAATTTAGTTAGTTAATATACTTCACTTTATGGGGGTAGAATGAAGCGGTTTCCGGCCGCTACAAAATAATTTATCATCAGTCATAAATGTACTTGACCATAGAATTAAAAAAAAAGATTCTATATTTCCAAATATAGAAATTCTTAAAAATAAAATACAATTATACTACGAAATTGATTTCCAAATCAGTCGTTTGTCTCGATTTTGAAAGTTTTAAAACGTGTGCTGCTGTTAAGTTTATATTATGTTTATTTTCCTATTAGTAGAGTCTCTAAATCACACATAACATTACTTTAATTTTGATGCATCCCATGGAAAAATAAAAGAAACAAATAACACATCGGCTACTTATCAATCTGGCCAGAAAACGGCGTGATAACACCCTAACAGTCACTTCAAACTTTAGTCATGTCGGCCCGACTGAGATTGGCGCAACGGTTAGGACGCTCGCCTCTCAAACCAAAGGTCCCGGGTTCTATTCTAGCCGCGGACACTTGATGGAAACAGGTTAAATTAAATTGAAATTTCGGCGTAGAGGGGAAAATGCGTAGCAAAATAAAATATGTGGGGCGAGTTCGGCGCCGCGTGTAATTAGGAAATTTTTTTTTAGGAAAAATTTTTAAGCTTGAAATTAAGCTTGCTATGTCAAGCTTGAAATGTCAAGCCTAATGCAAGCTGGGCAAGTGTAAACTTGAACGCTTGATTCAAGCTTGCATTAAGCTTACGCGCTTGAAATTTTCAAGCTTAATTCAAGTTTATTGACTTGATAAATCAAGCTTGCTGCAAGTTTGATGCAAGTTTGCTGTGCTGTCTGGGAGCGAGCAAATCTTGTAGGCGAATTCTTTGTAAATGAAATCATTTAGCGAATTTCATGACCAGCAAAATATACTGATTTGAACCAACTGATAGAACTACCTTGTAAAAGTAGTTGCACGAAGACATTCTCCTCAATGATAATAATAAAAAAAGAAGAAACCATGAAGATACTCTTGGTAGAACAGGGGAACTTCATTCCTGAAACTGCGGATAGTAACAGCATTACCAGCACTGAAGCATGTGGTGTTCGTGTGTAAGTCAGGGAAGAGATCACATTCCGTATTAAATTCATATAGCTTAATTGCTTCTTGTTTTTATCTGAATTCTTAATGGCATAATTATTTTCCATTTTTATAGCTCCGTGCTATAGTTTTGTATCATGTGCCGTGATCCTGAATTTGTTTCCTGTGCACTTATGTATTATGATATTATGTAACGTTCCACACAAATTCGCAAAAGTATAGTTCACAGTTTCTGAAAAAAAATCACGGTTTTATGCATTGTAAGTATGGCTTCTTAACCCTTTAACGCTTAGTGTCCTCATCGTGAGGATACAAAACTGACGTTCTGACTGTTGTCAGTCACGCAGAATAAGTTTGATTTATATAAAAATACTTGAGAGTGACATAGCTACACGAGAATCCTTTACTTTTTAGCACATAATTTCCCGTAAAAATTACCGATTATTTGTAAAATGGATCTCAGGATTATTTTTAACAGCACTGGCATACGCTGAAAACTAGAGAATACAAAAGAAATACATTGATATAGAAGAACAACTGGACAGACTGCTCAATGCTGAAAAAGGGCAGCCGCGCTATTAGTGACCATAGCAAGTGACCATGCTATTTTCAGCTTATGCAATTCATTGTTTCAGATTAGTGAAGACATAAGGAAAAATGTTCATTTGTACTAGAGTAATTTTCCGAATTATGTAAAAATAAACATGGCGTAAGGTTAGTTTTCTGTGATTTTTTCTTGTGAAGTAAAGTAGTTATTACTAATTTTGAAATGATGAAAATACTATTACACAGATAAATGTGAGAGTTATTTGTATTGTTTCGATAGGGGATTTAAGAACAAACTAATATGTTTGTTAGAGAAGCCATTGATTTATATATACTATTTTTTAGTCATGAAAATCTATTTAATTTTTATGATTATTCAATTTTTAAAAATAGTATTAAAATTTTTTTAAGGTTTAAGCATTTAGTTTCTACGAACTGTCCGTTGGAACACATGATTACCTCGAGATAGAAATGTTTGTTTTTATATCTACCTCTTCGGACAATCAACTTCAGTTTAAAATAAATTTTGTAAGATTAAACCGAATATTTTTTAAATCTTTAAATGTAATGAACTAGGGTTCTTGAAATTATTCAAAATGTCTCCTTTTCCTTACTTGACATAACGATTGAAAATGAGCCTCTCATCCCATCAATATTCACTGAGGTAACATAGACTTTTACGGAATTCTTTGTTATGAGTTCTATCTCACGATAGTATTATGTTAACCTCCCCCCGTAAATTATTGATGTAGGTGATGTGTATGTGTCATCAAAGGTATGGACTTCATTCTATTGACACACAGGGCGCTTTCAGACTGCCACTTTTGAGTAGCTCGAGTTACTCGGGAAAAACTCAACCCGTTCATGATGCCAGACTTGAGCTATTCGAGAAGATAAACAAGGTGTCCACGCTGCGAAGCTGAGTAACACGTGTATTACTCGAGCTCCCCAAAGATTTTCCTTGGGTAGTTGACGAGATAGACCACATGACCTTTAGATATTGTTTTCATTGGCTAGTCTGGGTAGTAAATACGCGCAGCCATGCTTTTTTCGTATTAACTACCCAGCATTTTTCACGATGTCAATCTCACCGAGTAGCTCATGTTTTATTTGACATTTACTCGAGATTACCCGAAAGTAGCAGTCTGAACGCACCCACAATTGATGAGTCACAAACCTTGTTTTAAACATAATAAATCACAATTTAAAAGTTCTTTAACTGAAATTCATGATTTTTAACATTTAACAGTCATACCAATCGGGGCCTTCGCAATCAGTAACGGGCCTGCGCGTGTATTTTGATGAGCCATCCAAAGAGGCCTACGGATGCTCCAGTCTTCACGTATACATCAGGTAGTTCTTAAGCTTCCCAGTGCTTTCAAACGTTATTTAATGTAGTTTTAAGTAGTAATTGTGTTACTAATTCAAGTACGAACTCATCATTAATTTGTTTGCTATGATACATATTTACATAAAGAAAATAGATGCATATAATATAATAACTAAATACACAATAACTAAATACACAAGACATTTTTATAATGAATATTTCATGAACGTAGTCGTATTTCCTACGTTATTTTAAACAATTCAACATTAATCTTTAACAAATGATGTATTAAAGCGCATATCAGTGTTTTCGGGATATCCTGTATATTGGAGAAAATTGATAAAATACGCTCTATAGCGCGATCCCTGAATTAATTATTCTTTAATAAAGACATTTCATGTAGTATATATTATTCTTTTGTCGCTTTCTCAATCGAACTTAGGAATTGAGCAAGCATAATGAACGCTTGTACAAAATATTAACTAGATTTGAAGTTTCTGTATAAACGGGCAAAAATCAATAATTTATAATTTACTGTATTTCTGCACTGTACCAGATGTAAGTCTTAATCACATAATCAAGGCATATATAACTGATAAATTACATTTTCAACTGGCAAAATTAAATTGTCTAAATAGTATCACAACGTCATGCTTATTTACAAGAATAAAAACTACTCAAGTAATACGATTTCTGATTAAAATAATTTATTTATAAATAACACATGAGTAATTATTCACCAAACATGATTTACATACATATATTTAGAATTTCTTTATACATTATAAGCGTTCACTTACCTTTACATTCAGAGCAAAATGTTCGAATTTTAGGATAAATTTTCATGAAAGAAAATGGCGCAAGATTCACCAAACGATTACCTACATCTACACGCTTAAATCTATTGAGTAAAATAATAATCAAACGGAGTATATTTTTACTCAATCATTGACTTCAAACAGCCATTCTCCCGATTGAGTAAAATTTGCTCAATTAATCGACAAATATCAATGGAGCGAAAAATTCTCAATTTTTGAGCATTCTACAACAGCTCCATTTAGGCTAAATAATAATCAAAAATGAGGAGTGTCTGTCCGTTTTTGATTAATATAACTGTACTCAATTATGATTATTATTTAAGCTATAGAATGAGCGTTTTTACAAAATCAGTGATTTTTAAATTAATATATCTGCACTCAATTAATATTATTATTTTAAGCTAGAAAAAGGGTGTCTTATGAAAATTTGCTGTTTTTGATTTATATATTGAATGATTCGTTTTCTTCATTTTTTAGTATCAGAGCTGTATAAGCCCGAGAAAATAAATTTTAAATCAAGACAAATACATTACATATATCTTAATACACCATAAAAAAGTATTTTTTTAATAAATAGAATATAATTTCACTATAGTCTCTAGTTATAAAACGAATTCACAGTACAGTCAGAATACACAAATGCAATCATGGTTAAACCAGCTGTAAGATTTAATTAAAGCAGCAACCCAATTTATTTACATGAAAAAGGTAAAATAGTACTTACTCACTTGACTGAAGATATCATAACTTCATTTGTTTTACAAGAGCGACGAGATTTTTATAATCCAATCGTAAGAAACTATGTCCATTAAAACAAAATTTTTACCGAAAGCATCCTCTCCACATTTAGGTTGAATTTATTTCACAACTCTGAATATGAAAAAGATGTATTTGGTATTCGGATATAAAATAAAATTATCACCATTCTAAAGTATCATCGGGTATCCTCTTCAGAAACTCTTTTAATTCATATTTTGATAACGACATGTTTGCTCTTCGATGCTCGCCGCAACAAAGAATATAAATAACCACTGCGTAAGCCATACGATTCCCGCGTTGTGTTGTCTGTGGTGACTGTACCGTTTTCCGTTAGAGCCAGAGCGTTGGTCACGTGAAAGTAATAGGATACCTTACTACGCATCTTTCGTGGGGGAGAGACAGAATTCTCAAATAGACAAGATTTTAGTGAGAAATGGAGTATAATAGAAACTAGCGAATCCTGAGCATTGAGGGGAATTGAGGAGATAACAAATTATTGTCTTTAATGAGTATTTTTTAGTGTAAAAGGATTTAAATCAGCCAATAAGAAATTTAATCAATAAAGGAGTGTTAGTTTTAATCAATAGATTTAAGCGTGTAAAGCTCTTTAGTACGACAAAAGTATAAAAAAATTGTTTTAAAATAAAAAAATAATATAATATTTATAATACTTAGAATAATAAAATAGAATACTGTGACTGGGTAAAACAGGCCTCAATGATAAACTCATTTTTAGGGATGGCAACTCATAAGCAGGCCCGTTGCTTAGCGATGGCCCCGCACCAATTCTACATTGTCATTATTTAATAAAAAAATTACACAAAAAAGTCCAGAATTTAAAAAATCGTCTGCTTTGAAAGTCTCGTATATCATTACTGCTATTGCCATACTTAAAATACTTAAGTATCCTCGAAACAACGCTCTATTGCGAGTGAAAAAGAGTTTGCTTTAATTGTTGAGGCTTAATCTCCCACTTTCTTCTTAATAATTTTTTGCAGTACAAAAAGGTCAGAGGCTACCTGCCAGAAAGTTGGAAATGTCTCAACTGACAGTGAAGATTGAGCTATGTCCTAATACATTGTTCCCAACTTGCACACCACTTAAATCATTTCCTGTCACTGAAGATTTAGATAATCCTGTTTTCAAACAATGCTTCCAATTGTAAGTAACGTTTATTATTCTTATGTTTATGAAAAGGTGTACGAGATGTCTAAAAAATATCTGACGCAGCTGAATAAAGGAAATTCTTTAAAAATCACGATTTTGAGAAATCGAACAAGAATACCTGTTAGAGTTTTCATTTAGTAACTACACATTTTTACTTGGGCTTAAAAACTGTATTTAAGGTAAATAACAATAATTGAAAGCAATATTTGTCAATGACATTTTTACAAAGCTAATCAAAGTTGTTGAATATATTTCCTTCTTAAAACTGATGAAGCTTTAGGGAGGGATAAATAACACCATGGGCGCCGGCAGAATATTTCCCAGGGGGGGGGCAAAGACTACTCAAGGGGGGACAAAGACTACTTCAACATATGGTTACCATGTTGGAAAGAGCAAAAAAGCAAGGGAAAACACTGCATACAAAAATCCAGGGGGGGGGGGCATTGCCCCCCCCCTCGCCCTATGCTGCAGGCGTCCATGAATAACACTGAAATTGAAATTTATTTTCGTTTAGTTTACCGCACAAATTAATGAGGAAAATAGAGAGACAGATAAATTTATAAATTAGAATGACACTGAAACAACGAATGAAGTCAATCATCCATTGAATGAATCTTCATCGTGTTGAGAAGTTACTGGGCAAGCTACTAAGCTACTATAATGTTGTAGAATGATTTCTTGTCATCCGCGCGGAATGCAACTGATAAGTTTTTTGAAGTCTTCCTACTTTTCGCAATCGATTAGTAGTCTGGTACACTGAATCTGGCCCCCCGAGCGATATCTAAGCAGATATTGGTCAAATCCCTTTCGCTCAATTGGAGGTAATATATCTGCCTCTAGATATTGGTTTTTATTTTCTTATTACCACTCATGTGTAGAGGAAATCTTATAGATACTTTAGAATACAAAAAATTATTTTGGCACTTTTCGATCTTACTTTCGATGCTAGATATAGATGCTTCGAAGTATTGATGCGCTTGTGATATTGATGTGATGTGCAAAACTTTCAGTATGTATTCCCGAAAAACTACTGAACTAAAATTGATCATTATATATTGTGGTGCAGTTTTTGACTCTACATTGCTGCATTATTCTCAATTGTCTTGGTTGCTTCTATCACCCTTTATCACTGTGCCAAATACTTTGTTTAGAAGTTGTAAAGAATTAAAATAACAAATGTATATCGTAGAAACAGTGATATAAACATTACACGCAATGAAATCCTAAAGCTGAAAGGAACTCATTTTACTTTTTAAGTTATAAATTGGGCGATAAAATGGTTTTCCAAATATATCGCTCCTCCTTGAAACTTTTGAGATTCGGAACTGGATGCATATTGTAATGTACGTGTTTGTAGATTGAATAGGCTTTGAGTTAAACTGAACCAAAGCACGGCTTTCGTCAACAATTTCTAATTGCAGCTCACATAACTGTATCGACTTAATCTCCAGTTTACTGGTAAATACAACTTTTTCAAGCAGCAATCCTAACAGCTCACTGCTGCGAGATTAATACGCAATCACCGTAACTCAAGTACTTCCTTAAGGTGGGTATACACTGGCGAGTAACACAGAGAATGAGGCAATACGACACTTCCTCGCGCTGACGTCTAAACTTGCGGGCGGTCATAGTAAGGTCGTAAGCTGCCTCTTCCGGTCATCATCGCCCTATCGTGTACACCCACTTTTTCTCTTTAAACTTCGATGCGAGAATCCATCCACAACTTCAGATGCGCGCGACCTTGTGTACTTTCAGCGGCTTTTACAAAATTCGAGAAGCTGCTTGAAGCAACATGCATTCCCAATGTTTTCATAAAGCTTCATCGATCACCAAATTTGGCGCCATCCGTCGCCCGAGAATCGTGCCAAAAACATCAACAGATCCAAATGTAAACAAACAACGAAGTACCTCCAACTCCATTTAGTACCATTTCCGGCTGGAAAGTTTGTAGTTTATCAAAGGCCTTTCCTGTGGCTTTTTAAGGCAATCCCTCTTTTTTCTTTCTTTTTTTTCAGCACGAAGCTACCTCTGAGCGTTTTGAGCGTGAAGGGCGCTGCCGTCCAAGTACTGGTTTTCAATCAAGACTACTCGTACAGCGCTGAGGCGATTCTTCTCCTCAATCAGGTACAAAACATGAGTGGCATAGCCTCGCTGGAGTTCCTGCCAGTTTATCTCATGCCGTTGAGGAAGTTCGACATGAGTCACATATCATATCAAGTGAGTGTCCGACAGTGCGCATGTATTTTTCAAATGGTTCAATTGTAATATTGGCAGAATGGCGATTATATGTCTGACTGTTCGTTTAAAAGTGCTTGTTATTGTTTTTTTCTTGCATAACGCTTTAGCCACTCATGCACTGTTTCAAAGAAATACCATATTAATACATGTTTCGAGGTTTATGTAAAAAAGCTCTCCATTGCAAATAGTATATGCAGTCAAAGCTTTTTCATTGGGATACTTTAAATTAGACTCTAAATTTACTGCTAAAAATTTATTCTAAATTATTGTGCTCCTGTAAACAAATTTTTCATGCTACATGCATAATTTCCAATCAAGTAGATGATACAGTACATAGCAGTAACATGTATAAATTTCGTGGCAATCTAACCTTAGTTATGAAAGATAGATTGCGGGCAGATAGATTGGCAGATAGCAAACTGAAGTCATTACCAACATTTTTTTTTTGGGGGGGGGTGAAAATGCTAATTACGTCTTATGATCATTTGATTTATATTTATTGAATTATTTATACAACTAAGTTTATTTATTCATTATTACTTTTAAGGTTCTAGAATATCGAAGCCGCTGGGACAAGAATGCTAAAATATTCATTAACAAACGAGCCAAGTTATCGAAGAGTCCCAAGAAGTTCCTACCATGCATTCCTGGAAAGAATATCATGTGCAGTTTCTCTAGAAATGACTGAAATTAGAATCTCTCTGTTGTTAATTTTTTTTTTTTTAGATATGTAAAATAAACAATTTATTGTTCGATTTGTATTGTACATTATTGATGCCAAATTCGATGGTATCGAATGAAAAAGGACCTATTTTATTTAAAAGCCTCATCTCGTTCATTAGAAAAATTTCCCATTATATTTATTCTGTAATATCTAAAAAATAAAAGCCTTGGAATGTATTGCTGTTGGGTTCGACTCATCGCCCCGGTGCATCTGTCGCCATGTTGAAATTTTGATAAGAACGACATTTCTATCTCTAAATAAAATCAAATTTTTTTTATACAGTTCAAAAGATCTCTAAAAAATTTACATTTTTTATTCTTGAAGCTTCTTTCAAATCTAAATATCTAGCGAGATATCACGCTTTGAAAAGTAAACAGAGAAGTGAAGACGAGTCATTCAAGCGAAGACGTGTCATTCCTTGATTCTTTGAAAAAAAATCACGGATCATAATCTCTTGCCTAGATCGATTATATGACGTCATAATCCTTATTTAAGTTCTATTTAACTGAAAAATTTTCATAACTTTGGGCAAATTTATTTAGAATTCGTAAAATTTTGTTTGCACAACCAAGGCTAAACTGCATAACTGTACTTCACCTGGATAAGCATACTTCACAAATTTAGCCATCAAGTTTAGCCTTGGCAAAACACTTAAACATCCATTTGTAGATATTCTTTTTTAAAAATTGGCAACGTAAACGTATATTCGTATTGTTTATGGAAGTCACGCGCTTTTTTTTTTTCATTGCTCTAACCGGAGTATTTTTAAATGTTAACGGCGTGGCATTTGTGAAATCGTATTTTAAAATTGTTTGAGTATTTTAGATTGTTTATTTTATTTTTGTTGTGACCGTTTATTTTGAATTCGTTTAACCGGATGGATTTTGATTCCAACGTTGTTGGGTCGTAACTTTTATTTCGATTGTTGTGGGACATTGTCATAAGCATTTGTTTAATTTTGAATTCGTTTAACCGGATGGATTTTGATTTCAACGTATTGGATCGTAACTTTTATTTAGGTAGTTTTGGGATATTTGTTTTTGTCAAAAAATTGCCGACCAATAAGCCAGTGTTTTTAGACGTTAAAGGTGTTTAAATGTAGTTTTTGTGAAAACTTATTTAAAAGGATTATAATTTCAACGTTGTTGGATTATAGCTTTTATTTAGGTTAATTTGGTGTCGGTTATTTTGTTTTTGTCGTAAATCTGTAATTACTAGCCGACAAGCCGTCCAGCATCGCTGGCCTGTAAAAATTCGCTTTAAAAATTGTCGACTAGTAAGGTAGACTTTGCGCCTTTGTTAACTGTGTCAGTCAGTCTAACGACCACGCGTCTATGAAGTAGCGTTGCCAGGTTTTAATTTGAGGGGGGGGAGGCTTGGTATCAAATTGTAAAATAAGTATCAAACTGTAAGCTAAGTAAAGGGTCCGATTTCAGGAGGGGGAGGGGCTGCAGCCACCCCCCCTCTGGCTACGCCCCTGCGTCTATGATTTTATTTTTTAAAAATTGGAGTCGTGTTACTCAACTTTGAATTTCTTTCTGTTGAATTTATAAGAGTTCAGACTTGATTTGTTGAAATAGGACTCCAATTTTGAAAAAATAAAATCATAGACGCGTAGTTCTTAGACTGACACAGTTAACATTCCCCTCCTTCTCTTCTGTGTTCGCGTTGCGGCAGGAAGACTGATTATTATACTGACGACTGGACTCTGGTTTTAGTAGCTGCATATTTATTAACAATCAGTGACTGTTAGAACACAGACATGTAGAAGGGGACATGTATCAGGTGCGGTCATTGCACACGGCCCGCGCTAGCGGGCATATTGATTTTAAAAATATATACGATTACGGACAAATTATTGAGCTTGCAACGTACGGGCCTCTTTCTCACGTTTCATTGAGCAACTGCTCACTGAAACGTGAGAAAGAGGCCCGTACGTTGCATAGGCTGGACGTGAAGCGGTTGGACCATCTGGTTGCCGAAGGCAGATGGCCCGTAGGTTGCAAATTTCGGTCACGAAGAGGCCCATGTGCCGTAGTTTGCACAAGCCAGTAGCGAAGCGGCCCGTGTGCTCTAGGTTGCACATTTTTGCCGCGAAGCGGCCATCGATGGCCAAAACTGGTCGCCGAAGGCGGCTAGTATATAAAATATCAAACAAGTATGCACAAAATTGGAAACAAATTTGCTTGTAATTGACAGCCCTCCTGAATATTTTGGAAAAGGCCAAAGGTGTTAAGTGGTTTTTACTCCCCAAAATGTTCAGTCAGTTGGATAAGAAAAAAGGTGGCGGTTGTTATTGAGTATAAGAAACCGTTGAACTTAGGCCTTAACCTATTCGCTCTAATCATTGCAAAAACCAAGCAGCGAAGATTCGCCTTTTGTGACAAGTGCTACTTTCCAGAAGGCAACGCTATAACAAATGGAACATTGAAATACCTAAGCTAGAATGCAACAAGATTCACAGTAGGGGAATCTTCACATTTGCGTCGTTTCAGTGATGAGAGTGAACAGATTAAATCTGTGTTTAAGAACAAAGAAAGAACAAAACTCTTCATGTCATAGAAAAAGTTAATTGCATTGTGATAAAATGTTCCGTCAAATTTATTTCCCCCCACCTTGAGAACTATCTTGATCTGTTACAGTAATAAACTGCGCACTTTTAGTACAACACGTTTTATACGGACTGTCCCGAAGTGTTTTGGTAAATGTACTGTAAGGAAATTGAACTGTAAGGAAAAATAAAAAAAGGTGACAAGGCACTATCGAGCAGTGGCGGACCGTGGTCAAAAATGTTAGTGTAGCCGGAAACATATGACCCCCATACCTTCCTCCGGACAGGAATGGAAAATCTTTGTTACTGAATTCGAAAGCTGACGGATTAAGCCCTCACCCAGGATAAAAAAAAATTACATAAAAAATGTAAGAGATCCTATTTTACTTCCATAAAATGGACAGAAATTTCAACCAGCCGCTCTTATCCTCAAAATTGCATTAATCCGTGTTTGATTCGAAGTTTCCTTAGAATTTTCTTTTGTAATGATAACTTGAGAAGAAAAGAAAAAAAAAAGAAAACTTACTTATTTTTTACAAGTCAAATCAATCCTCTTTTCTTTTAAACTTGGGAATCAGTCAGTGATGTCCTCATAAAAAGGCGTTGTTTTAATTCAGATATCATTAATTTTAAAAGCTCTTTAAAATTCCCCATGTTTAAAGAATTTTCTCGCTCGCCATGTCCTCTTAAAGCCAGTTCTTGCTTACTTAAAAACAATACTGCTTTGATGTGTAATTGCATGAAGCGTCTATTCAGGCTTACCTTCTTGATAAATTCAGCAATATAAAGTCGAGAGTTTTCCTTTAATGCGTCAGCAATTTAGCTCCCACTTCTTATCAACTCCTTAAATTTTAAAGAATTTTTTAAATGCTCGATTGAGCTTTCATGTGTTTTACATGCTCGTGTGATGGTGGTTAATCCATCCTATCCAGTACCATTACAAACGCTCTTTTTTTTATCTCCACGATTAAACACGGCCAACAAAACATTTTTTTGTAAATAAAAACTGCCCCATAGCCACGAGAATAGTGCATATCATGATGAATGGAAGCTACGACCATGCTGAGACGAACCTGCCTTTTTCTTATGAATGGACAATTTTGGTGTCGGTCTATTTTCTTTTAGTGGTTGTCGTTTATCATCTTCTTTCCATGTGTTAAACGGAGTTTCAAGCAAGACGCAAACTGAATAATAACGGGGCTCCAGATTTCAAAACGGTTAAATCGTAGATTCCAATAACATATGGACACAATAACAAATAAAGCTAAAAACTTTCAACCTTCCCAGACAAAAAAAAAAAAAAAACAACAACAACAACAACTATTGTTTCCGTTAGAATGGGCTAGAACAGCGGTTCTCAACCTTTTAACGCTCCCCCCCCCAACAAAGGCTAACTTACAGTGGCGCCCCCCCTCACATTTTTCAGCATACATTGAGTTTTTTAATCTTTAATAATGAACATTTTAACCGAAAATGCATATATTTTTGAGTAAAAATTAGAATAAATAAGATGATTTTTTGAAAACATGCATCACTACTTGCTCTATAGTTTTTCTCGCCCCCTCCTGCAAACGTTCTGCTGGGCGTGCGCCCCCCTCAGGTTGAGAAACGCTGGGCTAGAACACATATTCTGTGTCTTTATTCTCTCCCTCACTTCTTGTCCGAGCCAATCAGTTCGTCGAATTCCCTAATGCAGCAAAAGTCAGAAAACCTTTTTTCAGCTGAGTCTTAGCTAAAACACCCTATGCTATCCTAAGCCGGAGAAAGTGCTTACGTAGTCGTTACCATGGCAGCGGTGCTGCCAATTCCTTAATCAGCGCTGAGGGCTGTACCAACGACTTTCGCAGTTGAATTTCGTGAAGATTAAAGGGCTTTTTTTTCTGAATGAGCGATCTGGCCGTTACTACAATACGTTTTTTTTTTTTTTTTTTTGAGATATTTTTTTTAATTTACCATCCATGCGTTGATCTTTCTTCTTAAACAAGGTTTTGTTTCGTTTAAGAAAAAGTTTACAGCGATGCATTTTGGATACACCATTAATCAATCGAAAGAAAATTGTTGACACGTTCTTGTTTCCATGCTCGCTGTTGATTGGTTTGTTCATACAAAATCGAGTCACGATATTAAGATGTTCTAAGTAATAATGGTTTACCATTGAACATAATGTATTCGTTTCGTAGTTTTACTATGCAACACCTATAACATTAGTCTATTGTACATGCTATCTGTGAGCAATTGAAGGACATTGATCATATAATATTTTCTATGCACATTTAGGCAGTATCTGACATCTATCTTCTATAATAATAAAAATGAATGTTTGTAAATCTGTCTGTCTGTATGTGTGCGGTCTCCAGACAAACTTACTGCACGCAGAACTCTGAAAATTTGAATATATAATCCCATGAGTCCGATAATGTGCACCTGAGAATCAGAATTTTAAAATTTTAATCACTTTTTTAATTATTAATTAAAAACTATTCTAAAACGGAGATTTTCTTACCCTGTGTTACGAATTTTGGGAGCAACCCGCTGTTCTGGGGTTTAAAACAGTTCAAAATTTGTATTCTACGCGTTAAATAGTTAAATTTTGCTTTTTGTTGCATCAATATGGAATGTTCTGGAAATCTCGGGTTCTATGGGTCGTAGGTCTTCGAAAACCTAATTTTTGGGGACTTATTTTTTGGCGCCAATTTTGGCGATATTTCGCCAAAACTCGCCAAGTTTGACGATTTTTCCGTGATTCGGTGTGTTTTTCCTAATGGGACCTTTTCATGAAATTTTTTATGGTATTTAATACGTTTAATGACCTAACATTTCCTAATTTTAAGAAATTTAAATCGAAAATTGTGGATTTTACAAGATAATTTGCTTAATTGGATGAAATATTTATTAACTCCAGCAATTTTAATGCAAATACACGATATTTCTGGGGGAAATATGTGACGGCTACGGCAGTAAGTTGTCTTTAGTGGTGCGTTTGTAAGTACGTACCTGAAACTCTGGAACCATTATCTGCACATTCTGTTATACAATTGCGGCCTAGAGTACTAATCTGGAGTTGCAGTTTACATATCAGATTTTGTAAATAGCATAATTTAAGGGGTTCACGGGCAACGCCATGCGGGACTGCTAGTATTTTCATAAACTGTTAAAAAATTTGCTAAGTATTTTGAATTAGGAGTCAAATTCAAAAGAGAATATAGCATGCTTAAAATATGATACTTTATTTATTCAATCTTTAAATTCAATAGCTGTTGCCTTTCAGTTCTCGGTTAACTGATTAAAGGGGTAAAAAAAATACTCACCGAAAAAGTGTTTTTAAAACTGAACCCAGCTTCGCGTTATCTACTGTAAAAGCACTTATTTTCGCTAGCCGGTCGTAATCGCAAAAATTAATTCCTCGCGAAATACTTTTTATTTTCGCTTCATTCAAATAGTAATAAGAAATCAGAAATTTTTCACTTACCAAAATGTAATGATTTATTACACTCTTACAAATTATTTCTTGGCAACTTTCTTTCTTACAACTATTTCTTGAGTACTATATAACTATTTTTTTTTAATATAAAACAATACTACGCCTAATAGAATGCAGCGCATTCACTCTCAATATTTATACCAGCTTCTTTGAGCCATTCAAACAGGGAAGGGGGACGAACTTTTAGGTGAAAAGGAAGTTTCTTAAATTGTTTAATGCAAAAGGTGTTCTATATTTAGGTAGTTTCGGGATTTTCCAACTTTCGGTTCGATTCATATAAAATTCGCGAAGTTTTCAGTTCGCGAAATCACCGATATCTTAATTTTCGCGAAAATAAGTGCCTTTGCAATATTATATTTTTCTATGAAACTTCTAAATTCCGAAGTGAATTTCTCAGTGGTACTTTTAAAGATCATACACGATGTATTTCTTGAAAATGCAGCAATTCAGACTATTTTGATGCTTTTTAATACTGTATAAGATACTGGCTGTATTCCTTCATTGTTGCGTGCATTGATAATAATTTCGGTCCACGAAAAAAGCAAAAAAATGTGGTGACATAAAGGGATGTAGACCAGTTTCATTATCAAGTATTTTATATAAAACTATGTAGAAGATTATTTCCAAAAGGTTTAGCTGGCACCTCGAAATTTCTAATTTTTTAGCCAGAGAACAAGTGAAATTTAGAAAATTCAGGTCAATCAGCTTGCACGTCACACTTCTTAGCCAGTTATAAAAATATACGTTAGATAAAAAATGTATCTTTTCTTCTTTTTTTTGTAGATCTAAAATCGGCTTATCATTAAGTTTGTAGGGGGAAATCTTCTATTGAAGCTCTCTAACATTAGCTCTACTCAAATATGTTTCGATGATTCTGTAACCCCTTAACGGTCGTATTATTTTCACGAAAAAGGCCATAAAAGTGCCTTTTTTATACCAGAAAATTATATAAAAGTAAGTGCATGTACAATATATGTATTCATTTTAATGTTTCGGACATTTTTTTTTAGCCCGCAAAAAAAAAGTTTAATTTCTAGGAAAAGCGGACATTCAGGGTTATTGTGACTGAATGTGTGTTTTGTATAAAGCACGGAATTGTGAAAAATATATGTTTCAAACATAATGCGAATTTTATTAAACTTACTGCGTAAAATAAATAAATCTTTTAAAAGTTTTCTATAAATAATCTATAAATAAATATTTCTATAAATAAATCTTTTAAAAGTTTTCCGGTATTTTGACGGGAGCGAGGCTTAAAGGGTTAAAGCTTTTCTCCACTAACGACTGTGTAGGATTCGATACGGAAAATGTTTTTAGAGATACAAATAGAGGGAGAAAGATTAGCCCGTAATTTTGACGGGAGCGAGGCTTAAGGGGTAACCCTTTAACGCGCAGTGTTCCCGCTCTGGGAACACCAAACTCTGACGTTTTGACTGTTGCCAGTCACGAAGAATAGATTTGATTCCTATAAAAATAGTTTCGGGTGACACAGCTTTACGATAATCCTTTACTTTTTAGCACATAATTTCCCGTAAAAAAATTGTCATGATTATTTTTTACAGCACTGACATCTGCTGAAAAATGGAAGAATGCAAGAACAGCTTGATAGATTGCCCAATGCTGAAAAAAGGACAGCCGTTGCCATCGCTCGACTTAACGACCAGCAAGATGGCGGACGATCGAAACGTTCATCGCGTGCCACATATCTAGAGACCCTTTTTTGACGACAGCTGGCTGTGCATTGCCAGCTGTCGTCAAAAAAGGGTCTCTAGATATGTGGCACGCGATGAACGTTTCGATCGTCCGCCATCTTGCTGGTCGTTAAGTCGAGCGATGGCAACGGCTGCCCTTTTTTCAGCATTGGGAAAGGGTTGCGTCTCAAAGGGTTAAAGTGTTCAAGTGTCTAAATGGTGCATTCGATTGAAATCAAATTATGAACGCACATTATAGGTCGCTGTCATACATATTGCATAAATCATAGCGACTGTACGTCCTACAGTTTTTTACAGGGCTACAAAAAGCATTCTTATGCATTGCGGCCTATACACTCAAATCCTTTTAAGTGCACTCGTGCCTGAACACTAGATCCGATTGAGTTGATTGAAATATTTTCAAAAGCTTGGTAAATATCAAGTGTCCGGAAGATAGAGTGGAGTCACTCTAGTTTCCTTTAGTGTACTATTTAAGGTCGGGTGACACATTCACAATAAACTTGCTCGATTCCTGAATCTGTCGTGCCTGACCACGCTACAGAAGAAAATAATGAGAAAAGAATAAAAGAATGGCTGTGCGCGAGCGCAGCCAGCTGTCGTCAAAAAAAGGGTCTCTAGATTTGTGGCACGCGATGAACGTTTCGATCGTCCGCAATCTTGCTGGTAGTTAAGTCGAGCGATGGCAACGGCTGCCCTTTTTCCAGCATTGGGAGAGGATTGCGCCTCAAAGGGTTAAAGCTTTCCTCCACTAACGACTTTGTAGGATTCGATACGGGAAATGTTTTTAGAGATACAAATTCATGAAGACTGCCCTTCCTCAGGGAGCTATTATAGTCTTCTGATATTTAATATCTATATTCATCGAAGAAAAAAAGATCAAGTAAAACGTCTATGCAGATAAATTTAGTCATCTGGACAGACACCCCTAAATATCGTGTTAAGACTCAATGAGAGCTGATATCAAACCAAGCTTTGCCTATTTTAGGTGATTGGTGCCATGGTAATGGTGTGAAGGTTAACATAGAAAACACGGCTTTCCAGACATTCCCTTTCACTGACTGTCTAGTAATTGTAAAATTGTCTAGTTTTTCAAAGGACCATATGAATCCTTCTATAACATATCCTTCTGATGCCTTAATTATCTATTATTGATACAGTTGACACAGAATTGAAAACAGAGTTTATTATACTACTGTAAAGAGGCTAATGTTACACACATTAAAAAATCTTTAACTGATTCAAGAGATAATCGAATCAGTTTCAATTTGCAGTCAATCAACAAGACTAATTCGATATAAATAAATGCTTTCGGTTACAGAACGCCTAACGTCTTTTTGATTTTAATGAAAATTGATAAACGCCAAAGGCATTTCACATATGTGTCTCAATAGACGAGCTATGTACAATCTGAACTGCCAGTGGAAGGTGTTAAATAGTCCTTTTACCATTTGACGCTACATCCGTCGTAAGCCATAATTCTTCGTCATCGAAGAATAATGCTTCTGTGCTTTAAAATGACATTCTCCGCCGAATTTTTCCATCAAGTTTTTCTGTCTACTGAACTAATCCTTCATCCGTTTTATCTTCGGTAGGTTCCTGGAAAACACTCGTCTGAAAAATAAAAATAAAATATTATTTTATTAACATGAATGCAATAAAAATTGCTTTACAATAATTGAAATACAACAATTTTCGAATTGAACGAATGAAAAAATACATTCACAAGTTATGAAAATAAACACTCAAAAAACTGGTGTTGAAAGATAAAATAAACAAAAACTTTGTGAAAAAAATCACACATAAAAGGTTATTTCTAAGGCGTAACGATCGTTTCGACCGAAAATGTATTCGGTCTTCGACAGACAAACCCTTCCGTCAAACAGAGCACAGGGAACTCAAGAAGACCGAATAAATTTTCGGTCGAAACGATCGTTACGCCTTAGAAGTAACCTTTTATGTGTGTTTTTTTTCACAAAGTTTTTGTTTATTTTACATTCACAAGTTGTTACTTCCCTCACTTTTAATGCGTGCAATAAAAAGCGTCGCTTTTAGTATAGTGTACAAATTTTATATGCTGATAAATGTAATCGCTTTCTTATGCTTTGCCTTAACCCTTTGAGGCGTAACCCTTTCCCAATGCGGAAAAAAGGGCAGCCGTTGTCATCGCTCGACTTAACTACCAGCAAGATGGCGGACGATCGAAACGTTCATCGCGTGCCACAGATCTAGAGACCCTTTTTTGAAGCAGCTGGCTGTGCAACGGCTGCCGTTTTTCAGCATTGGGCAATCTATCCAGCTGTTCTCGCGTTCTTCCATTTTTCAGCAGATGTCAGTGCTGTTAAAAATAATCGTGATAATTTTTTTAAGGGAATCAGATCTATTCTTCGTGACTGGCAACAGTCGAAACGTCAGAGTTTGTGTTCCCAGAGCGGGAACACTGCACGTTAAAGGGCTAACAGGTACGTGAAGACGACGTTTGTGAATCGTAACAATTTTTTTACGGAAAATGACGTGCTAAAAAGTAAAGGATTCTCGTGGAGCTATGTCACCCGCAACTACTTTTATAGAAATCAAATCTATTCTTCGTGACTGGCAAAAGTCAAAACGTCAGAGTTTGGTGTTCCGATTGCGAGTTAAAGGGTTAAGGATAAGCACAGCTGAACTTCCTTTTTGCAGTCACTTGTCTACAGTATGGCAGGGAGAGCCGGCACTTGCCATGGGAGACGCAACCGGAAAAGCATTTTAACCTGTATGCCCCCCCCCCCCCCACCTTGCAATAAAAGATCTAATCAGGGAAGCAACGATGGGCAGCACTAGGAAAAATCGTTGCCATTGCGTTCTTGGAACGATGTCAGAACGCAGGTTAAAGACAATAAGATATTAAAATATTCATTTGGAATCACAGTTCTTAGAATCTGAATCTATGACAGTATTTTTATTTTTCGAATATGTACCATGTAAGGAAAGTATTGTAATCATGAAAAAAATGGACTTTGAGATTTTGCTGTATTTATACGTTTTGAGGTCTTCTGAATTAATTTATGCTATTTTTACGCGATGTATTATGTCTGTGCGTGCTTGTGTATATGTCAGTGAACACGATAGCTCTTAACGGTGCATTCGATTGAGCTCAAATGTGCTATATATGTTATAAACTACCGTCGCGAGACCGGTACTGATTTTGGTTTGTATCAGGGCTTATAGTTTTTTTACAGGCCAACGAAAAAGATTTCTTTTACATTATTGCATGTAAAGGGAAATTCTTGAAAGTGCGCTAGCGCCTCAACAGTGCATTCGACTGAGTTCATATTTGGTATATATATTAAAGACCACCATCGTAAGACAGGTATTTATTTTGGTATGTATAGGATTTATAGATTTTTTTATAGTGCTACGAAAAGATTTCTTTTACATTATGACCAATGGTCGGAAATTCTTGAAAGTGCTCTAGCGCCTAAGCAGTACATTCGATTGAACACAAATTGGGCATGTATATAAAAGGTCATGGTCACATGATCTGCATAGATTTTGGTGTCTATAGAGTTGATAACTTGTTCACGAGATTGCAAAAAATAATTCTTATGCAAAGGAATGTGCTTTTATATTAGTCTACGGACGGAAATTCTACAAAGTGCCCGAAATAAAATCCTGTCTACGTTACTGCTTCGACTCTCTATGTGTGTGGACAAAATATATAAAGACGGTAAGTGTACAAGACCATTAAAGACTAAAGGATAAAAGTTTACACTCTTCTAAACGTTTAGAGATCTTCTTTAACTTAATGATCAGTATAACATAAAGAATGTTTCGTATTTTTTATTCCTTCATAATCAGCTTTTCTATGTGTATACTCCCTGAAAGCAATTGTAGATATTTACAGGCAGTCACGTAATGCCTTCGTTATCTGAAAAAAAATAAATATAAAGATTGAAAAACATTTTTGCAAAGATTCTAAGATAATAACAAGCTACGAAGAAAACCCGTAACTGGATAGAAAATATAAAGCCGAAAGATTACTGGTATGAAACGAAACATTTTTTACTGCCTTAACTGATTTATTACTGCAGCATTAATTTTGAAAGTGTGGCGGCAATCCACAATGGTTAAGAAATTTTTATTTAGTTTAAACATTGGTTTCTTTCCGATTACTTTAAAAGAAAATCATTTTGCTTGCAGAGGGTGAGGGACATGGTCGACGGCAAGATAGGGCAAGGGGGCACTTTCCCCCCTGGATTTTTGTATGCAGTTCTTTCCCTTGCTTTTTTGTTCTTTTCAACATCGTGACCATACTTTTAAGTGGTCTTTGCCCCCCCTGGGAAATATTCTGGCGAAGCCCATGGTGAGGGAGCAACATTAAAGTATGGCAAATATAATTTTCCGAAAAACGTAAATACTTTTAAAGATCTGTTGCCTATCTAAAGGACGACACGGCCTCATTTCAGGAGAGAGTATTGTTGAAACAATGTTATGATATTGCTGATGCTTAAGCAGACTTCTAGCAGCCGATGAAATTAACCCCTTAACTACCACTCCAGGAAATCCCCCTCCCCGATTCAAAGAAATGAAAGCATCTTGGGCAAACTTTCTTCGAATTGAAGTTATTGCATGAAAAAAAAAAAAAAAAAAAAAAAAAGAGAGTGTACTACCAAGCAACAAATTACTGAAGAAATTATTTGAGAAATATATGTGATATATGTATATTTGAGAAATATTGTATAATATAGGTAATTATAGAGAACTAAATCTTTCCCGCTCTCATTTTTCTCCGGATATGTCACTGCCTGCAGATAGTAAGTTTATTCTAATCTAAACTGACCTACTATGTATTAACTTTGCTCTTTAAATTTTGAAGCACTACTTCTAAACTACAAATTAATGCACTTATATATGGAATGATTAAGATATTAAAAGATGAAAAGCGACTTCAAGCGTGAAACAAATTTTAACATTTTCAATAATCAAATGTTGAATAAAATAAATTATAATTTCAAAGTATCGTGAAACGATTTTAATGCAACACGTTGAATTAAAGCTATACTGTTTTCGGAAATATACTCACGAGGAATTTTGCTCTGTGTATACCTTATTGTTCTCAGCCGGCTTGCAGACTGTGCATATCACGTCCCATAAGAATTCCAGGATTTCTAGAAAAGTGATGACTGACAGACCCATGAAGAATCCAAGATTGCCTCCAATATTGGCAACCAATGTTTCCCACTGAACAAAAAGATAGAAATAAATAAAGCTGTAACTGAATAAGAATATTAAATCAGCACTCTGAAATATGCTATTTAATGAAACCTTGATAGAAAGGTTTTCCAAATTTCTGGACAGCTCAGCTGATACGAGGGCTATAAATTAAATAGTGGCGACTGAAACCTAGAAACTCGCAAAAGAACGAGCATGTGCAAATATTATCTGGTAGCGACGAAGTGGCGCTATTGTTCATGTGCAGAGTGCAAAAAACTGTCGATCTAGTTAGACGGGTAGTTGCTGTGTGGCGATAAAGTGAAGAGTTCCGTTTCAATCGCTCTAAAGCATGTTTTCAAAACATGATCAACGGTCGTGGCTTAAAATAAAGGTCGCCCGCTGCAAAGATGGAACACAACGTTATCAAGGATTACTGGAAGCCTGTGGCAAAAGTGCATTACAGTATAGGACGGCTGCACGATGGGTTAATGTGTCTGCAGGACAAACTGTCAACGCAGACTACTATTGCCAGTTTCTACGGTACCATCTGCTTCCGGCTGTGCGACACAAACGTTTATTGCAAAACAATTTCCCTATCGTGCTGCATGAGAAAGCTTGTTGCCATGTCGCAAACAATGTCACTCTCCTTCTGTAACGTAGGCAGCGGGAAATCTTGGAACATCCTCCCTACTCACCTGACATGAGTCCTTGTGACATCGATCTGTTTCGGAAGTGGAAGGAACCCCTCTGAGGCCACCGATATCATGACGGTGAATCTGTATACTCCGTGCAGCAAGGCGATCCGTCGCTGGCACCCACAATCAACTACTTGCCACTGGTCTCCGGCATCTTCCCGACATTTGGTAAAAGGTTATAAACTTCGCTGGTAATTGCATTTATGGAATGTAATGCAACTGTGCTTGTAAGTTCCTTAAAAATTGATTTATACCATTGTTGACATTACTTAATTTAAAGCCCTCGTATATTACGTAATACAAAAGAGGTTTTCGAATTACAAGGTGGGGCCAGGACAATCTGGCCCCTTATGCTGAACCGCCATCGCTCGGATTTACACAAGATGCTACATAAAACTGTACAAGGTACTTCGTCGAAATTAAAAAGCTTTCAAAGTGTTCCACCAGAGGAAAAGTTTGAGAAACTCTGCTCTAACGCAAAAGAAAAACAAAAGTCTTATCTATTTATAATATTGCATTTTTAATGCTTGTGATGTGTCTGCGATTGGACAATCAATGTGATTTTGAGAACCTATACTTGGGGCAAACCTAACCTGATAGTGTAGGTAAAGCTATGGACCGTGCGATTCGTCCACTGTCAAATAGTTCTTTCCGTTCGCCCAGCTATTTACAAAACTAAGACATTTTTCATCTACTAAGTGCTAAAATAAAGTGGATGTTATAAAATAATTGCATATTTATGTTACTTGAATGAAATAATTTAGAGGATTAAGAATTTAAGTCAAAAATCAGATGTAACGCCTTCTCAGACGTTTGACCAATGATAGACCTCTTTGTGCTGGCGGGAATTTAGTACTGCGGATTCGCCTTATGAGTGGGTCGTTTTGTGATGCTGACAGCCAAATAATTGGAAGGAGAAACGAGCGTCGGAGCGGTACATGCGGAGAGTAGTAAAATGGCCCCTCCAGCTTTCTCCTCCGCTATCAAGTTAGTTTTGCCCCGAGTATAGACATTTGAACAACTATACCTGTGTACTTTGTGTTTTTTATTATAATGAACTTTTGTGACTGAAGGTAGAAAGATTTTTAAAATGTTGTTACGTCCAATCGCTGCTATAGCTCTAATTTTGAATAATTAAACTATTTAATTTATTAAGGAGCAGGTGGAAATATTGCAATAAAATACTGCAAAATTAAAAAAAAGTAACTTACACTGTAGGACTTTACCTCTCTTTGCTCGGAAACTAGAAAAGTGTTGTAGTAAATCTTCACTCCAATCATTGATTTCCTAAAAAAGGAAGAAATGACAATGAACTATTATTTGGTACAAAAATATCAAAATATCTTAAAACAGAAGTAAATGTAAAATTAAGTAAATTAAAAAAAGTATATTTAAAATGTTCCAATCTAATTTGTGTAATTTAAGCTTGTACAATATTAAAAGCAAGTTCATGTGATGACACATCAGCATTTATTATCATATACAATAACAATAACTAACTCGACGAACATAAAAATTCTAATATTTTTAAACAATGCATTTTCACATTTTCAGAATTCAGAGATAGAGCTCTAATTAGAAAAAGTATAAAGTAATAAAAATAGATTCTGCATATGCCATTACAGTTTAAAAAACAAAGTAGTAATAAAATAAATAAAATTTACATAAAATGAAGTTTTCGATTTGTACCATTTAATAAATTATCAGCCGACGCAGTTATATCAGTTTATAAAAGCAACAAATTTCAGGCATGGTAGAGAATGGTTTCTATTTTATATAACGAGAAGATCTTATCAAATCTCAATTGATGAGCTGAGTAGATGGGAATGTTAAGGAACAATTTAGTGAATTTGGGAAAATCAGCCGTAAAGCTGCTAGAATGCCTTTGTTATTTCCTTGTACGTAGTATAAGGAAGTAATGTGATCCCGAAAAATTTTGGGGCCAAATTTCGACAAAAAACCCGATTTTGACTACCTCTAAATTTAATTTTAAGAAATTTTTCGATGCATCTCATCGTAGGCTAGCATGCACGATCATATTAACGCTTCTGCAACTCATTTTGACCAGCGGCGAGTCTGTTGTGGTCAGTTTTTCCATGCCGTCTGTACGTACGTACGTATGTAACTCGCATATCTCAAAAACTATTGGTCGTAGAATGTTTAGATTTGATATTTAGGACTTTTCTATGATCTAGTTGTGCACCTCCCCTTTTGGTCGCAATCGAATGTATAGTTTATGTACAGGACCGCCCAAAAGATTCGAAATATATTACGCTCTATGGGCCGAAGTTCATTGAATTCGCCTAACTCAAAAACTATTAGGCGTAGAATGTCGAAACTCCATATTTTGGATAGTTGTAACATCTAGTTGTGCACCTCCCCTTTTGGTTCCATTCGACTGGATAGTTTATCTACAGAACCGCCTAAAAGATTCGAAATACATTACGCTCTATGATCCGAAATTCATCAAACGTTTTTTAGAGGTTTTGGGCTATTTCAAACGACTCAGAAGTGATAGATGCTGTAAAGAGTTAGAAAATGAAATTCTCCATTAAAAAAAGTGTCTTTATTATTTACAGTTCTGCTACAGGAACACTCAAAAGATTTCCAATACATTACGGTCAATGGCAATTTTAGGGGCATTCATCCATTTCAAGCACAATACCGTCCTACCACATAAGTTAGGTAATGGTCCGACCACGGTCACGTGCCTCCCTTAAGAACTATGCTAAAAGTCGCCAAGCTTGGCGACTTTTAGTGTACGTGCGTGCATATTTAACTCTCAAATCTCAAAAACAATTATGAAATTTCATATATAAGATTGTTGTAACATCTACTTGTGCATCTCGATTTTTGGTTCCAATCTATTGGAGAGTTTATTTACAGGACCACCGAAAAGAATTTCAGTACTTTAATGTCTATAGACATCTTCAATATAATACAATTGTAGACAGTCATTGTTTGGTACATGCCCGAAATCTCCCCGTCTGTCCTCGACCTTGGCGAGTTTTGCCGAAATGTCGCCAAATTTGGTGATAGTCAGTCATTTGGTCCATGCCCAAAGTATCGCCGTTTGTCATCGTTCTGGGCGAGTTTTGGCGAAATATCGCCAAATTTGGCGATAATCTGTCATTGTTAGTCCATGCTTAAAATCTCGCCATATGTCGTCGCCATTGACGAGTTTCGCCGAAATATCGCCATATTTGGCGCCAAAAATTATTTCGCATTTTATATAACTCTAAAACTTCAACCCGTAGAATTTTGAACTTTTGTATTTAGAGCTATATTATAATATCTAACGGTTTTCAATATCTTTTTTGACTGCAATCGACTGGGAATTTATTTACAGGGTGAGCCAAATGACTTTAAATACATTAAGGTGTATGGATGCATTCAATTCATTAAAAGTCTGTGGTCAATGACTACTTTGTCTATCCCCAAAATCTCTCAAACTATCTCAAGTTTGTCGGCTTTTGGTGAAATATCGCCAAATAAAGTGTCAGAAGGAAATCTTTCAAATTGTACTCAGCTTGCCGATATCGAAATATTTGGCTAGAAATCGCTAAACCTTACTATTACTGATATTTTATCTCTTCCAAAAAAGTAAGTTTAGAGGAAGTGCGTAGAAAAAATTTTTGATTTAATAGACGTGCAAGGAAGTCATGTGTTGGACACATCAGATTTTTTTCATATTGTTTACATAACAAAATTTACGGCAAACCGCCTTATTATAAGAATTGGCTGAACCAATGAACACTCTATATTTATACTTCCCATTAGCATGTTTTTCCTCATGGAAGTTTCCATGAAATATATATTATATATCACACAACATGTTCATCTTCTCAGTGTTCATTGACTTTTCTCATCGAACACATGCGCACAATTATAGTTGTACACTATTCACTCAAAGAAGGCTATAGCAGTAGCGGATCAGAAAAGTTTCAAGCGAGGGGCTGTAAGTATGAAGACAGGTTACTTTTTTGTTTTTACTTTTCCATTTTTAATACTGAACCTACATTTAATCAGTTCGCTGTTCGCTCTCATCATTTAAAAAGACGCAACGGAGAAGACTCTCTTTGAGCAATGTTGCTTTCCAGAATGGATCTTGGAACGCTGCAGGGTTGTGTTTCTGCAATCGCTGGGGGAGGACGATCGCATCGCTCCATGTTCCACTTTGTTCCACCACTGGACCACTGTCACAAAAGCCAAAAGGGTTAGTAATATGGACTTACATATATGTACTTACTCATCCGAAGTGTTATAATAAGTTAAATTTCCTTCTGGAGTTATATTCATGGTTCTAATGGCTTTTACCAGGTTGTAGTAATCTCGATTCAGCTCGCTCGATGTCACGGAGAAACTGTAGATAGTTTCCCTGGAATGATAATATCGAAGATTTAGTTTGTATTCTTTTGCCACAGTACGATTTTGTTGCTTGATTACTGACCACTTACAACAATTTCATTCGAACGCATTGCAAAATAACGGTATTTATACGACACATATGTTAAGTGGCTCAGTTTTTAAGTAATCCATCTCTCAGACTCACCTCTCTCTGACTAAAGTTTGGTTAAAATACATTTTGCCCCATAGAACATACAAAGTGCTCCCATAAACCATCAAGTAGTGTCTTTTTTTTTTTTTTTTTTCAAAGCATATAAAATGCTACTGTAAGCCATTAAGTAGATTTTTTTAACAGAGTTCTTATCAAAGTTGTACTGAAGAAATTAAATTTAAATTTAACTAAACTATTTTAAAGTAGAGAGAATATTTGCGTATGTGAATATAAAAGTAGCAGGAAGCACTAACCGCAGAATATACTCTTCAGTTGCGATCAAAAATAAAACGAAGTTATCTGCATCACAAAGCTTACTATACTTAATTGTTATATCTTAAGTGTAAAGGAGGTAAGTTAATTAATAAAGGAAATAAAATATAAGAATATAACACTATATTTTTCTGTTTTCCAACATTTATTTTCTTCTTTTATGCAAGCATTACATTTCAACAAAAGTATATAGAAATTGCTTCAATTTCTGTAAGCTAGCTTAAGATTCAGACTTCAGATCTGATTTTGTGCCAAGATTTTCAAAAAAGTGCCCAAGCTCACACTTGGTACAAATTAACATCACTCATTTACGGTTCTCTTGTAGCTACGGATCTTCATTCGCATTTTATCCGATGTTTCTCTCTATTCTAAATAAAAGTAAAGGCCGCTGTCGACACTGTCAAGAGCTTGTTGGGCTATCTTCTAAACCGTGGGGATTTGAATTTCGAGAAACGTGCCCACGGATTCGGAAAATTCCGAGGAACCTGATAAACTGACTTAAATTTCGAAAATTAAATTATTTTAGAGGATATTAATAAATAACTGAATAAATAAAACATAGTGATTGCCAGATTTGGCATAAAATCATTCATTATTTTGAAACAAAGCATTCCCAAGTATGTAGAATCGCGTGAAATTTACGCAAAGTTGACAATTTTCAAATAGTAAGTTCGCTTAGACAACAGGAGTTTAGAATGAGCGATTATTCGTTTTTTCAAAACAGAATAACTAATTATAACTGATTTTAAAAGCGCCATTTTGGCATTAGGTACGATCTGCCAAAATGGTATCTTTCCAAGCTGGGTGAATCTAAACCGCAAATTCAAAAATGTTAGAACCGAATATCTTGAAAATGAAAAATAATTAAAATGCAGATCATTTTAAAGCCGGTTCGGTCCAGCTGGAGTATTTGCTACCAGTAGAAACATTTGGTAGCGTTAACTATGCCATTATAGCAGTTATAGTACACTTTGGATATTTGCCCGTGCGGCGAGATGATATAATTCGAGGTGATAAATACGCCAATCTGCAAAGGATTATGTATATGAAAATATGGATAACGATTTTCTGGGAATCTTACATGAGAAGTAATTATAGGTTATGAGCATGTGTAAATCGCCAAATAATGAAAAGTCGCCAAATAAAGAAAACATATGAAGTACTGTTTTCTTAGAGCTAAATATTAACTATATATATATACGCAAGTCGCCAAAATATGAAAATTCGCCGTAATTGGCTAATACGCAAGGTGTTCCATAGGTTTCACATAATTAAAAATAGTGCGAAGTTTAAATTTTAATGTTCCAAGCAGCATGCAAGAACCAAGCAATGTGTAGCTTGTTAACATTCTATATGATCCAACCACTGGGTTTTTGTTTGTTGAAATTATGCCTTTATTACAAATAAGCCTTATTAGGGGCCCGAATGCCTCATACGAAAAGGGAGCGGTAGCGAGTCTAGAGGCCTTGGTCCCTAGTTAAGTAAATAAAGGAATCTGTTTAACATATAAATTTTAAATAGCAGATCACAATAAATCTTCTGCTGTTAGCGAAATAAATACTTACCTGCATGGAGGCTGGCAATTGCATTCCTTCATTCTCTTGTCGAGATTTTGATTCACACTTTCGATGCAATCTTCTTAGGGAAAAAAAAAGACAGTGTTATTGAACAGGCCAGTTACACCTTTTACATTGCAGGAAAAGAGAAATGTAGTGCGCTGTTCAAGACTTACATTCATAGCCATATACAGTAATATACCTCATTACAGCATTATGGAAAATCACATAGATATTTTTATTACCTTTTTCCTGGTTTACGGGTCTGTCTGGAAGGCCATCAAGAGCATCCGTGGCAAACCACATGACATGCCGCCACTCAAATCTGGCACTGGCATTGCTTTTCATAAAAAAGGAAAGGCCAACCTACTTGCAAGCTCATATAAGACCCAATTTGAAAATGATACTAGCAGTTCGCCTCCTAACTGGGATGTTTACTTCAACAGAACTGTCTACCATTTCATCGCCGTCTGAAGTCATCGACATTATTCGCACAAGTCCAAAAAGAAAAAAAGGACCTGGCCCTGACTCCATCTCAAACGAGATGTTAAAGAACATACCTGTAAATACCTTTTTTGAAATCACCACCTTAATCAACTCCATTCTGAAGTTATTACCCCTCTGCATGGAACGCGGCCACGGCGGTCCCAATTCCCAAACCGGATCTGGATCTTTCCCCACCAAAAGCATATCGACCTATCAGCCTCCTCAGCAACTTAAGTAAAATTGCTGAACGAGTCATTCACTACAGGCTACACGATCATATTTCTACTAATAACATCATGCTCCCAGAACAGTTTGACTTTCGGCAAGGACACTCAACTGCCCATAAAATTCAACCGTGTCGTCGAAATACTATCCACCAACTTACTGAACAAAAAGCACACCGCCTTGCTCCTACTCGACATGCAGAAGGCGTTTGACAAGGTGTGTCACATTGGTCTCATCCATAAGCTGATATTGATGGAATCCCCTGATTCTATTGTACATCTTCTTTAATAACTACCTGCTTCACAGTACTTTCCACGTTCGTGTCCGGGAAGCTGTTTCTTATAACTCTCCCATCTCAAGTGGAGTACCACAAGGTTCCATTCTCGGACCTACGCTGTTTAATCTTTATATCAACGACATTCCTGATCATCCTGCTAACGCGCTTGCTCTCTATACTGACGATGCAGCAATCATCGGTCATGCATGCACTGGTCATGATCTCGTCAAGCAGCTTCAAGCTCATTTCAATGATATTCATCACTGGCTTAGAAGATGGTAGCTTCTTCTTAATGCCCAAAAGTGCCAAGCCCTTTTTTTATCAAATAGACATCCTTCATCCCGAATTCTTATTGATAGGATTCCGGTCGACTGGGAAAATCAGGTTAAGTACCTCGGAGTCACTATTGATCGAAATCTTGAAGCTGGAAGAAGCATATCTACTATGCCCGTGGCAAAATGACCGGGGTCTTTCAACAACTTTCCACCGTTATTAGAAACAAGCCTCTTTCTATACAAAACAAGACACTTCTGATTAAAACTTATATCAGACCAACTGCAACGTATGCTGCCCCTGTGTGGGCCTACGCTGCGAAGACTAATTTTGATCTCCTCGAACGGAAGCAGAGCACAATTCTGCGCTCTATCCATTGTGGTCATCCTTTTGTTTCCAACGACGTCATCAGACGGGACCGCAAAGTTCCGACCATGCGTCAACACATTCACAAGACTGCGCTTCGTTATTATAACAAGCTGAATAATTTACCTAACGGAATTATCGCTGGGTACCCTGACTACGATCCCTCGGAGGCCGGTGTGACGTCGTCTCAGATTGATAGGAGCGGCTCTACTAATCTCATCACAGCTAGATTTAATTCTGTAAGCAAACACTATCATCTGTGTGGTAGCGTGTAATAAAAACACTTGTTAAAACTTCACAAAATTTAATTTTAAACATAACAACAATTACTGGTACAAATACAGACGAGTACAGGATATGCGGTCTCATCTCAGACCGGCTGGAAGTTCATTGATCACTGAACTTTTTCTCTCAGCAAAGAAAATCGTACACCTCGGAGCGCAGTGTAGGGTCATCTGTCTCTCTTCTCTCCGTTCAAAGGTGTGGCCCCTTGCTCGGGCTTCTTACATCATCTGGGGGGTCAACCTGCCTCCTGACCAGCTTATTGGCCTAGGATGCCCATACGTCATGGCAGCTCCTTCCGGTCAGATTCACTTTGACGTCACTAGGGCAGGTGCCTTTCCCACGCCTTGTCGGTCCTATGAAAGAGAAGCTTAAAATCGCTCTTTTCAGCTAAGAGCTCGGAGTCTAGCGCTGTCATTGTCCTTCTAGACATTCCGTCGCCGTTTGCACATTCCATCGTGCAGGTGCACTAAGGAGGCGATGGTACACCGGCAACAGGAAAAGGCCTAAGGCCGTCCTCTTCGCTCTTGCTCCTTGAAATCACTTCTGGTTTTTACGTGCTCACTTGACTGATCTTGACTGATCCAGGCTTCTAGCCCCCCTCACCTCATGATTTACTACCTCAAGATTCTACTTCTCATACTGGAGATAAAGCTATTCCCGCTTTGGAGCTCCACTAAAAACCGTACTTCTGTCAGTCAGTCAGACAACTCATGCAGAGAGACTGTCTCCTTTTTTAAAATTCTTTTTCCCTTCTAATGTGTAATAATGTAAATATAACTGTTTATTTGTAATTTATTTAGTCCGGACACCCATCAAATGTTAATTGGAATATGCTTTGTTTTTACTCTCTCAAGTAGCTTTTCCCATGTATACAAGGCCGTATCCAAAGGGGGGATCGTGGGGATTTGATCCCCTCCCGAAATTTTTGTGAATGTATTAGTAGCTTTTTATTTGTGTTGATTCTGAAGATCATTTAAGTTGAAAGAACATTAGCGCTACCTATACGTTCCCGAGCTTTAATTTTAGAGCTACATATCCCCCTCCGAAATTTTTTTCTGGCTACGTCCTTGCATCTATATATATATATATATATATATATAATATATAATATATATATTATTCTTATGTTATGTTAATTACATTATATACATGTGTATATATACATAAATACAGGCTTGTTATTAAAAAAACTACCCCGATATGTGTACCTCTTACGACCGTTCCGTTCAACGGTGCACGGTGAAATTTCGGATACAGTTATTCAGAGGTATGAACAGTGAACACGGAAGTATGCGAACGGCAACAAAGTGACGCTCAACGGAAAACCCTAATGTACAAATGCTTTGATATCTTATCATGAATTATAATAATAAAATATATCCGAGCTCCAATATATTTCGGAAGTCTTCAATATGTTTCAAATGAGGAGGCACAATGATGTAATGCGCCCCTTGAAATCATCCAAAATGCGCCACATTTGGCGCATTGGATGATTTCAGGTTTAATAATAACTAGCATTTTGCTAAGTTCTCAGTTACACCTCATTTTTTTTTACATCCTGTTTAATAAAAAATTTGGGTTCACTTAATGGTTTGAAAATACTTACTCTGTGTGTTGTTGCTGAGGTCGCACAGTGGGAACCTCGTTACATTCCTCGAAAGTACCGATCCATGCATCAGGTTTCTTGTAGTGCAGTGACACATATGCGTCATATAATTGAAACCACATCTTTTTTCGCATCCCTGAGAATTAATTGAATGTCAGACCTATGTGAAAAAGTGCGCAAAGAAGAAAGCGAACACTGTGCATAAAATATTCCCAAATTAACAATTTAAATAGCTTAAATTATAGTTATTTTACTTGCTTCTAGTACAGAACTATTAGACGTATAGAAAAGTTATATCACTTTTTTTTTACATTATATACAAGCAAATGAGTCTTGTAAGATTTTCCATTTTTGACAAGTTCTTAATAACAAAACAATTATGTCTCAACAAAGTATTCACATTTCTGATATTTTAAAGTAAGAATTTCCTAGATAATTGTTTTTTCTTTCAGATGAGGATATGTAACAATAAGCGGAAGGTAGCCGGCAACCCTGCTTGCAGAATGAATCATAAAATGGACTGGAATTTATTTTTAAGAATTCTTGTGCGCTTATTCTACAGAGAGTATTTTATGAGTATATATATATATATATATATATCTCCCCCCCCCTCTTTTTTTGAGATAAAGAATAACATGCGAAAAGAATGTTTTGACTCTGTACTCCCCATAAATCACGGATTTTAGAAAGTTTTTTCATACTGGGTACCTACGTGACCATCCTCATGTACGAGCTAAATTCAGTATTATTAGCTAAAATAGTTTTGGCTAAGCAATATACTTATTAGAGAAAACGATATTAATTTATGGTATGCCTAATACTTTCAAATTTCACAGAGAAAACTGGGTGGTAAACATCTCCTGATTTTATTAAAATCATTTTAAATTGTACGAAGTATTTGATATACTATTTATCTATAAATTTGCTCTCAACTGGTTTAATAAATGAACTTAAGCAATTTTAACCCTTTGCATAGTCGTATAAAACTTTTACACAGGTATGCTAAATTTGATAAAAGGACAGTAAAACAACAGACATACATGGATGAGAGTCATACAACTGGAATGATAAAAGAATCTTTCGTGGCTGAGAATAGACACGATTGGAAGGATAAAAAACTTTGGTTGCTGAGACTAGACATACGACTTTAAATAACAGTCTGCGAGGGTTACTTTATTTTCCAGCGCTTTCGAGACAAAAATGCCAATATGTCATCGATATGTTAGTATTTTTGGTTGATATCATCGATTGGTTTATTTCATCATATTCCTACATTTCCACAAACTTAATTTGAAATTTCTACATGAGCTGCTCTATACAGTTCCATAAAATTTAATGAAAGATTGGAGTTGACAGCTTTTGAGTATGTTCATTAAAAATATATTTAATTTTCATATTTTCTTTCAAACTTATTATTTTTATTTAAAATACCAATTCATCAGCGTTTGTCATTAATTTTTTTCTTATGTTCTGGGGGTTATATAGAAAAAACATTAGAAAGAACACCGAATTTTTACTTTTAAGAAAATTTATATTTTTAAGCAATAAAAAAGTTAAACTTTTACAAAATTACTTATATACATTCCTAAAATTAAATAAGATATTTTGAAAAAGGTGCGGATTATTTTCAGCGTTTTGTAATACAGAATGATCAAAAGATATTTCCCTTTTTCAAAATGTCGATCTGCACAAAGTGAATCGAAATCATCTTCAGATGAACGAAATCACAAAATAAATCACCAAATTTCTCTACACAAGTGATATTTTTTTTCTGGCACTTAAAAGTTAATTAGCTAATTTAATCTTTATTTTAATTAATAATAACAAGTTTTTAGAGGAACATTTTTTTTTCAATGTTTCTTTAAAATTTGACTGAAGGGGGGGGGGGGGATTGAATCATGCGTAGAAGCCAGATAATTCAATTTTTTACGCTTTTTTAAATCAGTAAACTTTAGACAGCAGGCATAGTTTTGTATCGTAAATATAACATATTTAGTGAATCAGATGAATAATTTTAAGACAATATACTATATATATACTACATTATTTCAGTATTACCTTGCTAAATTGTAGTCACTATTAGTTTTGTGTAATGAATTTACTTTTGATTTTCTTTTGAAGTTAGAAAAAAGAATTTTGGAATCAAAGTAATAATAAAATATCCCGTGGAAAGACATTTATTTTTACTAGACTTTTTTAGAAGACTAGCTTACCTATGAACAAATTTGTTTTCCCAGAGATGAGGGATTTTATTGACTGTGTAAAAAAGTATGCTATTACAAGTTCTTTGCTGTATTAAAAATATTAACATTTTCTTCATTCTCGGTAGTCAAACTTAATGTATTATTGATAACAATCAAAATCAGTTATAAATATAAATAGTAAAACAGTAATAAAAACATTAACAAGCACAATTGACACTATCAAATTTTTTTAGTTAAAAATTTACTAAATAATATGGAACATTTCAAGACAAAAAATTAATAGTTTATTATGATACGCTAATTTTTAATAAAAGTTATTAATTTAACATCTCTAATAATCAATTTTAACAGTTAAAAATGGAGATATTCTAATTTTGCTAATGTTTTATGATTTTTAACTTAACATTCTTAAATGCTACGATAAGTTTAAATTCGTTTCCAGTAGTGAGTGGTTCCATTTAATCGCTATCACTGTAACCAAAATTAATCAGGTTACAATGTAAATGATTAGATATTAATTTTAGCTTGTGTTTAATTTTTAAAAGTAAACTAGCTGAAGTACCCGTTCTTCGCACGGGAATGAATGGACTTTTTGATATTACGATTTGTGGGGATTACTATTTATTGTAATAAAGAGATATAGCAAAATGGATATCGCTTTATTTTGTGTTCAATAACCATGCATACCGAATTTCAAGGCAATCGCTTGTACGGTGCAGAAGGCCATGCGGCGTAGCGCAATCTAGTGGAGAGTTTTAGCAAAACGGATACGGCGGAAATATTCTTCGCATTCAGATATCGATGAATACGAAATTTCAGGACGATCGGCTGGACAGCCCTGACGACGCGACATCTAGTGGCAAATTATATAGGAAAATGGATAGCGCCAAACTCTTCCCCGTGTTCAAATATCTATGTATACCTATTTTCATAGCGATCATTTGCACAGTCAAGAAGTGATACACTGCAGCGCGATCTAGTGGTTAATTAAAGTAATGATTTGCTACAGTGCCGTCAAGTGGCGAGTTATAGCAAAATGGATAACGCCAAAATATTCTCATTGTTCAAATAGCTATGTATACTGATTTTCATAGCGACCGTTTGAATGGTCAAGAATTTGGCCTGCTGCAGCGTCATCTAGTGGCGAGTTAAAATAATAATGCATTGCAGTGCCATCTAGTGGTGAGTAACATCAAAAGGAACACAGTTAGAATATATTCTTCGTGCTGAAATGTGTAAGTATAAGAAATTTTATGCCGATCGGTCGAACGGTATAGAAGTTGATGCGTTGCAGCGCCATTTAGCGGCAACTTACAGCAAAATGGATACTGAAAAATATTCTCCGTGTTCTAATATCCGCGTGTGACCAAATTTCATCGTAATTGGTTGGACGATATTCGCATAGTAAACGGCTAAACGGAATAGAATTCGACGTTCTGCTGCGCCACCTAGTGGCAAGTTAGAGGAAAACGGATAGCATAAAAAGCTTCTCAATGATAAAAGACTTAGGTGAACCAAATTTCATGGTGCAACGGTGCTGGAGTTTTTCAACCTCATACACACATACCAACATTCATTTTTATCTATAACCAGTGTCATTATATATCCCAGTCTCAATTAAAATCTAGTTTCAAATCTAAGCCTCGCCAAAGTGCCAACATACGCCATTTTGCAAGAGTTTTTTCAGGAAATCATTCGACGCATTGACTTAGCAGCAATCAATATGGGAAATGGTTCGGCCGCCAAAAAGTAAAGCACACATTTATTTGAAAAGGGGAATCCCTTAATACAGCCGAATTTTTTTAAATTATCAACTATAACGTGTTTTATTCATCGTTACTCCGATGTACTAAATGAGAAGATTTCAATTTTCTGAAATTTGGCGGAATTCCCCCAACTTAAATCAATGTACTCAATTGGCGAGAATTCTGAAGATAGATCGCTTGAAATCCCTTAATAACTGCATTATTTCTTCACGGATCATTAAAATTTAACGCTGTATTCTAATAAAACCTTTGCACTTGTTTTCAAAAATCTATTTCCTTAAGCTCTCAATAAATTGCGCCAAGCCGAAAACTGTGCAAACCGCTAGAACTCACTTTCTCAAAATCAGCATTTGAGCCATTTTATTTTTTCGCCAAACTAAAAAAAATTACATATTAGCCTCGGAAATCTTCAATTCTTATTGTTTTGCGTATAAAACATTTCATTCCTGCTCCGATTTCCCATGCACACGATATTATAATAAAAAATTAATAATCTTACAAATATAAACTAACAAAAAAAATCATTATTATTCTTTTATTTTTACTTTGAGAATTTAAAACATCTTATTCGGCAAAATCGCCACACATGGCAACCACGATCCTTATTTCACCATATATTAGCCACGGAAATCTTCAATTCTTATTGTTTTGCGTATAAAACATTTCATTCCTGCTCCGATTTCCCATGCACACGATATTATAATAAAAAATTAATAATCTTACAAATATAAACTAACAAAAAAAATCATTATTATTCTTTTATTTTTACTTTGAGAATTTAAAACATCTTAGTCGGCAAAATCGCCACACATGGCAACCACGATCCTTATTTCACACTTTTTTCACTACAGGGGTTACAATTATGGAAAGCTTTTTGCGTGGAGAACATAAAAAATCTCTTAAATTCCGGGAACGGGTGGACTTTCAAAGTTTTAAAGTAGACTATAATTTATTCTATATTATTTTACACATCTGTGCAAAATTTCAGGCTGATAGGTTCATTTTTGTGGATTTGTATACAACTCAAATCCACAAACAAACAAACAAACAAACAGAATTTCATTTTTATTTATAAGATTTGGAACACAATAATTATTTAAAGGAATACAATTTATTATTTCCCTGGTAATTAAAAAAGTTATTTTAAATTTACTAATGATAAAAACTGAATATTTGTGTAAATAGCAAATACTAAAATGGGTATACTAACACTCTATTTTTATTATATGTATTTTTAACGATAAACTAAAATAATAATGATCACCTTGTTAATAACGTATATTACCACAGTGATTAGATTTATGATTGATTTATATTGAAGATACGTGATAGTCATGGAAGATTCGTGAAAATTGATTATCAAGAAAGAAGAAAATGTGAATACATTTTTAAATAACAAAGCAATGAAAACTAAATAGCCAATTTTAAAAGCCAATTTTTTTATGTCGTCAATAAAATCCTTACCCTCATGGAAAATAAATTTGTATTCAGGAAACATTTTTTTTCTCACAGTCATACCATAGAATCTCCAACTTCAAGTTTTACATACATATGATAAAAAAAAAGTTAAACGATATATATATATAACCAATAGTTTTAAGGCTAATAACTTAACTGACCTATATAAAAATGCTATAAAATATAATTATCCCAGTAAATTTCTAACTTCCATTTTATATCCTCTATGTAATCAAAAAAACTGTATGTCCTAATCAGAATATTGGTTGGTGAGGATGGGGTTGGTTGTTGGTTCTTTCTAAATTTAAAAAAAAAAAAAAAAAAAAAAAAAAAAAACATAAAATATATATCTATATATATTTTATTTAAAAAAAAAAAAAAAAAAAAAAATCTATTCTTAAGAATGGTTGATTACTGGTACTTTTTCCTTTTTATGTGAGTCTGTAACCAATGAAGCCAAACAGAGTACTGTTCTAACTAAACATTTTACAATTATATTAGCATAAATAGCAATAATAAATGAATATAATTATTATCAATATCATTATTGTTAATATTATTGCTACAGTTTTTCTCCATTTCCACAACCTCAACTAAGTACTTCTTAGCTACTGCAGCTAGTACTACGTAAAACATAGGCTAGATATACTAGTGTAATATTTATTTTATTATTTATTCATTTAATTATTACCAGTTTTATTCTTTTTATTTATTCATTTAATTATTACTTTTTTTATTTATTTATTCTTTTCCTTTCCATACTTCCAAAGTATTATTAATATATCATTTTTTATTCACACTCCATGGCATTACTTGTCTATTGATTGCAGTAAGCCTTCTCTGATGGCAACATGCACTAATACTGCCTCCATTACTGAGCTTTGATCTTCGTGTCGGTCCACTTCCTCGTTGTTTTTTTCTAATAGCTACGGTCGCGCCCCCAAGTTACAAAAGGACCCTAATTTTGGTCAGGTAACTTGCAGAAACCTAGCTATTATTGTTTTTTTCGATTAAATTGAAATGTGTGTGCGGTGGCGCCTGATGATAGAGCACACCATTTCAATATTAATTCCATTTTCGGACTATTTCTGATTACATGTGATTAGGCTTAAATGCACACCAGTTCTAATTTGGCGCTCTATATTCAATTTTTCCACTCTTTCATTGCCTTAAAAGGCTATATTTAAACACTTATCCGGAATAAGCTCGTTAATTGGCACCATGTGCTATCTATTTTTTATATTTTCTTCACTTTATCATTGGATTATCTTGGGATTTCACTTCACGTAAGTAAGCTATTATATATTATATATATATATATATATATTCTTGTCGGTCCACTTCCTCGTGGTTTATTTCTAATAGCTAGGGTGGCGCCCCCAAGTTACAAAAGGACCCTAGTTTTGGTCAGGTAACTTGCAGAAACCTAGCTATTATTATTTTTTTCGATTAAATTGAAATGTGTATGCGGTGGCGCCTGATGATAGAGCACACCATTTCAATTTTTCTTTCCATTTTCCGTCTATTTGTGGATACATGTGATTAGGCTTAAAAGCCCACCAGTTCTCATTTGGCGCTTTATATCCAATTTATCCACTCTTTCATTGCCTTAAAAGGCTATATTTAAACATTTTATTCGGTATAAGCTCGTTAATTGGCACCATGTGCTATCTACTTTTTTATACTTTTTTATTTTATATTTTTTTCACTTTTTTAATGGATTATCTTGGGATTTCACTTTACGTAAGTAAGCTATTATATATTATATAGATAGATAGATATATATAGTTAAAAGTTTCAATTTTAAGTTTTTTAAAATTTATTTTTTTCAAATTTATAATTTTAAAAAGTTATTTCATTGAAATGAACAAGATTTATTTTATAAAAGTTCTCAAAACACCGAACAAGATGACATTAAATTTCAAATCAGCTAAATAGGTTAAATAGGTCTGGAGTTACGTCATCTTAAAATTACTATAGCATGCGAAATTTCAAACTTTTTCTGAATTTCAAAAATTTATAACTTTTAAACGAATTGTAGAAAAGAAATTCGAAACTTCACAATTTTCATCTCAAAGATAAGTGCACCAAGCATACAAAAATCATTAAAATCTAAAACATCGATATCAAAAATAATTTTTTATTTTTTTAATATGGAATTCCCTTCAGCAGAAAGAAAAGTTGCGGAATTGCAGAATAAATTTAGTTATTTATAGAGTATAAAAGTAGCAGAAATACACGCTATCATTAAAAGTCCCATTAATGGAAAATAGTTTTATTTTTTATGACTTTATCATTGCTTGTTTTTTCAATTCATGCAGAGGGACAGAATATTTTCAGAAAGTACTAAATATTATGTATATATATCTCGGACGCTGTTTTAATGGTTTTTAGTTTTAAAAGAAACCAAATATATTAAAATCATCTTTTTACTTTCCGAACATGTACCATGTAAGGAAAGTATTGTAATCATGAAAAAATTCGAATTCGAGATTTTGGTGTATTTACACGTTTAGAGGGCTTCTGAATTCATTTATGTTATTTTTACGAGATGTATGTATGTATGTGTGTATGTGTGTGTGTGTGTGTGTGTGTGTGTGTGTGTGTGTGTGTTTGTGTGTATGTGAGTGAACACGATAGCTCCTGAACGGGGCATGCGATTGAGCTCAAATTGGGTATATATGTTATAAACCACCGTCGCAAGACCGGTATTGATTTTGGTGTGTATAGGACTTATAGTTTTTCTACAGGGCTACGACAAAGATTTCTTTTCCATTATGGCCTATGGGGGAAAATTCTGGAAAGTGCGCTAGCGTTTAAACGGTACATTCGATTGAGCTCAAATTGGGTGTACATGTTATAAACAACCATCGTAAGACCGGTATCGATTTTGATGTGTATAGGACTTATAGTTTTTCTACAGGGCTACGCCAAAAATTCCTTTTACATTATAGCCTATGGGGAGAAATTCTTGAAAGTGCGCTAGCGTTTAAACGATACATTCGATTGAGCTTCATTTTGGTATATATATATTTGAATTATTCATCGATTAAAATTTATTTAAATGCTTGGTAATGATCTTAATCGTAAGTGTTCGGAAAGTCGAGTGGAGTCACTCCAGATTTTTTTTTAAAAGCTTTATGCAAAAGTTGTAACAAAAGAAAATTGAATTCCATGGAATGCCGCCAGGGGCATGATTTGTAACTTTTTTTTTTAGAATGACTCGTAACTGATAGGTAAACATGTTATGAAACCATTCTTTCTTGCTAACAACTGAGAAAAGTCTAGAAATAAAATAATTAAATGCAAAAAGTATAAAGCATTATATAACAATGTAAGCCTTTATGGCCGGTTTGAATACACTCATTCATGAAAACTGTCCAGGCTAGGAAGACGTGGTCCAAAAAGAGTAGAAACTGCTTGTAACGTTTCGTACAGTTCTGCGCGGAACTGCCAAGGGAAACTATACAATTCGGCGTAGTCTCCCTTGGACCTATACCAAGGGAGACTACGGGGGAAATACGAGTATGAAGTTCATAAACTTATCCTTTTCTTCTTGTTGTTGACCCCGGTTTCCTAATCTGGACACATTTTTCTAAACTCTCAAGTGTTCATGCGCTTGCCTTTAAAACTCCATTTTCTGCATAAAGATGTAAAATGCAGTGAAACGTAAGCATTTTCATTCATTATCAAATCATATTAGTAAATATAGGTCATTTGTTACTAATAAGAATTTTGCTTTTTAGACTGCCTTTCGAGCTTTGATCAGACAAATTGATTTAAAAAATTGACATATTTTAAAATCAGACATTGGAATAGAAGATACTTCATGAACTTTTCTTCACTATTAAACTGCTTTTTACCAATATAGAGTACGGTTCATTTTCGTTTATATGAAATTTCTCATCCACGCAGTTTCCCCACGGCTTTGACAGCCTAGTCATTGCAGACAAAGAGACTCCAATAGCAGTCATATCCATGGGTTTGACATCCACGCCGTACTCAGAAACGAATGGTAGTTGAAGAGGATCGTGGATTACAATCCTTGCTCCAACTTCACCTCGGACAAGGTCTAGGTTGTCTTGATCTTTTACGCGTAGAAGGAGCTTGAGACCTGCGAAACAAAAAGTTCTATTTAAGACATCACTTTGATTGAATTGCAGTTTCGTGCCATGGTTTCATGAATATATTTTTTAAAGCTAATATCTTCGTACTGAGCTACTGTAATTAAACTAATATAACTTAAGTATTTGCAAAGGCGAATGAAAGTTGCTAAACATGCAAGGAAAATTTTTTTTGGAAATGTTTAAAAAGAATAGGAAATTGTCAACATCTTTTTAACGTGGAAAATATGTGATACTTCAAGTTTGCCTATTAGACTAAATGACAAAAATGTTTTATTTAAAAATTAAAGAAATACTTACAAAATATGCTGAATTAGGAACATATCTCAGTCGACAGCATGCTCAAATCTTGACGTTATTGTAAACTGTTACACGCAGCATTTTGAAAAAGAAAAGAAATATCTTTGGATATTTTGTTCAACAGATCCTAAATTAAATGGACATTTCCCAGGATATTATATAAATAAATAAATGGGCATTTCTCGGGAGATTATATAAGTAAGAGCTCAGAACCAATGAAATTGAGAGCTGGATATTGAGTAGCGAAGTGAAAGGAAGCAGTTTGTCAGCGAAGTACCCAGACTTGAATCGAAATCCGCAGGCAAACAATTCACACGGCTAAACTCCAGTTATGAGCCATTTTAGAAGTATGACAAATCTCACAGGAAATGCAATAACCGCTAAGCAAGGAACAGCAACAGACAACTATTTAAAAAAAAGGGGGTCGTGGGGGCTTTGTGATAGAACAGAATCAATCCCAAATTTTGCTGAAGATCAAGGACGTAATATCCTGAAATGGCATTATCCTACTACACCGCTAGATTATGCCTAAAAGATTCTGAAATTTGGATGTTTTCTCTCTGAAGATCATGGAAGATCTCGTGAAATCAAAGTTCTACTGCCAGAACATCTCTTTCAGCAAATAATACCATATGAATTGTAAGCACCGCGTATTTAGACAGAAATGTCCAACGAATCACATATACTATATGAGCAATAATACTGGGTTTCAGTTGTTGGCAAAGTGCTCAGAGGCACGTGTAACGCTCCGTTCAGATAACGTTTGAGATTTCAGAGAGTCATCCAATCTTTCCTTTTTTTATTTTCTAATGGCGGACACTTGCCGTACAGGCATTGGCCCCTACCAAGGCCGGAATTACTGGTCACTTTATTACGGAGACCCCTAATAAGTGGACTAGCATTGCCTCCTTGAAAGGACGGACGATCTTACACCCAAGCCCGTCCTGAGAATCGAACCCGGACCCGTGGTGGGTTAGAATGGCTTTCTAACCACTACACAACCCGATAGGCGAGTTATCCAATCTTTTAAATTTTAAAAGTTCTTGCCCAAAATGACAGGATTAAAGTTTTCTTTCCTTTGAGGCCTGTTTGTGTCAGTCTGAATATAAAGTGGTTCTATGATAAAACTGAATGACGTTTTAAACCTGTAAATACTGCTATCGACTATTTTGCGTTACCTATTCGAAGAAGGAATCGCAAATTAATTCATAGGTGAAATTGTTTGCTACCGTTACATTTTGCTGACACAGGTTACATTTGGAGAATGCAACGACTATTCGGAGCATGGTCTTTTAGAACAGCTTTAGAAACTATAATTTAGTGCAATTGTATTTCAATTTGGAATGCAAAATCAAATGGAGTCGAAAAAAAATAGCTATCGGTTTTCAAGATGAATTAAAAAATTCATAATAAATTTAAATGCAAATACACAATTAAAAATACTGATTATGTGAAATTCAGTTAAGTACCAAATTTAAAGAGGCTAAGATAATAATTTTTTGATCAGCAATTTACCTTGATGCCCCAAGTAAGGTTGCACTGATAAAAAGTTTGCTTACTGCTGATTTATTGAGTGATTTAATTATCTATGTTTGTACCAGATGATTTAATAAGTTATCTAGAAATAAGGATAAGCAAATGAAAGGATTTTATTTACCACTATTACTTCCATAATTAGTTGTATCAATTGGCGTCACAGGATCTGAACTTCCTCCGACATAGTTGAACATATAACACTTCCCGTACTTAGGATGATAAAGTATGGAAAAATTGCTAAAACGGGGGAAAAATATTTATGAGCAGAAAATAATAACTGCTATAAACTATATGTAATACGTGCTCAGGAATTCTCCAAAGTTTCTGAACTTTTTTAAGTTCAAATAACGTTTTATGTTTATACACATTTTGAAATTATTATACAAAGCGATTTTTGACAATAATTTGAAAAAGTTGCAGCATTAAAAAAAAAAAAAAAAAAAAAAAAATCATTTTTGGCAATTAATCAAAGCGTTTTCACTCTTTCTTGTTACGAGCAATAAGAAATAGCCACTATTCAATTTTTATCATTCAGAACTAAATAAAATCTATGTTCAAGTGATGTGGATTTTTACAGGGTGTCCCCAAAAGGTGGTAACCGGCTTTAATATCTATTAGAGATAAGTAAGCAGCGTAAATTGGGAAAATGCTCTAAGTAAGGTAAGAAATATAACTCCGTTAAGGAAAAAATTCTCTCGTTAACTGTCAAAAAGTTACACTTTTTTTTATTTGTATACGACCCCCCGTACAAAAACATTCCCATTGAGTAAAATGTGTTCCATGCACTAATGAGGTGATGTACCAAATTTCAGTCTTTCATCATACAAGGTATCTTTAAAGAAAGATGATTGGGGACTATACATGATTTTGAACGTAAACGTCTATTGCTAAAGCGAAAAAATGATTTTCTTTCGTAATTTCTGTGCGATCACTAAAATGCGATCATTCGACGCGATTTTTTCCTTTCGAGAACCATGGAGAAATGCTTTAAGTCAGCGTTATATTTATCTTCATGTCTCACTCAGACACTTTTTAAGGTATAATCTCAAATTTTGTATGTCACCTGATGAGTGTATGGGGCCATTTTACTAATTGGGAATTGTTTTGTATGGGGTCGTATACAAATATAGAAAATGTAACTTTTTGAAAGTTAGCGAGAGGTATTTTTTCTTAAGGAGTCTTATTTCCGATTATTCTTATTTTCAACATTTTTTCAATTGACACTGCCCACTTATCTCTAATAGAAAAATATTTAAAGCTCGTAACTACTTTTTGGGGGACTTCGTAATGCTATTAATTGCAAAGTTTGAACTGGAACTACAGGCAATAAAAGAATTTTAATTCCACTTATAAAATATTCTGGTACTAATTTACCATATCCTTTCAAAAAACTCAATTTCCAAATATACCTGCATTTGCAATGACAGTAAATAAATATCAAGGACCATCATTCGAAAAAAGTGCGAATTTATTGAGGCAGCAAGTTTTTATATATGGTCAGTGGCACGCCTCAGCAATTAGAGTTCAATCATTTGGCGGTTTAAGATTTTATAACTCCGAACATAATGGGCCTTTAGCCGAGGATGGCTCCAGGCTGAATTTTCGGAGGGGGCCACTAGACTTTTTAGATTAGCCTAAATTGTTCAAAACGCAAACTGAATGTGTGAAATCGTACGGGAACGTGTGAAATCCAAGGTCGGTAGAGGGAGATGACCCCTATGACCCACTCGCTGGAGCTGCCTTTGCATTTAGCAAAATATGATAGAGTTTTTACAAAAACACCGTCTTCACAGAAAAGTGTGGTGGTTGTAAAGTGAAATTGTACAAAGTGGTCACTATAGACAGATGGTCTCTTAGCAGGTGTCACTTTAGTAGGTTCCACTGTATATGGAATCTTGAGACATACTCTTTGACAGATGAACTTTATTCACGCTCAAATAAAAAATTAATGATTTATGGTCGAATTTCGACCGCTGGCAGACAAAACTACTATGGTAAAAATTGAATATGAAGTTATTTATTTCGAGGAAGTCGACGACGATCGTGTGCCTCTCTCAAAAGTTGCCAATGTTGGCGACTTTTGAGTGAAATTGCCAAGTATGGTGCGCAAAAAAGGCTGTGAAAAAAGAACCGATCTTGGCTATGTTTTCGTTATTTGGCGATAAATCGAAAAAGGTATTATCCCGGCTGTCAATAACGCCAAACTATTTTTTCCTCAAATTAGCTGGCAAACTGTTGCCAATCGTACTTCGAGCCATCAATAATTTCATGTGTCCGGCATTTATCTTGGCGAAAAAGTTGCTCGTTTTGGAGGACCGCCGGGATAATACGTAAGTACCTCGAAAAAGTCTTATGTGATTATATTAAGCTATTACGATTTCAATGAGAATTTTGAAAATCCGTTACTCGCGCTGTAATTAGCCCATTTAGTGTATTACGTTTTGTTAAGGAATAGCTAAGGGTTGTCTGCCTCGGAGTAGGAGGGTAGTCTCCGACCGACGTTCCCGTTTCCCTTTGAACAAGGCTCTTGTAAGCAAGCTCAACTGTTGTTCAAATTATCTCAAGACAGTGGCGGCTCCTCCATTTGAGCACATGAGCACTTGAATCCCCAAAGAAACAACTAAAGCATAAACACATTAAAAAAAAATTAAACAGTTCTATATTTCTGTGAATTTAAAACGTGAGTTTTACTCTCACCTCCCCCCCCCACACTTTTATTAAAAACGCTTATTATGGCTCATGCACTGTAGTGTAAGTTATTATAGCACTGTCTTTAATCGACTGCACATGCAAACGGAAAAAATCCCTTTTGAATCGCTCTCTGAGAAGAGAAGCGGTGAGAGTTGTAAAGAAGTACGTCGCTGCTGATATCATTCCGTTCGCATATTTTGAGTGTGCGCGCGTAATATATATATATATATATATTTTTTTTTTCGGTTATCTCTTCCGGTTTTTTCCTTGGTTTGTTACATTCGTTTAGTTAATCCATTTTTTTCATTTTCTTATAATTTTCTTTATTTTTATCATTTTTCACTAATATTTGTTACAAACTAGTCTATGTAATTAAGATGGGAGTAAAAGAAGTGTTTCGGAGCTAAAGCAATGACATTTTTCAATTTATCCTTTGAAAAAGAATTGTATAAAAATGAAAAAAAATTGAAAAAAAAGGGGGAAAAAAAGGAAAAATTTGAATAAAAATAAAAAAAATTTGAATAAAATGAATCAAGACAACACTTTTGGTGAAACTTATCTTGGTGACGAAATGTAAGACAAAATATTACTTGTTTTCTTTCATTTGCGTGCATTCCCTAATAGCACAGATGGTCACAAAAGAATCCCTGTGACGTCACAGAGGGTCACAATTGTCACAGGACAGTCACATACTAATCACATTGTAATTCATAGGCGGCTGATACGGGGGGCAAGGGGGACGACTGCCCCCTCACTTCCAAAAGTAAAGGGGCCTCGCCCCCCCAATTTTCATAGTTCAAAAGTAACAATTCATCTAAAAATGATAGCAAGACACTCAATATGGAAACCAAGCAAGAGAAGGGGGGGGAAAGCGAACTTTCCCAGTGCAAGGTCTTTATATATATATATATATATATATATATATATATATATATATATGAGATGTCAGATATTCCAGTAAAGTTCCAGAGTTAAGGCAGGTAAAATGGTTTATTGAACATTACATTTCAGTTACAATATAGAGTGAGAAGAGGGGAGGGGAGACGGGTACGAAAATCTGTGTGGACTAGTTAAGCAGTTCTAGTGGCAGAAGTCTCTCGATTTTCGAGGTGCGGGCGTATTTACGCTCACCACACCACGTGAGTTGCTAAGACGTAACACCGCCTCTCTCTTATCTCTAATCGAACCACACACATTTACCAACATGACCCGCATCCGGGGCTACAAAGGCGTGGGGACACGTGTACACTAAAAAGAACACAGAATTGAAGACTTGGTGTCTGACAATTAACTTAAGAAATAAAACATAGCTCCAGAGCGCTCGTGGCAAGTATGACAGGAAAGCAAAACTTACAGTGAAAGTACCCGCTTGAACAATACCCAAACTAGAAACTAGTAAAACCCAAATTACCTTTTTATACATTACATATATATATATACATATATACAGTGAAACCCTGGTTTAACGTTAGACGTATTTAACGTTTTCCCGCCTATAACATCATTTTCCGTTGGTTCCAAATATCTTTCCATACTTGTAATGTTAAAGAATCCCGTCAAGAACGTTAGATTTCCCGCATTTAACGGTTTTTCGGCGAGAGAAATTCGATGCGTTTTCTCTAAAACAAGTCGCAGTAATTGTGATGGGAAGAAAATAGATCTTGACAATAGCGGCAATGCGCATTCCTTTTCCTTTATTTGGATAAAAGGAGGGAAAATTATTCTTTATCTCCTCCCACTGTCCGAGTGCCTTCATTCCCATAAAAACGGAGTGTAGCCTTCTAGGAATTCCCCCCCACCTTTACAGGTGTGTTACTTTAAAATTTTGTCATTGCTACCTTCCTGTATTCTGGAATAGATACAATAGACCGTCTTCGGATTATCAAAACAGGAAGCCTCTCACGCTACTTAAAAAGGGAGGTTACATGGGGAAAGGGTGGACAGGCCATTTTCTGCCGTTTCGATTGGAACCAACAGCTATGAGATTCTCTTTGGGAGCTAAAGATTCAAACTTCCCACCCATGAATACAATTCATGGAAGGGATAATAAACGGCTTTCTACAGTATCTTTTAAGATTACATTTAAGAAAAAGAAAGCATATTTATCTGAATATATAGAAAGGGATTTAATTGTAGGAGATTGTATGTGAGTGTATGTGTGTGTGTGTGGGGGAGCGAATTAGAAATTTCCCGAAAGGAACTGTATATTCTAGAATCGGCCCTGCCCAGATGTAAGGATCTCGTGAACATTTCATTCCCATATGCTAATTCGAAGCAGTAGGTTGACTGTGCGCGTGCTGCCTAAGTTTTTCTGATTCATGATCTTTATTTTTTCCATATTCATATTTGTTTTTCAAATGTTAAAAGCAAAGCGGCTTAAAACCCAACCGACCATCACTTCATGTTTCCGTAAGATTCCAGTTGCGGAAAATGCAGATCAAAATATGCTTAGCAATTTAAAAGAAAATGAAAAATGTGATGGTTTAAGTTTCAAGGAAACACAGGCTGATCATTTACCAACGTCAAGTCTCAGTGCAAATAACTTGGATTCAGAACTGAAGATAATGAGACACTTTAACTTCGGATCATCATAAATACAGGAAAAAGGAAATAAACGAAGGCCCACATCAACTTCTAGACTTTGAATATCCGATACATAAAGTGAGGAAATTCCAAAAAAATTGGTTCGACCAATTTGCATGGTTAGAGTACTATGGAAAAGTGAACAGAGCATTTTGCTTCTTGATATGGATTAGATCTTGATATGGAAAAATTAAAGAGAGAAATGCAAATTTTTCAAAAAATGTACAAAAAATAACCAACTCTTTTCCAGAAATATCCAGAGATAACAGAACTGAGGAAAAGATGCAATATTCTTGTTGAAAAGGAACTCTTTGATATATTTCCATACAAGGGCGGATTAAAGGGGGGGGCGGAAGGGGGGACCACGAGAAAAAAGAAATTAATGTAAAAGATCCTATGTTACTTCCATAAATTGGATGTATATGCCAATATTGCATAATATAATACCAAATAATTTATTAGGATGGATAACATAAGATCAAATAAATGAATTTATTAGTGACCTCCTCTCTCTCTGTGTGTTTGAAAGTTTGTCATTTTGTGACATCATTGATCGATTCAAGAATTTACAGAAAGAAAGATTTGCTTAACAAGTAAGTGTTTTATAATATTCTCATGTTATTATTTCATAAGAATTGAAATGGAACTTTGAATTAGAGATCAGCACGAGCCTGAAAATAGAGTCCCGGCCCGGCCCGGGCCCGTAACACATTTTAACAAACATCACGAGCCGACCCTTACGGGCCCATAGTTAAGGAGTAAAAATTCGAAAATTCCAGAAATTAAAAAATACATAAAGACGACCAGATAGATCGATAAATAAATATTTTTCAGACATTTTATATTAAGAAGTTATTAATATTAACTTTTTTTGCGGGTTGCAGGAACTCAAAAAAAAAAAATTAACACTAACACGAGTCCGGCCCGGCCCGTTAACAGCAGATTTATAAATCCCGTACCCGGCCCGGTCCGTGCAGGTCTCTACTTTGAATTGGAAGGAGGGAGTCTTCGGTGGGCATCTGTTCTAATTTTTGATCCTAGTTCTTTTAGAGAAGGCCATGTAACCTATAATGACATTAAAATTCAATTAAAATAGGGCGATTTTACTCCCCCCCCCAAATAAAAACAGCTTTAGGGGTGCCCCTACTTACATACTCTCATCTCCTTTGACCCCCCACTTTTTTGGTGCACCAGCCGCCTATGTTGTAATTTGTGAGTGATGTGATTCCACTACTGTGGGGTTACTGTGAAGTTTATTTGTGACCAGTCACCAGGTGACGTCGCCATGGAGTCACCTTGTGACTCGCTCAGTGACTCCACTCTGAAGTCACTGTGTGACTGTTTTGTGACTACGGATTTTTTTGGACTTCAAAATGACGTCACACTGGCCGCTTTTGTGACTTTGGAAACATACGCATTTTTTTTTCTAATATTTTGTGGCAATTTCTTTCGTGAAATATTTAATAAATAAATCCGAAAATGATAACGAGTAATTCAATAAAATACCGCAGTTATGAAGTATTGGAATTTAGTTTAATTTATTAATTTTTAAATTATTTCGTTTAAACAAGACCATATTATTTATAAAAAAAAAATATTATTCTTAAAAGTATTCGAGTTGAGAGTTCTAATCACAATGGAGAAAACAAAGTATCCGTGAGTAAAATTAACAATTTCTTTCATATATACCCCCATGGCTTATCTTTCGATAGCGTATATAGGTTTAAATTTCGGATGGCAGGGGGGACTATCCGGTATTTTAAACTTTATTGTTACTAGAGTAAATACAAATGTCTCAAAATTGCTGTTTTTTAATAATTGCTTTAAGTTTTCGGATGGGGCCCGCGATTCCTCTCCCCCCTTTAAATACGTCCCTGGTATGTTTGAAAGTTCCGCTAGGAAAACATTGTGGTAAAACTATGGGTCTAAGTCAAAAATACTTTATTTATTTTATCTAATGCATGTTTTTCCAATTAATTTTACTTATTTTTACATGAAATCCCTTTTAGGTAAAATATAACAAAAATATAAATCTTATCTCTCATACCTTGATATATATCAAACCCCGAAAACATATCGCACATTACAAATTTATTTCATAACCGAATAAAAAATTTCAATGAATCATTAGTTTTTTCAGATGAATACTTAAATAAAACAGCACATTATCTCCTAAAAATAATTTATGTGGAAAAAAAAAGATTTCCAATTCTTTTAATTTATATTTATTAATTATGGTATTTTCCATCCATTTATAAAATACTCCAGAGAAATTTTTAATTTCCGAAACAAGCCATTCCAGAACTAACTTTAGCAGCAATCAGTTTACTTTTAAAGCATCCAGAGCAAGATAATCACAGCGATGAGGTAACGTGCTGGCCTATGAACGAGTGCGTCGAGGGTTCGATACTGGTACTGAGCGTTTCCATACCTGAGATTTTGGTGCTGCCATCAAGTGCATGTTTTCTGTAACTCTTTTACCCCGAATTTTTTCGCTGTCGCAAAACTGTCTCAAAGCGACTTCTCTGAAGGGTCGCAATGTGAATACACCGCGAGAGGACAGTATTGTGTGGGACAGTATTGTGACAGTATTGTGTGGTCGCATTTCAGTCACAGGGGACGGTTGTGCTATTAGGGCTGTTTTCCTTTAACTGCTGTAAACGCAAATATATTTTAATTTGCAAGGTGTGTCGTATCTGCATATTTAATTTTCGAGATTTGTTTTGTGAACCTCCATTTAAATAACACACGAGCCGCCACTGTCTCAACAGGTTACACCCTTTAAACTTTATACTATTGAAGTATGTAATTACTCTCTGTGGCAGCCGTTGCTTTCAAAACTGCATGATGCTACTAGGCTGTCGAAGGTGATTCCATAAGTGTACATATCTCCTAAACTGGGCATCAGACCTTCTTCAATATCGGAGAGATCGTAGGTATTCGACTTCCAGACCAAGTGAACAATGCTTCTTGTGTCTTCGTCGGGAATCAAGTTTGTTATATCTGTAACGATGAAATTCAAATTTTCAGTTGAAACAAGTATTTTTCCTCTATTACTCAAGTTTCTAAGTAAAAAGGCAATATTTATAAATATACGCTAATATATTATTTTAATAGATGTCAACATTCATGAGCAATTTCCTTTATATCTAAATTCATTAAATGTAAGTATATTAAACTTAAAAAAGAATCGAAACATCAGAAACATATTGGCAATAAGCAAAAAATCAGATTTTCTCTCTATTCTAAAAAAAAGTAAAGGCCGCTGGCGCTGTCAAAGCTTGTTGGCCTATCTCCTCCTAATCCGTGGGGATTTAAGTTTTGACTAAGGTGCCTACAGATTCGAAAAATTCCGAGGAACCTGCAAAGCTGACTTAAATTTCGAAAATCGAATTATTTTAGAAGATATTAATAAAAAACTGAAAAAATAAACAGAATGGTTGCCAGATTTGGCATAAAATCATTCATTCCTTTGCAACAAAGCGTTTCCTATAGTATCTAGAATCGCGTGAAATTGACAAACATGAGTTAGAATTACGCCCATTTTACGCCAAAATAAAAACTATATGAAATAAGTAACTCAAAATGTGTTACACAAAGTTGACAATTTTCAAATAGTAAGTTCGCTTAGACAACAGGAGTTTAGAATTAGCAATTATTCATTTTTCCAAAACAGAATAACTAATATCTTGAAAATGAAAAATAATTAAAATGCAGATTATTTTAAAGCCGGTTCAGTCCAGCTGGATTATTGGCTACCAGTAGAAATATTTGGCGGCGTTACCTATGCCATTATAGCAGTTATAGTAAGTACACTTTGGATATTTGCTAGCGCGACGAAATGGTATAATTCGTGGTGCTAAGTACGCCAATCTGCAAACGATTATGTAAATGAAAATATGGATAACGGTTTTCCGGTAACCTTAAATGAACAATAAATATAGGTTGTGAGCATGTGTCAATCGCCAAATAATGAAAAATCGCCATGGGTGGCAAATTCGCAAGGTGTCCAATAGGTTTTACATTATTAAAAATACAGCTGAAACACATGTTCTGATTTTATTATGCTTTAGCTCCTAATTAATATAACTTTTGAATGGCAACATTGAATATCATTGTGTTTTTGACACGAAGGTAAATTTATAGGAGTGGACACTTCTCTTAGAAAGTTGGATAACGCCGTTGTTTCAAACAGATGGCGCTACGCACACTGGGTAACTGCGCATCTCCTGCTTCTGCGCATCTCAGGTTGTTTATATTACCATCGAGGTGAAGTAAATGGAGATCGTTGAATTATCAGAACTTTAAAAAATTAAATATATAGACTTATGAACGTCGGATATAATAATTTCTGGCTTCAGGTGTGTTTTAATTACATAATTGTCTTAGAATACTATTTCGTAATTAATATAGGCAATAATTTTGAAGCGAAGTAATATTATGTATGTAATGCCGTGTTATTATTTCGCACAAAAGTTGTATTTTAAGAAATAGTAGTAAATTTAGAAGAATGTAGTATGTGTGAATGCAATATTTAGAAAGTGTTTATTTATAATGACGATCACACTCAAACAAGCAGTATTTACATTTATTTCATGCTGCGACAAATTTTAACACAGCTTTAAATTGCCACTAAAAAACTCTTATTAAAATATTAAATTCATGTTACACAAAGAACTCAGTAATGAATTCTTAGCCATTTTTTTTTCTGTAAATATATACCGTGGCAGACGAAAACTTCTTTTCTGTGAGCAAGGATATACACACTCGTTAACAAATATAAACGCAATATTTTAATAATCTTAAGATAGAACATTTCCCCCTCCCCTTTTTCACTCATTTGTTACTAAGGCAACCATGTAAGCAAAAGGGAAAAAAATAATTTAAATTTAGTGTTCGCGTTAATAATCTCGTTCACATGCTAGGTAAGAAAATTAAAAACAAGTAAAATTAGTTATCAATCAGCACGGAAATGCTTTATTCTTTTGCCGCTAGGATCGCTTCAAGTCACTAGATTTCCAATGTTTACATAATTGAAACTTATTTGGGTACCAAAAATTTAGCATAGCAGCTATTGAGAGTGTCCACTCCTATAATATATCTCCGTGGTTTCTGAGGAGTGCAAATAATTTTTCCAGCGATTATAAGCGGAGTCCGCACTCCAGGTGGAGTATAGCTCAGGACCCGTACAACACGGATTCCCATAACAAAATACCTTCCGCGTTATGAGAGGGAGGGGGTCTACTGTAGTGTGAAGTTTAAATTTTTATGTACCAATGAACATGCAAGAACCAAGCAATGTGTAGCTCAGTAACATTCTATCTGATCCAATCTTCTGGTTTTGTCTGTTGAAATTATGTCTTTTTTACGAATAAGCCTTATTAGGGGCCGAATGCCTCATACGAAAAGCGAGCGTAGCGAGGCTGGGGGCCTTGGCCCCTAGTGGTGTAAAAAAAGCGAAACAATAATTTGCTTTAAATCTAAAATTAGCAAAGACAAGTAGTTTTAATTTAAGAGCACTTTTTGTACAAAATTATCCCTGTTGTCTGATAGAGGTTTAAGACTATTGAAATTCCAAATCTGAAAAAAGGAAGTTAGAACTTTCTAGTTAGTACTTCTTATACGAGAAAGAACTAACTAGAAAGTTAGTAGTACTTTTTTCTTCTGAAAAAAGAACTCAAAACATTCTTTCAGAGTCCCACTTGACTTTTACTCTCCCCGCAGAGAGCGATAATTTTATTTTTCCCTGCTACCATGCATTGATAGAAATAGGATGAATAGCATATCTATCGATGTAAAAGACCATGTTCAAATGTGCGCTTTGTTCTATAAACTAAAGAACTATACTGGACCGATATAACTGGCGGTACTTTGCTCCCTCTTTACGAATTAAGAGCCAAAATAAAAATGTTTGTCCACATTATGTGACATTGCTCTGGAGATGTAATGTTAGAATCTAAATATAAGAGGCAAAATTTTTTTCTGTATAAATAAGGCATTTTGAAAGTGAATGGATTTCTTTGCAAACAACTTTTCGTGTTCTTTCTTTTTGATCGTAAATATTGCTGAGACATAGTTAATGTCATAATTTTGCAACTGCGCTCTGTAGCATCGCACGTTAGTAACTGTAAGGTAAAGTATGTTTCATAAGTGTTAGAATTTTGCATTTTTTGAGATTTCGCAACTATGAAATTAATTTCAATCATACAAGAAAGAAAAAATTTGTTCCGCACGAAGAACATATACGCATGTAGTTAAGAAATAAAAATGGTTTGTTAATCAGAAAACTTACGGCAAATAAAAAAAAAGCTTAAATTTCTTTTTAGATTAATAATGTTTTGTAAATTAAAGTTGACTAGGTGGACTTTTGAGATTAGAAAAAAATCTTAAAACTGTAAAATTTTGGACACAAAAGTTCGTCAGTCGCATTGAGCAAAGGGAGTTCTGAAATCAGTTGCAGAAAACTCAGTTTTGCATAAGAATATACCAACGAAGTGTAAATTAAGGCACTATTTTCAGTAATCTTACTTTCTACTTGGATTAGTTCCTCACTCCATTGCTTCGCCGGTGAATCATAGCTATCTGCCATGTCGCACATGCATAAATTGGAGCTCCTGCCAGATGACTGGTCAACAATTTCACAGGTAAATCTATTATTATTACAAATTGCAGACGAACATGTACAGTGAGAGTCATTGTGGGGCAGGCAGAACTCAGTTTGACAAGGGCCTTCCACACATTTACATTGCTCCAGAAACCACGACCACTCGCAAAGAGGATCCTTTTTGCAGTTTCTCTTGTAATTATCATCAGATCTGCAAGATGTAAAAGACAATTCTTATTTTAATTATTTTGTTGCAATAAAAGACAAACAAAATAAATAAATGTTGCTCAAAAATACTCCACTCGTTGCAAAACCAGTAGTAAATACAGAAGGAGGGTGCTATGGAATCTCATCATACTTTGGCAATAAGAATCAATGAGTTAACAAGCATCTCGTTTGTAGATATAGAGTGCTAATAACATGGGCGCCGGCAGCATAGGGCAAGGGGGGGGCAATGACCCCCACCCTGGATTTTTGTATGCAGTGTTTTCCCTTGCTTTTTTGCTCTTTCCAACATGGTAACCATACGTTGAAGTAGTCTTTGCCCCCTCTTGAGTAGTCTTTGCACCCCCCCCCGGGAAAATATTCTACCGGTGCCCATGGCTAATATGCAATGGTCGTAGCGAACCAATTCGAGATCGGAGATGGGCGGATCCGTTTCCACTGGGTGAGGGCACATATCGGAATCTGGGGTAACGAGGAAGTTGATGCTCTGGCAAAGAGTGGAACCAACAGACCGTCAGTCGACGAAAGAGTAAAGACTTCAATCAGGAATGTGAAGCATTCCATGAGGATTGAAGCCCGGAAACTGTGGCAACAACAGTGGGAAGAGGCAGATGCCGGACGTTTTACGCTTTCGATCTTTAAAAAGGTGAGAGAAAAGAGAATATGGAAAAATAGGAAAGTGAACTGGATTGTGACGGACCATGGTCTCTCCCCGGACTACTTTCAAAGATTCTCTCTGAAGGAGACAAGGAACTGTAACATCTGTCGTCTGAAAACCCCCCGCCAATAGCTTACATATTGTGGCCCACTGTCCAGGGCTACAAGTACTGAGAAATCTGTATTGCCCGAAATTGGATGTCTCGACTTTCTATGTGCGGAGTAATAAAGGGCGAGAGGACTTCATAGACGCGCTAGGAGACTCACTAAGTTAAAGGCGCAACTTAGAGAAATGAGCAGGCGCAGTGCCTCTATACCAGGGAAAACTGGAAGGGACCTTGATACTGGTGCTTGATACTGGAAGGGCTATTGATACTGGTGGTGCATGTATCAAAGCCACTTCGGCGGTTTAATTAATATTTTTCTTTTTCCACAAGCCTCATAGTCCAGTCATTTGGTTCAAAATAAGGGGGTTACCTGGAAAGTTTTCCGGGAGTTTTGAAAATGGGCAATTTTATAGATTTCGATGTGCTCTTTCCGAATTTTAACTTTGCCCCTCGTATCTTTGCCGCTCGCGCAGCCATATTCGAAAAACGGCGCCTAAAAGCAGTTTCTTGACAATATCTCCTTATCAACTAATTTCACGAAAAAAACAATTACAAAAAAAGAAACTAGAGAAAATTTCCTACAATTTATGTTATAACTTTTTTTTTCGTAAAATCAATAGTTTTCACGTACGAGCGCGGTAAACCATTAAATCAGCCTGCTGGAAACAGCCGTGACGTGACCCTGACGTGAAGACAACGATGAGTTTAACGTATCACGCGCTGTATAAGTAATTATTTAATATTTATTTGAACTCTCGTATTTCTGTAACTATTGTAACTGCCAAATATACCTGGAACTGGTTTTTTTTAACCATTTTCGTTTTCTATTTTTGATATATTTTTATGTGTTCGATGTTTCACTATTGCGATGCGCATATTAAAATTTTGTAATAATTAATCTGTTTGTCATTATATATATACAGGGTGGCCATAATTAAATTGCGTTCAAGGGGTGCTAGAGAGAAAACTACCAGGAATATTCCAGTGAAACTTGGTATATACACGTTTCAGAACATGCGCAAGTCAAATATGGGAGACAAAATCGCCATTTTCACCCGATAGATGGCGCTATACCGTGTTTCAATGCTTATGGACGTCATATATGCAAATTTTAAGTCCATCGAACAGTGTAAAAACAAGAACACATTGAGTAATGGTCAATCATAACTCTGAATAAGAAGGAACGTGCATTGTTAGTGAGGATATTCTATCAGAATGGTAGCAATTATTCAGCTACTCTGAAAGAATACCGGCGTATGAAACGATTAAGAAGAGGTCCAATGAGTATCAATGAGAATAAATAATAGTTTAATTGTTTTCCAAAGCGTCTTTATGAATTGTTTAATTTGTGATCTTAATTTACGTTAATTTTTGATTACATGTTACTGTAAAAATTTAATTACTGAAGCGAATTGTATGGAATTTTGATAAACTGTAAAATGTTTTTATTGTTTATATGCCTCTTAGAATGTCACTGTGCTCGGTCTATCGGTTTTGGAAGTTGTATATGCCACCAGTGAGCTTTGAAATACGGTACAGCGCCATCTATTGAGTGAAAATGACGATTTTTTTTTGCATATTTGGCTTGCGCATGTTCTGAAACGTGTAGATACCAAATTTCACTGGAATATTCTCGGTAGTTTTCTCTCCAGCACCCCTTGAACACTTGCAGTTTAATTATGGCCACCCTGTATATATATATATATATATATATATATATATATATATATATATACAGGGTGGCCCAGCGGGTAATGTTTGAAACATAATAAAAAACAAAAAATAAAAACAAATAAGAGACATGAGAAGAACTTAATGACGTTTATTGAATGGACATATTGGGCATTTAATGATAAAGAGGTTCGAACTGCCCGCCATCTTTAACAAGGACAGCAGTTAAGCGGTTCTGGAATCCAACCATTAATCGTGAGCAGGCCTCACTGTCAATCGTGTCGACAGAAGTTGTAATGGCGGTTTTCAGTTCTGGAAGGTTCGAAGGACTTGTCTGCCACACTTTGCTCTTCAAATAACCCCATAGGTAGTAATCGCAGGGGTTCAGATCTGGTGAATATGGGGGCCATTCGATACCACCTTGGAAGTGCGATGGGTAATCTAACCCAATGATTCGATCGCTAAAATGCTCTTTGAGCACCTTGAAAACATCCGCCGTTCGATGTGGTCTTGCTCCATCCTGCATAAACCAATGACCTTGGACCAAGTCATGACCATGAAGAAAAGGGATGAACTCCTCGTCCAGGAACATTCTGTATTTCGCCGCGCTTAGAGTTCCATCGATGAAAATAGGGCCAAACACACCATGCCAGGATATTGCACACCACACAAGAAATTTTTTCGGGTGCAGGCTTCGGACAACAGTGATCTGCGGCCTTTCTCTGCCCCAGTAGCGATAATTCTGTTTGTTCAGATGGCCATCCAAACTGAAGTAGGCCTCATCTGAAAACCCAAATTTTCTTTACATCGATTTCACCTGTTTGAAGTTTTTCAAGCATAGGTTGTGCAAACTCAGATCGTCTTTGTGTATGGTCTTCGTTAAGAGGTTGGGTTACTTGAATTTTGTAAGGCGACAATTGGAGCTCTTTCATTATTCGCTGAAGTGATGTACGCTTTATTTCCAACATTTCTGCTGCTCGCCTTACAGATCGGCTCGGATCGGCAGCGAAAAAATCGTCGACGACCTGTTTTGCACCGTCTGTGACCACAGTAGCAGTGGCTGTAGTAGTGCTGTAAAAGTAACGACAAAATGAGTATCCGTATGTATTTGTTACGTAGATGTTCGCTATTCGTTACTAAGTATTCGTTACTCGTTACTTTCGTTACTACTAATAGAATCGGTAATAGGGTGTTATATGTGCCCCATAACAACACATCCGGGACAGTGTTGTTATGGATATATGCCGCCCATACATAAACCCATAACAAAACCTAACCAAAAAGAATTTTTTTTAGCGAAGTTGTACAAAGTTGTATTTAGAGCTTATTTTCTCTGATTTACAGATTGTTTTTATACATATTTATGGTTTTATACAATGCTAAATTATCCGAATTACTGAGTGCACATAGAAATCTTCCAAAGACATATGCCATTCTTTTTTTTTCTCAACCCCCCCCTTTTTAAAATTCTGAACGCTGGTTTAACCTGTTCATTCTTATCATAAAAAGTGTAAAGGAAAGCTTGTGACTCGTGTTTTTTCTGGGAGCGGGTTCTCGAATACTGAGATCCAGGGATTGGGCCACATATATTAAATTCACAGGGCAGGGGATCTCAGTATGATATCAACTACTTTGCGTCTCTACAAGCATAATATCTTTATTATCTGTGAGTTCTTATTTCATATCAAAAACTTCTTTTGCTGGACGATTTTTCGAAGTAAATTAAAAATTACCATATTTTAAATTAAAATTGTTTAATTCAGTGAGAATTATCTATTTTTAAGATATCTCCAGTTCTATTTCTGCACTTTTGGGATGAAAGGGGTTAGCCCCTTCTGTGGGTGCATATATGAGAGCATTCTTTAAACAAAAATTTTCACTCCTTTCATACAGAAAGAATGGTTGCACCGGACTATGCGTATTCCATGAGTTCATGGAATAAAATGTGCCATAAAATAGGGCAGATGGCCCCCTAAACGCCGACATTTTAGAAACATACTGAACTTTACTGAATTATAATTTTTAATACCTGTGGCTTACGCAGGAGTGGGCATAGAAATCCCGGGTAGCTCCCAATTTTTTATATATTTTTTAAACAATTACTTAAAAAATGTGTTTAGGTTTCCATGCTAAATATTTTTTTTAGTTCCAAATAAAAATGTGTGATAATAAAAATGTGTGAATTCGTTTACTTTATAAAAAAATATTTTTTTTAAAGGTGTATTTAAATAATTTGTTATTTATTACTCGATTCTAGCTAAAAAAAAAATCTGATGTGTCCAACACATGACTTCCTTGCACGTCCATTAGATCAAAAATATTTTCGAAGCACTTCCTCTAAATGTATTTCTTCGAAAGAGATAAAATATCAATAATAGTAAGGTTTAGCGATTTCCAGCCAAATATTTCGATATCGCCAAGCTGAGTTCAATTTGAAAGATTTCCTTCTGACACTTTATTTGGCGATATTTCACCAAAAGCCGAATAACTTGAGATAGTCTGCGACATTTTGGGGATAGCCAAAGTAGTCATTGACCACAGACTTTCATTAATTGAATGCATCCATACACCTCCATGTATTAGAAGTCATTTGGCTCACCCTGTAAATAAATTCTCAGTCGATTGCTGTCAAAAAAGATATTGAAAACAGTTAGATATTACAATAGTTCTAAATACAAAAGTTAAAAAATCTACGGGTTAGTTTTAGAGTTATACAAAATACGAAATAATTTTTGGCGCCAAATTTGGCGATATTTCGGCGAAACTCGTCAATGTCGACGACATTTGGCGAGATTTTAAGCATGAACCAAACAATGACAGATTATCGCCAAATTTGGCGATATTTCGCCAAAACTCGCCAAGAACGATGACAAATGGCGATACTTTGGACATGGACCAAATGACTGACTATCGCCAAATTTGGCGATATTTCGCCAAAACTCGCCAAGGTCGAGGACAGACGGCGAGATTTTGGGCATGTACCAAACAATGACTATCTACAGTAGTATTATATTGAAGATGTCCATAGACATTAAAGTACTGAAATTCTTTCCGGTGGTCCTGTAAATAAACTCTCCAGCAGATTGGAACCAAAAATCGAGATGCACAACTAGCTGTTACAACATGCTTATATATGAAATTTCATAATAGTTTTTGAGATTTGAGAGTTAAACATGCACACACGTACACCAAAAGTCGCCAAGCTTGGCGACTTTTGGCATAGTTCTTGAGGGAGGCACGTGACCGTGGTCGGACCATTACCTAACTTATGTGGTAGGACGGTATTGTGCTTGAAATGGATGAATGCCCCTAAAATTGCCATTGACCGTAATGTATTGGAAATCTTTTGAGTGTTCCTGTAGCAGAACTATAAATGATAAAGACACTTTCTTTAATGGAGAAATTCATTTTCTAACTCTTTACAGCATATATCACTTTTGAGTCGTTTGAAATAGCCCAATACCTCTAAAAAAACGCTTTGATGAATTTCGGCCCTTAGAGCGTAATGTATTTCGAATCTTTTGGACGGTCCTGTAGATAAACTATTCAGTCGAATGGAACCGAAAGAGGAGGTGCACAACTAGATGTTACAACAATCCTAAATATAAAGTTTCAACATTGTACGCCTAACAGTTTTTGAGATATGCGAGTTTAATGAATTTCGGCCCATTGAGCGTAATGTATTTCGAATGTTTTGGGCAGTCCTGTAGATAAACTATCCAGTCGAATGGAACCAAAAGGGGAGGTGCACTACTAGATCATAGAACAATCCTAAATATCAAATCTCAACATTCTACGACCAATAGTTTTTGAGATATGCGAGTTACATACATACGTACGTACGTACGTACAGACGGCATGGAAAAACTGGCCACAGTAGACTCGCCGCTGGTCAAAATGAGTTGCAGACGCGTTAATATGATCGTGCATGCTAGCCTACGATGAGATGCATCGAAAAATTTTTTTTAATTAAATTTAGAGGTAGTCAAAATCGGTTTTTTTGTCGAAATTTGGCCCCCAAAATTTTTCGGGATCACATTACTTCCTTATACTACGTACAAGGAAGTAAAAAGAAAAAGTTAAGTTCGCAATCCTGCTTCGGAACCACCCTGAAAGAAAGAATTCTGATTGCACTACTATTTAGTACTAAAATGTTAGAAAGCCCGAAATTAGCACCCCTTACTAACATGCTTCTCTTATATGTATTGCTCCTCTACAATTATAAGAACACCCCCTTCCCCCCCACGCAAAAAAAAGTTCAACTGCGCATAAGAACATACTATACACCGGATCCTATCCCCCCCCCCATTGTACGACCCATATCAATAGAGCAGCAGATAGTATATCCATCTCCATAACTGTAACGAAACATACGGATTCTTCCAAACCTCATCAAAACGAAACCATTCGGCTCGGCACAAACGAATTGCAACCAGAACATACTACTACTCAAATACCGAAACTGATTTTTCCCTTCAAACAGCAAGAATCCATAATATTTCCGGTATCTAGTAACGGAACGGAACATACTATAACTCAAATACCGAAATTCATTTTCTCCCTCCGGCAGTCTTGTATTCGAAGTTCGAACCTGGTCGATCCGAAATGCACACTCAAAAGTTATTTTCCCCCTTGAAACCGCGATCCGATATCCAGTAACAAATAACAGAAGATATTAGTACTCGATTACTGGAACCCGTTTCCCCCCTAGTTCGCCTCGCCTGGCAGTCTGTATTCGAAGTTCGAAACTGCTCGATCCGAAACAGCTTCGGATCGAGTAACGATATCAACCGAAAAGTAGCAATTCGTTACTTCGAGTCTGAGTGATTATCCGTATCTTAGTACCGAATACATGCGGTTTGCTTCAGCTCTAGGCTGTAGCCATAGCTTTTTTATCGTCTTCCACCGATCCAGTACGTTTGAACTTGGCACACAGTCTACAGCCCTAGTAGCACAATTAGTCCAAAAGACGTTAAAAACACGTTTTTTAACGTTGGAAACGTGTTTCCAACGTAATTTGAACGTTTTTTGAAATAGTTGTGCTACTAGGGAGGGAAGAGGATTGAAACTCATTTTTCAGAACAAATATGGAAGCAAAAAAGGAAAACATTTGTACCGTAAAACGCACAAAATGACTCACCTTTCCATAGTCCTTTTCTTGGCCAATTCTTGTTCTGAAACTTCGCCTGCCATGGTCGTTGAACTGCCTTCACATTTTCATCACATCTGGCCATTTGTAGCACAATAAAGACGCGAACATCCGTCGAATATTTGTTCATTTTTACTAACGAGAATCACACGCTAAAGCGCATCGCAGACTGAAGGAGCATCACATTTACAATTGCCCACTCACCGGAGCATGTGCACCAAGTTTGGCTTCACTCACGTGCACCTAGCTCCATTTATTGGACTTTGTTTCAAACATTACCCGCTGAGCCAGCCAGTATATATATATATATATATATATATATATAACCTGTAGTTGTGTGTGACTCCGTGTGTTCAACACTAATCCGTGACGTTTAATTTTAACTGATTATATTTGTGAATGCGTCGCCTTTCGTATTTTGCAACAACGATATAATCAACAAAAAGTATCATAGATAAATCAGCCGCAGATCATATTTAATCTTGCATAGCTTCAGCGGCTGTGATACAACATCATCATTATTTAATCAAGGAAAAATGAAATTTATTAATGGACTCCGAAAAAGCCAGATTTAACCCATTAAGCGCCAAAGCTCCCGTTACGGGAACATCTATCATATATATTTTTTCTTAAAATATTTTAACGCAATTTACGAAATACACATTTTTTATGTAAAAATTTACACTATAGGGTGTGCTATATAGTGTAAATCATCTTATATAATAAAATCCGAGAGTAAACATTGTATGTAGCTATGTATGTAGGTAGGCAAGTTTGTGACCACCGATCTTTTTGCGCGCGTCTCTCGATCGCATTGCGCCGAGACGGTTTGCCGCAGACCTACCGAATTTTGCATACGGCTTCACTAGGACAGAGTCTAACACGCCTGGGAGCGATTTTTTCGAAATTCGAATTAGAAAATGTTTTATTTTATGTTTTGTTCGATTTTTAGCATTTTTTCTCGCTTAATACGTAATAACGCCGGTCATTACACTCGCAAGAAAACGAAATTTACATCATCGGATAGATGAGAAAATTTTCTTTTAAAAACTATTTGTTCGGACTGTGTAACATAATTTTCAGATTTTTGTGAATTTTTCAAATAAAATTAAATTTGACGCTGACTTTCGTAAAATATTTTTAAAACTGCTGCATCTTGAATTCTATCCGTCCTAACTGTTTTATATTTCGGCAAAAGACGGAGAATACAATTCGCCCACTTTTAAAAGAAGAACGGGGAAAAAATATAAATTAGGAGATTTTTTACGAATTTTTATGTAAAGAAGGATTTTGAATACAAAAGCAGGTGCTTCAAGATTTCGTTTGACATTAAGCTTGCAAATTTAGCCGTCCTAGTAACTAAAACTGAATAGCTGCCTGTTGAAAAAAATAAATAAAATTACTTTAAAATAACTGAATTTTCGCATGCGAAATTCATACGTCATTTTCATTTAACGAGTTTAAAACCCCTTTCGAAACTCAATCAGAATAACGGAGTCACAAGCAAAACATACGGCATGTACGAAATAATTCCATTTTTTATATTACGTTGCCAGAAAAAGAATTGAATGCTGTTTTTACAACAATGAATTACCCAGCATTATTTTCGATTGAGTTTTTAAACGGGACAGTTTTCGAATCGCAAGAAATATTTTGCAGTGCTAAATACGTCAATTTGACAAGAATTATGCATAAAAATGTATGGAGAGCTGTTTTAGTGACAACGATAAAGTGAAACGATTAATGTTTTTGCTAATGCGTAAATTGCAAAGAATCTCCATACAATAAAAGACTACATTCGTAGCAAATATCCAAACCGTTTCTTTAAATTAAGCATTAAAGATGGAAAAACGAAAATATATTGGTATCAGTAAAAGATGGTATAATTAATAGTTAGTAGATATTACGGCAATACTAATCAAAGCACAATATACTGCATTAATAAATAATTCGTGAAACTATTCGTTTCCATTCGTTTTTCAACAGCCGTCTTACATCACAGCTAACTAAACATTAAATAATTTTAAGTCGCGTTAATATATCCCGCGGTAATTTCCACAGAAAAGACTGTACCTGAACTTTTTTTTTCTTGGAGAATCTGTTTTGTCCCAAGTAGTTATGATCACATTTTAGGAAAATTTTCTCTTCTTGCCTTGCGAAGAGCGGGTACACAGCTCTTTAATTATAAAACAAAACGGTTCTCCACATCATGTTGTATCTAAGGTATTAATGGTATAACTTAAACCTAAAAAAGAGTATGATGTAGGAATGTGACATTTTGAAAGTTAGAAATTTTTAGGAACGGTCAAGCTTTTCTTTTTCTGATCGCGAATGACACCAACATAGTTTTATGTGTCATAATATTAAAATGGTCTCAGGTCAGTACTTATACTAACTTTACGAATAACTAATGAGTAACAGCCATGAGTCTAATTATTTTGCTTATTTTTAGATTCCATATCACTGGAATCAATTCGAATTATACATGTCAGAAAATTTTTCGTTCGTACTGTGCGGAGAACGGGTACGCAGCTAGTGTTTATATAAAATGTGTATTTCGTAATTGCGTTAAAATATTTAAAGAAAAAAAATATGTAATAGATGTTCCCGTAACGGGAGCTTTGGCGCTTAATGGGTTAAGCGAGGTAATCCAGGTATTCAAAAATCCAAATGCTGATCCAAAGATCATTGCTAAAGCTGGAGTGCTGGAGAACGCTTCCTTCTTTAATTATACAGTTACAGTAATGTGAAAAGTAAGAAAAGTATGTCTTTAAACAACTATAGATATGCATGCCTCACAACATCAGCATATAAAAGCACATTTAATATTGCATCGCTACCACCAGCAGAAGGAGTAGCAAGCCAACATTCGGTTCGAACCTCAGGGGTTCGAACCTATCATCAGGGGTAGGGAATGAACAAAATGCAGAGCAATGGAGGTGGACAAGAAACAAAGACAGGCTAATTCATGTCACCACACTCAAGCTCCAGCTCCGGAAAGCTTGTTAAAAATTATTTCTTCCAAATGCAGAAAGACATGTCAGAAAGCCTATGGATGCAGGAAGGCTGTGTTAAAGTGCACCGTTGTATGTACGAATTGCCATGGTACCTGTGATAACTCGCAAGTTCCATTACAAGATAGCGATGAAGAGGAAAAATCGGAGACTATTTTCGAGCAAACGTATGATGAAATAGAGAACCAAGAGGATTGCGATGAAATTGATAATCCCATCGCGGCTGATGTGGAATAAATTTCGGGCTGTGACTTTTCGACCGGTACTAGGGACAATGAACTCGCAACACCTGGTCTATCAAGAACAGCGAAGCGAAGTAGAATGCGTTAAATTTTGGATTAGTTAAATGCACATGGATTAGGCCTCCGGGGATACTACGATAAAAAAAATAAAATAAAAATCGCGCTGCTTACTCTACCTCACAAGGCAGTGTGGAAATGAGTTTTTGGCCAAAACGCATACTGAACTACACTTTGCGGCGCTCGTACGCTAAAACTATTGATTTTACAAAAAAAGGTAATTACGTAAATTGTAGGAAATTTTCCGTAGTTTCCTTTTTGTATTTGTTTTTTTCGTGAAATGAATCGGAAAGGAGATATTGTTAAAAAACTGCTTTTTGGCGCCATTTTTCGAACGTGGCGGCGCGAGCGGCAAAGATACGAGGGGGCAAGGTTGAAATTCGGAAAGGGCACATCGAAATCTATAAAAATGCCCATTTTCAAAACTCCCGGAAAACTTTCCAGGTAAAACTACGAAATGACTGGACTATCATTTTTGAGAATGATTCGTTGCTGTCCGGAAAATTAGATGATTTATGGTGCATCTAGCAACAGCAACCGCAATAACTTGTAAAAATGTGATATTAGGCTTACTGATAGACTTGACACCTTGAATTTCGAAATGACGTTCCAGAGCTTACTTAAAATCCATTTAATGGTTGAAATTCATTTAGAAGTTAGTAAAATAAATAGAAAAGTTACTTTAACAATGTTAGTACAAATTATTTGAAGAAATGAAAGATCGTTATGAGAATTTAAAAAAAAAATGTCAGCCATATTAAAAATTAATTAGTCAACCAAAAACTATAAATTATTAAAAATATTATTACAATTATTATTTGAAGTTTTGAAAACTCCTCCACACTGTCTCAACACATAAAATTTCAAATTTCTCTGGGAAAATTATTATTAAGTATAAAATTCAATTTATTCTATTTTAAATTTATTTATTTATTTATTTTACGCTATAAGACTCCGACCGTGATTGAGACCTCCTTCCTGCCATGGACAGGCTGTTACCTATGTTGTCTATACTGCATGAGCAATGTTTGTGCTTTTTGGTGCCCTGAGATGTTTTCGGTTGGTAGTATTGTTGTGATGACGAGTGGACAGTGGTGCGGATTTGTACAATCTTGCTTGGGCTTTACCAGGACTATGATCGGGGCATCGGCTATTCATCGCCCGATCATGACCATCCTTAATTTTTCGTATGTTCATCTTTTCCGGATGATCGAATCTTTACACTGAAATCTGATAGGCGCTTTCAAGTTTGCGAGCGGTAAAGCGAGCAAACAGGTTTATATCGGTCTTTCTACCAAGTTCCTGAACAGCTCGATATCTCCGTTCCTTCATTAATGTACAAAGAACATCATATGCACACCATATGTTTGTTTTAAGGTTGCTGATTGGCTAAGCTATTACGCGAGAAGACAGGCGACCAAAAGGCTGAATCATATTGTCCTCTTCCTGCTCTTAGCTTTGCCGTGTTCTCGTATATCTCTCTCAGTCAAGCTCTGTCAAAAAGGGGAGACTAGGAATATTTTAAAACCGGAATTTGTCAGCGACTAAAAATTCTGGAAGTTTTCTCAAAAAGTACGAAAATAATATATTTATATGAAATTTTCCTTTGTGTAAATTTTTAATGACATTTCATTCAAAAACTTGCATTATTCCCTGCAATGGCGATGCATATCATAAAGCGAGCAAACAGGTTTATATCGGTCTTTCTACCAAGTTCCTGAACAGCTCGATATCTCCGTTCCTTCATTAATGTACAAAGAACATCATATGCATACCATATGTTTGTTTTAAGGTTGCTGATTGGCTAAGCTATTACGCGAGAAGACAGGCGACCAAAAGGCTGAATCATATTGTCCTCTTCCTGCTCTTAGCTTTGCCGTGTTCTCGTATATCTCTCTCAGTCAAGCTCTGTCAAAAAGGGGAGACTAGGAATATTTTAAAACCGGAATTTGTCAGCGACTAAAAATTCTGGAAGTTTTCTCAAAAAGTGCGAAAATAATATATTTATATGAAATTTTCCTTTGTGTAAATTTTTAATGACATTTCATTCAAAAACTTGCATTATTCCCTGAACAGCCTTGAAGAAAAGGATATTTAGTTATAAAATAATATATGCATATGAAAATACATGAATTAATTGATACAATAAAAGAAATAAACAAGCAAATATGGAGTGCAACGATATATGCGCCAATTTTTATCGATTGCTCAGTTTAAAAGTGTCACCAAAGGTTTCACATTCTAAGTTGCAAAGTGTTTGCTCTTCCGAGATGAAAATACCCAGCTAGAAATGTATGCACTTCTTTTTGCAAAAAAAAGTATAGATTGTGCACAATTTGTGCATAAAAAGTGGATATTTTGAATATTTTGAAAGTACATACTTTTTGTGCAAATTATATGCAGTTTCTATGCATACTAAAAAGTGAATATTCTATTTTGTCAAAAACTGTGCACACGAAGTGTATACTTTACAAAGTATTCAAAATATTCACTTTATAAATGCTACGTGTTACGTGGGATGGCACACCTCCTCAAATACAGCACTGCAATTCTGATTGAAAATTAATTCGTATCGTAAATTTATGTGAGACGAGACATTCTCGTGAGACAAGACTCTGTCTCGCGTCTATCCCTACTTAGGATATCGGGATATTTGAGTTGCCGTGTTTTCGACGATATCACGGTACTTCGCTTAAAAGCATTTACTACACTATAACGACATTATCTCGTTAAGAGAAGTAAATGTGCTACTGGAACTTGACAATGACAGTGCAGCTCCTTAACGGCTTACAGTAAGGGTGTGTTCTATGGCCAAATTTTTAAGTGATTGTAATCAAATTGATATAGCCGAAGTTTAGTCCAGCTTTGCCGTCCCATAACTTACTGTTCTGAATACTCAGTGCACTGTCGCTAAATTATTGGACTCATTTCAACGAAAATCGTTTCTTTGTTTTAACAGAATTTGTAATTAAATTTATTTAGGTTAGGATTGCCAGAAATTTTGGGTGTCATCATAAAAGCCATTGGTGGCGGTGCCAAGTAGTAACATTGCAAAATATATGAAAACACTGATTGGAGACATTTCCATTCATAAAATGATTACAAAAATACTGTATTGGTGATAACGTGTTGTAAAAATTCATACAGAAATACTTCTTAATTGCAACAGCTGCGGGCTTTCTCAAATTAGTGTTTAGTGTTGGTGCGATTCCATTCATGAGTTCCATGAATCCGCTAATGAGTACTTTCCCACATTAATAACAATAGTGTTACTGTGCCAAAGTTAGCAACCTGATGTTTTTACAGTATGATTGCATTATTCAGTTCCTATCCTCGGTTACAATAACATAAAAGAGATAGGAAATCCGACTAAAATGTGCTTTAGCCCACTGCATGTCGACTTTTTTTTGAAGTAAAACTTCTTTAGGCGCAACTAGATAGTAACTCAGATTTTTTTTCTGGCGGAAGTAACGCTCAGTAAAGGAAATGACGTATCTTTTTCCCCCTTGCTTCTTCATTCCGCCATGACTGTTAAAACATTGCAATGTCAAGGACAAAAAGCCTGATAATTTCTACACCGTTTGTACGATCCGCTTGAAAAAAACTATAATCATGTATAAAAATATAGAAAACAATCTGCGCTACTTTAAAAATCTGAAAATCCACCCGTTCCCTCATTTTTAAGCGATTTTTCGCTATTTTCAGCAACATTTCATATCCGAGAGTCAAAAAAGTTAATCATTTGCGTGACAAAATTACCTATTGCAAGTGATTTTTACTTCATATTTACGTCACACTTAAAAAGCTTTTTCCAGATTTATAAGTTTAATTATTTGCGGAACAGCTATCGGGCGTTCGTTCCTGAGAACGTCGACTGTGCTCCCTGCGCGTCGACATTACTCCCTACCTGTTTTGAAGCAAGATCTTGTCTGATGACCCTGTTCAGTGGATAATTGGACCGGCTCTTGTCAGAGCCACTCTGTGAAGTCTTTCGCTAAACCGGCGGCGATCCTGCTGACTGTCTCTCACTGTTGTTACAGGCGGCGACCCAACCCGTCACCTCCGATAAACAAGGCCTACGCACCGAATACAGAAAGTGGCACTATGGTGCATTCCGTTGCTTTACTCACATGTTTTCAATGGCATTAATACAATATTTAATGGAATTATGAGTAAAAACTTGACATGATTGGTTGCCGTGATACATAAATATTATTTGTCTGTACTTAAATAATATGTAATCTTTTAATATTGCTCATGTGTTTTTGAGTTATTTATAATAATGAGCCACACAAATGTAAATTTTTAAACAGAATAATACTTCGAGCAAAAACAGCAGAGGAAAACAAAGGTTTAAGAACACTGCCATAGAAAAACGCAAGAATAGACCCTACGTGCATTCGATACCAATCGACAAAAGAAAACACCAGTTTAGGAACACAGTTAAAGAAAAATACCACAACAAAGACATTCTCTCGATTCAAACCCTACGGGAAAACATTTTAAGAAAACAGTGAAAAATAATAGTTCAACACGGACACTTCCTGGATGCTGACCCGATATCCAGACGGAACAACGGTTTAAGAACACGGGTATGTAACACCACAAAGAAACAAACACTGGCTGCAAAGGGTTTAAGATCAAAATAAAAGAATAACAAATGGACATTCCTGTGGATTTTAACCCAACCTCAAAACGGAGCAACGGTTTAACACGGGGATGGAACACCACAAAGAAATGGACCCTGGCTGCAATCATTCCCAAACAATAGATAGAACCTGCAGTTTAAAAACACGGATACAGATAAATAATTCGAAACCTACCAGTAGCCGAAATCAACGCTTAAGATAGAAACAACAGAACTGTGATAGAAAAACACTAAAAAAAATTTACACTACCTGCATTCGAACCCAACAATCAGAGGAAAACATCAGTTAAAGAACAGAGTTAAAGTATAATACTAGACTATGGACATTCCTCCCATTCAAACCCAAACTCCCGACGGAACAATGATATAAGAAAACAGTTAAAGAATAATACTACAACATGGACACTTCCTGAATTCTAAATAATTATCATGAATTACTGAAGATTTTAATATTAATTTTCGCTACCAAGAAACTCAGCCGTCAGTTGATTTTTAAAAAGAAAAATTGGATCTAACTATGAATACTTCTCGACTTCATTCAACAACGCGTTTCGGTACAACGATAGATGCTGTATTTTCAAGAAAATTAGCAAATTTAGAAAGTAAAATTTATGTTTCACAGTATAGTTAACACAAACATATAATTTCATACATAAAATATTATGATGACATTCAAGTTCCTATTTCCAATAAATAATATGAATATAACATTAATATAATCTTTGTAAAGTACATGAATAATAAATATAATTAAATTATAATATAATATTTAATTTAAGTTAAAGTTTAATAATTTCAGTGATATTTATCGTAAACGTCAAAGAAGTCTTACTTCAATCGCGCGTAAAGATTACTACATGCACACAGTTTTTTTCCTTTTTTGGATGTGCGATAAACGCGCGATGTATTGTAAATTGGATATTTTAAAGCTGTGAAAAAATCCGAAAGATCTAACGTTTTCGTGCATGCATTATTACTTTCCGAACATGTACCATGTAAGGAAAGTATTGTAATCATGTAAAAATTCGACTTCGAGATTTTGGTGTATTTACACGTTTTGAGGTCTTCTGAATTCAATTATGCTAATTTTACGAGATGTATGTATGCATGTGTGTATGTGTATTTGTGTCTGTGTGTATGTGAGTGAACACGATAGCTCCTAAACGGGACATTCGATTGAGCTCAAATTGGGAATATAAGTTATAAACCACCGTTGCAACACCGGTATTGATTTTGGTGTTTATAGGACTTAAAGTTTTTCTACAGGGCTACGACAAAGATCTCTTTACATTATGGCCTACGGGGGGAAATTCTTGGAAGTGCGCTAGCGTTTAAACGGCACATTCGATTGAGCTCTAATTTGGTATAGATAGTATTATAAATCACCATCGTAAGACCGATATTGATTTTGATGTGTATAGGATTTATAGTTTTTCTACAGGGCTACGACAAAGATTTCTTTATGGCCTATGGGGGAAATTCTTGAAAGTGCGCTATCGTTTAAACGGTACATTCGATTGAGCTCAAATTGGATATATATGTTATAAACCACCATCGTTAGACCGGTATTGATTTTGATGTGTATAGGACTTATAGTTTTTATACAGGGCTACGACAAAGATTTCTTTTACATTATTGCATATGGGGAGAAATTCTTGAAAGTGCGCTAACGTTTATTTAAATGCTTGGTAATGATCTTAATCGTAAGTGTTCGGAAAGTCGAGTGGAGTCACTCCAGATTTTTGCTATCTTGTAATCTAGCTACTGCGTGACATAAGTAAGTAAAAATAACCAATAACGAATATGCTTGCTCCATTTTACGTCATTGAACTGATAATTTGGATTTTTGTTGTGTTACTGTTATCATGCTAATGTTTATATCTAGTTGCTGTTGCCATTCACAGTGTAGAAATATCGTCGATTTTGTTGCTGCATATTTTATGTATTGTATAAGTAGATTAAGTAATACCAATAAATTCTGTGATAATTTAAATTTCTTAAGTGATTTTCTTAGCTGGTTTTAGTCATATTCTAGAAAATTGTATTTCTTCCGTTTAATATTTTAGGAATCGGTTTCTCTCTATTCTAAAAAAAAGTAATGGCCGCAGCGGCCGCTGTCAAGAGCTGGTTTGTCTATCTTCTCCTAAACCGTGGGGATTTGAATTTCGAGAAACATGTTCCCGAATGCGGGAAATTCCGAGGAACCTAATAAGCTCATTTAAATTTCGAAAATCGAATTATTTTAGAAGATATTAATAAAAAACTGAAAAAATAAATCATAATACTTGCCAGATTTGGCATTAAATCATTCATTCCTTTGCAAAAAAGTCATTCCAAGTATGTAGAATCGCGTGAAATTGACAAACATGAAGTAGAATGACACCCATTTTACGCCAAATTAAAAAGTATATGAAATAAATAACTCAAAGTGCGTTACACAAAGTTGGCAGTCTTCAAATAGTAAGTTCGCTTAGACAACAGGAGTTTAGAATGAGCGACTATTCGTTTTTCAAAACAGAAAAACTAATTTAACTGATTTTAAAAGCGCCATCTAGGCATTAGGAATGATCCGGCAAAATGGTATCTTTCCAAGCAGGGTGAAACTTAACTTCGAATTCCAGAATGCTAGAATTCAGTATCTTGAAAATGAAAAATAATTAAAATGCAGATTATTTTAAAGCCGGTTCGGTCCAGCTGGAGTATTTGCTACCAGTAGAAACATTTGGTAGCGTTAACTATGCCATTATAGCAGTTATAGTACACTTTGGATATTTGCCTGCGCGGCGAGATGATATAATTCGAGGTGATAAATACGCCAATCTGCAAAGGATTATGTATATGAAAATATGGATAACGGTTTTCTGGGAATCTTACATGAGAAGTAATTATAGGTTATGAGCATGTGTAAATCTCCAAATAATGAAAAGTCGCTGTTGGTGGCAAGCTGTTACGTAGTTTTTATCAAAGAAAACATATGAAGTACTGTTTTCTTAGAGCTAAATATTAACTATACATATACGCAAGTCGCCAAAATATGAAAATTCGCCATAATTGGCTAATACGCAAGGTGTTCCATGGGTTTCACATAATTAAAAATAGTGCGAAGTTTATGGCGGCGAGATGATATAATACGTGGTGCTATAAATACGCCAATCTGCAAAGGATTATGTATATGAAAATATGGATAACGGTTTTGCGAGAACCTTACATGAGCAGTAATCTTAAGTTGTGAGCATGCCCTAGTAGCAATAACTCATCGGTCGATGAGAGGCGGGTGAGTTAAATCCGAGGAGAAGGAGCAATGGCCGATCACGGCTTTTCATCCCAAAAAGGGGAAATTTCATCGGCAACTGGTACAAAATGTCTGCTCGGGAGACCATAAAGCCGATCATCGTTTCCCGATGACACCAATGAAATAACGAAAAGAAACCGATAAACTGTTTAAAATATATTTGTTAATAAAAAATAAACAACTGGCAGCAAAATTTAAAAAAAATGCCCGTTCTGTTTATTATATTTTCGTTTTTTGTATGCTAAATTTCCGTTTTTCTGGAAAAAAAAAAAAAAAATTCTTTCTCCCCCGGGACCGAACACTGAGCGTACTGATTACGAGATCAGGGCGCTACCCCTAGACCATCGAATCTTGTCATGTACAAGGCAAAGTGTGAAGTAACGGTTATTTTAGTCTCAGATTGGGACTTCGGGTGAAATTTTGACAAAGTGTTGTTCAGCTATTATTAATAATAGTCAAATTATTCGATTGGTAAGAAATTAATTTCACTTTTTACCAATGTATGTAAGTAGCAACAACATTCATAATTAATAATTAAAAAACAATATTGCCAATTGTATAGGAATTTTAGTGTGATTTTAACTTTCATATTTCTTGGATAACTTTTAAAAATTAACAGATTTCTCTTCTTGCTGTTTACATTAAAGAGCTTTCAAAAGAGTTGCTCATTGTAATGATGTTTCCTTTTTTCTTATAATGCAGCTGACGCTCAAATAGATTTTCTTTTCTTTTTTTTAAACACTTTTTTTAAAAATTATTTAAATATTACAAACGATTTTTATATAATAAATACTTACATTTTTTTGTAAGTATTTCTTTTCAAATTTAAATTTTGTGGGAGGGGGCAAGGGGGGGATACCCCTCCCGCCCCCTCCCAACCCCAATACAAGAAATTTGAAGTAAATTATGCGATTAATTCAAGAATTGTTCAAAATTCCCCTTAGATTATGCAAAGGCACATCTAAATTACGCAAATATTTATAGGAATTTGGGTAAAGTGTAAACTACTGGGGACACTTGCAAGGCCCGTTGACTATAGAGCTGCAGTTTCGGATAAGATATTGTTTTTCGGTTTCCCATCGGCGAAACTGCTCGTCTAGATCACTTCTATCCATGAATAAAAGTTCATCTATTGCAGATTAACAAAAGTGCACTTGCCGATGACTGAATTCGACGAGTCGATGAGTTAACGATGAGTCGATGAACGACCGAGCAGAAAACAAGCAGTCATTGCTACTAGGGTGTGTAAATCGCCAAATAATGTAAAGTCGCCATTGGTGACAAGCTATCCTAGCTGTTTCATAGTTTTTATCAAAGAAAACATATGAAGAATTGTTTTCTTATAGCTAATTATTAACTATTCATATATGCAAGTCGCCAAATAATAAAAAATCGCCATGAGTGGCAAATTCGCAAGGTGTCCAATAGGTTTTACATAATTAAAAATACAGCTGAAACAGATGTTCTGATTTTATTACGCTTTAGCTCCTAATTGATATAACTTTTAAATGGCAAAATTAATTATGAGTGTGTTTCTGAGCAGTACAAATAAGTTTTCCAGCAGTTATACGCGGGTCCGCACTCCAGGTGGAGTATAGTTCAGGACCCGTACAACACGGATTCCTATAACAAAATATCTACCGTGCTATGGCCGGAGTCTACTGTACTGTGAAGTTTAAATTTTTATGTACCAATGAATATGTAAGAACCAAGCAATGTGTAGCTCAGTAATATTTTGTCTGGTCCAGTCTTCGGGTTTCGTCTGTTGAAATTATGTCTTTATTACGAATAAGCCTTATTAGGGGCCGAATGCCTCATACGAAAAGCGAACGTAGCGAGAGGGGCCTTGGCCCCTAGTTTCTTAAAAAAAGTAGCGATTTTGTTAGCTGTTTTGATTTCAATTCTTGCTCGTTCGTTTATTTATTTATTTATTTACTTTTAGTCGTTTTTTTAAAAAATTACGTTTTATTTTATATTTTGTTTGTGTTTCTCTCGAGATAGTTATTACTTCGTATATGAAATAAATGTAGAACTGTAGGTGAAACCATTTGGACGAAGGCTTTCCACCCTAACCTAGGATTGTTATTCATAGACTTTTGCCGGGGGCCAGTTAACCCCTCTCACCCCAAGAATTGAGATTCCTTGAATTTCGAATGTATTAATATAATTGTTCTTTGTATTCTTCTTTTCTTTATTTCTGTATCTTAGTGTATACACGCCAATCCACACACAGACTGTACCTGACTTTCCTGATTGTGTGCGTGTTTGAGTTTTTTATTTTTTTTCAGCTGCTGAAAGCTGTGCGCCATTCGAAATGTACGTACTAAACTGTTTTTGTAAATGTGTGCTTTCAAAATAGAGTAATATATTTTTATTTTCATCTTAAAACTAGTTTTTTGAGTGTTTTTAATAAATTTGACTTTCTTTCTTTCTTTTCTTTTCTTTTCTTTTTTTTTTTTTTTTTGAAGTAAAACTTCTTTAGTCGCGACTAGGGGGTAACTCAGATTTTTTTCTGACGGACGCTCAGTAAAGGAAGTGACGTATATGTCATATACTCCACGGCAAGTGCGCCTGAAAAAGAAGAATCACGAAAAATCCTACATTTTCGACCGCTCGCTCCTTTCGCGGACTTCATTGTTGAAAATGCATTATCATTACTATCATTATTTAGTTTTTCTTGAGATGGCAACGTTATCCTCAAAATATGTATTTAAATATCTCGTTTTGCCGATGGCAACTAATTGTAAAATTCTATACTCTCTGAGGAGTTTGTGAAGATTTCCGTTGGGAAATAACTTTTGAATTAAATTGTTTTTAAGAGGTCTAACGTTTATTTTCTTGATTGTGTATCGTTAGATTGTGGCTAGTACTTATTTTCAGACATAGAATTATTACTGCCGTGGTGGTATTTGATGAACATACAAATGCCAAACGCGTTTTAAAATAAACGACTTGGTGCAGTGATTAATATTTGGCGTCCGCTTACTAGAAAGCTGGGTTAGTATTTTGACTAACTCTTGATACGCTTTAACATTCATCGTGTAAAAATACGGGGAACCTGTTAGGGAAAGAAACGGCGATTTCTCGCCATTTCTTTGAGACAACAATCTTTATTTATATATCAAAAAGCGTTTTGAAGATACATCCATCATAATATTTTACATGTAATCCCAACCTCACAGGAGGTTGTCGATAATCCTTATTTTTAGATGAATAATATGCAAGGTTTTGGAAAAGCACAAAGAAATGGAACATGTCTGCAATCGAACCGGAAAAGTAGTTGGAAACGTCAGTTTAAGAACACTTTTCCTGGATTCTAACCCAACTTCAAGGCAGAACATCGGTTTAAGAACAAGGAGATGGAACACCACAATTAAAGGGACAGTGGCTGCAAATGTACCTAAACAGCAGAGGGAAATTTTCGTTTAAGAACACTGTTGGAGGATCATACTTCGATCCCACGAAGGTAAATTTATAGGAGGGGACACTTCGCTTAGAAAGTTGGATAACGCCGTTGTTGCAAACAGATGGCGCTACGCACACTGGGTAACTGCGCATCTCAGGTTGCTTATATTTCCATCGAGGCGAAATAAATGGAGATCGCTGAATTATCAAAACTTCAAAAAATTAAATGCACAGACTTATGAGCGTGATATATAGTAATTACTGGTTTCAGACGTGTTTTAATTACATAATTGTCTTATAATACTATTTCGTAGTGAATATAGGCAATAGTTTCGAAGTGAAGTGATATTATTATTTGTCAAATGCCAGTTGCATTGGCCGTTAGGCCATTAAACTCCTAAATATTATGTATGTCGTGTCTGTTATTATTTTACCCAAAAGATGTATTTTAAGAAATGTTAGTACGCAAGAAACTGACCCTGGCTGTAATCAATCCCAAACAATGGACAGAACCTGCAGTTTAAAAACATGGATACAGAATAATAATTTGAAACATACTAGCAGACGAAATCAACGCTTAAGAACACTGTGATAGAAAAACACAACAAAAATTACACTACCTGCATTCGAACCGCACAAACAGAGGAAAACAGCAATTAAAGAACACAGTTAAAGTATAATACTAGACTACGGACATCCCCCCCCTTCAGACGGAACAATGGCACACGAAAACAGTTAAAGAATAATACTACAGCATGCACACTTCCTGGATTCTAAGTAATTATCATGAATTACCGATGATCCTTACTGGAGATTTTAATGTTAATTTTCGCTCTCAAGAATCTCAGTCGTTAGTTGATTTTTTAAAAGAAAAATTGGATATAACTATGAATACTTCTCGACTTCAATCAACAACGCATTTCGGTACAACGATAGATGCTGTATCTTCAAGAAAATTAGCAAACTTAGAGAGTTAAATTTATGTTTCACATTATAATTACCACAAACCTATAATTTCATACATAAAAATTATGATGACATCCAAGTAACTATTTCCAATGAATAATATGAAATAACATTTATATAATCTTTGTAATGTACATGAATAATAAATATAATTAAATTATAATATGATATTTATTTAAAGTTTAATCATTTCAGTGATATGTGTCGTAAACGTCAAAGAAGTTTTACTTCAATCGCGCGTAAAGATTACACGCATACACTTTTATCTTTTTTTGGTTTAATTTAAAAGATTCTGTGTACACATTAGTAACGTTCAAGCTGAGCTTTGAAAAGAATTCAATAAGTTGTTGCATTTAATAGCATATATTGACAAATTTATGGAATTTATCGTATTCTGAATGTACTTACTCACGTGAAGTCATATTTTGGAGCAGCTCTCCTACTTTCATGTGTTTCTGGAGAGAACTCTTAGAAGCGTATCTTGTTGAAATGGGATTTAAAGAACAGACAGTTACCGCTGGAAATCGAAGCCTGGACACAATTGAATCCTGGCAAAAGAGAAATAGATGGTATGCAAATAAAGTAAACTAGGTATTTTGAAAGCTTTGTAATAAGAACACAACCTTTCACAATTCTCAGAGATAATAAACTGGTCACTATGATGTCTACACTAGAATACTTGTCTGAGTGAATATTAAGGTATTACAGCATATTATTCAGCATACACACAGCATATTCCTTTGCTGTAATGATATTCCTGCGAACTGATATTTAATTCCTATGCTGTAGTGATATACAGATGTAGTTCTGTTATATACATATATAATATAAACAACATTTTTATGAGGCATTAGGTAAATTTCAAGCTAGGAAATTGGCACAGGGAAACGTTTTATTCATACTTTAGATTTTTTTTTAATTACTAGCCGCCAATGCGGGCAGCTTCGCCGTCCATGCCTTACTGTTCTTTATACTCCGTGCAGTAAGGCATGACTAATTTTCTGGACTCATTTCAATGAAAATCATATTTCTTTGTTTTAACAGAATTTTTCATTAAGTTTATTTAGGTTAGGCTTGCTATACATTTTGGGTGTCATCATAAAAGCCGATGCTGAAACAGCAAATGGCTAAAATGTGCTTTAGCCCAATGCATGGTGACATTTTTTAGATGGGTGATGAATGCACCAAGTATTGTAAATTCGATATTTTAAAGCTGTGAAAAAGTGCGAAAGATCTTGCATTTTTTTTTTTTTTTTTGTATCCATTATTGTTATTTGTAATCTAGCTACTCGTAACATATGCCTGCTCCATTTGACGTCACTGAACTATGAATTTGGATTTCTGCACATGCGTTATTGTTATTGCACTAATGTTTTCATCTAGCTCTTGCCGTTCGCAGCGTGGAAATATCGTCGATTTTGGTACCACATAAGTTAGCGTATTATATAAAGTAGATTGTGCTCGATTATTATTTTAATCTGTAACTTTAAATAAAAATCATTGGTCACATTATGCTTTTCATGAAATAAAAAAAAAATTCTTTAAATATTTGGGACGAATTACACACATTTTAAAAGTTTGTGAAGTTAGAAAAATAATGTTTTTGCTTTTTAAATATCTCTAATTTTAAAGAACGATCATAAAGCACTGAGATAAGATCGTGCCAAAACAATCAATACTTGGCTAATTTCGTCTGCTGGATAATGTGAAAGCCAAAAGCGTAGGATTTCAATGATTGTTCTATAACAGTTTTAAAATACAGAAAAAATAGTTATTTGAATTTCACTGAATCACCTGACAGAAATGATACATCATGTTTAGTTGTCAAATTTCGACGAGTTCCTACTCGAATTTGTTTAAACAACGCATAATTAATATGCTTGCAATATCTGTGTTCATTTTAGCGAGTTTTTACTGCACATGCACAATAAATCCACAATAACGGCTTACCTCTCGAATAAGCATCTTTGGGTAATTGGTGTATTCCAGCACCACGTTGGCAGTCATGTAGCCCATGACACTTATTGAAGCTATCACAGCCAAGAACCACAGTTGGCGTCGGTACCAGCTACTCTGTTCATTTACGATGTAAGACACACCTGCTGCAGAAATTTTGTTTGCGATGAAATTTTTTACCAGGCTCCCTAATTTGCTTCGGTGACTTCCAAATTTCTGAAAAAAAAAGTAAGCATGAAAAACATGGAGCGTTTACAAATATATGCAGCAAGTAATTATAGTTTGTGACAATCAACTTAAGACTTTTAAAATAAATATTTTATTTTTTCTTAATTTTAATTTAAATGAATGTTTGTTATTAATATTTTTTAGCCGTGAAATTAAATACTTTAAATTATTGTCAATAACGTTGTATAATGTAACAAGAAAATGCAAAAGGTAATTTTTTTAGTCAGAAAAAATCGAAACATTTGTTTTACTAATCTTATTAAACCCAGTCTCCGGTTTACCATTTACGTTTTTTTATGCAGAGGAGCTATATGAATAAATATTTTATTTTTAAACCAAGCATTTTTAATAAGAGATTTCTACATTTATTTGCTCACATATGTTCGTCTTTATATGTAGAGGCGTACCTAGAAAAAGTACTAACTATATACAGGGTGTCCAGTGCTAACGGTGCCCAATGGCTATTTCCTAAACGGTTAGTCAGAGACACACAGTTCCAGTTGCAAAAATGCTTTAAATTGTATAATCTATTATATAAAAAACAATCGAAGTCAATAAATCTATTCCTATAAAAATTACGAAATTTAAATTTTATACGGTCCCCCGGTCCTGTCAGTTATGTTTAGAAAAATTTTCCTTATAAAATTTCACACACAGTAAAAAAAAAAAAAAATTCGTCCTTCTACGACCAAAATTCACAAAGTTACAGCTGCTTAAAGTGAGAGCACTTTTCCAGCTGCTAAATAGGGGATGTATACAAAATGAATTTGAGAAAAATTAATGTACATGGTTTTGAGCCTCGTAATATTTATTAGCAGTTTCATCAACTATTTTACTATTGCAGTAAAGAAGATTAACGTTTAACAATGTGCATCCAATAAATTAACAAAAAATATAGCTTATACTAAAAATAGAAGTTTTTTAAAGTTTTTTTTCAATGAACTGGGGTTAAATAACTTAAAATACAAAAAACAAGAGAATAAAAAACTTCATGAAACAGTAAATTAGAAAATGAAACATTTTAAAGTACGAATATATGCATTTTAGAAACTTAAAATCTTATACAATAAAATCCGAGAGTAAACATTGTATGTAGGTAGGCAAGTTTGTGACCACGGATCTTCTTGCGCGCGTCTCTCGATCGCATTGCGCCGAGACGGTTTGAGACAGATCCTAACACGCCTCGGAGCGATTTTTTCGAAATTCGAATTAGAAAATGTTTTATTTTATGTTTTGTCCGATTTTTAGCGATTTTTCTCTCTTAATGCGTAATAACGCCGGTAATTGCACTCGCGGTAAAACGAAATTTACATCATCGGATAGAGGAGAAAATTTTCTTTTAAAAATTGTTTGTTCGGATTGTGTAACATAATTTGCAAATTTTTGGGAATTTTTCAAATAAAATTAAATTTGACGCTGACGTTCGTAAAATATTTTTAAAACTGCTGCATCTTGAATTCTATCCGTCATAACTTTTATATATTTTGTCAAATGACGGAGCATACATTTCGCCCTCTTTTAAAAGAAAAACCAGAGGAAAATATAAATTAGGAGATTTTTTACGAATTTTTAAGTAAAGAAGGATTTTCATTTCAATCGCAGCAACTTAAAATTTCGGTATGATATCTTGCGGTTTGGTTGTCTTGGAGACAGTAACAATGATTAAAATTGCCAGTTGAAAAAAAAAAAAATTATTTAAAAATAACTGAGTTTTCACATGTGAAATGTGCGCCACTTTGAAGTCATGAGTTTAAAACCCCTTTGGAAACTGAATCAAAATAACGGACTCACAAGCAAAACATACGCCACGCATGAAATAATTCCATATTTTATTTTACGTTGCCAGAAAAATAATTGTATGCTGTTTTTTCACAAGTGAATTATCCAGCATTATTTTCAATTGAGATTTTAAACGGCTCACGTTTTCGAATCGCAAGAAATATATTGCGGTGTTAAACAGGGCCTGATTATGACCAACAGGGGTCCCCGGGCATTGTTGAATTTGGGGCCCCCCCCGTCTATAAAATTTGTTTTATTTTTCATAATTTTTTTTATAGAAAAAGAACAACATTAGAATTTGGGGGCCATTTCGAGCCGGTGGCCCCTGGCCAAAGTCCCGATTTGCCCGTGCGATAATAGGGCCCTGGTGCTAAATACGCCAATCTGACAAGAATTATGCCTAAAAATTTATGGAGAACTGATTTAGTGGCAACCATAAAGGGAAATGATTATCGTTTATGCTAATGCATAAATTGCAAAGAATCACCAAAGTGTAATAGACTGCATTCGTGGCAAATATCTAGACCGTTTCTTTAAATTAAGCATTAACGGTTGCAAAACGAAAATATATTGTATGGGTATCAGTAAAAGATAGTACAAGTAATAGTAAGTAGATATGATAAGGCAATATTGATCAAAGCGCAATATACCGCATTAATAAATATTTCGTGAAACTAAGCCTTCTATTCATTCTTCAACAACCGTCTTACATCACAGCTAACAAAATAGTAAGTTAGTCTACGTCGCGTTAATATATCCCGCGGTAGTTTCAACAAAAAAGACTGTAACACAACTTTTTTCTTTGAGATTCTGTTTTGTCACAAGTAGTTATGATCGCATTTTAGGAAAATGTTCTCTTCTTGCTTTGCGAAGACCGGATACACAACTATTTAATTATAAAATAAAACGGTTCTCCACATCATGTAGTATCTAAAGTATTAATAGCATAACTTAAATCTAAAAAAGAGTATGATGCAGAAATGAGAAATTTTGAATATTAGGAATTTTCACTGCGAACCGTCACGCTTTTCTTTTCTAATTGCGAATGACACCGACATAGTTTTTTTGCGTCATAATATTAGCAATGGTCTCAGGTCAGTACTTATACTAACTTTACAAATAACTAATGAGTAACTTTACGCCAAGAGTCAAATCATTTTGCTTATTTTTAGATCCCAAATCACTGGTATCAATTCGAACTATACATGTAAGAAAAAGTTTCGTTCCCTACCGTGCGGAGAACGGGTACGCAGCTAGTAATATTATAAATCCTGTTAGAGTAACATTTACTCAAAGTATAGCTTCCTTCGGCTGCAATGCAAATATGCACCCGTGTAGAAAACTCTTCTTGTACTTTGGGTACTCAGTGTTACACATCTGCTCAGTGTTACGCATCTGCATGCTACACATATATACGATTTAGTAAGTCTGATCCAGGACAGATTTTTATAGAGCCTGACTATAACCCTTTGCTTAAATATTAGAATATTTTGCTTCTTTCTCCGCATTATGCCCGAAAATGAAATTATAAAACATAATTTAAAATTTCAATATTTATATGCTCCCTTAACGGTTTACCGTAACGAAAAATTTTTTAAACGTGTAAAAGTGACTTAGGTCAAAATATTTGCTGCTTCATAACTCAGTGAATTTTGGTCGTAGAAGGGCGAAATTTTTTAAATTGTGCATGAAATTGTATAAAGAAAAATTTCCTAAATATAACAGATAGGACCGGGGGACCGTATAAAAATTTAAGTTTCTTAATTTTTTTATAGGAATTGATTTATTGACTTCGGTTGCATCTGATATAATAAATTATACAATTTAGAGAATTTTTGCAATTGGATCTATGTGTCTCTGATTAACGGTTCAGGAAATAGCCATGGGCACTGTTAGCACTGGGCACTCTGTGTAATAGGAAATATAAAACTGCTTCCGTCTTGAATATGCCCCCACATTAAAGTTTGCCTATAACGATACCCTATACAGCGTTAATTACAGTCGATTGTCGGTTTCTATGAAGGTTTGCGGTATCCTGTCTTGTATTTACTTGTATATTTACTTGTTTGCATGTATATTTACTTGTACATATTTACTTGTTTGCATTGTATGAATACATCACACATGTACACTTGATTATAACAAAAATATGTACAGAAATCTTTTCGCATGAATGATCTCAGTTTTTAATTGGATAATCCTTTTGCTTTTATGGTAACCTACTTGTCATGGATTTCATTATAGAAATCAGTCTTATTGGTTTTCGTCAAAGTCATTTGCATGCACGCACAAATAATCAGCGAGTTTTCCCTCTGCAACAAAATTTTGCCTTAAATATGCTGCAATAGTCCGGGAGCCAGCGACAGATTTTGGTCAGTTATTTCTTCCCGGCCAATAATTCGTGAGATGATTAAGATAGTTGTGTATTGAAGCCTGGTGATCGACAGCTGCCGCACCATGGGTGGGTTGGGCGGCGGCCGCCTTCCATACACGTAAAACAAACAAACAAAAAAAAAAATTCAGTCATTTCCTCTCGGTTGAAAATTTCTGAAATAATAGTTGGCATAGTACTTGTTTGAAAAAAAACCGTCAGCTGGCCAAGCGGCGGTGGATTATACAACAGCTGCTCATACGAACATGTAAAAAAAAAAAAAAAAATTTTCAGTGATTTCCTCCCGGTTGAAAATTTGACAGATGTTAGTTTCCATTCTACTTTAAATAAAAAAACAAATCAGCTGGCTGTATGCCGGTGGAAAACCCGTCAGCTGGCACAGTGAAAGTGTGGCACGGGAAGGTAGTGTGGCCGTCGATAGCCTATTTCAATGCACCAGCTGACGGGTTTTCCCCCGGCATACGGCCAGCTGAATTTTTTTACTATGGCAAGAATTATGTCAACTATTATTTGACAAATTTTCAACCGGGGGGAAATAAAGCACTTTATTTTATTGGACACAACCTATCTTTCATTTGTAACTTCTCTATCATTTTGAGATCATCGCTTTCTTTTGCTAGATCTATCATGGAATCACGTCCACTTATTAAAAATAGTGACAATTTTTCTTCCCGGCCTTTGAACTTTTTCCTTTTTTTTTTTTTACAAAAAAAGCATGTCACAATATCATGCTCAGTGGCACCTTCAGTAGCAAAGTCCAAATCTTCGGCTAATTCCGGGTCGCGGCTTGTTTCACCGGTATCAACATTTTCGCAAGACGGAGAATTTGGGCTATTGATATTTTCTATAACCTCGTCACTTCGACTGTTATCATCAACTTGAACGAAAGATCGACTGAATAAAGTTTGCAGAATTTAAATAAATTACAGATATATATATTAAACTTTTCAGTTCATAATAGTCTATAAAAACTTATATCACTTTTCATACTCTGTTGTTGATGACTGTGCTGCAAATGAAGAAGACGATGCTGCAGTTGAAGAAGACAATGCTGCAATTGAAGAAGACAATGCTGCTGTTGATGTGGCGACTCTGTATTTTGGTGGTAAAGTTGTAAAGCTTCTGTAGCACTCGCTGTGGTACAGCTGAAAATCGTTCGGCTGTGCAGGAATTACTATTTCTTTTCCAACTAAATTATTCTTCTAGTTTTCGAATAATTAGAATTTCGCAGCACTTCCCCAAATTTTCTTTAATGAAAGGCTTTAATTTTGAAGTAGCCTTTTTGCAAAAAACGCAAAACGGATTTACAATCGACATTTTATTAAGTAATTTAAACCAGTTCAACAGTCTTTTTAAGATCCATCCTTCCGAAACGTTTGGACGATCTGTTTCCACTGACTATTTCAAAATATCTCCAGTTCCAAAATATTATTTTTTATATTCCCAAAACGATCAAATTATGCTATTTTGAAAACATGAAAAATTTTCGCATTCGAAAGATTTCATTTTGTATACATAGCCATTCTTACATACAAGCAGACGATTTCTTTGCTTGGCTCGAAATCCTCGATTTATTTTTGAGAAGAAAAATTAAACTTTGTAATCTAGAAAAGCAATTTAAAAGGAAGGAATCACAATTTTTCCTTCAAAGCCGGATATAACGTCAATATTACGTCCTTTTCCGCTTGCAGAGCTGAATTTTGTCACACAAATGATAAACTTTTTTGACTCGGAGAAATAAAATGGAGCTGAAAATGCCAAAAAATCGCTTAAAAATGAGGAAACCGGTGATTTTCATGATTTTAAAGTAGCACAGATTGTTTTTTTTATATTTCTATACATAATTATGAAAAATAGTAGGATTATTGAGGATATCAGCGCGTTGTGTCCAATAAAATAAAGTGTGTTATTTCCTCCCGGTTGAAAATTTGTCAAATAATAGTTGACATAATTCTTGCCATAATAAAAAAATTCAGCTGGCCGTATGCCGAGGGAAAACCCGTCAGCTGGTGCATTGAAATAGGCTATCGGCGGCCACACTACCTTTCCGCGCCACACTTTCACTGTGCCAGCTGACGGGTTTTCCACCGGCATACAGCCAGCTGACTTGCTTTTTTATTTAAAGTAGAATGTAAACTAATATCTGTCAAATTTTCAACCGGGAGGAAATCATTGAAAAAAAATTTTTTTTACATGTTCGTATGAGCAGCTGACGTATAATCCACCGCCGCTTGGCCAGCTGACGGTTTTTTTTCAAACAAGTACCATGCCAACTATTATTTCAGAAATTTTCAACCTGGAGGAAATGACTGAATTTTTTTTTTTTTTTTTACGTGTCTGGAAGGCGGCCGCCGCCCAACCCACCCATGGTGCGGCAGCTGACGATCACCATGCTTCAACACACAACCGTTTTAATCATCTGAGGAATTATGGGCCGAGAGGATTTTGGTCGCAAAAATCTGTCGCTGGCTCCCGGACTACAAGCTTTTAGCAGAGTAGTAATCAAAATGTCTTCTTCACCCTGAAAATTTTGGCAACGTTTAAAAAAAGTACTGATTAATGTTTGTGGAATGAACAGCTCTAAAATGCAAATCTCGTGGAATCGTAGAACCTATGCTGTTCCCGTTAAACTGTGAAGAAAACTTCGAATTTCCCGAATTTACCGTTCCTGAACAGTTTTCGGACACTTTCCTCACATTACCAGAAATGCTAAATCCCTTGGTAATTTTCTGATCTCCCGAATTTTAAAGCTCTGTCACTGTTCAGTAATAATAATGACTACTCGTAAAAAAAAGTATTTGCATAATCTCTATTCTAAAAAAAGGTAAAGGCCGCTGGCGCTGTCAAAGCTTGTGGACCTATCGCCTCCTAAACCGTAGGGATTTGAGTTTCGACTAAGGTGCCCAAAGATTCGAAAAATTCCGAGGAGCCTGCTAAGCTGATTTAAATTTCGAAAATCGAATTATTTCAGAAGATATTAATAAAAAACTGAAAAAATAAACCGAATGGTTGCCAGATTTGGCTTAAAATCATTCATTCCTTTGCAACAAGCGTTTCCAAGTATCTAGAATCGCGTGAAATTTACAAACATGAGTTAGAATTACGCCCATTTTACGCCAAAATAAAAACTATATGAAATAAGTAACTCAAAATGTGTTACACAAAGTTGACAATTTTCAAATAGTAAGTTCGCTTAGATAACAGGAGTTTAGAATTAGCGATTATTCGTTTTTCCAAAACAGAATAACTAATATCTTGAAAATGAAAAATAATTAAAATGCAGATTATTTTAAAGCCGGTTCTCGTCCAGCTGGATTATTTGCTACCAGTAGAAATATTTGGCGGCGTTAACTATGCCATTATAGCAGTTATAGTCACTTTGGATATTTGCTAGCGCGACGAGATGGTATAATTCGTGGTGTTAAGTACGCCAATCTGCAAACGATTATGCAATGAAAATATGGATAACGGTTTTCCGGTATCCTTAAATGAACAGTAAATATAGGTTGTGAGCATGTGTAAATTGCCAAATAATGAAAAGCCGCCATATGGGTGGCAGGCTATTCTATCTGTTCCGTAGCTTTCATTAACTTTTCATGTACGCAAGTCGCCAAATAATGAAAAATCACCATGGATGGCAAATTCGCAAGATGTCCAATAGGTTTTACATTATTAAAAATACAGCTGAAACATATGTTCTGATTTTATTACGCATTAGGTCCTAATTAATATAACTTTTGAATGGCAACATTAAATATCATTGTGTTTCTGAGGAGTGCAAATAATTTTTCCTGCGATTATAAGCGGAGTCCGCACTCCAGGTGGAGTATAGCTCAGGACCCGTACAACACGGATTTCCATAACAAAATATCTTCCGTGTTATGAGGGGTAGGGGGTCTACTGTAGTGTGAAGTTTAAATTTTTATGTACCAATGAAGATGCCAGAACCAAGCAATGTGTAGCTTAGCTCAGTAACATTCTATCGGATCCAATCTTCGGGTTTTGTCTGTTGAAATTGTCTTTTTTACGAATAAGCCTGATTGGGGGCCGAATGCCTCATACGAAAAGCGAGCGTAGCGAGTCTGGGGGCCTTGGCCCCTAGTCATGTAAATTTAAATATACATTCAATGTAAAAGAAATATTTAAAATCATTAACAATAAAGTTCCTTTTTTATGTTAAATTGCTAAAAATCCTTAAGCAAAGTTGATACAAAAATGCTTCGTTTGAAGCGGTGCCGATGTCTCATCAAATATTCCAACGTGTTATTAAATAATGGCTGCATTATTAATTTCGAGTTATTTCAATTTAGTTTCAATACGATGTCAAAGCCAATTAAAAGCAGGCTGCTTAGACAGCAAGTTTAGTGGGCTGCCCGTGTGCAGTACATACCTTGTTTGCACTGATGAAAGAAATGGCTATGACATACGGTTTTGAAATCAGGAACCACTATTTACCAGTACCTCTTTTTCACAGTGACGTAAAAACCAGATTTCTTATGCTGTCAGGAAACCGCTATTTATTGATACACGGCCCAGTCCTATGCAGGCTTTTCTTGTTCCCAAATTACAAATATTGTAAACAAAACCAGAGTTGTAAAGATAATGGACACTCACTTTAATCCATAAAAATAAAATAGAAAAGTATTTATATCAGTTTTACTGAAATTCCGCTCAATCGTAGTATTATGGAAAAGAAACGCATTTGGACTCTCGATACTTCATAGCTTGTCTGATTATAATTTTATTTTTATTATAAGCTTTAATATAACAAAAATCATACCTTTAAATGTCTTAACATCTTGAAATTATTTAAATCGCATCAAAATACCACCGATGCTGTGAAGGAAAAGTAATTACTGGTGAACCTGAAATGTAAAAAAATAATGTTATATAAAATAAAAGTTATCAGACATTTAGATTTTGATGAAAAAGCTGTTTAGGAAGGTTTGCCTGCTAGGAGATAACGTTCTAAAACTAAAAATAACTGTTCGAATTTGTTCACTGTTCACACATTGAAAGCAATTTTCTAGTTTCTGTGAGCCTATTAAAGTAACTACTATCTTTTGTTGGTTAATACTGGACTCGGTATTGAATGTCACGATAGTGGGTCCATCCCCCCCTCCTCCCCTGCACATCACCAAAGACAGAAACATCTCTCTTCTGTTACTCTCTGTTTTCTTCTGAAAAAGTTACGAGTTCAAAATGTCCTCCTTATGGATCCCATAGTAAAATCTGTATCGAGTTTTAACAAATTTTATTTTTTTCTGTGAGTGTGCAGTCGACCTACTTAACACGTTGCGTACCATTCATGAGTTTTCTCCTGTTATGGACCTCATGTCAACACACTGGCTTATCCACTCCGAAGGAAGCGATCTCATTCCTGGAGACCGTGCAGGTCAATCCATAAAAAAAAAAATTACACAGCGGAACCTGTCTATGACCATCCACGGAAATAACAAAACTGGTCGCCTTACAAAGCTGGCAAAATATGGTGGTTGCGAAATGAAGTTTTACAAAAGTGGTCACTATAGACTAGTGGTCTCTTCACCAAGGTGGCCAATTTACCAGGTTCCCGTGCTGGGTCTTAGAAATCAGTCTAAGACCTCTAGAGACGAGGGCTTAGAAATAAATTAACCACTTTTAATGCATTCCAATTCGGAAGTGTAGACAAGATTTTGTTCACATTTTATCCAATCTTGTTCAGCTTCTAAAAGCTCAGTTGCACTGCAAGGTCCAAATTTTATTGGTAGTTTCCCATTGACAAATCTTTTAATTAAAACTGTAATTTTTAGCACCTTATATATAAGTCACTATTCAAATTTAAAACAAATTGGAAATCATGTACTGCACATTTATTTTGAATTATTGTGTGAAATACATTCCGTAACTCTAGATCTCCAATAGAATTCTCAATTTCGCTTTTACCTGGCCAAATATCCATTGTTCTATTGCCTAGACAAGAACCCTCAAACCTTTACGGAACATAGTAAATCACTTTTTGCAAAAAGTATGTTTTTTTAAAAATATTTTCTTCAAAATAGTAACTAATTCATGGATTGAAATCAGAAATTTCACTATATTCTAAAGCGAAAACTACTGTTTAGAAAAAATGGTTAATTATTTTACATAGATGTTAGCAGCTATGAAAATAATCGGTCCCTGGAGTATGTCTTAAAAATTTCTATTCGGTACGCAATATCTTGAGGGATTTACACTGTATCATTTTTGAAGCACTAAGAAAATCACACAGAGTGATCATCCTTGTTTACGAAATTTCATCCAGTTCGGCGGTTTCATCTCAGGCTTACTGTCACTACTGAGGGTACATGACCCCCTTCCCCCGAACTACGAGGCTCTTAATTAAGTAATGAAAGGGTCAGAGAAAATGAACGGATTGTTTGTTTACATTTTCCACCACCGAGTCTTCAGTCTGGATGAATCAACGATTCAGGGATAGACTCTTTCATCACAACTTGGTCGGGGGTCAAATTGTTTCATCGTTCATGTTTAGTATATACTTTGGATGATGTCGAAAGGCTATCTGCACAAATTACTTTGAATGATTCTTCCAAGATGAACACATCCAAAGTGATAAATGCAAAAGGTTCCTTCAAACACTCTTTCACCGGAATTTCTTTTTGGGTGAGTATATACTCATGCTGTCAAAATTCCATTATATTTTAAAACTTTATACGTAAGAATTACTGCACTTTTTGCTGTAATTTCTGCATCACGCAAGCACTGAACACGAATTCAAGCACTTTATTCTCCAGTTATAACTACAATTTTTACATAATGCGTGTAATAATTAGATTTCAAATGCTTTTGCTCATTCGATGTACTACTTCATAACCACGTGCTGTGATACTGATAAGCCAGAGATATCGGTTAGCGTGCTGGCAAAAATGTTGGAAGTATACGGGTTCTCCTTAGATCATCACATCAAGCGGTTTCGGGAGCAATTTCTTCCTAACTCTTGGGTGCCTCTTTGCTGTCACAAAATAACACAGCCAGATTTTGGATATGAAGGTACAAATCTGTACTAAAAAAGTTTTTCAAATTTTAATGAGGGAATGAGTTTTGCTTATTTAAGGTTATCTTAAAAATGCTGTTTAAACAGTAAAACAACCCCCGAACAATATTTGCGAGTTTTACAATTTCAAACCGAAAAAGAATTTACGAGACTATGGAATTTTGAATCATTAATCATGAAAAAAAATTAATTATAAAATTTGTTTTAAGAAGACCTTTTTAAAACTCTAAAACAAGAAATCAGACACTGAAATATTTCGAATTGGCCGGCATGGTTCTAGAAAAGTTGACTCCATGGTGCTTCACCAAAGTATGACTTGAGAACCAAATGTTGGAACAATGTTTCACCATCTTATGGAGCCATCTTTCTGGTATCATGTTTTAGGGAAATGTTGCACCAAATATTTAAGAGTGTATATTTCGCAGTCGGCATTTTTGATGTCGGCCGATATAATATTTCAGATACTGGCCGAACTGCAAAATGGTATATACACAAGTAATAAAATGGTGGGTACTATAATGATCTGTAAATAATGACTTAAGTGAACTTTGAAAATTTATATTTATTTTTAAAGTCATGAAACTTTCTTTTTTAAAAGTTTTTTCTCATTTAATTTACCTACAATTTCAGGTATGCTTAATCGTACTTAATCAAAGATACACTTTTTTTTCGGGCCGGTGTCGAGAAAGAATAAATCTAATTGTGATGCTTAGTTGTGGTTATTTGTTTAATTGCGTTGATATATGTTCAATAAAAGTTTCCGTTGGATTTCATTTCTAATGCACTGATAATAACAAAGCAAGAATGATCATCATTACAATTTAAACACAAGAATAAGCAAATAGTCAAAAATAAAAGCAATAATATTATTTTTGTTGCTTTTAAGTAATGTCAAGAATTTAAATTGAGTTTCCCAAATTTATGTTTTGTAGCAGATTTCTAAAATATCAAAAATAGAAATCCTCTCTCAAATATCATTATTGTTATTTTGTGTAGATTTTTATGTAGTTAAAATTTAAATCAATAATTTTTGATTATTTAAACATTTGAAATATTTATGATTCAAATACCAAATTAATTTTCTAAAAATAAATAACCTTAGTTCCTATGTTCTATGATATCCTTAATTCTATGATTTGTAACCATTTACTATGGGCATGGGTAAGTGAACCAGTAGTTGACACTCCACCTATAACTGACACTTTACCATTACAATAAGCTCTTATTTTTATGCTCTTCAATTTTTATGCAATTTTACTTACTGAACATGTACTATAGTGTAATCATGAAAAAATTCGACTTTGAGATTATGTATTTATACATTTTGAGGTCTTTTGAATTCGTTAATGCTATTTTTACGAGATTGTGTGTGTGTGTGTGTGAGTGAACACGATAGCTCCTAAACTAGACCTTCGATTGAGCTCAGATTTGGAATATATATTATTGACGACCGTCGCACGACCGGTATTGATTTTAGTGTGCATAGGATGTATAGTTTTTTTACAGGGCTACGAAAAAGATTTCATTTACATTATGGGCTATGGACGGAAATTCTTGAAAGTGCGCCAGCGTCTGAACGGCGATTTTGATTAAGCGCAATTGGGTACGTATCACGGTCACATGATCTGCCTAGATTATGGTGTGTGTAGAGCTGATAGTTTGTTAACAGAATTGCATAAAATAATTCTTATAGATTATGACCTATGGATGCAAACTATATGAAGTAAGCTTGTGCCTAAATGGTTCATTTGAATAAGTTAAAATTGGGTATCTATATTAAAGGTCGTCATCACACAGTCTGTATAGATTTGTGTATAGGACGTATAGTTTTTTTTTACTGGAAACAAATAAGTGTTCTTTCACGCTATAGTCTATGGACGGAAACTCTTGAAAGTGCGCTAACGTCTGTCTGTATAGTGCGTTCGATTGAGCTCAAGTTAGGTATGTGTATTATAGGCCACGGTCTCATGACCTGCATAGATTTTAGTGTGTGTAGCTGATAGTTTGTAGACAGGGTTGCAAAATGTAATTCTTATACATTACGGCCTATGTACGTAAATCATTTAAAGTGAGTTATTGTCTAAATGATACATTCAATTGAGCTCAAATTAAGTACGTATACTATAGATGCCTGTCTTACATACTGCGTAAATACGGCTTAAGTTGCTACAAAAAGTATTATTATATTTTGACTTATACACTCAAAACATTTTAAGTGCACTAGCACCCAAACACTAGATCCAGTTCAGTTGAATGAAACTTATTTTAAATAAGTAAAGATCAAGTGTTTGGAAAGCCGAGTGAAGTCACTCCACATTTTGTTTACCTACAAAGGGCTCTGTTATCAAAATTTGAGATTTTCAACTCATTGCTAAAAAAAAGAGTCTGATTCTAATTAGCTGGCTTAATTCTGAAATTAAGTTTATTACCGACTTGTTTCTATTTCAAACATATTTATTTTTACAAATCAATTTAAACTGAATTGTAGCAGAAAATAATTCATAAAATAAGTCTGTAAAGTTTTCTTTAATAAAAAAACTTATTTTTCAATTTGATGGGGTATCTGTTACTGGGAGGAAAAAATGTATATTTCGACAGTAAGGGGCACTCGTTTTAGTTATTGGTATTTCAGTCAATTTCATGATAATTCAATGCATTTCTAGGAAATGAAGTAACTGGCTATATAGAAAGTTATCTGGAGATAATTTTCGAATATGAAGGGTGTCCCAAAAAGGTGGTAGTAAGCTTTAATTATTTATCTATTAGAGTTCAGTAGGCAATGTAAATTGAAAAAAATGTTAAAAGAAAAAAAAAACTAGTGTAGGTGCTGTGCTCCTGCAACTTACACTTTACCAGATAAATTATTATAATAAGCTTTTGTTTCAGAACTTTTATCAAATGGTGCTCTCTAGTATCAATTTTGACAGTTATGTTCAATTTATGCACATTTTTTTAATCTTCAGGGAGCTCTAGGTACCGAAAATTAAGATTTTAAACCCAGTGCTAAAAAAATTGATTCTTAGTAGCTTAATGCTAAAAGGAATAAAAATTAATTTCCAACCTGTTGTTATTTGAAACATATTTGTTTCTGGAAATTAATTTAAATTGCATTGTATATAAAATATTTCTGTACATAAAATGTTCATACTCAGTGCATTTTATGATTGCATTGATTTATTATTATTTTTTTCTAATAATAGTTCTCGTAAAATTGAAAAATATTTTTCTTTTTATAATATCAATCATGGTAATATCCTACTCAAGCTTTTTAATGTTATGTGAAAGTGGTATTATTATTATTATTGATTTGCAATTTTGTCTAGTACTTTTCCTTGGTTTTGCTAAATAATTTAGTTGGAGTAAAATATCATGTTTTGATAAAATGTTTTATTGTTCCTTTTAGAGCAGTTTTTATTAAAAATAAATGATCATGTTTTTCTACTCATTTCCTTGGAATCAATTACTGGAGCATGAAATGTCACTCACTGGAGCCAAAATGTTTTATTCGTGTCAGTTACTATTGTTACTATTGTCCCTATACCATGACAACATATGAACTATAGAAAAACTAGAAATTTTCAATATTCTGTGATAAATTATACCGTACAGAAACTTTCAAAGTTCACTTTAGTGTTAAGAACAAGTAGTTTCAGGACAATTTTAGCAATTAAAAATTACTAGTTAATTTTTATATTGCTATTAACGTGTCAATTACTGGTGTACCTACCCCAGTTCATGATTTTAAAAAAATTCTTTCGTTTATCACTTTTATCTTATCGTTTTATATTTTTTTTCTGTATGGAATGCAGTCAGTGGTGTTACCAGGTTTTTTATTAGGTGGCTATTGACAATTAGAACCAGATTTTAATCTATTAAGCTAGAGCAAAAAAATAAAAATAAATTTCTTTTAATTGGACATTCTAAAAGATAAAGAAAAAAAGACTATCTTCCATCCAATAACAAAAGTGAAATATTATATTATTACCGTTATGAGACAGCCAGCTTATAAAAAATATCCAAGTATCAGATGGTGAACGAGGACGCAAAGTTGACAAACGGATGACGAGGTTCTAGAGAGTTCAGTCCATTCGCAAGCATATGAGTGTGGTTTGCTGTAAAATAGAGTCCGGTTTATTAATATAGAGAGAGTTTTAGTCTAATTGATACTACGCAGATTTAAGCTTCAAACACTGGGCTGTATATTTTTAGAAAATACTCAGCCATATTTGCTTTTAATTCTACTTTACCCTTACTCTTCTTCCACAAAATATATTTAGTTATACTTTAAATTTTTTGTATTAATGTTATAAAATGTAATAAAAAACAATACTTTAAGAATAATAAGCATGCAGTTTCAGAAACAGGCTTACATTAAATGTCCTTCATCCTGTAATCTTTTGAATCTTCATTTCTCCAAAACTGTTGCCTTGACTATAAAAATAACTATTCTAGTGAAATTCTCGAATTAATCCTAGAACTTTAATGGAATACAATTAAATGACAATTTATAAAACAAAATTCCGATGAAATAGGTAAGAGCTTCTAAGCCAAATTATATATAATAGAATCTTGTTGGACACACGAAAAAATAGACAAAAAAATATTCCGTGCAGTCCGTGCGGTCGAGGTGAAGAAGGAAGCTAAATGGTGGAGCAAAATTCCATTTTCTTATTATAAACCTCATTTCCTCACTGTCACCCTTGTCAAAATATATTTCCCATCGTTCAATAGAGCACTTATCTCATTAACATGGAGCGAGCAAGTAACAGCGGCTTTCACTTAGGAAGACTTGTAGTTTTCCCTGAAAATTTCGCGACAAACAGTGTTCTAAAAAATGTTAGAGCAAAAGAAAAATAATCAATAAGTTAAGAGATGTTTTCATTATGTATAGTCATTATTTTCTCACGCAAGGAAATTAGGAAATAAACATCACATTTGGGTGGGGGAAAATATATGTTTTAATAAGAAATGTTTTTTTAATCGATTTATTGATCTTTTAACACGCGGTATTAAAATTATGAGCATAACTCAAGAAAAGATTTTATTTTGGAACAAAATCGGACAACACGTGGGTATAAAGAATGGCACTACTTATTAGTAAAAAACAATACTTACTTTTCTTGCATAATTTACAATTGTTAAATTTTTTTCAAGTTTTTTTTTTTTTTTTTGCACTTGAGTGCTATTTCGTTCGATCACGGTTTTTGGTGTAGACACGATTTTTCTACGCGCCGTCTCACTTTTCAATTTTTTAGCACATGAGTGCTATTAGCACTTGTTAGCACTTGAGTGCTATTTCGCTTGTAGACACGATTTGTCTACGCGCCGTATCACTTTTGAATTTTTATAAATATAGTTTGAGTATAGTTAGAAAACGCAGGCGAATATTGTAAAATAGTGTTAGTAGGAGATTTAAGTACAGATTTTAATTCTGAAGAAGTGTTTTACAGAACAGAGAAGACAAATACGGTGCACTCATAGATTACGATACACTTTCCAAATGGGATTTATAAAGGTGAAGTATAGTTTGACTATGCCTGGCGAATATTGTAAAATTCTTTTAGGAGGCGCTTTAAATATAGATTTTAATTCCGAAGAAGTGTTTTATAGAACCGAGAAGACAAATACGGTACACTCATAGATTATGATACACTTTCTAAATGGTATTTATAAGGTGAAGCAATGGTATTTATAAGGTGAATAGTTTGACTATGCCTGGCGAAAATTTGTAAAGCGTTTTGGTAGGAGATTTTAATGTAGATTTCTATTCCGAAGAAGTGTTCTATGGAACAAAGAAGGAAAACACGGTACCTCATGGATTATGATGCCCATTCGAAACAGTATTTAAAATATATCTACGCGATATAGTTGGAATACGCCTATAGTTCGAATATGCCTGGCGAAGATTGTAAAACAGTTTCAGTAGGCGATTTTTAGATAGATTTCGATTCCAAAGATGTGTTTTATGGCTCAAGAAAGAGTTGATTCCTATTTTAACGGCCCTACTCTCCCAAACTTAAAAATTCCTCGCACTTTGGCGAGCTTTGCAGTCATGGATCTCTAGGAGTTATGCACAAGTTTCAATGCTCCCAAAAGAACTAGATGAAAACTAAAGTGAACAAATTAGCGATAAACGCACCAGTTAAGGAATTTGAAAACACTTAATTATTAAAACTACATTAATTGACAACCCAAAATAAAAATGTAACGGAAATCTGTACTTACAGGTTGTTAGAAATCGCTATTTTAATTCTAAATTACGATTGCCACATAAATACACAAAATCGTCATGGTAACTGCATATGTTTAATGATCGCCCTCTTGGCGAAAGTCCGGGCGTTAAAGTAGGAATCAACCCAAGAAAGACAAGCACGGCACACTCATGGATTATGATGCACATTCGAACCAATATTTAAAACGGTGAAATATAGTTGTAATATACTGGGCGAAGATTGTAAAATAGTTTAAGCAGGCGATTTTAAGATAGTTTTCGATTCCAAAGATGGGTTTTATGAAAGAAGGAAGCAAAATACAGTACATTCATGAATAATGATGCACTTTCCAACTTAATGGAATAAGGAAGAAAAATAGGGACGACTCATAAATTATGATACGCTTTTAATATGCAGCACTATAGTGCGTATTTAAAATCTGAAACTGTTTAAGATTTTCTTCCTTTTTATTATTATTATTATAATTATTTTGCTTCAAGGCTTTACTTTTATTATAATAAAAATATAAATAAAGCAAAAGTAATACTACAATTCATTGCACTGTTATTTATTTATTTTTTCATCTCATCTCTTCTATCTTGAAACTCATTTCAATAATCAAGAGCAAGTAATTTCCTCTAAAATTTATTTCTCTTTTATGGTGCTTAGATTATGTTTTAATATGTTCAACTCTTATAACTTGTTTAAGATTTTTCTTGTTTGAATAAAGCTAATGCTAAAAACACAAATTTAGTAGTAATGAGCAACTGTAAATAAGGAATCAAAATCTTTACCGAAGCATCTACTTTATTCAACTAAAAAGCTCTTTTAAAGATCATTCTATTAAAAAAAAAGCTTTTATCGGATTTTTTTTTTACAAAGGTTCCAAAAAGAATGAAAATGTTTCAAATTTTTACAACTTCGCCCTGCGAATTTCAAAATACAGTGAAATGTGTATCTTCTGGCTCCCTACCAATATTTTTAAGTATTTGCTAACATCTGAAAAACGGGTCAAGGTTTTCCTATGAATCTCAGATTTTCTCGGTGAGTCGAAGCACACAAATTCTTTGAAAAACTATATTTAATATTGAAAACTTTACAATTGCAAACCCTGTAGTCCAATCACATTTATAAACATATAACAATATAACCCTTGACAATATCAGGTCAAGGTTTTCCTATGAATCTCATATTTTCTCAGTGAATCGAAGCACACAAAGTTTTTGAAAAACTATAATTTATTTAATATTGAAAACAGTACAATTTCAAACCGTGTAATCCAATCACATAATCTTTAATAAACATGTAACAATATAACCAATAACAGGATAAATTGTAATTTAACATTTCTTTAGTTTCATCTAAAGGAACGTTTTTTCCTGCAGAATGTTTGGGCAGTGATGTCCACAATGAATTCTGCGATTTCAACAAAAGTTATGAGGGACAATCCCAGGAAGAGACCCAGGTTTCCTCCAATATTAGATATGAGAAATTCCCACTGTAAAATAAAAATATGAAAGAATGTGAAAATTATAAAATCATTTCATAATTCATTGCCATAATGTATGCTCAGTGCACTTCATTTAAAAAAGATAAAGCAATAAAAAATATCAAAGCAAAATACCCATTATCGAAAGCAAAAACAAGATCACGAATAGTTTTATGCTCTAAGCCAGAATTTCTCAAACTGCTCCGTGGAGCGCTAGATGCTCTGCGCGAAGGTAGCAAGTGCTCCAACAAAAAATACATCACTGCATTAGTCTATAATACACTAGACTGAGATTCAGTAGCGGCCCGTGCCACATTTTAATGGTTGGGGCCAGAAAAAGTAGTGTGAGTTCAAACGGTAAAAAAATGCATCTACATAAAACACTTTATTTCTAGAGCGCACAGCATTGAGTGCATTCGTAAGCGACAAACTCGTTGCACGAGTTTTCGTAAGCGTGTGTTTAGTGCTGTCAGTGGTTATCGGTTTCTTTTGACTTTAAGAACTACTTCAGTTTATTTAGTTTCATCGCCTAGGAGACGTGTTTGTTTACAATTCGCGAATGCGTTAATTTTGCTGAGGAGCATTTTTAGTACGTACTCAATATAAAATCAACAGGATTTTTAAAAGAAAGAGTGGCCATAATTGAAGTGCACAGATAAAAATTTAGAAATTTCAACTTAAACTTCATGTTTTCAAAAGTATTTAGCAAGAGAAGTTCAAATTTCGCTAATAACGGTTTAAATCAACTTCAATCTCTACACTAAAACATGGATTTTAGAATTTACTAAAATGAAAAATACAAGAAAATGATTACCTTTGAAAAATTATGTACCTCCGTAGTAGTTTCTAACGTACACATGAATTTCCTCCTCGAAAAAATAAAATATTTGCAGCTTCAGCAAACATAAATTTTTTTTTCATAGCAACGAACGCCATTTCTAAACAAAAATGGCGTGCAGCAAGTAATCTTCTCAACAAACTCAATAAACCTAATCCGTGCTCAGTTTACTTCGTTTGAAACAAAATCGCACTCAGTTTTGTATACGAATTCTCTAGTTTTTAAACTGAATGCACTCAGCGTATTTGGTGTTCTTTCAGGAGATTTTAATTTTCAAGTAGTATAAAATTCGTGCATCTCTCTATTCTAAAAAAAAAGTAACGGCCGCTGTGAAGATCTTGTTGGGGTATCTTCTCCTAAACCGTGGGGATTTGAATTTCAATAAACATGTTCACGGATTCGGAAAATTCTGATAAGCTGACTGATAAGCTTCTGATAAGCCTGATAAGCTGACTTAAATTTCAAAAATCGAATTATTTTAGAGGATATTATTAAAAAACTGAAAAAATAAAACATAATGGTTGCCAGATTTGGCATAGAATCATTCATTACTTTGCAACAAAGCAATTCCAAGTACGTAGAATCGCGTGAAATTGACAAACATGAAATAGAATTAAAACCATTTTATGCCACCTTAAAAATTATCTTATAAATAAAAATGAAATTCTGTTTGTTTGTTTGTGGATTTGAGTTGTATACAAATCCACAAAAATGGACCTATCAGCTTGAAGTTTTGCACAGATATGTAAAATAATATAGAATAAATCATAGTCCACTTTAAAACTTTGAAAGTCCACCCGTTCCCGGAATTTAAGAGATTTTTTATGCTCTCCATCGCAAAAAGCTTTCCGTAATTGTTACCCCTGTAGTGAAAAAAGTGTGAAATAAGGATCGTGGTTGCCGTGTGTGGCGATTTTGCCGAATAAGATGTTTTAAATTCTCAAAGTAAAAATAAAAGAATAATAATGATTTTTTTTGTTAGTTTATATTTGTAAGATTATTAATTTTTTATTATAATATCGTGTGCATGGGAAATCGGAGCAGGAATGAAATGTTTTATACGCAAAACAATAAGAATTGAAGATTTCCGAGGCTAATATGTAATTTTTTTTTAGTTTGGCGAAAAAATAAAATGGCTCAAATGCTGATTTTGAGAAAGTGAGTTCTAGCGGTTTGCACAGTTTTCGGCTTGGCGCAATTTATTGAGAGCTTAAGGAAATAGATTTTTGAAAGCAAGTGCAAAGGTTTTATTAGAATACAGCGTTAAATTTTAATGATCCGTGAAGAAATAATGCAGTTATTAAGGGATTTCAAGCGATCTATCTTCAGAATTCTCGACAATTGAGTACATTGATTTAAGTTGGGGGAATTCCGCCAAATTTCAGAAAATTGAAATCTTCTCATTTAGTACATCGGAGTAACGATGAATAAAACACGTTATAGTTGATAATTTAAAAAAATTCGATTGTATTAAGGGATTCCCCTTTTCAAATAAATGTGTGCTTTACTTTTTGGCGGCCGAACCATTTCCCATATTGATTGCTGCTAAGTCAATGCTTCGAATGATTTCCTGAAAAAACTCTTGCAAAATGCCGTATGTTGGCTTGGATTTGAAACTGGATTTTATTTGAGACTGGGATATATAATGATACTGGTTATAGATAAAAATGAATGTTGGTATGTGTGTATGAGGTTGAAAAACTCCAGCACCGTTGCACCATGAAATGAAATAAATAACTCAAAGTGTGTTATACAAAGTCGACAATTTTCAGAATTAGCGATTATTCGTTTTTCAAAACAGAATAACTAATTGTAACTGATTTTAAAAGCGCCATCTTGGCATTAGGTACGATCTGGGAAAATGGTATCTTTCCAATCAGGGTGAATCTAAACCGCCAGTTCAAAAATGTTAAATGAAAAATAATTAAAATGCAGATTATTTTAAAGCCGGTTCGGTCAAGCTGGAGTATTTTCTACCTGTAGAAATATTTGGCGGCGTTAACTATGCCATTATAGCAGTTATAGTACACTTTGGATATTTGTCAGCGTGGCGAGATGATATAATTCGTGGTGCTAAATTCGCCAATCTGCAAAAGATTATGTATATGAAAATGTGGATAACGGTTTTCTGGGAACCTTACATGTGTAGTAATTATAGGTTGTGAGCATGTGTAAATCGCCAAATAATGAAAAGTCGCCGTTGGTGGCAAGCTGTTATGTAGTTTTTATCAAAGAAAACATATGAAGTACTGTTTTCTTATAGCTAATTATTAACTATACATATAGGCAAGTCGCCAAAATATGAAAATTCTCCATAATTGGCTAACAAGCAAGGTGTTCCATGGGTTTCACATAATTAAAAAGAGTGCGAAGTTTAAATTTTTATGTTGCAAGCAACATGCACGAAACAAGCAAAATGTATAGCTCGGTAACATTCTACCTGATCCAACCATTGGGTTCTGTTTGTTGAAATTATGCCTTTTTTTACGAATAAGCCTTATTAGGGGCCCGAATGCCTCATACAGAAAGCGAACATAGCGAGTCTACGGGCCTTGGGCCCTAGTTTTTCAAATAAAAGTATATGACTAAAATAAATACTAGGGCTGTAAACTGAATAGTGGCAACTTCACCTGTACAAACTTTCAGAAGAGTGGTCATGCTCAAATAGGATATGGTAGCAGTGAGGTGGCGTTGTTGTCGATGTGTAGAGTGGCAAAAACAGTCGATCTAGTTAAAAGGACAGTTGCTGTGCAGCGTTAAATTGAAGAGTTTTATACTAAAGCACGTTTTCAAAAGGCGATCAGCGGTCGAATCTTAAAATAGAGGTTGCCCGTGGCAAAAATGAAACAGATTGTTATCCAGGATTACCGGAAGCGTGTGGCGAAAGTGTGTTACCGTATAGGACAGCTGCACGATGGTTGTGGGGAGGATGGGATTCTTACGCAGGCTGTGACAAACTGTTAACGCAGGCGAGCATTGCCGATTTCTACAACACCATCTGCTTCCGGCTATGCGGCGCAAACGTCCACGTTCATTGCGAAACAATCTCCCAATCGTGTTGCATCACAGCAACGCTCGTTGTTAATATCGTAAACAATGTCACACTCCTATTGCAACGCTGGCAGTGGGAAATCTTGGAACATCCTCCGTACTCGCCTGACATGAGTCCTTGTGACATCGATCTGTTTCCGAAGTTGGAGGAACGCCTCTAGGGCCGCCGATATCATGACGGTGCATCTGTATATTTCCCGCAGTGGGGCGCTCCGTCACAGGCATCAACAATCGGCACCTTGCCCGACATTTGGCAAAAGGTTATAAACTTTGCTGGTGATCGCATAGATGGAATGAAATGCGATTTTACTTGTAAGTTTATTAAAAATTGATTTATACCAATTTTGCCATTACTTAATTTACAGCCCTCGTATTTTATGAAATACAAAGGGGGGTTTTCGAATGATAAAGTGGGGCCAGGACAATCACACAAGATGTTCCATAAAACAGTACAAGGTGCTCCGTCGAAATTAAAAAGCTTTCAAAGTGTTCCATCATAGAAAAAGTTTGAGAAACTCTGCTCTAACGCAAAGGAAAAAACAAAAGTCTCATCTATTTATAATACTAGCGGCTACCGCGACTTCGTCCGCGTCGGCTTTAGAATTAGGTCCCGAGAGAAACGAAGCATGTGTGAATAACAAATATGTTTGCGACTAAAGAAACTGCATTTAAATATTATTTGCTTTTTACTTATTTTAAATGAAGTATAATGCATGGTAGTATACTTCATTTAAAATAACAGAGTATGTAAAATTACTAAATTTAGATTTTTTTCAGGCATTTGGCGATTAGAGACAGTTACGACAGTATTTGCAAACTGTTTGGAGTGTTCTTGTAAAAGAAATATTTATGCTATATGCATGAATTTTAGCCTATATTAATCAGGAATAGTGCAGCTTTCTATTAGCGAAAAAGTTTTAGAATTGGTTCTATAGTTACAGAGATACCCATAGAGCGTATTGTATTAGATTTATTTTGAGTGTTCCTGTAAAGGTACTATTTGCGCTACATGCATTAATTTTAGCCTATAATACTCAAGAATAGTGTAGCTTACTATCAGTGAAAAAAGTTTTGGAATCAGTTCAGTACTTACAGAGATACACATAGAGCGTAGTGTAATTCTTATGAGTATCCCTGTAAAAGAACTATTTGTGATATATGCATAAAAGGTAGCCTATAACACTCAGGGTCCCCCAGTGTCTAAGAGGGTCTGCTCTCAAACCTGGAAGGCGGGAGGTGGCAGGTTCAAACACCGGTCGCGCCTGTCGACCTAGCCGCTCGCAGTTTTCCGTGTTTTTTTTTCAAAAGCCTCGCGAAAATACGGGCTAGGATCCCTTAGGAAATTCCACACAGAGGAATTCTCCATATATGCCTAGGACCCTATAGGTCTAGGACTTTCAATCAGTGAAGAAAGTTTTAAAATCGGTTTAGTTGCTACAAAATTTCCATAGAGCGCAATGCATTAGCATTATTTTGAGTGTCTTTGTAAAAGAATTATTTATGCTATATGCTTGATAGGTTGCCTGTATGTTAATCCAGGGCATAAGCTATCTTCATTACAAATTTTTCCAACCATTTTTGTGTGATTCAGTCAAAAACATCCAAACACATAGACGTACACATTTATATTATTGGTAGGATTTGGAAATTTACGAACTTTAAGAAACACATCTGGACTTTTCTTTGTACTTACCTATTATCCCGGCGGTCATTCACGCCAAACTGTTTTTTCGTCAAATGAGTTGCCAAACTGTTGCCAATCGTATTCAGAACCATTAATAATTTCATGTGCCGGCATTTATCTCGGCAAAAAATCGCTCGTCTTGGCGGACCGCCGGGATAATACGTAAGTACACTTTTCTTTATTTATGCTTTTTAATTTGGCGTAAAATCAACATAATTTCCATACTTATTTATGTTTTTCAAATGCATGTGATTTTGCAAATAGAATTTCTGCTTTATTTCAAAAGCATAAATCATTTTGTGCGGGCGATAAAACGGTTTTTAATTAATAGTTAGAAAAGTAATTAAAATTTCCTTGCCTCAGGTACACTTTACCGAAGTCATTGGTCCAGGCATGCTCAAATTTTCAAAGCTCTGCTTTCTGTTGATTTGTATGGAGAAAATTCATTTTTATTATTAGAGATAGATAGATTTGGCATAAAACTGGCATAATTTCCGTATTATTTAATGTTTTTCAGATGCACGTGCTTCTTTATTGAAGTAATAGCATTCTTGTTAGCTCAAAACATGAATCATATGATACGGGCGAAACTCGCCAAGCATGGCAACATAAAAACGGTTTTTAATTAATAATTAAAAAGTAATTAAAAATCTAAAATTCTAAGTAGCCTATAACCAACTCCAGGGTCCCATCTATATCTAAACCGAAATGCATCCTAATCGATTCAGCGGTTTAGGCGTGAAAGCGTCATAAACAAACAAACAAACAAACAAACTCACTTTCGCATTTATAATATTAGTTAGGATTGCATTTTTGATTCTTGTGTTGTGCCTGCGATTGATAAACAATGTGGTTTTGAGAACTTAGACATTTGAACAACCATACCCAGGAAACAGACGGGTATAAAAGAGTGAATATCTGGTATATGGAACCGAAACTTTTGGGATGTAATACTGCCACTCTTTCTTAGAGCTTGCTTTTGAATTCTCACTATTTTTAGATATTCAGAAATCTCTCTTTTATATAAAAAAAAGGTATTTACAACTGTCTGTGGAGGTCGGTTGAGTTCTGGAGTAGCATGCCATTCCATAGAAGACATTTTTTTACCCTTGTTGTTGAAGAAAGCTGGCAAGGAAAAACACATTTGTGTGTCTTCTGTAATTTGTTTTTTTTTTTCATTTGTTCCCTTATTTCAGTATATTACATCTTATACAATACTAAGCTTTTTTGGTATTTTCTCAAAAATACACAATAAACTTTATTCTATTATTCCCTTCATAAAAATGTTCTTCTGCTGCTGTACATCAACACAAAGTCTTCATGTATAACATAATCCATCAGTAATGTATATAGGTTTTCATTTCGAAAGCGGAGGGGGGCGATCCAGTATTTTAAAACTCATTGATGGGTGAGTTAATATAAATGCTTTAAAATAGCTGTTTTTAACACTTTCCAACAAGGTTGAAAAGTGTTTATGGTTTCGGTTTGTTTGTCTGTCCGTCCGTCCGTCCGTCCGTGCTCTAACTCCCGTAAATAAGCATCGATTTCGACGAAATTTATATATGTTATTCTTACCTACTGTGCCATGTACCCTATTGAAAATGATCTATGTAGCATTTATAGTTTTTCTACAGGAGCACTCAAAATATTTCCGATATATTGCGCTCTATGGGAAGTTATTCTTTAAAGCGTATCACCCTTACTATATAGTTACGCTGATCCCAGACTTCAAGATAAAACTTTTTCCGCCATTACTGCAAAAAGATTACAAAGTTAACACAAAAAACTTAATAACATCTATACCATTTGTTCGATCCGCTTGAAATTTTGCATGAATATGTATAAAAATATAGAAAATAATATGCGCTACTTTAAAAATCTGAAAATCCACCCGCTCCCTCATTTTTAAGCGATTTCTCGCTATTTTCAGTTTCATTTCATTTCCGAGAGTAAAAACGTTCATCATTTGAGTGACAAAATTAGCTACTGCATCTGATAATTACTTCATAGTGACGTCACACTTAACAAGCTTTTTCCAAATTTGTATGTTAATTAATTTATTTATTTTAATAAAATGATTTCCTCGCGTATGTTCACAGTGAAAGGAAATCGTTAAATGGGAAAAGTTTTCGCACGTTCCCACAAGAGCACAAAATTCGATTTTAGTATACATTATAAAAATTGAACATGAAGTTATTTATTTTAGGTGGACGAAGATTAAGTTTATTAAGTGTAGCCACGTTTTCGTCAAACTTTTTTTTTTTCTAGAGCCCGTTGCAATTGCCTTCATAACGGGCTTCGACTTCTAGTTTTAGAGATATTCTGCTAATTGAAATGAAACAAAACTGATATATGTTGTTAAGGATTACAAGATGAAGCTTTCCATCGAAAAGAATGTCTGTATAGTTAAAGAGTTCTTCTAGATGAGCACTGAAAATAATTCCATTACAATATGGTCAATGGCAGTTTAGAGAAAAGTTGAAAGTTTTAAAAAGTCGCCAATGTTGGCGACTTATGCGATAAATTGCCAAATATGGTACGAAAAAAAAATGCTTTGAAAAATCAACCGAGATTGGCGATATTTTCATTATTTGGCGGTAAATCGAAAAATATCTAATGTGATAATACTAAGCTATGACGATTTCTTTGGGAATTTTGAAAATTCGGTTGATTCCTACTTTAGGACCCCCACTCTCGCCAACGTAAAAAAGAGCCGCGTTTTGGCGAGCCTTCCTGTCAATAGTCCGTGATCGCGCATGCGCACAAGTTTTAACGCTTCCCAGAGAAACTGGATGAAATTAAAGTGAACAATTCAGCATTAAACGCACCAAATACGGAATTTGACGGCAATTATTAAAAATTAATTAGTTGGCAGGTAAAATAAATGTAATGATGTACTTACATGTGTTCCAAATGACTTCATTTGACAAGAATTTATGAGCAGATTCTTTAAATATATATGTATTTCCTTTATTTAAAGCGGATTCGTGAATTTTTACTTTATTTTAACCAATGGAGTATGTTGAATCGCAACAGTTTTAGGAAAGGAAATCAGAATGTTAAAATAATTAACAAAAGAACTAATTCTGGAATGATTTTTAAAAATTTGCAAGGCAAATTTAAAACACCTCACCAAATTAAGAAACAGAATAGATAAATTCACCGAATCCGCTGTTTAGAAATATTTATCAACTAGTAAATTCGAAAAGAACTCAATTCTTATAAGTTAAAATATTAACATTTAAAATTGTCCTAGCAACCAATTTTCAGATGCCAGAAATTTTTGCGTCCGTGATATTAAATTATATTATTAATGCATAAATAAAAATACATATGTATACTTTAATATTTAAAGTTACCCTAAGCAACCAAATTTCCAGTATCAGATTTATTTAAGCTTGACGATACTAATATAAATTAGTTGAAATCGTCTGCTCCTATTAATACGTGCCAATAGAAATTTTCTAAACAAAGATCGAAAATGCGTAAAAGGATACTAAACCTTATCGTTGCCTACGTAATACTACATGTTAGGAGCATTTCGTAGGCAACGGCCTTATCAAAGATCAAAACTCATGACTGATCACGTGCAAAATCAACTGGAATACCGGCTGATTACTGAGAGAAATTTACGAATAAACCCTTTGCCGTATGGCTGCAATATAAGTACAAAAAATCGTAATGGCAACTGTATATCAATATTTATCGTCGCATTGGCGAGAGTGGGGGTCCTAAAGTAGGAATCAACCGAAAATTCAATACTCGCGCTGTAATCAACTGATTTAGTGCATTGTGTCTCGTTAAGGAATGTCTAAGGGCTATCTGCGTATGATTGGGAATGGGGTTGCGTTAGTGGAATTTCGCCCACAGATGAAAATCTGTTAATGCGTAAGAACCCAAAACGGGTTAACGGATTTACATGAAACAAAATTGGAATCTATTTTAGAGGGTCTCATAAAATTGCATTTATAGTGATGATACAAATTATTTTATCTCTCGAAATCTCGTCAGATTTAAGAAAAATACATCGCCAAATTTAGCGCAAAAATATTGATGTGTCGGAAAAGGTTTTATCAATGCGTTTGGCATGATTTATCTTTCTTGTTTAATAATTGCTTTACATTTTCGAGGGGGGGGGTTACGAGCCCCTTCGCCCCTCCTTAAGTACGCCCTTGTAATTGATCATAAAGTTGTTAATATGTTCAGTATTATGTACTTTTTGTATGTGTGTGTGGGGGGGGGGAAGGGTCGATCTAGAAAGAGTCAATGTTCATACTCGTGCACACATAAAGACATAGGTTTCAGTTTCAACAAAGTACAACTAATTTATCACATAAATAAAACTAAGCTGTTTAAAATGCTCTAAATATAGATTAAACGTTTATGTAACCTTGCATTCGGTAAATAGTTCTGAACATGCAGGATAGCTATATAATGTTCTTTTGTTCATTAATTTTAGATGGGGAAAAATAGGAGAAGACTAAGGTATGTTTTCTATTGTTAAAGGAGTTAGATTGTTTTTATCACGCAAACTAACAAAGAAAAAAATCTATAACTTCGTTGAATGCACGTTTGCTTAAGCAGTTTCAGTAATGAACGGCTGGTTTATTTTAAATTGAATTTATAAACAGCTCTTGTGAACACAACCTGTTATTTAATGTAATTAATGACTAATGACAAAACATTTTTTCATATACTCACGCTATATGTAGAAGCTTCTGTGACGTTTGTAACACAAAAGGAACCAAAGTACACCTGCAGACCCATCATACCTAGGCTGGAATATTAAAAGCGTGTTATAAAATTGATTTATGAATGGACTGATTTATAAAAATTAGAAACTATTACTCTAAATAAATATCTTTTCTCCGGGGCTTGGGAAAATCTGAGAAAGCAAACAATCATAAGGCTTTTATAGCGCAATGGTAAAGATTAAAGATCAAAAATAAAAAAGCAGATATATAATTAACTACCAGATGAAAAAAAAAAAAATAAAACATCCGTTTTTCATTGGAAGTATTTATAAAGAACGTAAATGAGCACTTATCTCTTCTTATGATGAAACAAAATGTGTGTGAATGTGTATGTGATTTTCTATGCCTAAATCTCGAAGCAAGTTTTTCAGCAGTTGGTCTAGAATATTTTGAAAAAAATATTTTATAATTTCGAAGAGATTTTTCACAGAAAAATAACTACAGGAGCATTGACCCGAGAGAAAACTTGCTGGGTGTCCATCAAATAACACGCTGATTTCTCAAGTTAAAAATCTCAAAAGCTAAGCTCGGTAAAAGGGTGCATCAAACGACATCTTTATTATGAAAGATGTAAAAATTTTATACAGAAGTTTTGAAATAGTAGTACAAAAAACGCTAAAAGATGGCGCTGTAATCGCAGGTCTCCATATTCTCCCGATCTGAATCTTTGCCATTACTTTCTGTGGGGCACATTGAAAGGCATTGCCTACCGGAACCATGACAACACGCTGGTCAACTTGAATTATCGATTTATGTTATACTTGAATCCATTTCTATTGAGACTAACGGGCTGCGATGATAAATTTATTATATATTTGCGCCACCTCGAACCGTCAGTATGTCGAACGGCATACATTTTGAAAAGATTGTTTTGCGACTGCTTCCAGTGGGTGTCAAGTCAAACATTTGCGCAACAGCTCCTCTGCGGGGCCAAGGCCTGCGCTGCCCAACCGCGCCTTCGCGATCATGGGCTCTGGGGTGCGGATGCATATGCCTCGGCCAGGTGGTCAGCCTGACGCGAAGCTTCCAGTGTTTGACCTCAAGCAAGCTTGATCCTCATTTTATCGACCCACTCAAGGGATTAAAGGCTGACTTCCAGTGAATGAGTCTATACTTATACATGATGATAGTCTATCGATTTTTACGTGCAATCTGTTAGCAGTTGCGTACGCAAGGGGGTATTTGGGGACTCTCTTGGTGAAGATTTTTTAACATCTTCGCCATAATAATTCATAAATTTTTACTTTTCAACAAATAAAGTAAACATATACCAGTACCTGACACTTTAAGGATTTCTTTCCCTTTTTCTTTCGCATAGCTCAGACCCTTCACTTAAGGAAAATTTTATGATTAGAAATACATATAGTAACTATTCTTTTATTATATTAAAACAAGTATTTATCCCTCATGACAGCTGCAAACCAGAAAAAATCTAAAAAGAAAATTTGATTGAACAGTTGACACGCATCAATAAGCAAAAAATAGAGTAGTTGACACCTTTTTGTTTCAATAGTTGACACAGGGAGAAAAGGCAATTTATAAACTGGTCTTGGTTTTGTATGAACGGAGAAATGAACATTAAAAAGTTACCATCCTCGAGTAAATTCTGACTGCTTTTTCGACTTTCTTTGTTTTAAGTTTTCTACATTATTCTTTTCTTTATCGACTCTTTTCTTTTTCAGCAGCATTTTCTTTTTCCTATTTTTTCTTTTTTGTCTACTTAAAAAAAAAAAATATCTTGACATAAACACCATGAAATAATAGAGGGTATTTTTTCCTTAGAGCCTCGTTTCTTATTTTGCTCTCCGCTTTTCCTACCGAAGATAAAGTGCCTTTTGAACGGACTGTGACTGCTGTACTGGAATTAGGAGTAGATACATTGATTGCACCAGAGGTGGACATTCTACTTTGAATAAAATCCACATGCCCATGTGAAATAGGAGAAATAGACATGCTGTCAACATCTTCCAAAGCCAAATCTGCCAAAGTTATACTGCCAAAGTTGAAAAAAACAGAAACAAATCAAGTTCTTCTATCTCATTTGGATTGCCCTTCTGATCTATATTCAGTTTTTCCTTGTCAATGATTTTGTTAAGAAAAAATAGCCCTTCTCTAAAAAAAAGTTTTTGGTTTTCTTCTGAGTTAGCGATTGTGTTTTTGGCATTGGCTTCAAAAAGAAGTTTTACAGCTTCCAGGCTCCATGGATATAACCCAAACTTCGAAAAGCCTTTTCTAGAATACTTGGACTTAGAACATCATCAATCACTTCTTTTTTAAATTTTTAATAAATATTTTTTCTTCATAAAAAGGGTTCTCCAAATTCGACAGCTGCCCGAACGCACCTTTATCTTCCAGTGTTCTTTAAAAACTATGTAGGCTGAGACATCCGACGGCTGCCGCTTTCACAGCTTCTTCCGTATAATTTCTAAATTTACCCTTTCGAAGGAAGCATCTTTCTTCTATACTATTAAAATCTGTGCGCGTCTGTCTGTAACATCATCTCCTCCGAAACGGCTGGGAGTTGAATTTCGATCGAGGTGTCCCCGGATTCGAAAAATTCCGAGGAAGGTCTTCCGCTGAATTAAATTTCGAAATTCGAATTAGTTTAGGAGATATTAATTGATAAAAAAAACCCGTCAAAATCGCCAATTTTTGCTCTCCGCAATTCCGCGATTGTAACCCCTGTAGTCAAAAAAGGGAGAAATAAGCATCGAGGTTGCCATGTTTGGCGAATTTAGTAAATGATTTAGACTTGAATTAAAAATAAAAGAATAATCATTTTTTTTCTGTATAGAATATTTGCTAGGTTATTTTTTAATTAAAATATCGTCTGCGTGGGAAATCAGAGCAGGAATTCAATGTTTTTATGTGTAAAAGAATAAGGATTTGGAGATTTCCGAAACTAAACCGTATATTTTATAGTTTGGCGAAAAATAAAATGGATGATATGGCATATTTTGAGAAAGTAGTAGGTTCTACCCATGGCTCACTGGGATAAGTACAGGCTGTCCGAAAACCAGTTTCTCCTATGGGATTTTGCGTACAAGAAAAGTTTCGCTTCTTCGCCGATTTGTCGCTGTTACCTAACTGTATCACTGTTGCCAACTCTGCCGGAGAAAAAGAATTGGTAAACTGGCAATACCGAAGTATTTTGTAAATCGGAAATGAATGTCCAAATGTCTCAAAGAGCATTAGCAGATAAGCATATTTCAGCAGAACAAGCACGTAAACGCCAAAAAAATTTTACTTTTTTTCTCAGCTTGAAAATATTGTTAGCCATTTGTGGATACTTTAAATTTTGATTTTAGGCATATTTTCTCCGGAAGAGTTGGCAACAGTGATACAGTTGGGTAACAGCGACAAATCGGCGAAGAAGCGAAAATTTACTCGTACGCAAAAACGGAGCTTTTCGGACAGCCTGTATTTATCTCAGTGAGCCATGGTTCTACCGATTTGCACAATTTTGGGCTTGGCGCAATTTACTGCGAGCGAACCGAAATAGGTTTAGGTTTGTGTGTGTATGTTTTATGAGAATACGGCGTTAAACTTTAATTTTCCATGCAGAAATAGTGCAATTATTAAGGCGATTTTAAGCGATCGATCTTTGGAATTTTCCCGAAATTAAGTAAATTGATTTAACTTGGGTGAATGCCACCAAATTTCAAAAGAAATTAAATTCTTGCATTTGGTAAATTAGAATAATAAAACACGTTATAGTTGATAATTTAAAATACTCCTATGCTACTTTTCAATTAAATGTCTGCATTAATTTTTGGCGATCGAGCCATACACAAATAACTATTTCCCATTTTGATTGCTGTTAAATCAGTGCTTAGAATGATTCTCTGAAAAAAAGAAAGAAAAAATCTCGCAAAATGGTTATGCGGATTCCTTCTTTAGTACCTTTCTTAGAAAAATTGGCGATAAATATTCAAATGTAGTGTAACTCCGTGTTTAATAGTGTGTGTTTTTTGCGTTTGTATTGCTAATTCTATGGCACGATTGAGATGAGCCAATGTTACGAGCAGATGGATAGATAATTTTTTAAAATCCCGCCAAACAGGGTATAGTAAAATAGGAATTCTGTATAAATACGAAAATTTTTGGAGATGAAAGAGAATGTTTTTAAGCCTGGTAAATATACCTAGTATTGCCTATAAATTATTGCATTTACTGTGAAGTTTAATTCACGATTCATTTTGGCTATTTGCCATCGACTATCGGCGTTAATTATGCCAATGTGGCAGTTCTAGCAAGCATAAATAAATTTCATTTCATGTTCTAATTTTAATATTGCTACAGTTTCCTTAGTTACGGAATCCGTTGTTGCCACTCAAGCTGTTAAATTTAACAATTAAGTGAAAACAATCATTTCTACAGCTCTTGACTCGAAAAATGAAAACGCATTGGATATGACACAATTAGAACATTACCACAATCACCACGTCAATAACGCGAAATTCATTTTCAAGGTCTTTAAGAAATCCTGTATACTATGTCAAAGCCTCATATCTTAATTCCGATTAGTTCGCAAGAAAATTGATTAATCAGTATAAACTGAAGCAATGAAACTTTGTAAGCGTTTTTTTTGAAACAAGGAAAATGCAAATTGACGTCTTTGGTGTAGAAGTGCCGATAGGGAGAGCTACATAATTCAGTAACGGTAATGGGGAATGATAATTGAATATGCGCATGCACAAAGACCCAAAAATCAAGAGAGTATGAAAAGTCGGGAATACGAAATGAAAATAAAAAATAAATCAAATGATACGAGATATAAGTAATAATAATACGAGAATGACATTATTACAATCATGTGTACAACAAAGGTCCCAATTGCTTATAATATTCTCCTAGCAATGACTTAGTCCGACCAGTGGCCGAGCGCTTAGCGCTCTGAACTGGGAGACGGAAGGTTTCTGGTTCAAAACAGATCGCGTCCGCTGACCTAACCGTTCGGAGTTTTCCTGTATTCCGTTCGGAAAATAAAACAGTACTCGCAACATGCATATGTTAGGAAACATATATCGCTGGTTTCCTCCAAAACGTAGCATAAATACCGGTTAAGACCCCTCAGGGCCGTATTCACCAAACTGTGAGTAGCCCGCCATGATCCGAGAGTTGGGAAACCTGCATTGCCGGTTTGTCTCGGAGTCAACTCGGAAACTGTATTCACCAACTTATTTCAACCCAGGGTTACCTAACTCTGGAGTTGTCTCACCCAGCTTTGAAAGCTCGCCTGTGATTGGTCAGAGTAATGATTCCATGAAGGAATGAACTAGATTTAATGTTCCCGAGTTCGAACCCAGCTCCCACCACACACACTTCCTTCATGATATTTAATTTTTTTTATGCAAACTGCTCATTAAAATGTGAAAATTAATTTAACTTTATTATCAAAAAATATACTGATTAAACATTTAATACAAAATTACATCCAATATTTTTTATAAATAAAATTTCATGTCTGTTATACTTTTTTCAAATTTAGGAATTTTCATATTTTTTAACACACAAAAATTAATTTATGCAGTTTTGATGTTTTTCTTTTTGAGATACTTTATATATTATACATAGAATATGTATGTCTTTAAAAAATTCAATGATGCTGAAGCATGTTGTTTTTTTTTCACATTTGTCTGAAAAATTGATAATTTGCTATTCCCAAGTACAGTACACTACAATCAGACAAAAATGTTTGACTCCTCAACAACACTTTTTTTTTTTCATCCTTTACACCTAAATGATTAATCTCTTCAATGTAAATATTTTTATCCCGCCTCTTGTTACAAAAAAAAAAAAAAAAAAAAAAGCGAGGGCGAAGTAGATCCACAGTGTTCTGGCCAAATCGCCCCGCATCTGTGGAATAATAGAGACAAGAAGATAAATAGGAAAGCTCAGAATTTATTTACTTATTTTCAACATAAAAAATAATTAAGAAAAAAAAGCGTTCAAATCAGAAAAAAAGAGGGAATGGAAAAGCAAACCAAGATAAGTCCGACAGATGGCGCCTGCAGTCTCTACGGCAAAAAAAAGCATAGTCATTCTCCAGAGTTTTTGAAAACATTGTACAATGATTTTTTATCACTTTTGGCTACTTTTATAGCTTGATGGGTGGTTTTCACAGTAGTTTCCGTCTGTTAAAGCACAGAATACTCAAGTATTACCAAATTTTGGGGGTTTTCCAAACCTATAAAAACAACCCTCGTATCCGCCATTTATAACCCGGAGTCAACTCTCCAATATTGCGGGGTTAGAATCTGCACCTGGAGTCAGGGTCAATTCTCGGGGTAACCCCTGATTTTGGAGTTGTGAATACCATTTTCTCACTAACCCTTGAAGTAGCTCGCTTTGCTGGGTTAACTCCAGGGTTTAAAGTTTGGTGAATACGGCCCTTAGAAAGACACCCACGGAGGACACACCCACCCCCTTGACCTAGATCCCATGCGTGGAGACTAGAAGCAGGATAGTCTCCAGATTTGTAGAGAGTTCAATTGAACGACCAGCGTCGTGTGCAACTTATAGAAGCAGTTCTACGATACCGGATCCATCGAGAAAAAGCCTGGGCAAGGTCATCCGTGAGAAGCTGCTTCTTTTTTGATCGCCAGTGACACTGACGTAGTTTTTGTGCAATCCTGTTGCAGTCATCTCAGATTTGCACTCATGGCGTCAACGTTTCATCACGATTTAAAAAATTTTTTACTTTTATAGATTCCGCATCAATTGGTTTAATTCTAATTATATGTGTAAGGAAAATGTTCTTTTCCCACCGTGCGGAGAACGGGTACCCCGCTAGTCTAAATATTAAAAGATGAATAAATCAGTACTTGACTTTTCTGTAATTAAATAGTTGACACCACATATCAACTACTCGTTCCGATGGTTTTAGAATCTTAACAAAGTTTCAGACGTGGTTTCCCGTGTACGAAGCTAATTAGAACTCAAATTTAAGCCATATTATAAAATTAGACAATAACCTAGTAGTTGATACCCCATGTCAGCATCTGAATAATTGATAATTTTAAGCATGAATAGTTGGCACGGGGCGAACTTTGACAAGCATCAACACTTTTGGTCATTTAAAAAAAATGAGTCCTTTATAAGCTTAAGATAAACACAAATGAATGTCTTTTATCCCGCACTCATTAAAGTAAAGTAAATTTGCGATACTTACATTTTACTCAGTCCTTAGAACTTTGAATTTCAAAATAAGCAAAAATTCCCTCTTGTTTTGTTATTCTGTCGTTAGAAGGCACCACTTTACATATTAACATAGCTCGATACATTACAGCTTCCAAATTTCTTATTTAATTACTTTTTTTGAAAAAGTGTTAACTATTGGTGCCTCACCTTGCACAGTGGTTATGTCATTGGAAATGGTAGACGGGCGAAGTGTGAAGTTCCCGGGTTCGGGTCCCATCGCGCGTCCACCGACCAAACCATTCGGAGTTTTCCGTGGTTTTCTCCGAAACTTAGCGTAAATACGGGTTAGGACCCCTTACAAAGACTCCCACGTAGGGCATCCCCCTTTGTGTTGTCCTACTGACGAGGATTTATAAGAGGATTCCAAGCCAAGCACACAAATCCGATACACGTGTTCACAATAACAATAACTACTGGTACGTTTACCCTACTCTTTTTAGCAATAAGATATCGTACATAACCCCCTCCGCCGTTAAAAGAAGTCTGTCACTGCCTAAAGTCTGTCTCGTTGCAAAAGTCACTGTCTTTTTGCAGATGCATATTACTTCTAAACTTCTGTATATAATTTTTACAGGCTGCATAATAAATATACCGGTTGCAGCATTCTTCTATTGATCTTTGTTTTTGAAATTTGAAATCACGGTGTTATTTGCTAGACACCCTGTAAATAACAAAACTAGTTTTTGTGGTATGAACTTTGCGATGGCTGTGATGCAAATATTTACTCTAAAAGTCAAATAATTTTGCATTCTTGAGCTGTTGAGCTTAATCGGATTAATGTACCTCAGAAAAATATTCGCTTCCTTACTTGTGAAGAACGCGTACGCAGCTAGTTTAGAAAACTAAAGAAGAGACACAATTTTTTCAGCATAATTATGAGTGCAAAACTTTGGATATATACGATGTCCGAAAAGCATGGCCTCACTTTCAAAACTAATTACAAATAAGCAAAAATATTTACCAACGGTTTTTTGTGTTCCATAACGAAAAACTTTAATATTTTTTCCATTTATGTTTTATGATACGATTTTAATGTGCATTTGCTGTGCACAACACAGCGAATCTACACGAGAATTCTAATCACGTTCTATGAAGCATTGAAGAATCAACACACTGAATGGTCGCTGTAATTCGACTTTTCTATTCATTAGTGTCACAAATCGGAGATTGGCAAACAACGCTTTACACGTATCTCCATAATAAATATAAGTCCAAAGTTGTGTCTTTAGATCTAGTTGGCCACGGTATTGGACCTCTTCTTCCCATTTATCGCCCGGGAAACTTTTCATCAAAAATCTTTCGCACTTCCAAGCACCAGTGTAGGGGTTCACCATTCATAGTGTTCGATTCTGCAATGCTCCGTAGAACATGAATTGAAATCTCGTGAAAACTAGGTGTGTTGGTCGCGACTAATGGTGTGCAAACTAAAATCGTGGAATGAAACATTCAAAAGAAACTTTAACATCTACTTTTTCGAAAATAAAAAAGGCAAATAAGTGTGATGCAGATCACATATTTAATTTTATTAATCATTTAATTTGGCTTTCTTTAATGTAATCTATCCAAAATCAAGAATTCTAAATCACTTCTGTTTTCATTTTTCTGCCATTTCGGCTTTTAAATCTGTATTTTCGCTTTTCCCGTATGCATTATTCTTTTTGTTTATTTGTCTCTTCATTCTAGCGTCGTTGTGCTAAAAATAGATTATATTACGTTCGTGTGCTATCGCAACGACTTTTTGATTCCCCTCTTGGCATCCTGCTGGCGTAAGTTATATTTTTGTTGCCCTGCCTCATCTTTAAAATTATTTGCTCGCGATTACGTCATTTTAATTTTATTGGATTAACTGTTAGGGTTGCTCTGGAATTGGCGTTATTGATCTCAGCCAAGTTATTGTTCTCGCCAATGTGTAATTCTCTGCTGGCGTAATTTTTAAGTCATTCCACCTTAATTTCACTGTCTATATAGGACGTATTTTTTATTTCGCTGAGCCACCACCATCCGTTGTAATAAGTTTATATTTCAATAGTATCTTTTTAATAAAATAGTTTTTAAGTATTTAACGTCTTTTTATTATATTGCAACTAAGTGTATCGAACCTGGATTTTCATGTGTCACAACGCAGTCTTAATAATTTAAAACAGCCTAACTAAATAAACTTCTTTACAGTAAGTATCATTGTTTATTTGTAATTAATTTTTGGAAGCTTAACCATACTTTTCGGACATCTTGTATATGAATATATATATACAGGGTGTCCAGCCTTAATGTGACCCAATAGCTAATTCCCGAACCGTTCGGTTTAGATATGCACTTCCAATTTGAAAAATGTTTTTAAAAAGGTAAAGAATGTTTTTACGTGCTTTTCGAACCAAAAAACCCATTTAGAAAAAAATTACAAAAATTAAATTTTTATACGGTCCCCAAGTCCTATCACTTATATTTAGGAAAAGATGCAGTACACAAAAACAAAGTAAACACAAAAAGTTTCATTTTATTACGATAAAAACTGACCAAGTTATGGAACTTTGAAAATCATACATTTCATCCATTTTCTCGGCCAATTTCAAGAAGCTAGTAAGGGACCGTCTCCAAAGTGAAATTAATTGGAACTCTGCCAGGAAACTTTCGCTCTTGCACGTCACTCTTATGTAAATCCCTTTTTAAATTTAAAAGTACATACATTACGTTAATATTACAATAATTGAGTACTTAAGAAATAAAATTTATTCTGTGTACGTGTAAAACATAGATAAATAAAATATTTTGAATGAAGAAAACTTTTCAAAAGCAGTTCCAAAAAAAGACTTATTTGCCTGCGGCTTCAGACTGACTAATATTAAAACATAAACATTAATCATCATTAATATTAAAGCATAAACATCATAGATTGACAATTTGTATTGCTGTATGGCAAACAATAAAAGTTAAATTAAGGAAATACAACTTGTACCGAAAAGTTTAAAACAGCTTGTTTTAACAAATAGCAGTAAAGGAATACAGGATTTGTCGTTCAAATTATAGCATAATGTGGAATGATGCGCCAATCATGAATCAGGGGCTTTATTATACCAGAATGACCAAATTAACTTAAATAATGTTCAAAATGACTGCCTTCCGCAGAAATGCAGTACCGAACCCGTGTCAGAAACTCCGCCTGTAGCTTCTGCAACATAGTTGGTGTCACAGACCTGCATTCCATGCTGATTCGATTGAGTAAATCGGATTTACTCGTGGATTCACGTTCGTACACGTTGCTTTTCAGGAAGCCCCAGAGAAAGAAATCCAGAAGACTTAGGTCGGGTGATCGCGGGGGCCACTCCTGTTGACCTCCGTAGTCGATTATTCGAGTGTCAAATGTCTGCGCCAAAAATGTACATGGTTGCGCAGATTTGTGTGCGGGTGCACCATCATGCTGGTACCACATGCGTGACAAATCCCGTAAGGTAACTTCATCTTCTAAAAAATCGGCTAACGGTCCAGATAAAATTTCCGTCTATGATTCTGATGTTAAAGGTCCATCGAAAAAAATTGGACCAATTAACGTGCTCTTCCATATTCCGCACCACACATTCACCGACCAACGCACTTGGTGGCGATTCGGTAGTATTAGATGTGGATTTTCGAGGGACCAATAATGCGTATTCTGTGTATTAATAATGCCTTGCCTCGAGAACTGGCATTCATCCGACCATAAAACTTCATTCAAAAAATCTGGATTTTCATCCAGTGTATTTAACACGAAACTGCAAAAATCAAAACGACGCTTCTGGTCTCCAGGCATTTGTTCCTGCGCCAGGACTGGACGATAAGGATTTGCACCGTACGTATGTAATATGTTCCACACCGCCGATTTTGAGTAGGAACAAGCCTTGCTAATATCCTGGACACTACTTTCAGGATGAGCCAGGGCATATCCTAGAATATCCTCAGCGGGTATCAGCAAGTTTGAAGGTGTGGCACGAGAAAAGGGAATACGTCTATGACAACTCCCAGTTCTATACAAGTGTTGAACAGCACGGGCAATTGTACAATAAGATGGATGCCTTCGACTAGGAAATTTAATGGCATAAAGTCTTGCCGCCTCTCTCTTATTTCGATTACACTGCCCATACAACAGTACCATTTCGCAGTATTCTTCATTTGTATATATCTTGTTCTCCCGTACTAGAATGCGTAATATTAGAATACGACTGCATCCAATTGCAAGCGACTACACAACAGAATTTTAACGTTCGCCATGATCAGTACCGCAGCAAATCAGTCTGAAGCCGCAGGCAAATAAGTCTATTTTTTTGGAACTGCTTTTGAAAAGTTTTCTTCATCCAAAATATTTTATTTTATCTATGTTTTACACGTACACAGAATAAATTTTATTTCTTAAGTACTCAATTATTGTAATATTAACGTAATATATGTACTTTTAAATTTAAAAACGATTTACATAAGAGTGACGTGCAAGAGCGAAAGTTTCCCGGCAGAATTCCAATTAATTTCACTTTGGAGACGGTCCCTTACTAGATTCTTGAAATTGGCCGAGAAAATGGATGAAATGTATGATTTTCAAAGTTCCAAAACTTGGTCAGTTTTTATCGTAATAAAATGAAACTTTTTGTGTTTACTTTGTTTTTGTGTACTGCATCTTTTCCTAAATATAAGTGATAGGACCTGGGGACAGTATAAAAATTTTATTTTTGTAATTTTTTTTCTAAATGCGTTTTTTGGTTCGAAAAGCACGTAAAAACATTCTTTACCATTTTAAAAACATTTTTCAAATTGGAAGTGCATATCTAAACCGAACGGTTCGGGAATTAGCTATTGGGTCACATTAAGGCTGGACATCCTGTATATATCTATGTAGCGAAACTTTCTGATTTTTGTTCGACAACTGAGAGAACTTGTTTCACACATAGGCTATTGTGTTCTGCGTAGGGCGATTTTTATTCTTACTTTTAAAGGAAACGGAAGCACAGGGTTAGCAAGAAATAAGTTGCCTACGTCAGAGAGCTCTAAAATGCGTTCTATTGGTCCAAATGAGATAAATTTAAGGAAGCGCATTATTTGATACACCAAATGCGCTTGACATTAATTAACTTACAAACTTTAGAATCTGCCGATAGATGAAACTGTAATACTCATGCAAACATTTAATTTGCTACACGGGAAACAAATGGTGCACTCACATAACCACCCTAGTAGCAATGACTGCTTGTTTTCTGCTCGGTCGTTCATCGACTCATCGTTAACTCATCGACTCGTCGAATTGAGTCATCGGCAAGTGCACTTTTGTTTATCTGCAATAGATGAATTTTTATTCATGGATAGAAGTGATCTAGACGAGCAGTTTCGCCGATGGGAAACCGAAAAACAGTATCTTATCCGAAACTGCAACTCTTTAGTCAACGGGCCTTGGAGGTGTCCCCAGTGGTTTACACTTTACCCAAATTCCTATAAATATTTGCGTAATTTAGATGTGCCTTTGCATAATGTAAGGGAAATTTTGGAACAATTCTTGAATTAATCGCATAATTTACTGCAAATTTCTTGTATTGGGGGTTGGAGGGGGCAGGGGGGTGGTATCCCCCCTTCTTGCCCCCTCCCACAAAATTTAAATTTGAAAAGAAATATTTACAAAAAAAATGTAAGTATTTATCATATAAAAATCGCTTGTAATATTTAAATAATTTTAAAAAATGTGTTAAAAAAAAAAGAAAAGAAAATCTATTTGAGCGTCAGCTGCATAATAAGAAAAACGTAAACCTCATTACAATGAGCAACTCTTTTGAAACCTCTTTTATGTAAACAGCAAGAAGAGAAAACAATTAATTTTTTAAAGTTATCCAAGAAATATGAATCCAAGATAAAATCACACTAAAATTCCTATACAATTGTCAATATTGTTTTTTAATTATTAATTATGAATGTTGTTGCTACTTACATACTTTGGTAAAAAGTGAAATTAATTTCTTACCAATCGAATAATTTGACTATTATTCATAATAGCTGAACAACACTTTGTCAAAATTTCACTCAAAGTCCCAATCTGAGACTAAAATAACCGGTACTTCACACTTTGCCTTACCGGTGATAAGATTCGATGGTCTAGGAGTAGCGCGCTTATCTCGTAATCATTACGCTCAGAGTTCGGGCCCGGGTGTGGGAGATTATTATTTTTTTTTTTCAGAAAAACGGAAATTTAGCATACAAAAAACGAAAACATAATAAACAGAACGGACATTTTTTGAAAATTTTGCTGCCAGTCGTTTATTTTTTATTAACAAATATATTTTAAACAGTTTAACGGTTTCTTTTCGTTATTTCATCGGAGTCATCGGGAAACGATGATCGGCTTTATTGCCCCCCGAGCGGACATTTTGTACCAGTTGCCGATGAAATTTCCCCTTTTTTGGATGAAAAGCCGTGATCGGCCATTGCTCCTTCTCCTCGGATTTATCTCACCCGCCTCTCATCAACCGATGTGTTATTGCTACTAGGGCATGCGGCAACTAACTAGCTCGGTCCAATGACCACGATAGGCACAGGCCGGAAGACTGGATTTGCTCCATCTTTCAACTTGGAAGAATACCACACATTGCCTAGTTGTTGTTTTTTTAAATTTCTATATCATCTCCGTGGGGCAAATAGAGATATTGGACCTCTTCCTATGTTCTTCATGCGACGGAATTCTTTTACCGCTGCAATGGAGTTCTCCTGGTTCTAGCAGAACAATTTTACCACAGTAGCATTTTTTGTTGCAACGTAGGCATGATGTGCTGAAAAGTGTTCATAATCCGCTTTCTTTTTATCCAATGAATAATATTAATAGGAATGCGCTTCAAAGTAAATGATGCTTCAACTTTTCAATAAATTCAAATAATACCGTGTGTTATAGCGCCACCTATCGATGAATTTTGGTACTACTTTTTTCTAAATAAAAGTCAAACGCATCATTCGGATTATTTCTAGCTCAAATTTTATCTCTTTTGGACTAAGAGATCCCATTTTAGGGCCTCTGTAGTCGGTAATTCATTTTTTCCTAATCCTGTAATTTCTAGAGTTTATTGATTAAATATTTAATGAAGAATAGGAAATTCACCAATTGGAAAGTGCATAAGCATAAACGAAAGGAAACAAAACATTAACTTAAAACACTCAAACTTTTTAAGGCCATTATAGCTAAAGAGTCAAAACATTATTACAACCTACTCAATAACGCGTTGCACATCCTTTGACTTCCAAAACAGCTGCAACTCGCTTCGGCGTGGAGATGGATGCCACGAGCTCTTGGTAAATGACAAGAGACAGGTTGTATCATATATTTAAGCAGCGGTCACGCAAATTCGAGATTTTGGAACTCGGTGGTGTTTGTGCTCTGAGCAGCTTCCCCATGTAATCCTAAAGATGCTCTATGGAATTAAGATCCGGCGAGTTAGGTGGTCAGGACATCAATTAGAATTCATCACTATGCTCCTCAAGCCACTCAACACAATCCCAGCCTTGTGATATTGCGTGTTTTTCTGTTGGAAGATTTCATTTCCTGTTGGGAAGACATACGCAATGTAATGGTGCAACTAATCCGCAACGATGTTCAGATAGTCAGCAGCATTCATGGTCTGTTCTACATCTGAACAACAACTACGGGTTCCAGAGCCTACCAAGAAAACATCCCCCAAAGCATAATACCACTGCCACCAGCCTGTGAATGGACTGCTGTACAAGAGGGGAGCAGCTGTTCTTCAGGATGACGGCGTACCCTGACACGACCATCGACGTTATGAAGGAGAAACCGGGATTCATCCGACCAGGTAACTCTTTTCCACATATCCATGGTCCAGTCTCGATATTCCAGTGCCCACTGTAGGCGTAGTTGATAATTCCGCTTGGTAAGCAGAGGCACACGAATGGGACGTCTACTCCGCAGTTCTATATCCAAAAGTGTCCGCTGAAGCTGCGTGTTCTGAAACATTTGTACTTGAACCTGCACTGTATTGGGCTGTCAGCTGGGACACTGTCTGCCTCCGATTTTGCTGTACTAGGTGGAACAGTCTCCGACGTCCTCTTTCTTTGATGACGCGTGGACACCCAACATCTTGGCTCTACTGCTGGTACGTCATTAATCCTCTTTTTATAAGTACTAATAATGGCAGATCGTGAACAACCGACCAGTCGTGCAATTTCGGAGATACTTGATCCGAGTCTTAGGGCCATTACAATTTGCCCTCTATCAAATTCGCTTAGATCAACAGCCTTTCCCATCACTCGCAAACGTAAGTGCAAGAATGATTCCTTACATTCTCCAACAGTTAAATACCATTCCCCACTTAATTACGTGCTCTCTGTGTCATCCAGATGAGTTCATTGAAAAATGTGGGGGTGGTTCTAGTGTTTTGGCTCATCAGTGTATTTTACATTTTATTTCCTTCGTGCGTGTGGTAATGTATGTGTCAAATTAGCTCCCACCCCTCCCACGTAATCGCGGCGCCGTCTTCTATTGCCAGCTGAATTTTCGACGTCTTGAGAATTTAGACTCGTAAATGATTTTATTAGTTTTCATCCATGTGTTCAGTTTGTTTGCTTCTTTGTTTTTGCTACCGTAGAAACCAAAAACTTGGACTCTACCAATTAGATTCCTTTTGTGAATTTGATAACTCTTACTTTACGTTACGTTCAAATTTCATGAGTTTCAGTAAAACACAAGCAGAACTAAATTCATCAATCACAGTATTTTCTAAAATACATTTCCGAAAACAATGATTCAAAAGAAGAGAAATTGAATAAATAGCCATGTTTTTTTTTTTTTTTTTTTTTTTAAATAAATGAAGATCACGTCAGGAAAGAACAGGAAAGTAGCCTCAAGAGCAGCGTACCTACGTGGTTTGAGACTTCAAATGTTCCTGTAGCAAACCACTATAGCGAAAACGGCAATAAGTGAAGTCTCACTTAACAATTTTTTATATATTATAGATATAAAAAATCTGATGTGTCCAACACATGACTTCCTTGCACGTCGATTAATTCAAAAATGTTTTTTACGCACTTCCTCTAAACTTATTTGTTTGAAAGAGATAAAATATCAATAATAGTAAGGTATAGCGATTTCTAGCCAAATATTTCGATATCGCCAAGCTGAGTTCAATTTGAAAGATTTCCTTCTGAAACTTTATTTGGCAATATTTCACCAAAAGCCGACAAACTTGAGATAGTTTGCGAGATTTTGGGGATAGCCAAAGTAGTCATTGACCACTGACTTTCAATGAATTTAATGCATCCATACACCTTAATGTATTTAAAGTCATTTGGCTCACCCTGTAAATAAATTCCCAGTCGATTGCTGTCAAAAAAGATATTGAAAACAGTTAGATATTATAATATAGTTCTAAATACAAAAGTTCAAAATTGTACGGGTTAAAGTTTTAGAGTTATACAAAATACGAAATAATTTTTGGCGCCAAATTTGGCGATATTTCGGCGAAACTCGTCAATGTCGACGACATTTGGCGAGATTTTAAGCATGGACCAACAATGAGAGATTATCGCCAAATTTGGCGATATTTCGCCAAAACTCGCCAAGAACGATGACAAATGGCGATACTTTGGGCATGGACCAAATGACTGACTATCGCCAAATTTGGCGACATTTCGGCAAAACTCGCCAAGGTCGAGGACAGACGGCGAGATTTTGGGCATATACCAAACAATGACTGATTACAATTGTATTATATTGAAGATGTCCATAGACATTAAAGTACTGAAATTCTTTTGGGTGGTCCTGTAAAGAAACTCCAGTAGATTGGAACCAAAAATCGAGATGCACAACTAGATGTTACAACAATCTTACATATGAAATTTCATAATAGTTGTTGAGATTTGAGAGTTAAATATGCACACACGTACACCAAAAGTCGCCAAGCTTGGCGACTTTTGGCATAGTTCTTGAGGGAAGCACGTGACCGTGGTCCGACCATTACCTAACTTATGTTGTAGGACGGTATTGTGCTTGAAATGGATGAATGCCCCTAAAATTGCCATTGTACGTAATGTATTGAAAATCTTTTGAGTGTTCCTGTAGCAGAACTGTAAATGATAAAGACACTTTTTTTTAATGGAGAAATTCATTTTCTAACGCTTTACAGCATATATCACTCCTGAGTCGTTTGAAATAGCCCAAAACCTCTAAAAAACGCTTTGATGAATGTCGGCCCATAGAGCGTAATGTATTTCGAATCTTTTAGGCGGTTCTGTAGATAAACTATCCAGTCGAATGGAACCGAAAGGGGAGGTGCACATCTAGATGTTACAACAATCCTAAATATAAAGTTTCAACATTCTACGCCTAATAGTTTTTGAGATATGCGAGTTTAATGAATTTCGGCCCATAGAGCGTAATGTATTTCGAATCTTTTGGCGGTCCTGTACATACACTATACATTCGATTGCGACCAAAAGGGGAGGTGCACAACTAGATCATAGAACAATACTAAATATCAAATCTCAACATTCTACGACCAATAGTTTTTGAGATATGCGAGTTACATACATACGTACGTACGTACGTACGAACATACGTACGTACGTACGTACAGACGGCATGGAAAAACTGACCACAATAGACTCGCCGCTGGTCAAAATGAGTTGCAGACGCGTTAATATGATCGTGCATGCTAGCCTACGATGAGATGCATCGAAAAAATTCTTAAGATTAAATTTAGAGGTAGTCAAAATCGGTTTTTTTGTCGAAATTTGGCCCCCAAAATTTTTCGGGATCACATTACTTCCTTATACTACGTACAAGGAAGTAAAAATAACACCAGTATCTGCTGTACATATTGAATACATATTCCATACAAGAAAATCAAACAATTAAAAATACAGAAACAATTTTGATGAAGCCAACATATATGAGGATTGCGTATATGACAGAATAATCTCTTAAGTGTGCAACATGTAATCATTTGCAAATTGCTCTTGCTCTAGCAAAATTTTCATATGTGCCACCTCCGTCCAAGTTTATCTACCATTGGTACAGTGAACAGCAATAAAATATAAATTAGTTTAGGGGCAATCGATGCACGTTTACGACAGTTAGGGTTCGAAAAAGAAACAGACCGACCTCATTAACACTTTTTTTTGAAAATTTTAGAGGTCCTTAACTAGATTTATAGGGATTATTAAATTTTAACATTGGGATTTCCCCCTGCTGTTGAAAATTTAATTCTTATCAGCTGCTGTGACAAATCCAATAAGCAAAGCTAGTGCAAATGTAAAAGCTTACTCAGGTTCGGGCTCAACAACAGCAGGTCTTCCATTTATCATTTTCAATGATCTTGCAGTTTTCGCAACATGAAAGAAATCGGTGTTGATTATACTCGCCGAAATGGTGATATCGTAGGTCCTTTCCCTGCAACATTACATAAAAAAAAAATATACACAGACATAATCACATTTTATTTTATTGCACTTCTATTGACAGATGTACAGACATTGAGCAGAAAGCAATTGGTGTAATCAACCAAAGAATAGGTGAATTTGGTATATTAAGGATTTACAAAATAGAATGCACTCGTATATAAAAAAAAACCACTTGGTTCTCGTAAGTTAATAAAGATAACACAATTCTGCAGATTCAACAGATCCACAATTCAACAGATTCTGCTAAAAATATTTTTAAGCTGTTCATTCATGAATAATTTAATAGCTACAAATAACTCTTCTTAGTATAGGTATCAATATTTCATTCTTAGTACAGTGCTTATAGTTAGGGATGGACGTGAGACAATTTTTTCGAGACGTGACAGGGATTTGCAGATTTTTTGCGGGACGAGACACACATTTTTAACATTGCAATATAGGGATTTTGCGAGACGAGACGAAGCTTCTAGGCTCTTTTGCCAGACGCCTATTTTTCTTCTCGCTTCCAACCCTACTTTAGTCTTAAAACTCTCTTCCAAATGTGCCTTTTGTTTGCATCGTTCCTTTATTTTTTCCCTGATTGGCTTATGCAAAATTTGAATTCTTATTTTCTGTTCCTCTAGAACATCAGAACAAAGTTGTCTAATAGGGCTATCACACTGAGAAAAATCCGACCAACTTTCCTTCCAAATCAAGTTTCCGGCCGATTTTCTCCGCCGTTACCTTGACGACCGCGAACTCCAACTTTTTCCTTTCCGAAGGAAAAAATCCGAGTCGGGCGAAATTTCGGCCAATCAGAGTACTTCTTCCTGCTACGTCATAAGCAATTTCGAGCAATGGCGACTACTACTATGTTCGAAGCTTGGCTCGATGTCAGAATCACGTGTAAATAAAATTATGGCCGCGTTCAAGTGGACTTTGGAATTAGAGATTGCTGCCCATCCGATGTAAATATACCAACGCACGATAAGTAAAATAAGAACCTGCACGCCAAATCAGCAATGCGATGACTATTTGGCGTCGGAGAGAGTTAGTTTACTTTTGCAACCCTTAAAGATAACCACGCCTTCAAGTCCGTCAGAAAAGTTGGTCGAGCGCAAAGTTGCTCGGATTTTCCCTTTAGTGTGATAAGGCCATTAGCATGAAGGACCGTCAATTTAACTTTACAAGCACACCTGGGACTTTTGCAGCTCTATTGGTGCAAATAGAATGCTGTTAATACGTGTAAATATTTGGCAACAAGCTACTGATTTATCTATGGAATGGTTGATTAGTTTACATACGAGTAAAAAAATACCCGTCTAAAATTTTTGCACAAATAATGTGATAACAGAAATAATAGAAGTAATATCCATTTAATTATACAGTTCAGAGGTCTTTAAATGCTCACGAAATATTATGTGCTATGTATGTTGCTTAAGTAAGAGATTACGATAAGTTGATTTAGAGCAACTTGGATGAATTAAAAATATTTAAAGAATAGCGCATGAGTTTCAAAACACAAATTATTCTATTAAAAAAAACTGCAAGTATCTAATCTTGTAAAAAGTTTCATTATAAAATATTTTGGTTCGATATGCTACCTGACATTGATCATTTAATAGGATAATTCAAAGAATAGGTTAAAACTAATCTCTCCTGTGCATTTTTCTTTCTGAGAAGAAAAAAAATTTACTTTACGAGCTTTTTTTAAATGCTGCCTTTGGAAAAAAAAAAGTAAATAAAAATAAAACGAATCGTTCTATACTTATCATCCCATTATGCTTACATGAAATTAGCAAGTCCATTAAAAAAACAAAACTGATACAATATGTTATAAAGTTTTCTTAACATACTTTTTTTATTAGTAAGAATCTGAAAATATTTTCTGGATGCACTAAAACTTACAATAGTGTAAGAAAAGATACGCTTTTCATTAGCATGTCTGAATGTTCAATAAATTTTATTCTTACCTGCACGCTGGAGGACAGTTACAATCTATTTTATTTCGAAAATATGCTATCATTATTCGAATACTGCACTTTTCTAAAAAGAGAAACAATTGAAACAAAATAATTTGATTTATTAAGAAAAAACATTGAATAAGAAACTTTCCTTTCCAAATGAAATAGTCAATTGTAATACTCTTATTCTTTTCACTTGGTGAACTGACTTTTAAGTTATTGAGAATCGGATATTTAGAAATCAAACGCAGTATTTGTTCGAAAATTAAAATAAAGTACGTCTATGAATGCAATTCTTTTGTGATATTTTTATTAATCATTTAATAGATTTATTTAATTACATATCTTTACTAGTTTTTAAATTGAAATTTTGTAGTTGTATTAAATATGATTACAAAATTATGATAGTTCATGCATTGTGGTATAATCAACTTTCCTTGCGTATTCCTTATAAGCAGACCGCGGATTAAATGCAATCGCATATTTGCATATGCAATTGCATATTTCAGGTGTTTTTGGTAATTTGCATAAAATGACGCATTTTCTCTGTTGTATGCATATTTCAATCTCTGTAGTTTAGAGTTAATAACTCTTTTTTACCCCCCTTTCAGTATGTTTTTTTTTTTCTTTAAGTGCCACGCTTTGAAAAATTTGTCCAATTTTAGGTTCCCAGCAAAATAGCCCAAAAGTTTTTGTTTTCGTTCCTCCACTCGTTATTGTTCACAGAACTATAGCACACCTTTTTCAGGGGCTGAAGAAAGCTATATTTTCCCATATTGCTTAACTTTTCTAGCACAGCAAGATTCGTTTGTGATTCAATGACATTATTATGGTTTGAAAACGTCATAACTGATGCCGAATCAGTATTCATTACTGACGCAAAAGCAGCATCACCACTTGGAGTTTTTTTCCCAAATATGATACATATTGCTTTTATAGCCCACGGGCTTCACAGAGTAGCATAAAAGGTAGAAAAATATACGCCTCTGTAAATAAACTGCTATCCTGCGTCAAGAAAGTATTCTTAAAAGTTCCTTTGTGCACTAAAACATACAGAGAAACGTATCCCAACCTTCCACTTCCACCACAGCCTGAATAGACAAGATAGGGTACTTGGTTAAATGTCGCTGTATTTTATTCTGAAAATGTTGACTCCATAAAAGATGTAGTTAATGCTTTGGACAACGTCGATTTTCTGTTTTCATTGCTAAAGAAATGCTTAGCGAGATGACCACCCGAAAAAGTTTGTCGACAATCGAAACGCATTTTTCCTTCTTAACATCAGCCATCATAAAATTAGAATCTCAAAATCTGATGCTGAGTGATGCAATAAGTCAAGTTGTAAAAATACAGGAATGCATTCTTAAGATTCCAGAATCCTTAGGAGAAGAAATCAGTGAGATTTGAATTTTATTTTAAATAAAAATTTAGGATTTTTGGCAGTGAATAAAATAAATAATTTTATTAATGGTGAGGGATGTGAATTACCGGAAAAAGTAGAACAATCCAAAGCAAAATATTATAAGTATTCTCCAGTGACATCCGTTGATGTTGAAAGAACATTTTCAGCATATAAAGGGATTTCAAATGATAAAAGGCAAAGTATTACTATTGAAAATTTTGAAAAAACACTTAGTTGTGTATTGTAACAAAAATTACTGAAAGCAGTTTTAATTCATATTTCATCACTAAGATTGTGGATAAAAGTTGATTCTCATTTAACCCATAAACAGTCTTCGTTATTTTTAATTCTGTCTTTCATGATGTTTTCAAGTTTGAAAGAGAGAAAAAAGTGTGTCAATTGCAAGATAAGTGATAGAAAATACTTTTACAAGTAAATACGTTTATATTTTCTGTTAATAAGTGCATATTTTTTCAGTTATTTGGTGCTTATGTTTAGATTTTTAGTGCATATTTTAAGATTTTTTTATGAATATTTGCATGCATATTTTGTCATTTTTTAAGTGCATGTAGTCCGCGGTCTACTTATTGTATGGCAAAAAATTCCCCATGGGGGGGTTATGACCCCCGTAACCCCCCACCCTTGGCTAAGCCCCTGAGTATACATAAGAAAATAAGAATGATAAGTAAGAAAGATAAATCGTACCATAAACGTATCGATTATAAAACATTTTCTAACACAATTTTATTTAATGAACGTTAAAAATACAGAATTGAAATTCGAAAACAATCTCTCTAAGTTTCCATCACTTTATTGATCTGCTATTCTGAGTTTTAATTTAGATTAAAATAATTAGTATACATAAGAAATAGATAAATACATTTCCATTGGATATAAATTATAGTTTTTAGACTTCTGGTGACGCCAAGTTGTGACATATCGTTATACTTGGCAGTTACACTTGGCGAAATTTTAGCGAGATTTTGAATATAATCTTCAAAGGCTCCTCATGCAATTTTGGGAAACTCTTTAAAGTACAAAATATGTTATTTCTTTTCTTTCTGATGGCGAGTAAGCTGTCCTAAACGTCTATTATGCAGACTGCTGCATATGCTCATTTAGATGGAGAGCATTATTTCATAAATCTTACTAACATATATTAATTTTTTTAAATATAGCTCTATGTCTCGAATGCAATCTGTTGACCAATACTCTTCAGTACTCTCCCTGTATTTTCAACAGGTACATGGTATAGTCCATACTAATAGTCAAACATTGGCGCAACAGCTCCTCTGAGGGGCCAAGGCTTGTGCTGCCCAACCGCGCCTTCGCGACCATGGGCTCTGGGGTGCGGAAGCATATGCCTCGGTCAGGTGGTCAGCCTGACGAGAAGCCCCCATTTTGACCCCAGGCACGCTTGGTCCTCATTTTATTGACCCATTAAAGGGATGAAAGGCTGCGTCGGCCTTGCCCAGCCCAGGATTCGAAACCTGGACCTGTGGGACGGCAGCGCGGTGCGCTAACCATTACACCACTGGGCTTCGTCCATACTATTAACAGGCATAAATTACGAACCCATCGATGCGCATTTATGGCAGCCAAAGCATGAATGGAGGGACAGGCAGGAAACCGAAACCATAAACACTTTTCAATTTTATTAGATAATGTTTTTAAAAATACTGATCTAATCAGCACTGTGTCTGTCATGAATTTATGAAAAGTATTATCTCACAAATGGGATATTACATTAAAAACAGATAAACAATCTGAAGAAAATGCTTTCAAAAACAAGCGTACGCACCATCATTTTCTTTGCAGAGAAATTTTCTGTCGGGTACTAATGTTCCTGACATTAATCGAGGGTCGTAACACTTACATTCTTGAAATATTTTATCGTTTAGACACTGCCTTGAACATCCCTGAATAAAAAGAAAACGCATATAAGTTAAATTATAATGAAACTGGCATTAAAAAATAGCTCTCGATGAATGTATTCATTTAGTATTAAATAAAACGTAAGGTTGATTCCATGCTGAAGTCGTCATTGTCATTTGATTTTACGATATCAGATAAATCAATTCTCTTCGAGTTTGAATGATTGCTCAGAATGTTTTAGATATTCGATTTACAAATAGATCATTTTCCAACCTCCTTTTTACTTTTTGAACATGTACAGCTGCGGAAAAAAAGAAGTCCCACTTGCTCTTTATTTCGCCGTCATTCGTCGTACAGTACAGTTATATATACCATTCGTTTGCAAATAACGCGTACTTTAATTTACTATTAATTTAATTTGCATCAGGGGCCGTCTTCATACTTAATTCTGCACCAACTTCGTTTTTCTCAATGGCAACCCCATATTTTGACTTTATTAAACGAAAGAAAACCTTCAAATTACCCTAAATATAAATTTTCACCAATTTTCTACGATAATTTCCGGAGATATTGCGAATTAATTTTTGCGCGTTTTTAAGGGACTTTCTGCAAATTGAAAAACGCTATTTTTTAGGTTCCGAACTGTTAGCTTTTCATTAATTTTGCTCGCGAGAGTTAAAAGAAATTAATATTATTTTCAAGGAAAATATTGTTTCCATCTCTCTTAAAGTTTTTTGCACTGAGAATATCAAGGGTAGAATAGAATATTTAGTCTGTGGTCCAAATGACCCGTGAGTTCCTAACTTCCTTGGTTCGTACACATGATTTAAGGGAAAAATGCAAAATGAGTGCTCACGATTTTGAAAATCTTTGTAATTTTGAAATTGTTATTGAGTATTTCCGTTGATGGTTCTCTTAGACAGGTGAAATGTTGGCAGGAGTTTGCTCTCTGCTCTTCTGACTACAAGCTTGAATATTACTCAGCTATGGTCGAACTTGAAGAATGATTTCCTGATAGAAAATTTATTTGTTTGAATTTCATGTAAAAAACGCAATTACTTTTTTGGCCGACCCAATATTATCACTGTGTTTGTTATTTCACTTTCTTCATTTAATACTATCGTCTGCAATGTGCAATATTCTTAAGACTTTTGGCGGTATTTTAATTTATAGTTAGATGAAAATTTAGACAGAAAAACGTGATTTTGAATGTTTGATAAAGTATCGGGAAGTCCAAAGACCTAATGTTTCCGATATTAAAAAAGGTCACATTCACGTCTGGAAAGTTGAGGAGGTTAGTTTCTCAGAAATAGGACGTTGTATTAGAAGACATACATCTACTGCATCTAATTCTATAGCTGGAAAATATTTTATTTTGGGGAATATGGTAGCGTACGCAACAATACACGCTTTATAGAATCCCCATCAAACTGTAAAAACCTCTAATTTATTTGCTTCAAAATTTGATATTTTTAATACTGGTATCTTTTACTGTATTTTTGCACAAAATAAATCTAACTTACGTTTATTTTATGCAATTTTCAAAAAATTTTCACTTAAAAAATTTTTATATGGTCCCTTAACTCATGAAAATAACACATTTTATTTAATATAAATTAAACTACTGAACGTAAAAATTTGAAATTTTGCATAGCCATGTAATATTAATTTCTGCATCTATTTCCATCGAAATTTGGCTAGGTCACTATTCATAATTTTTTTGAATATTAATTTAATAATTCATAATTCATATTAATAATTTATTAAAAATCATAATAGTATTAAATTATGTTTGGGTCGTTTAGTTCTAATAGTACTAATAAAAATCAGCTTCTTACTGCCAATATTATATGAGATATGAATTGAAGTATGAAAAAATAATTTAACATAGGGGGAGGGGAATTTTGGGTGCTCATAACTCACTCATTTTCTGTCCAAATTTATTGAAAATTGGTCTCCGGGGTTAAAATGAACTAAATTTTTGAAATATGAAGTGAAATCTAGGGGTTGCTATTGAGAAAAAAAAGTTGGTGTGAATTTTAATATGTAGATGGCCCCTTATGCAATTTTTATGCATAGCAAATTAAAGTGTACGTCAATCGTAAACAATTGGTATCTGTAACTTTACTGTGCGAAGAACGACTGCCGAAAAAAGTACAAGTGGGACTTTTTTTTTTCCGCAGCTGTACCATGTAAGGAAAGTATTGCAATAATGAAAAAATTTCACGTTGAGATTTTGGTGTAGTTACACGTTTTGAGGTGTCCTGAATTCATTTATGCTATTTTTACGAGAAGTGTGTGTGTGTGTGTGTGTGATGTGAGTGAACCCGATAGCTCCTAAACGGTGCACTCGATTGAGTTCGAATTTGGTATATGTATTATAAACGAGCGTCGACCGACCGGTATTGATTTTGGAGTGTATAGGACAGATAGTTCTTTTACAGGGCTACGAAAACAATTTCTTTTAAATTGCGGCCAATGTGCGGAAATTCTTGGAAGTGCGCTAGCGTCTAAACGGTTCATTCGATTGAACACAAATTAGGCATGAATATAAAAGGTCAAGGTCACATGTTCTGAATAGATTTTGGTGTGTATAGAGTTGATAGTTTATTCATTGGATTGCAAAAAATAATTCTTATACATTACGGCCTGTTGATTCAAATCATTTAAAATGAGCTTGAGCTAGTGTCTAAGTGGTGCTTTCGAAGAAGTTCAAATTGGGAATGTATATTATAGGTTACCGTCACACAACATGTATAGATTTTGCTGTGTATAGGACTTATAGTTTTTTTACACGGCAACAAATGAGTCTTCTTTTACATAATAGCTTATGGACGAAATTTCTTCAAAGTGTTCTAGTGCCTATAGGGTGCGTTCGATTAAGCTCAAATTAAGTATGTATATTATAGGTCACGGTCTCACGATTTGCACAGATTGTGGTGCGTGTAGAGCTGATTGTTCAGAAGCTGATTGTTCAGATTGTTCAGACGACAGCTGGCTAAGCCAGCTGTCGTCAAAAAAAAGTCTCTAGATATGTGGCACGCGATGAACGTTTCGATCGTCCGCCATCTTGCTGGTAGTTGAGTCGAGCGATGGCAACGGCTGCCCTTTTTTCAGCATTGGGAAAGGGTTGCGTCTCAAAGGGTTAAAGTGTGCTAGTGTCTAAATGGTGCATTCGATTGACATCAAATTATGAACGCACATTATAGGTCACTGTCTTACATATTGCATAAATCATAGCGACTGTACGCCCTACAGTTTTTTACAGGGCTACAAAAAAGCATTCTTATGTATTGCGGCCTATACACTCAAATCATTTTAAGTGCACTCGTGCCTGAACACTAGATCCGATTGAGTTGATTGAAATTTATTCAAAAGCTTGGTAAATATCAAGTGTCCGGAAGACCGAGTGGAGTCACTCTAGTTTTCTTTAGTGTACTATTTAAGGTCGGGTGACACATTCTCAATAAACTTGCTGGATTCCTGAATCTGTCGTGCCTGACCATTCTACAGAAGAAAATAATGGGAAAAGAATTAACATGTGTCTTCATCTCCAAAATTATTTTTAACCTCTCCTATTGAAACAACTCACATAAAAATTGTTAACTGTAATTTGCATGGTATGATAAATTTTGTGAAATTTAGCTTTGTAGTTTATGTGAATGTTTATAGACCAATGTGTGTTTTTCAGAGTCCAATAAAACAGTTACTTTTATTTCTGTGTCAATTGAAGATAGATTTTTTGCATACCAAAATGTTATTGAAATGTCTGAGAAACAATTTTAATTGTTTAAAAATAAAAACCTTTCAAACAATTATTAATTAATTTTACTGTAACGATGACCCATTGAAGATTCACTAGCAAAACTGAAATAATCAATCTTGCGCATGCAATAGAACAAAAATGCAGTTTCGAATTACAGTATTAATTAAGAGTATCCTAACATTTTATAAGAGACTTTTTTTCTTCCAAATTATTTTATACTCACACTTTTTTACTAAAGACAGATTCATTCAAAATATTTTTCAGCACTCTATGATGAAATTGTAGAGTTTTACTGGATAAGGCGCTTATCTGCGACTCAAGCAAGGAATTAACTCTGCAAAGGATTTAGTTAAAGATATAAGAATGTTTTGTTTGTTTTTGAAAGACAGCCACTTGCCTCTACAAAAGCCAGAACTACTGGCCATTTTACTATGGGGACACCCAGTAAGCCGTCAACCTTACTCCTGAGAAGATATGTATGAGTTATATGTCCAATATGTCCCGTATATGTCCAAAATATAACAACCTGTTATATTTTGGACATATACGGAGACTTTGAGTGTACTTTTTGGAATATATATTTCTTGTTTGTACACAAAATTCTTGTCTGCATGTTTGCTAGCCTTTGTCTGCCTTTGCGTGTTGCTGCCATCTACATTTACGCATACTTACTAAAAACTCCCCACAACCAAGCCCAAGACAGAAATCGAACCCGGACCCAAGGTGTGATAGAATGGTGTACACAGTGCCGGATTTAGAGGTGTGGAGTTAACAATTTTTTCGATGAACAGTGTGTCATTTCTTGAGTATATAATAGTGTGATGATTTAATTTGTGATTGTTTCTCGGAAATGTACACATGATTTATCGGATCGAAGATTAATATTAACCATTTTGACAAGAATTCGAAACACGCTCTAGAAAATTTAAAAAAAAAAAAAAAAGAGTGGAAAAATTGAGAGAACTAATCTTCCATAGTTAGAATTTTATTTTTAAAAAAGTTATTTTGTACATCATTCGGTATTCGTTAGGAAATTTTGCGTAAAAATGTCTATTGTGGGGACCCGGGGCTGCAGCCCCGGTTGCCCCGCCCTAAATCCGGATCTGGGTTCACTAGCCACTGCACCAGCAGGGGTGCGATGATAAGATGTTACACTCTCAAATGTCAGTTCTTCAATTCAGGCGCGTAGCCAGGAAAATTTTTCGGAGGCGAATATGCGCCTGGAAAAATTTTCGGGGGGGATATGAACTTATGTGTGTATAAACAGACGGAATTTTATCACTAATCAGAAAATTTCGGGGGGGGGGATATATCACGATATCCCCCCCCCTGGCTACGCCCCTGCTTCAATTCACGGAAATTTCGCAGCAATCAGTGCTGCCGTAATGTTTCCGTTAATTGACGAATATCAGTTTCTTTTTTCTCCTGCCAATTGAAGAAATTTCCATAAAATTAAAGAATATTTTTCCTCTTTTCAAATTATCGGGAAGAAATCTTGGAAATATTACGTTTCCAAGGTGTACGGAAATTATTCGTCGAAAAAAAAGGAATAAATTAAGGTATAAAGTCGCACTCTCAAAAATAATTTCTTCAATTCAAGGAAATTTTTCTGGCAGCAGTGCTACCGGAATATCTCCGTTATTTGACGAATATCCGTTTCTTTTTCCCTCCTGTCAATTGAAAAAGTTTCTCCAGATTAAACGAATTTTTTCCTCTTCTTCAGATTTCCGGAAGAAGAATTCACGGAAATATTACGTTTCCAAGGAGTACGAAAATTATTCGTTGAAAAATGAGGAATAAATTAGTGTATAAAGACGAATTTTTCTGAGAGTGTATTAGGAATCGTCTAAAAGCCGGCACACCGAAAGAAAGAAATTTTACTCAGCTTAAATTTTAAGGTTTAACCCTTTCACGCGCGGTGTCCTCGCCGTGAGGACACCAAACTCTGACGTTTTGACTGTTGCCAATCACGAAGAATAGATCTGATTTCTATAAAAATAGTTGCGGGAGACATAGCTCCACGAGAATCCTTTACTTTTGAGCACGTCATTTCCCGTAAAAAAAATGTCACGATTATTTTTAACAGCAGTGGCATCTGCTGAAAAATGGAAGAACGCGAGAATAGCTGGACAGATTGCCCAATGCCGAAAAAAGGGCAGCCGTTGCCATCGCTCAACTTAACTACCAGCAAGATGGCGGACGATCGAAACGTTCATCGCGTGCCACAGATCTAGACACCCTTTTTTTTACGACAGCTGGCTGCGTCAAGAAAAGGGGTCTCTAGATCTGTGGCACGCGATGAACGTTTCGATAGTCCGCCATCTTGCTGGTAGTTAAGTCGAGCGATGGCAACGGCTGCCCTTTTTTCAGCATTGGGAAAGGGTTGCGCCTCAAAGGGTTAAGCAAGTAAAATAATTTATTGATTGAATGATCTTTTGCTAAGAACTCGCCAGTATATCGTAAGGTATTTTTAAGTAGCTGGATGTTTTGTTATCCCCATCATGGGCGCAATCACTCCACGGCGGACCTAGCCTGTTGATGTACTTCCTCTGCACCATCACAGATGTCATGTCGCCTGCTCGTATGTCGAATCCTTTCTGCGATGCAAAGGGGAGGCTTCTGGGGTCGTGGATGACCACTCGGGCTCCATATTGGGCTGACAATAGAGGAAAGGTGTCGTCCTCTGGAGCTTTCAAAAAGAGTTCAAGACCTTGAAGGAAAAGTAAGTAATATGAGGAGGAAAGTTTGAAATTACACACAAACAAGACTAATTTGAACTTATAGAAAGCTAATATATTAGGTTGGTCGAGAAAACAATTTTTCGATCATAATATCCCGAAAAAAAAGTTGCGTTTTGTCTTTCTAAATGATAGTTTAATTGTATTAAAACAACATTAAGCATCTTCCGTGGGCATTGTACTTGAAATCACTAGAATTGAAACATTGTATACTTGTTAATATATCCCCCTTTTTTTTGGATATGAAGAGAGAGAAAAAAATAATAAAATAAGTAAGTAAGAAAAATACAATATAATAAAACCTGCAATTGCAAAATATTTATTATTCGAGGAAAATGTCTAAAAAACCGAATTATTTTATAAAAAGGGCAGTTTCTTAAAAAAAGGAAAAAGAAAGAAAGAAATTCCAATTCGCCTTTGCAGATTTATTTTACAAAAACGTTATTTCTGATAACCATGCTTTTAGAGTTCAATTCTTTTATTCAAAAAGAACTTACAATTAAATTCAGATTTGTGGTAAAATTCATGCACAAGAGATCTTGATAAAAGGGTCGTCTTGATGATTACCATCTTTTGCGTTAGAAATACACATCCTTTTGAGATCCCTCTTTCATAAATTTTACACAGCGTTTACTTCCTCTGCCTAGGAGTGATAAGAGAATTTTGGAAATCCCTTTGAAGAGATGAGCTAGTATAAATTGGAACTGCAAATAATGCTGGTTTGAAAAAAGATTCACTCCGTCAGATCGAGCAGCATGTTAGAAGACCACGGAAACTTTTTACACATAAATGGAATGTTCGTTCCGTCACCAGTTTCATAATTTGGATGGTATCACTACTGGATCTGAAATTGTTCATTGTGCCTACTGATAAAACAACGGCCAGATGTAAAAAAAACCTCCAGTAGTTAACTTTTGAATGTTTTGAATGCTTTATCTCCAATTGCCTGAGAATTATTGAGCAAAGAGCAACTGTATCCATTTAATATTTCTGAGACATAATATTAGAAGATTTTGAAGTTCGTGATCTTGGGGCCTTACCACGATGTTATCGGAAAGCTTTCCGTAGCGGATAAATCAACCCTTCTCCACTCATGACATCCCATTCCAAAAGAACATCTCTCTGTGCTACCACTAATCGTTCCGATGTCGGAATCACTATCGGAAATACCCCTGCTTTTTTTTCCCGACAGGGTAAATAGAGGCGAAAATCTTTTTCTGTTATCAGAGACTAGAAGATGGGTGATTTCTAATCGTGTGTATTATGGAGTATTAAGCACTCTTTCAAAAGGACCCCTTTCCCTTTCAAGGCCGGACTCCCCCCTCAATGTCAAAACACACGCCATCCTTCAACGATGTCCCCTAACCCCTCGGAAATTCTGAAGATAATGTCCTCGTCTGAAAAACTGTTGAAAAAGGGGAGGAAGTAGTGTGTTATGGTTGGATGATCTGCCTCAGTTCCGACACTGTCGTAATAGGTCAAAAAATTCTCATTTCTTTTACAAGCCATAATCGTGGTAGAATGATTCGAGATTCGCGGCTATTTATTCGAAGAATTTGACTATGCGTGAGTGAGAACTATCCTTCACTGATACACTCCGATAGCATCATGGTAGACCCCCAGGCTCTAACTCACACTTTGGATGGCTGGCCACTGCAGAAAAAATTCTCAGATTGTACGTTAACCCAGAAAATCGTATTGATGAAGTTAGACAGATTGTATACTTTTTCTGAAATGTTACATATCTAACTGCATCAAAATTAAAACAAGCAATACATTTACGGACGGTCCAAAGATAATTTTTTTAAGTGATCAGATCATCACGAAGTCTAAGCCAAACCTTATAGCAAGGTATCAATCCAGTAATTCAGCGAATATCACGAAAACTTAATTTTTGCATTGGTTATGTATGAAAGAAGACGCGTCAGAGAACTGAGGCTCTGCCGAGTATTGGCAATGCGAGTACTACGAAAATATTATCCTTGTAGCGTCTAAGACACCCGTGGCGACCGTGCCACTTTTTCTGAGTCGATGGATGACCGGCGACTATGAGGTATCTCATTCCCGTTGAAAAAAGTTTTAAGTGCTACAGGTGCACATGTTTATGCGAATTCTGGTGTCCCCCAACACCAGGTATGCGCTGGATACAGACATTCTATAAGAACTGTGCTCTCGAATGAAGCCAGGCAGTCTTAGCAGCTAACAGCCGTGATAGTGGTGTGCGCTTGTGAAGCTGTTCCACCAGCCAGCCGCCGCGCTTCTGCCCGTGCTCGTGCAGCCTTCCGCCAGCCAGCCTTGCTTGTTTTTTGTGTGTAACATGCATTTCGGATTTGTGTGCTTGGCCTGTGTTAAGAAGGAAAACTTGACTCAGAGGCCGATAAATCAATTAATAAAAAGGCTTTAATATTAATAAGTGATTAGCATACAAAATGCATATGGCGATTACATCTTAAAAGATACACACAGCACAGGAAGGAATGTCCGTTGCCAAAAAAACTTACCTAAGACATGACAACAGTTACATCATGGAGTAAGTAAAGCTACAGTAAGTTACACCAAGGAGTGTGATTATTTCTCAACAGCCTGAACGCCGCTAATAAATCTACGTCAGAAAGACAACACAAGGGGTGGGGTGCCCTCCATGGGGTCTTTCTAAGGGGTCCTAACCGTCACCTCCAATATAGAAGGCTTCCACACCGAAAACAGAAAGTGGCAACATGGAGCATTCCGTAGTCCAGTATACGGTTTGAGCATCAGTAGCCGTTCGACTGAGGACTGAGACCTCACGTAGCACGTTCTTTTCTGTTTCTTCTTGTGTTGTGTGTTTCCAGGTTAGTTTCTGTTGAATTATAGTACATATTTTTCTTAATTTATGAAAAATACAGTTAATTTGTGTGCCGGTAGGCTTAAATATTTTAATTACTGACAGGCTACAATGCCGCATAGATGTTCCGTAGTTGCATGTCGTGAGAACTCTAGAAATGGACCACACGTATCAGTATTTAGGTTGACCCGAAGATAAAAAAGAAGTGGATAAATTTTCTGAAGAAAGATAAATTTGAAGTTTCCGAAAATTCAAGGGTATGTACCTATCTTTTCAAATTTAATTTAGATTTGTTCAATTGTGTAACGTGCTTTGATAGTGAATGAATAAATTTCCTTATGTTTCGGGAAGTTTTTCAATTGGAAATCGCAATGAATTCATTGTTTTTTATTTTAGATTTTTAATGTAACCTTGTTAAAAATTAGACATTTCCTATACTTTTGATTACTGGTGCATGTACGTATGTATTTCTCACATACTAGACATATACAACAATTTTGTATATGTCTAGAAAGTCTAGAAATTCTCTTGGAAATTTCACATTTTTAAGTAAAATTCAACAGGCTGATGGCTTTCTCTCATAGAATCTGCTTCCTTGTATGTTGATACGGACCACTAACCACATACTTTCCACACTAAGGGTATAGCAATTTCGAAAAAAATGGATTTTCGGTCTATCCTAGTGTACATGTCTTAAAATAATTAAAGTAACACAAAAAATGAATTGATATTAGTTTTTATAAGGTTATATACTTTACCGTGTGTTTTTCCTGGATGGTGTACTACTTTCGGGGTTTCTTTTTTGTGATTTTCTCCAGCATAATTAAACATGTAGCATTTTCCATAAGTAGGACTGTAGAGAGTGTTCACATTGCTAATTTAAAAAAGTGTTAGACAAGGGTAAAACACACTGCATCACTCATATTAAAATAAATAGTTAAAATTACAATTATGTTCTACTGAGAATACAATACCGATTTTCTAAAAACTACAATTAGTATCTTTCTGATTTTTATTTTATTTATTTATTTATTTAATAATGATTGTCCAAATCAAACACGGTTTTATAGTGCTAGGGCGGCACGTTTCTGTTGTTTCTGAGTAGCCAACTACAGTGAAAAGTCACAAAACCGAATTCCACCAAGTCTGCAAATAATTGAGATCTACAAAAACCCGAACCTGAGCATAGAAAATAACCGGAGCTATTGGTGTTGTCAAACTTCATTATATTTTTCCGATCATTATGGTCCAGTGGTAAAAGCTCTAGCCTGTAGTTTTGAGCACGAATCCCGGTACACAGGTGAATAATCGTAATGGTTCCTTTATCGTATAATTCAGGGTCCAGAACTAATTTCTTACTTTAAGAATAAACTTCAGTTACATATGTAAAGTGTTTCGTAAACAAAAATACTGGTATAAATCAATCGTCGTGTTCTAAACATAAGTTTTAAAAGTATGAAGACAGTATTAAAATTTGATCATTCTAAAAAGATATGCTACTAATGAGGTAGAGTTGTACTTAACATATTGATTTATAAATGGGTTTGCCTCGGTTGAGCCGCCCTGAACCGGTTTTGCCATATATATTAAATAGGTGGCTGGAATAAGGAGATGGTTTAAAATTACTGTTTTCATTATACCGACCATGGAGAGACATTAGATTTGAAGATAATATTGCGTAAAACCGAGCAACAGGTGTACATTTTCAGAACTTTAAAATCACTGACGTTCTTCTCTATGTCGTATTGATATGAAGACCATATTCACTCTTCCTCAGACTTTCAGACAAGACAAAATAATTTTTACTATGCGAACAAATGGACTTTAAAATAAATCCCATTTAGGTATTAAATTCTTCGATGTGTCTCTGGAACAAGATCATTTATTTTTCCTGAACCAAAAACTTTACATGCATGAAAATTTCATCACTACACTTATCATATTGATAGAATGATTTTTTTCTGCTGGAATGTTCGCGCTAAAACTGTTCGACTTTAGATATATTTTACGTGAACTTGTACCTGACAGAAATAAAATTATTTATTCAGTTTCATACGACGAAGCTTTAAATAGGCAATGATGAAGAAATAACCCACTATGTTTATTTTAGTGACTGCATGACAATGCTTAACATCGTTCAATTATTGGCATACTCTCCTGAAAACCTTGTGGTTAAAAAAAAAATAATACTAATAAAACAGCCAACCTACACTGGCTAGATTATATCCTTGGTAATTGATACAAGCTTGTTTGAAAGATAAACAAGCTTTGGTGGTTGACTAATATTACTAATTAGATGTTCATGGTCAAAGTTCGACTGAATGGAAGTTTTGCATGTTAAATTTGAATTCTTTTATGCATGAGTCCTAAAATTCTCCCCTACTCCCCTCTCTCACCAATTCATTAAGATAAATATTTCAGAAACTTGATTATGACATTGAATATAACATTTGAGAATTAGATCCAAAATATATGCAGAGATATCAAGATAAATATATGCTGATTTAAACCACTTCTCAATGGCTTTCGAAGGGAAAAATTATGTCGAGTTATCGCATTTCAGGGATAGTACAGAAATTACAAAGGAAAATATTTTTTTGCACTATTGCACTAAACGTTTACATTCAAATACATGTATAGTCCCTGATATCATATTTGTCTGCCCCGTTTACTGTTTAACTGGGAGCCTCGTGCGTGAGAGGATGACGTGAGACAACCGCCGAACGGAGGGGAAACCGCCGAACTGGGAAGAAATTATGTAAACAAGGATGATCAGGGGGGAGTATAAATGAATTACTCCCTCTGAGTAATTCATTTTGGATATACTGCAAAACTGAGACAGTGCAAATCCCGCTTTCAGCTATTATAGTTACCTAAGATTACAGGGCATTGCACCGAAAGTGCAGGAGATAACCAAATTCTCAAAAGCTATTCCATAATTGTCTCGAACTGTAATATTTGGCTTTATGAACTTCTCGATATCCTGTAGTCCGATGTTGGACGAGTTCTTCAAGTGCCGTAGGAGAGTTTTAACTTCTGGTGACGTATCAAGTTTCTCCACAGCCTCCAAGAAATCGGGAGTCAAATGATTATCTGCAAAAAAAAGTGCATGCACTTAAACAATGTAACACGAAATGGTGGTTTACTTGGGAATCACTGAACCAAGGTAATGACAATTATAAAAATCCCAGATTGTATTTCGAAGTATGCAACAAGGCTTTTACATAAAAATATGTGAGATAAAATGTCTGAAAATTGCTTTCAGTTATTTTTTCTTCGTTTCTCGTCCTCTTGTTGACAAGATCTTCTGAAATTGCCAAAAGTTAAAGAAATGAAAACTTAATATGAACCTTGTTTTTAATATTTCTATCAAACATTAATTATTCTGTTTTATATCGTTTTACTTTTCACGAGCGCATATCCATTCATTTTTGTTAAAAAAAAGTATAAACTTCATAATATTCATACTACTTTGGGCGAGACTGTAAATTGGCATAAAGGGAATTTCTCATCGTTATACCATTAAAAGAATAATCGGATAAATTTGTATAGTAGATCTTTCTTAATATACAGCTTATATATATATATATATATATATATACTAGCTGAAGTACCCGTTCTTCGCACGGGAATGAATGGACTTTTTGATATTACGATTTGTGGGGATTACTATTTATTGTAATAAAGAGATATAGCAAAATGGATATCGCTTTATATTGTGTTCAATAACCATGCATACCGAATTTCAAGGCAATCGTTTGTACGGTGCAGAAGGCCATTCGGCGTAGCGCAATCTAGTGGAGAGTTTTAGCAAAACGGATACGGCGGAAATATTCTTCGCATTCAGATATCGATGAATACGAAATTTCAGGACGATCGGCTGGACAGCCCTGACGACGCGACATCTAGTGGCAAATTATACAGGAAAATGGATAGCGCCAAACTCTTCCCCGTGTTCAAATATCTATGTATACCTATTTTCATAGCGATCAGTTGCACAGTCAAGAAGTGATACACTGCAGCGCGATCTAGTGGTTAATTTAAGTAATGATTTGCTACAGCGCCGTCAAGTGGCGAGTTATAGCAAAATGGATAACGCCAAAATATTCTCATTGTTCAAATAGCTATGTATACTGATTTTCATAGCGACCGTTTGAATGGTCAAGAATTTGGCCTGCTGCGTGCTGCAGCGTCATCTAGTGGCGAGTTAAAATAATAATGCATTGCAGTGCCATCTAGTAGTGAGTAACATCAAAAGGAACACAGTTAGAATATATTCTTCGTGCAGAAATGTGTAAGTATAAGAAATTTTATGCCGATCGGTCGAACGGTACAGAAGTTGATGCGTTGCAGCGCCATTTAACGGCAAGTTACAGCAAAATGGATACTGAAAAATATTCTCCGTGTTCTAATATCCGCATGTTCCAAATTTCATCGAAATCGGTTGGACGATATTCGCATAGTAAACGGCTAAACGGAATAGAATTCGACGTTCTGCTGCGCCACCTAGTGGCAAGTTAGAGGAAAACGGATAGCATAAAAAGCTTCTCAATGATAAAAGACTTAGGTGAACCAAATTTCATGGTGCAACGGTGCTGGAGTTTTCCAACCTCATACACACATACCAACATTCATTTTTATCTATAACCAGTATCATTATATATCCCAGTCTCAAATAAAATCCAGTTTCAAATCCAAGCCTCGGCAAAGTGCCAACATACGGCATTTTGCAAGAGTTTTTTCAGGAAATCATTCGAAGCATTGACTTAGCAGCAATCAATATGGGAAATGGTTCGGCCGCCAAAAAGTAAAGCACCCATTTATTTGAAAAGGGGAATCCCTTAATACAACCAAATTTTTTTAAATTATCAACTATAACGTGTTTTATTCATCGTTACTCCGATGTACTAAATGAGAAGATTTCAATTTTCTGAAATTTGGCGGAATTCCCCCAACTTAAATCAATGTACTCAATTGGCGAGAATTCTGAAGATAGATCGCTTGAAATCTTTTAATAACTGCGTTATTTCTTCACGGATCATTAAAATTTAACGCTGTATTCTAATAAAACCTTTGCACTTGCTTTCAAAAATCTATTTCCTTAAGCTCTCAATAAGTTGCACCAAGCCGAAAACTGTGCAAACCGCTAGAACTCACTTTCTCAAAATCAGCATTTGAGCCATTTTATTTTTTCGCCAAACTAAAAAAAATTACATATTAGCCTCGGAAATCTTCAATTCTTATTGTTTTGCGTATAAAACATTTCATTCCTGCTCCGATTTCCCATGCACACGATATTATAATAAAAAATTAATAATCTTACAAATATAAACTAACAAAAAAAATCATTATTATTCTTTTATTTTTACTTTGAGAATTTAAAACATCTTATTCGGCAAAATCGCCACACATGGCAACCACGATCCTTATTTCACATTTTTTTCACTACAGGGGTTACAATTACGGAAAGCTTTTTGCGTGGAGAACATAAAAAATCTCTTAAATTCCGGAAACGGGTGGACTTTCAAAGTTTTAAAGTGGACTATGATTTATTCTATACTATTTTACATATCTGTGCAAAATTTCAGGCTGATAGGTCCATTTTTGTGGATTTGTATACAACTCAAATCCACAAACAAACAAACAAACAAACAAACAGAATTTCATTTTTGTTTATAAGATACTATGTTTAATTTACAAAATGTAATGCGTAAAATTCATTCAAAAGATTTTAAGTGAAAAGTAAAAGAATAACCAAAAATTGTCTTTGGGAGATCTTTGGGAGAGAATAGGGGTGGGGATAGTACATTGATGCATTTTGATTACAACTTACAATTAATTTATATTCTTTCAATAACTCAGCTGAATTGTCGAATCCATATTGGAATGTATGCTCTAAAGCCTTTGTGGTATAGAAAATGATGTAAGTTGTAATCAAAACTAGGGGCTGCAATCTAAAATGATAATCTGCAAATATCCTTATGGGAAATTCTGATTCCCCTGTTTTGATACAAATTGCACCCAGTGATAGATAGGGGATGATAGTCAAATAAATTGAATCATGGCCAATGATACTTGTAGTAGCTCAGTTCGGAAGTAATCAAAAACAAGGTAAGTCGTCCCCATAGGTTATGATGCCCATGAAATCCTACAGTTTGTGTTAGTGTTGCTCAGATGAAAGGTGGAAAAGTTGAATTTAAAAAAAATATCTTTATAGGAAGTCAAGGGATATCACCATGGACGTTGTAGCACAGGTCCCATTATTTCGGCAACATTTATTAGAGTCTGTCGTGGAAAGATAGTAGTTGATTTTCGAAGAAGTCCTGTAATAGCGTTCTTTTCTTCATCATCCCGATCAAAAGGTTTCGCCTGTAATGCTTGCTCTCTTGAGTGACCCCAAGATATGGAAGTCACAGAGAGACGAATCTGGACTGTAAGGCGGGTGTTCCAACAGTTCTCAACGGAATTTATTTTAGGTCATCTGGAATTCACAGGAGACATGCGGGCGGACATTGTTTTGGAGAAGGATCATTTGTTGTGTTAGAAAGCCTGGCCGTTTGATTTTGATTGCTTTTGCCTAATTTCACCAGAATACTGAAGTATTGTGTCAATCGACAGTGCACCTTTGGGGTGAACGGAGAGTGGTCCACCGAATGAATTGTTCCTACTTGGACGCATTCATGTATTGCATGACTTCCGATCAAGTTCCTGTACTGCGAACAAGTTTCTCGCTCAAACACCGTATACCGTGCTTTTCTACCGCTCTTTGTATCTCTATTCAGTGGCACTGCTATAGCTACAGTAATTCTAATCGCACGTATCCACTTTTCATTTGGGCAACCCTCAAATTATAAAACATTTTCTGACATGATCTCATTAGCGTAATATGTCTATCCCGGTTGTTCTCATCGTTTCAGAGATGTGACAGCAGCGAATTTTCTTCTGCGTCCATCATTTTATCGTTTTGTGCGAGTGCAAAGAGCACATAAAACAAGAATAGGCACAGAAGAGGAATCTTTCACGCTACGTCTTTGAAACGATGATAGCGTGAACGGGTTAAAGTTAATGAGATATTAAAGTATTTATTTTAATCTGTATCCTTGCAAAGCTTAAATCTAGGCGAGTTTTGTTTGTGTGGAAAGTTCAACGCAATGCCAAAAACGCATTACCTCGGTCCATACCTTACGATTAAAAAGTGATCTAAAATGGCACAAATTTCAGTTTTTCTGATTACGGGCCAAGGGATCCAGTCAACCCAACAGGATTTAAGATTAACCGCAACTTCAAGCCCGCAGTTATAAACTCGATTTCTGATCTACCATCGTACTCATGCGATATACACGCCCACAAAGCCAGCTCTTAAAGTCCTCTCGAGGTCGTTTGCAGTTTCTAGAGAGTGATCATATTCAAAAATTCTTCCTCTTCGGATGAGGTCTTAAACAGCAGAAAAATCTTCCAAGAGGGCGCAAGAAACCCGATCTGCTACAGATGACAGCAGACTTTCTAAGGAAACAAAAAAGTCTTATCTTGTGTTTACGTATTATGGCAAGTCTGCACGAGGGGCATCTGCCAGGCAGAGTTCCTTAGGTGGAGGACTATCTAAGAGATTCTCACGCTTATTCGTGTAACATCTGGAGAAAACCACCCAAAACTCCAGGCCGTTTGATCGACAGCCGAGAGATAGGTCCGCACCCGGGACCTTCATACTTCAGCCGTCTACCATATTTATTGTCTTATTCACAGGGCCATCTTTTCTTGTACATAACTTATTTTCAAATTAAATAGGAATCATCTCAGACTGAACTTGCCGACCTGTGGTCGAGTAGAAATGACCCTGAGCATTGGTAGGTGGCTGAAGTGTGAAGAATCAGGGCTCTGTCGATCGGACGGTCTGTAGTTTTGGGCAGTTATCTCCAGATGCAACGTTAATACGCCTTAGAATCCCTTAAAATGTTCTTTACCCGAGGCAACCTTCCTTCAGCAAAGAGCTTTCTTGTAGCTTTGCCTTAATCAACATAACCTAACCTCAAACTGAACTTACTTTTTTTATTATATTTGGAATACACTGAGTCAATTTTGCAGACGCATTCATTCGCACCTCTTTCTTTGACGACAGTGCAATTGTAAGTAGCGTGTGAGCGCGATGTTCTGCAAAGATTTTCAGAACAGGAGCAGAAACTGCTGTTTTTGTAGGAATAGCACTCGGTGCTGGTGCACGCACTCTTGTCGCAGGAGCATTCATCAGTGAACCTCGAAAATCTGCAAAGTGGATCTACGACGCACTGAAGCTTTTTATCCAAAGATATACTGAAAAGCAAAAGAATTACACTATAGTAGTGCAGGTCAAAAAAAAAAAAAATGACTGGCGAAGGTCAATCGTGCTGCCTTTTAATTCGCTGGTTGTCATAGTGATATCAGAGGGAATACTTCATCCTTTTTTTTCTTTTCTAGAAACAGCAGTGAAAGAGCAGCACGATTGGCCTTGACCGGCCTATTTCTTTTACACATATATGTGGGAATACTTTCATAATAAATTAAGTAATTTTAAGAATCAATTGGGATTTGATTTGTGGGTCCAGCCAGTGCTGTAGGGGGCCCCCCCTCGAAAATATGCTAACGCTGGCCCTCTGTGAGACCCAAAAAACATCAGTGGATCCGGCAATCACTTCAGGGGGCCCCCTCAAAAATATGCTAACGCTGGCCCTTTGCGAGACCCAAAAAAACATCAGTGGGTTCGGCCACCGCTGTAGGGGGCCTTCTGGAAAATATGCTAACGCTGGCCCTTTGCGAGACCCAAAAAAACATTACTGCGTCCGGCCATCACTTTAAGGGGCCCCTCGAAAATATGCTAACGCTGGCTCTTTCCGAGACCGGAAACAATCAGTGGGTCCAGCCATCGCTTTAGGGGGCCCCTGGAAAATATTCCTCCGCTGTAGGGGCCCTTCGAAGACGTGCTACCGCTGCTCGAATAAAACGGGTTTCCCTAGTTAATTCGGGTTTTGCCTGGCGCTGTCAGTCAGAAATCGTTTTGCCTAGTTAATTCGGCTTTTAACTGTAACATATATATATATATATATATATTTAATGTATAAGACTATATTATATAGACAAAAGCACTCTATACTTATGTAATATATCACTTTGCATTATTTTGTACTAAACATAAGTGTACAAATTTCAAAGAAAATGTTCGGTAATAGACATGACAAATTTCATCAAGTCTGATAATGGAAAAATGGAAAAAAATTAAATAAAAGAAAAAATGCATGAAAAATACTCAAATAATGTTCAGAAACAAGGTATGTTTTACATAATGGGAAAATGTTACTTATTTTTTGAAATTACATTTTTGCTTCTTAAATTTCCAAATGGCGCTACCCAATTTTGAAAATGACCCACATACACTAGCTTCCAAAAATTAAGGGAAAATCACAAAAAATAGCGATAACTTGCTCAAAAATAACCCAATCGGCATAAAATTCGAATATATTTTCAAATAAATGTTACTGACTAACGCTGCAATATGCAAATTACTTGCGTTGCAACCAGAATAAATTAATTACTAGAATCATAAAACTGCATCTTTGAGGTCAAGCCTACAACTTTTGCTGTACTGTAAGGCGAGATATCGGGGATAGTCAATTCGTAGCAACAACCTCCAGGCATCGTTTGCCAGAAGAACTGCCATGGAAAGCTATTGGGAGACTAGAAGTAGGGCAATGTCAGACACAAGTGGCCAGATAGCTAAATGGCAGTCTCTTTGTGGTTCGTAGACTTTGCCAACAATTTCTAACGACAGATTCGGCATCCAAGAGGTTCAGCCAAGGACGGCCAACTGTTATGACCAGTGCCGAATAGAGATATTTGACGTTATGTGCACAAAGGAATAGAACCGCAACTCTGGCTCCACTCAGATTTCCCGTTGCTGTATCCACCGGAAAGTTGGTGTCAACTTCAACCGGGCATAGAAGGCTTCATGAATTTGGTCTGTAAGTGCTGCGACCAGCCATTTGTGGGCTCCTCTCGCCACGCCACAGAGTGGAACATTTGAAGTGGGCACATCAACATGCCTACTAGACGGCTGATCAATAAAGAGCTATTCTGTTTATGGATGAGTCCAGGTTTAGCTTCCAAAGTGGTAGTAGGCGTTGTTTGATTTGGAGAGAATCTGGAACCCGTTATCATCCATCAAACATCCGTGAAAGAGATGCATATACGTAGAAGGCAGTGTGTTTGGGGTGGGATCTTTTTGGGTGGCCGCACAAACCACCTCGCACAACCGCACAAACCTCCACGCATTGACGGTTCCAAATGGAACCGTCAATGCTCAGACCTATAGAGATGACATCCTTGATGCTTATGTGTGCCCTTGTGCCAGGGAAATGAGCGATGATTTCCTGCTTCAGAACGTCAATGGTAGACCGCACAGGGTTCGCATCGTAGATGATTATCTTCAGCAGCAAACAATTCAGTACATGGAGTGGCCAGCTCGATCATCGGACCTGAATCCTATCGAGCATATCTGGGATGTTTTAGGAAGACGGATAGCTGCTCTCAATAATCCTCCTGCGACCCTTGCTTTGCTTGCAACTTCCTTGCACAAGCAATGGCTCTCTCTTCCAACAGAACTCATCGACCGCAAAATTATCAGCGTCACATATCACTGTTGGTGCAGTATTGCTTCTACGGGGGGAGGGGGTCATATTCTATATTGAAGGTGTTTTTCCTATACAAAACTGACACATCCAATTTGTTGATTTTATACATATGTTAATTTCTATAATACCACAAGTGTCTGGTAATTTCTTTTCATGTTATTTTATATCTTTACTATCTGTTACACACGGTGGGTGAGTTTCATTAAATTCTATATCAGAGGTTCCCAAACTGGGTGCCGCGGCACCCTAGGGTGCCACGAGCGTATGTCAGGGGTGCCGTGTACATAATCAAGAAAAGTGTTTTGGTGGAGTATAATCTAATAATTTCCTCTGAACCGGTATCCCCAAGAAAGTGAGCCAAGCCGATCACTAAGTGGGCTCAAACAAAAATATTTCAGTCAAGTTCAAGACTGTCCTGTAGCCTCTCTTTTATAGGAACTCCCTGAAATGGGGGTATTGTCAAAATTCTATATTCCTTTCCCAAGAGAGTACTTTCTTGATAGTTAGCCCTATCAACAAACAAACAAAAAATAACGTAAAATGCATCCAAACTGCTCCATTCTAACCTTCATATTCATATTGCTTTAAAGGAAATCTACCGCGGAAGTTTTTAGCCTGAAAAGGGTGCCGCGAAATGTTTTTAGCCTGACAAGGGTGCCGCGGGTAAAAAAAGTTTGGGAACCCCTGTTCTATATCTACCTTTTTGAGTAATCGTCATTTTTTTCCCTTAATCTATATATATAAAAGAGAAGAGTTTGTTTGTTTGTTTGTTCGCTGTACACGTCCAGGCATTTCGACAGATCTGGACCAAATTTGGCACGCTGACTACAGAGCCGGCCCAAGGGGCGTGCGGGGCCCCAGGCGAAGCGCAAGCGCTGGGCCTCTTATCTATCATGTCTTATGTAAGTTACTACTAGTACTGCTAGTACATATTAGCTTTATTTCCCGGTTTTTTCCGGGATATATCACAACCATCTACCAAGCTCGGTCTAATGTGATAGCAACAAAATGGCCCAAGAGCGGGGCCTCTTTAAGCGCGGGGCCTTAGGCAATCGCCTACATTCGCACCCCCTTGGGCCGACCCTGCTGACTAAATAGGACAAGAGAAAGCTAATGCCGTAAAAATGAAATTAATCGGATTAATAGTTTTTGAGTTATTTTATGTTTTGTACGGTTTTTGGCCATTTTCCTCCCATTTTACGTTATCGCGAGCTAAATTTCTGTCCGAATACTATATTTTTTATATCATCGGAAACTACAGAGTTTTCTTTTTCAAATACAATTTGTTACAAAATCGTAGTTACATTTGCCGATTTTTGGGAATTTTTTTTAAGGAAATACTGTTTCGAAGAAAATGTACTGCTTTTAAAAATATGCTATATTTAAACTGTCGCATCGAAAAACGTAATGGGCAAAAAATTTCCATCTTTTTACCGCTGATTGAACATGTATTTCTCCCTCTTTTAAACTTTGAACCGTGCGGAAATGTTTGTTAGATTTTTTTATATGATTTTTTTTCTGAAAAGATCGCATATTAAAATTATCTCCAGAATGCAAGTTATGGAAGGAAGGCAAATTTCCCACTCGGTTGTTCATTTTCAAGGTCGTTCTTCTGACGTCAGGCGAGCAAAGGAGAGACAGGGGTGTGGGGAAGGGGAGTGGAGTGGAGTGAAGAGCGCTGCATTAGGAAATACGAATTTTTACATTTCCCCCCCCGCCCCCCGAGATAAATCATTTAATTTTTTTAAAATAAAACTAACGAATTTTTAGATTTTTCCCCCCGAGATAAATCATTTATTTTTTAAAAAAATTAAACTAAAGAGGTACATTTTAAAAATTAAACTAAAGAGGTACCTTCTGCAATTTCTTTTTATCAATGTGTGTGTGTATAGCGTGTACAGACATTCAATAAAGTATTCGACTATGAGCCAAATTTCCTATTTCAGTTTTGTTAATGATTAATCACTTTTCATGAAGAATCATGTTTTAAATATGAAATTTACGTACGAAATTTTTCTTGCACTGGAATACTTTTTTTAGAGGGTGTACATAGTTTCATGAAAAATTATCACAAAATTAGCCACTTGATTTGTCCCAAAAATACTCTTATAGAAATATGGTCGCCTTAGTGGAGATTGAAAGAGAGAGGTGGGATGGCGACCGTGCTAATCTAATCCACCAACCCTCCCCTTCGCGCCGCCACTACGCGAAATTCAGGCAGAATGGTTATTATATTGATGACTGGAAACTGTTTATTTATTTTACGTTGGTGCATATGCATTAGTGATAAAGGACTACATATTAGAACTGAGATAGGTAGAATGGAAGAAGCCTAGCCACGTCAAATTCTCTGTAACTCGGATCGTTGGCTCCCCTTCCCCACACCCTGTGTTCATTTTTTTTTCTCTTTGCAGCGGGAAATCCCATGTCTTTTTTTTTTTTATCACTGCAGCGGGAGGATTCTCATTCCAGCCTACCCACGTCCAATTTCCGGTAACCTCTGTACGCCAACAGATGCCATGTTCATTTCTTTTTCGTTGCAGTGGGAAGTCCCATGTCTCTTTTTTGTATGTATTTAAATCCTATCGCTGCAGCGGGAGGATTCACATTCTTCCCCTTTACAATTTCATACTGACGATTGGGCTCTATGTTTTTTTTATGAGTTGAGTAGGTATTAGCGATAAATGACTGTTAGAACACAGACAGGTAGAAGAGGAGAAATCTAGCCACGTCCAGTTCCCGGTAGCCTCTACGCCATCGGGTGCTTTGTTCTTTTTTTTTTCTATTTTGCAGCGGGAAGACCCATGTCCTTTTTTTTATCATTGCAGCGGGATGTCCGATGTCCTTTTTTTATCATTGCAGCGGGAGGATTCAAATTCCAGCCTAGCCAAGTCCAATTCCTGCCAACCTCTGTATTCTATTAGGTGCCGTGTTAATTTTTTTGTTGTTGTTGTTGCAGCGGGAAATCCCGTGTCCTTTTTTTATCATTCCAGCGGGAGGATTCACATTCCTTCCCTTAACAATCTATATTTAAGGTAAATGGTATTTCTCATTCATTGCACGGGCAACGCCGGTCCATGCTGCTAGTTAATGATAACCAGTGTAGTTCTTTTCCCTATTAAAGAAAATGTTAAAATAAAAAAAGTGATACCTTTACTTTTAACCCTGGGAACTCATTCCAAGTGATGATGAATCTCTAAAATTGTGATATCCTTTAGTTAGTAACGTATTTTTTACGTCACAGCAAATGAGCCTTAGCAGAAATTTAATGATTTTTTTGATAAAATTACGTTTCTAGTTTAAGATTCAAAAATAAAAGCTGGGAATAGAATGTGTAAAGGGAAAAAATTGTGTATCATTTGCTATGAGAAAAATAATTAAACATAGAAAAATGAGGTAAACCATACATAAACTAATAATCTTGTTTCAACAGTGGTCAATAAAAAGTAAAATTAATAAAAATGAATTAAGCTGCCTCACTTTTAAACGTGCCGTATGCCAAACGTCGAATGTTTGCATATATCACAATGAATAAGTATTTCACAAAGAAGGATAATTCTAAATTCCTACTTAAGTGAAATGCGCAAATTTTCTTTTTCCGTAAGTTGAATTATGACATTCATGTAAAGCTCTCGATATAAAAAAAAAACTTCCATAATTTCCTTAATCGATGCAAAACTATTTATAATCTAAAGGGATGTAATGCAGTGATTATACGAAAGTATAACTGTATTCTTACTTATAAATCGGAAGTGAGTCAAGCACTTTGACAATTTCATCCATGTGCTGCAGATGCGCTTCCTTCGCATTGTGACGAGGTATCACAATGTAGCTGCACACTGTAACAGCTGGAAATTCCATCTCGCTCTGCGAAACTTTCTACACATAAAGATATTGGATTTTTTTAAAAAACATAAGATTACCATGCGTAATTCAAGAGTTTAAATGATAAAACTTTAATCAGAAATATTTGAACGTTTTAGACTAATTACTTTTTACTAAGCGCTAATAGCAGTCAAGGCCCTGTTCATCGTCATCCTCAGACGGTAGAATGTTCACATGATAGTCACCAACGGACTAGAACTAACCGCGAAGAAAATCCAAGTTCACTAGTAGGTTCAAGTTAACCTAGCAGGCCATACATGTGACTTTTCCTTAAGAAGTTATCTCCTTCCGCACCATTTTTGTTTGTTTTTAATTGTATTTTCCACGCACGATTCCAAGAACCTTACATTCTTCTGTTTCTTCACTTCCTATATAACAAAATCTGCAGGTAAAAGCATGAATGATTTTGGGGTCAAATAAACAACTTCCATATGATGCGAACTTACAATACTTTATGGATATTTGATTATAGCCTCATTTGACGATGAGCATTTCAATTTCGTCCGGGATCATCGTGACTACCACACCTTGGCTGGCTGGTCAACCTAGTCAGCCTACTCAACCTACGTTGAGTTACTACAGGTTCAGTAACTTTTTTTCACCGTCCAACGGTGAATATGAATCGGGAATTAGTATTTCGTTATCGTGAAATAATATGATCACACTGGATATTTGCCACCACACAACTTTAAATATTTCGAAGTGCTAAATATGCCAACCTGCAAATGATTATGTTTAAGGATGTATGGTAAACTGTTTTAATGGCAACCATAATGAGAAATGATTATCTATTATGCGCACGCGTAAATCTCCAAAGAGTCACCAGGGAGTGAAAAGTCGCCATTGGTGACAAACATTCAGTAATTTGCTGAAAGGTAAAAAATGTTTGAGATATTTAAGTGAGAATTTAGCCTTGTCACTCAAACAGCGATTGCCCAGGATCCCAAGAAGCTTAATGGACAGTTACGTACCAATCGAGCAACAAATCTAAAATTATATAAGAAAAGCTCATAATTATAATACAAATCTTTTATTTCTTGTTTAAAAGCGTATCTATTTAGAAAGTTGTCGGAAGTGCATTCTTTCTCGCAAGAACTACTCCAAAGAGACCAATGAATATTATTAAATGTTTCACAATATCAGAAGACATATAGCATGATCAGTAAATCTAACTTTCTGATCGTATGTTGTAAATACACGGTGTTTCATGAAAGATTAGAAAAACTTTAAGATGTGATAAGCATCCAAACAAACAACTTTCATCAGGGAATGTACGGATCGGAATTCAAAAGCAAAGGCGCTAGAGGGCGTTCAAGGTGCTCTCTACAGATGAATGTACCTTCTCACGCAAAGATCTATTTAACATTCACAGTCAACATGTATGGTCAGATCCACTGGCACAATAGTGAACCTTTTCAATGTTTTGGAATGATCGCCGATGAATAATCGCCGACGTCTGTACAGATCTTATCTTCTGTCGAAACGTCTTCACGGGGAAAAACTACCACAAGTTTCTGCAGCAGATGCTGCCTGACATGTTGAGGAACATTCCCCACACTTTCGCGGGAAATGTGGATTCAGTAGAATGGATCACCAACCCATTATGTACGAGAGGTGAAAAAAAAAATCTGGAGTACCTTTCTTGGACTCCAGATATTGGATTAATCGAGGTGATCCCGTATCTTGGCCACCTTGCTTCTCCAGATTTTCTATGTCTCGAATTTTTTTTTGTGAGGACAGCTGAAAACTTTTATTATGTATGAGATTTCCATTAAATCTGCAGAACTTGTCGTCAAGCATTCGGTCATTGCAGGGAAGATGCGCGATATGTTTGATGTGTTAAGAATGTTCGGCAACCTTTTTTTCGTCGTTGTAAAGCGAGCAAAACCGCTGCTGTTTTGAGCATTTATTATAATCGCACGTTCTTAAACTAAGGTGCTAAATGGCACTGAATGCGACATATCAACACAATCAACATGTATGGTCAATGTAAATCCACATGCCATCTATCCAGATGCACATCAGCAACGACACTTTTCTGTCAACGTTTGGGCCGCAATTATCGGTGATCTTCTGTCAGAATGCCTTGATGGAGAAACCCACCTCACATTTCTGAAACAGGTGCCGCAAAACACGTTGAACTAAGTTCCTTCAAACTTCCGGTGGGCAATGTGGTTTCAGCAGGATGGGGCACCCCGCCATTATGTACGAGAGGTGCCGAACTATCTGGCCGTAACCTTTCCTCTCCAACGAATAGGGCGATGTGGTTCTTTTTGGTGTTACCCGCCTTGCCAAATTTTTCATGCCTCAATTTCTTTTAGAGGGTATAGCTGAAGGCTCGCGTACATGAGACTTCAACTGAATCTGCAGATGAACTCGTCGCCAGACTTTCCACTGCTGCAAGATGAGCACCATAACCTTGACGCGTTTCAGTATGTTCGCCAACCTTTTTTCGCCTTTGTATCACGTGCAGAGCCGCTGCTGGTCACTGTTTTAGCACGTATGCAATTTTTACCTCCCCCTTAGACTACGCCTATGACGCCAAGTCGATCCTAATACATTTTTAATATAAAAATGTGTTACGATCGACGATGTGTTTCCTTCTGAACTAAGAAGTTGGCCGTCTCTGACTTACAGTAATCACATGCCATTAAACTTGCTTTTATAACTTAATTGTTCTTTGTGGGTTTTTGTCTCTTATAACAGTATCTCATTTGGCAGTACTCTTGTGCTTCTGCGTTTATAATCAGACCGTGATGTAAGTTGTTCGTTTGGTTGTGCGCCATCACCTCTTAAAGTGTTTCTCATCTTTTATGGAACACCCTGTATAAACACATTAAAGTTTTACAGATTCCTTTTCGAAAAAGTCTAAAATAGAAATTTTTACCTTCTTGTGCAAGACTATGGTATATTTTAAGTATTCTTGTAGAACATTGTATGTCATATACATCATTGCCAACGATATAGCTAGTAATAGAGCAATCCACAGCATTCGACGTATTATTGATTTTCCAGTTACGACATGGGATATACCAGCTACTGAAAGCCCGTCCCTGATAAATGCCTTCAGCATCTTTGTCTGAATCGAACGTTTGAATTGCTTGCGTTTTCTAGAAAAAAGAAGGAAAAAAACATGAGGGGGAAATGTTCTAAACTATTTCAGTAATAATTCAAGTGTATAGTATAGAAATATTGAAAATTTACCTGTTAATTTACAATACAAACACTGGTAAATAATTTTAGAAGTTATTTTCCGATAAGTACATCAGAAAGTGATACAATCAGCTGATATTTATTTAGAAATCAGGATCCGGGGGACCGGCGGCTTATAGGTTAAAATCCTGTTTAACCCATTTGTGCCTGGATATTTTTGCGACTTTCTTCGATTTTTACTGATAACAGCAATAATAGTTAAATTTCTGATGTCAACTTCTAGAACAAGGGATGATTTCTTTTAAAATCATTATGCATAAAAATCGAAATATCAATATCCTACTTGGTCATGTTAAAATATTTTGTAGAGTTGAGGCTCAATACTCATGAATGAAGGCTAGGAAAAATAAATAACGTTTCGACTAATAGCGAAAATGCCGTCCCAAAAAAGGGACACTAGGCATAAATGGGTTAACTCCACGCCTATCACCTAAGCGTTATGGTCGTGGGTTCGATTCACACTCGTTTCCTGGTTGTTTAAATTTCCTTGCTCTGAGCTAGTAAAACTTTTCATAGTGGTTTTGACTATACTCGAAGTGGATTTATTAGCGGTTATTATAACCAAGCACACGAATCCGAAAATAAATGTTCCACATACAACAACAACAACAAATCAGGATCCAGGTTGGTCGTTAGGCAACAATACTGTTCTCACAGATCTATAAATATACTCAAAATATATCTTCTAGTTTGTATTATCCCAGCTAGAAAAAGTTTGCACAAAAAGTGTAAAAAAAAAGTGTACTGCCATGACTTCACGAAGCCTAAGTTAAAATTTGCAAACACACCTAAATTAAAGTTAAATAAAAATATCAAATAAACCAATTTCTTTTCCTAAAACAAATGGCATAGAGGCCGAAATAATCGTATAGTTTAAAAGTATTAAGCCGCCAAAAGACCCAGGTTCAATCTGTGCATTTCGCTGAAAAAGAAAAATGGCGCAACGACGCCATTGTAGACCCAGTAACGAGACAAAGAAATAAAGAAGAAAACACTCTGTTAAACTTTAAAATCTTACATTTATTTTAAATTAACTCAAAAAAAAACAAATTCATGGAAACACATTTTCTTTTACAATATTCAAACTTAAAATACCCATTATTACAAACATTTTAAGGTTCCCTTGTTTAAGTGCAAACATGCAAGCGTATTTGGCACCTCTGCTATAAAAAGTGCAAACTAAAAGTGCTGCGCATAAAAAGTGCAAACTAAATTGTGCACAAAAAGTGCACTATTTGATTAGTATCTGGGAACGTAGACGGAAAAAATCTAGAGGGCTGGTCGGTTGATTTTAACGAACGACTTTTTCGACCTTTCTATCCATTTTAGTGCTGCCATTTATAATCATACATACATACATTCCATACATTCCATACGTCCAGGGGGTCCGGTCACCCCCCTCCCCTGGGTACAGCCTTGTCTCTAGAGTTCCTTATAATTTGGATTAGATTTTGAGATTTTGCGAAAATCGTTTCAAACTGCTTAAATCCCAGCTAGAAAATGTTTGCACTTTTTGTGCAAAAAATGTACTAAAGTTAATACTGTGAAAAGTATACACTTTTTGTGCACAGTTTTTGGCAATATAGAATATGCACTTTTTAATATGCATAAAAACTGCGTATAATTTGCACAAAAAATGTATACTTTCAAAATAATCAAAAATATCTACTTTTTATGCACAAATTGTGCACAATCTATACTTTTTTTGCAAAAAAAAATGCAGACTTTTTCTAGCTGGAAGTTATCTCTCTATTCTAAAAGAAGTAACGGCTGCTATGTCGCCGCCCCCGCTGTCACGAGCTTGTTCTTCTATCTTCTCCTAAACCGTAGGTATTTGAATTTCGAGAAACATATCCACGGATTTGGAAAATTCCGAGGAACCCGATAAGCTGACTTAAATTTCGAAAATCGAATTATTTTAGAAGATATTAGACTGAAACAAAAAAACTGAAAAAATAAAACATAATGGTTGTCAGATTTGGCATAAAATCATTCATTCCTTTGCAACAAAGCAATTCCAAGTATGTAGAATCGCGTGAAATTGACAAACATGAAATAGAATTAAACCCATTTTACGCCAACTTAAAAATTATATGAAATAAATAACTCAAAGTATGTTACTATTTGAAAATCGTCAACTTTGTGTAAGTTCGCTTAGACAACAAGAGTTTAGAATTAGCGATTATAACTGATTTTAAAAGCGCCATTTTGGCATTAGGTACGATCTGCCAAAATGGTATCTTTCCAAGCTGGGTGAATCTAAACCGCGAGTTCAAAAATGTTAGAACCCAATATCTTGAAAATGAAATATAATTAAAATGCAGATTATTTTAAAGCCGGTTCAGTCCAGCTGGAGTATTTTCTACCAGTAGAAATATTTGGTAGCGTTAAATATGCCATTATGGCGGTTATAGTACACTTTGGATATTTGCCAGCACGGCGAGATGATATAATTCGTGGTGATAAATACGCCAATCTGCAAAGGATTATGTATATGAAAATATGGATAACAGTTTTCCGGGAACCTTAAATGAGCAGTAATTACAGGTTGTGAGCATGTGTTAAACGCCAAATAATGAAAAGTCGCCATTGGTGACAAACTATCCTAACTGTTCCGTAGTTTTTATCAAAGAAAACACACGAAGCACTGTTTTCTTAGAACTAATTATTAACTATACATATACGCAAGTCGCCAAATTTGAAAATTCGGCGAAATCACCAATTGTTACATCTCTAAAAAGGAGATAAAAAAAATTTGTGCCCCCTCAAGAATTTTTTTCTGGATCCGCCACTGTTGTGAGAAATTTTGTTATTGCAATAAAGCTAATGTTTATTGAGTTACCACATACTTTGTGTTTGTAACGCTGAATGTGAATACATATTCAAATAAAAGTACTGACTTTCTTGCATTCGAAACAAAATCGAATGATAAAAAGAGAAATTCCAATGGCTTTCATTCTAAACATTTGAGCTAAAAATTAAATTCCCGATCATCTTTAGCATTTGTATAGAACAAAACAAAGATGTAAAGCTCTTTCGGACGACATCCTCTTAATTGAAAAAAATAAAAACTGACTACTTTTTTTCACTATCAGTCAGTGACATTTTCTTTTAAGCTTGGAAAAGACATATTCGTATGTCTAAAATATAAATAAATAAAATAAAATAAAAATGGTGAAAAGTCCGACTTTGCGCCAGAAGCTCTTTCTATTTGATGGAAAAATAATGGCTGTCAAATATCGCTGAAAGCAACTTAATGAAAGCAAAGCAGCATCAAAGTCCCTTTTACAAAAGGCTTTTTATGCCTACATGGATTTTGTACTTTCAAAAGAACAAACAATACTACTCCTCCATATATATTCTGTTAGATTCATAATAATGATAATACAGCGTGCTCCATTTTCTACGAGACAAAAGTTTTAAAATGTATGCCTTACAAAGAATAGAAGAGGGTAAATCGAGTAAAATAGTGTTTTCTTTGGTTGCATACATATTTCAGAAAACGAGGACTGTAAAAGTACTAAAATTGAAAAACTATTCTGCAGCAATCTATATGGCACTGCAGTGATGCCTGATACACATGCCAGTTATAGTGTATATAAATAAAATTAGACTTTTGTCTGTACATTTCTTGGAATTCAAAAATTTTGCGATTTCTATCCGTTTCAAGCACCCGGGAATCCGATGCGGCCCTCAAAAAAAAGTTTGTCTGTCTGTCATTCTGTCATTCTGTCCGTGACGCTTTTTTTGTTTAAGCATCACGTAAAAACGGCTGAAGCGAATGATATGAAATTGGGTGTCATGATAGGTGGTCACTCAACTTAAAACATAGGCGTCGAATTTTTAAAAAATCACGATTAGATTTTGAAATTTTGCGAAAATCATTTTAAACTGAGTAAATTTGTGTTCGCACCATAGGCGTAGAGTTATATGGGCCCGTGGGGCTCGAGCCCCCCCAATAAATTGTGAATAGGGGCTGAGCCCACCCAATAATTTACCACTAAATACAGAAAACTAATTTATACTAACATAAAAAAAAAGTATTTCACGCCATTTACAAACGTTTAAAAAACGTTTTCTTTGCTTCTATTTTTAACTTAACATGGTAGAAAGATACTAACATGGATACTTACCTTACATAGGTGTAGAATTCTATGGACCCATAGAGCTCGAGCGCCTCCAATAATTTACACTTACACATAGTAAGTCATAGCTGCCAACTACTACGGAATATAATTAAAAACTTTTTGTAAACAGTATATTTTAAAATTATTTTTTTCAAAATAGTAACCAGCTCGAGCGCGCAGCACAAAAATTTTGCTATATTTTAAGCCGAAAAATCATGTAGAAAAAGTGGTTAATTCTATTCCGTACTAGTTGGCAGTTAAGAGTAAGTTATATGTACATAAATCAGTGGCGTAGCCAGAAATTTTTTAAGCGGAAGGGGGGGGGGTACGACTTCTGCGACTCACATATATGTATACGGTACGGGTGTATGATAAGGGAGTGAGGCATATACATTTTGTATGGCAAAAAATTCCTCATGTGGGGTATATCCTCCCCCTTGGCTACTCCACTGACGTGAATATATGTGGTTGTGGGGCCCGGCCCCCCCAATAATTTTGAAAACTTTACGCTTATGGTTCGCACATCACGTAATAACTGCAAAGGTGAAAAAATGATATTTGGTGACATGATAGGTGGTCACTCACCTTAAACTATAAGCATCTAATTAAAAAAAATCGATCAGATTTCGAGATTTTGTGAAAATCGTTTAAAACTTAGTGAATCTTTGTTCCCGCATTACGTAATAACAACTAAAGTGAATGATATGAAATTTGGTCACACGATAGATGGTTGCTCAACGAAAACTATAGGAGTCCACTTTTTTAAACATTTTTATTAGATTTTGAGATTTTGTGAAAATTCTCTCAAAATACGTTTATATTTCATCAAACATCACTTAATAACGACTAATACGAATGATACGAAATTTAGTGATATGATAGGTAGTTGCTAATCTTAATTTATACGTGTTGAGAGAGAGAATTTTAAAGATATTTTGATTACATTTTGAGATTTTGCGGAAATCGTTTCAAAATGCTGAAAATTTGTTCCAGCATCACGAAATAAAGACTTCAGGGAATGAAACGAATTTGGGTGACATGATAGGTTGTCACTCAACTTAAATTCTAGGCTTCCAATTTTTCAAAAATGTTGATTAAATTTTGTGATTTTGCGAAAATTATTTCAATATGCGTCAATATTCGTTCGCGCATCAGATAATTACGACTAAAGCGAATGAAATGGTATTACTTAGTTACTCTCTAACCTGTAATATTTTAACAATACATAAAAATCATAACTTCGCTTTCTTTACTTTAGCAACATACTACATCCATTCTGTGTATTCCTACAATGCTGACGAAAGTTCTTGCTTTTTGGAAATTTGCATTCACTAACCCGTCGAGGACGGGTACTTCAGCTAGTCTTATAAATAAAAATTGATTCTGTTTGTTTGTTTGTTTGTTTGTTTGTTTGTGGATTTGAGTTGTATACAAATCCACAAAAATGGACATATCAGCCTGAAATTTTGCACAGATATGTAAAATAATATAGAATAAATCATAGTCCACTTTAAAACTTTGAAAGTCCACCCGTTCCCAGAATTTAAGAGATTTTTCATGTTCTCCACGCAAAAAGATTTCCGTAATTGTAACCCCTGTAGTGAAAAAAGTGTGAAATAAGGATCGTGGTTGCCATGTCTGGCGATTTTGCCGAATAAGATGTTTTAAATTCTCAAAGTAAAAATAAAAGAATAATAACGATTTTTTTTTTGTTAGTTTATATTCGTAAGGTTATTTTTTTTTTAATTATAATATCGTGTGCATGGGAAATCGGAGCAGGAATGATATGTTTTATACGCAAAACAATAAGAATTGAAGATTTCCGAGGCTAATAGGTAATTTTTTTTTAGTTTGGCGAAAAAATAAAATGGCTCAAATGCCGATTTTGAGAAAGTGAGTTCTAGCGGTTTGCACAGATTTCGGCTTGACGCAATTTATTGAGAGCTTAGGAAATAGATTTTTGAAAACAAGTGTAAAGGTTTTATTAGAATACAGTGTTAAATTTTAATGATCCGTGAAGAAATAATGCAGTTGTTAAGGGATTTCAAGCGATCTATCTCCAGAATTCTCGCCAAATGAGTACATTGATTTAAGTTGGGGGAATTCCGCCAAATTTCAGAAAATTGAAATCTCATTTACTACATCGGAGTAACGATGAATAAAACACGTTATAGTTGATAATTTTAAAAATTTCGGCTGTATTAAGGGATTTCACTTTTGAAATAAAGGCTTGCTTTACTTTTTCGCGGTCGAACCATTTTCCATATTGATTGCTGCTAAGTCAATGCTTCGAATGATTTCCTGAACAAACGCTTGCACAATGGCGTATGTTGGCACTTTGGCGAGGCTTAGATTTGAAACTGGATTTTATTTGAGACTGGGATATATAATGACACTGGTTATAGATAAAAATGAATGTTGGTATGTGTGTATGAGGTTGAAAAACTCTAGCACCGTTGCACCATGAAATTTGGTTCACCTAAGTCTTTTATCATTGAGAAGCTTTTTATGCTATCCGTTTTCCTCTAACATGCCACTAGGTGGCGCAGCAGAACGTCGAATTCTATTCCGTTTAGCCGTTTACTATGCGAATATCGTCCAACCGATTTCGATGAAATTTGGTACTCGCGGATATTAGAACACGGAGAATATTTTTCAGTATCCATTTTGCTGTAACTTGCCGCTAAATGGTGCTGCAACGCATCAACTTCTATACCGTTCGACCGATCGGCATAAAATTTCTTATACTTACACATTTCAGCACGAAGAATATATTCTGTGTTCCTTTTGATGTTACTCACCACTAGATGGCACTGCAATGCATTATTATTTTAACTCGCCACTAGATGACGCTGCAGCAGGCCAAATTCTTGACCATTCAAACGGTCGCTATGAAAATCAGTATACATAGCTATTTGAACAATGAGAATATTTTGGCGTTATCCATTTTGCTATAACTCGCCACATGACGGCACTGTAGCAAATCATTAATTAATAAATAGATCGCGCTGCAGTGCATCACTTCTTGACTGTGCAACTGATCGCTATGAAAATAGGTATACATAGATATTTGAACACGGGGAAGAGTTTGGCGCTATCCATTTTCCTATATAATTTGCCACTAGATGTCGCGTCAACACATGAACTTCACAGGGTTGTCCAGCCGTTCGTCCTGAAATTTCGTATTCATCGATATCTGAATGCGAAGAATATTTCCGCCGTATCCGTTTTGCTAAAACTCGCCACTAGATTGCGCTACGCCGCATGACCTTCTGCACCGTACAAACGATTGCCTTGAAATTCGGTATGCATGGTTATTGAACACAATATAAAGCGATATCCATTTTGCTATATCTCTTTATTACAATAAATAGTAATCACCACAAATCGTAATATCAAAAAGTCCATTCATTCCCGTGCGAAGAACGGGTACTTCAGCTAGTTATTAAATAAAAAGCAAAGGCATGTTCCGCATAATATTTTGAGCAAAGAAATATACTACACGTTTCACTTTTCTACACACACCCCTGTACATTTGCTAATGTAGGATTACGTTCCTCCTAGTGATGGGCAATCTAGCTCATTTTAGTGAGCTAGTTCTGAACGAACTAGTTCACGCCATGAACTAGTTCTTCGAAATAGTTCATATGAACTATAGAGATTTAGTAATGAACTATATGAACTACGTAGTTCGTAATGAACTACGTAGTTCGTAATGAACTATGTAGTTCAAATGAACTATCTAGTTCAAAATGAACTATGTAGTTCAAAATGAACTAAGTAGTTCAATAAACTAAATAGTTCAATGAACTAGATAGTTCATTATGAATTATGCAATTTGGGATGAACTATATAGTTCATATTGAACTATGTAGTTCGTCATGAACCATATAGTTCTTGGTGAACTATCTAGTTCATTACCGGAAATAGTACGGAACTATTTCCGGTGGTCTCCGTACTGGAAATAGTTTAGATCAATTTCAGGTACGGAAACCACGCGCGGAGCACGGCTGATGCATGGTTTCAGTAACTAATAACATGGTAATTAGTTACTGATGAAGTAACTTGTACTTGTATTGCTCTACTGTCCGTAGGATGGTGGTACGTATGCTTCGTATCAGGGGCGTAGCCAGAGGGGAGGCTGACGGGGCTGCAGACCCCCCCCCCGAAATGGGACCCTTTAATTAGATAACAATTTGATATTTAGCTTACTATTGAACTTAAGCTTAAAATTTGATACTCAGCCCGCCCCCACCCCCCGAAATAAAATCCTGGCTACGCTACTGCTTCGTATGCTACGCAAATCACGTATACCTTCTTTAAAGGTCCCGTGAGTAATTACAAAGCTTATTTTATTTATTTTCAAGACATTATCTTAATTCCTGCGTTTGCTCTGTTCGTGTGTACTATTATTTTGTTCACTTTCCTTAAAAGAGTATTTATTTCCTTTGGCTGCCTTGGTAATTAGTGAATAAAGATTTTTGACACTGAAGTATTGTTTCAGCTGTTAAATGGTTTAGTTTTAATTGGCAGATTAGAAAATTATGCCCACCCTCACCCTGAGTTCCCGTTTTTTTTGGTAGTGGGGAAACGGAGGGGGGGGGAGAGAGAAAAAAGAAAGGACTAAAGGAAAAAAGTCTTTTTGTGTGAGTAATTGTGCTTTTTACCTTCCTACATTAGTTTTCCACCAGTTTCTATTTTCCACTTTGTGCCCCTTCCCCCCAATGATATATTTTTCTTTCTGCATCCCTGCTTCATCTATGTGTAACTAATATAATTTAAGGAATGGATTAATATATATATATATATATATATATATTGTTTTTACAAAGTTATCTATTATAACAAATTTAAATAACTTTAATCACCTGATTTTGTAAACAATGAAAACTTATTTATTAACATAAAACTCCTCATGTGCATCTTGGACATTCTCTATTGTTAATTTTTTTATATATATATATCATGCACCATTTCCCAGCAGTAAATCTTAGTAAAAAATAAGAGTGCGAGAAAATTAAACGGAGCAGGTTTGTTTTTGCTTTTTAACCACCAGGTTTAAACTACGGTTTTGAGAATTAAGGTTGTTAATTTAAAATAAGCTTGTAGTTTCTTTTCCTCTCTCATAAGAAAACCTTAAACAAAAGAATATTTTATAAATATATAATTTAAAAATTATTTTAAAAAGGTGATTGTCTACAGCTTTTTCATTAGTAGAATTGTTGAAACGCAGTTATTTATTCTAAATCCATAATATTCTTTAAAAAATCTATTAAATTTTTTAAAAAAGAAATCGCTATAATTTGAACAATCCTCTCTCTTTTGGGCTAATCTGATCGACGTGCAACATGCAGTGTCTTGTGCGCCACGGACACACTCCTCCACACATTCCTTTCGTGGAAGTGGAAAGATGCGTCGCAAGGAATCAGATTAAAGTAGAGCACACTGCACGGACAAGAAGAATACAATACGAGCTACGAATTGAATTCCAGGAAGAATGCACATTTTCTCCCCCTCCCCCCCAGAAGCACCCCTAAAGAACATTTGCAGTGGAGTGGAATAATATTAAATTGAACTAAGTAGTTCAAGTTGAACTATCTTGTTTATGGTGAACTAAAATGAACTATCTAGTTCAAAACGAGCTGAATAGTTCAATACGAACTATCCAGTTCAAAATGAACTAAATAGTTCAAAATGAACTAGATAGTTCAATGAACTAGGTAGTTCAATGAACTAGATAGTTCATTTGAACGAACTATAGTTCATTTAGTTGAACTATTTAGTTCTTTAGTTCATTGTAGTGAACTAGTTCAATGAACTAGTTCGTTCATGAACTACCCATCACTAGTTCCTCCATAACGATCTTATGTAAAGAAAAAAAAATTCACCATCGTTGTAAGTTATGACATTACTCCGTTAGAAAACAGAATGAACTAACCCAGCGAACTAACTGAACGAACCGGAATTTCTTTTACGGCAGTCAAAAACGTGATGTCATAAATTAAAAATATCGTGAGATTCATTAATTCCGTCAGAAAATGTACGTCATTTACGAAAACAAGTAATATAAAAAAAATTTTTAAAGTCAGTTCCTACTTAAGGGCAACAAAGAAAAATTTTATTTTAGTTACTGTTTATTAAGTTTAATTAATTAATTAACTAATACAGGGCCGTTTGTAAAGCAAGGGTCGATAGCGTTAATCCAGTTTCTTTTTAGTTTATTGTTTTCATTCATTTTTAATCCCACGTAACGGATGTAAAATTAATTAATTAAATTTACTTGATGAATTAATATTTGAAAAAACTGTATTAACATCAAGTGTCATCCACTACAAGTTTTAAAAAATGTATTTGAACTTGAGTGTATGAATAAAAAGCATTTTATTAACGATAAAAGATATATATATATAGATAGGAAGAATAGCAACTGAATAAATTCGCAATTTGTGCGATACACTGTTTGATGTTTTCCCCCCGAGATTAAATAAGAATACTACTAATAAAATTTTAAAAAATTTTCCCTGATGAACCATGGGAGGTTTAAATAAGTAATGGTTTATCAGAAAATTTATTGCGATAATATGGATTAAAGAACACAAATACCGTGTTCATAAATATTTTGTGTATATTAAATTAAAAGTGTTGGTTACATTCAGCATTCTTCAACGGATACCTCACAAGTAACAAAACGATTTGTAATCGTGCATTAATATGCAGGGCGTCCGAGAATTCTTGGACACTTAATAAAATTAACTAAGAAAAATTCTAAAAAGATTGAAATGTAATGTTTTTAGAAGTATTACAAGTAACTTCTGCAAGCATTACTTTTTATGCTTAATTTGTAAACATTAAAATGTAAATAATTGCATACATAACAAAATTAATAGCTTTCAATGTGAGATCCTTTGATGGATCGTACAGCATCTAAACGATATTCGATTTCACTCTAAGTATTTGAAATCATTTGAGGATTTATGGATAATAATAGCAGCTGTGATTTGCTGCCAGAGTTCCTGTACTTTGACTAATATGTAGGTGAGCCGTCCTGTTGAAAAATCACTGTCCCAAATCTTTGCCAGATTCGCCATGTCCACAACGATCTTCTGAATCTCTTGCCAAAGACCTTGTCACCCTAGCTCATCTATGAGATTTTTTGGTACAAAATTGTAGGAAACGAAAATTTAGTACATTTATTAAGTTGTCATCGTTTAAATACCCGGTTCGTACGTATAGTTCTTTTAAAAATTTAATATTTAAAAGTATCTAATAATTCTCGGGCACTCTATCTATTTACAAACGTACGGGTAGTTTTAACAGAAGAAGACTACCTGAATATTTTTCTGTTTCTTGGAAAGGAAATGCTCTATTTCGCGTGCGAAGAAAGCTGTTTTCACGAATCCACATCAGAGCCCGCCACCTGCTGGTCATCGTATAGCTATTTGACCTAACCGGCGACCATATATTGGTTAAATCTATGTTTAAGCACATATTGTTGTTTATAAATAATAATATATCTTGAAAACAACAGTAGTAAAATTTGTTCAAATTAATCAGTTACTGCGAAAGGTTTCTCAAGCATTTTATAGAACTTCGCAGGCTGGAACATTTTATTCCACTACAGTGTCCAATATAACATAAAAACATATCAAACGAAATATCAATTGGAATAAATTTTAAGCTTCAAAATTCCTGAGGAAAAAACGTATAAATGAAATTAAGAATTTAAAGATATCGTAAATAAATGAAATATTTATTCATTACAGAGAATGCGTTCTGAACTTACTTAACTTTAGTACAATCGTTTCGGGTGATATCAGAACGGTTTACCCTTCATCAGCTGCAAAAGAGTTTCGCCATCCATACGAGCAAATAAGTGAGAACAGTTCTCACTCTTCTGATCGTATAGTGGAACTTTTGGTACTACCCGAAACAATCGTACTAAAGTTAAGCACATTGTTATGCGTTTTATTTTACAAAGTTTTATTTATTTCGTCATATCCATCAGCGAATCCAGAGGGGGGGGCACAGGGGCATGCCCCCCCCCCACGACTAACTGAGTTTACACTATAGGTGATTGACTTGTTGTGTAAATTCAAGTTATTTTATGAGAAAATGCAACAATAAATGTTTCGTGCCCCCTAAAGAATTTTTTCCTGGATCCGCCACTGATCATATCTGTTGTTCCCTCCAGAGCATCAAAATAGAAATACAGGGCTGATTATGTAATGTAGGTGGCGCATTAAGAATAGTTCTCTCAATACACAGTGCGAGTTAAAGAGTCCTCTGTAGTCGGCTTGCGGAGGTTCAAGTCCCAATGCTTTGCTATGGAGAAGTGCCTTAACGCCTAATCATTTTTTCTCAGAAAGTATTAGGTATTTTAAAACGAAATTTTCCTGTGTGAATCTTGAGAACTATTCGCAACTATTGCGCGAATCAGATTTGAGTTAATTTAGCCGAAAGAGATTTTATTGCAGTCTAGAATTTATGTTACTTTTCAGACTGCAATAAAATCTCTTTCGGCTAAATTAACTCAAATCTGAATCGCGCAATCCTTGCGAATAGTTCTCAAGATTCACACAGGAAAATTTCATTTAAAAATACCTAATACTTTCTGAGAAAAATGATAAGTCGTTAACGCACTTTTCTCCATAGCAAAGCATTGGGACTTGAATCTCCGCAAGCCGACTACAGAAGGCCTCTTAACATGCCGGCATATTTTGCAGTGAAGAAACAACCAGGATGGCAGATGGACCTTAGGCATTTGTGAAAGACAGTTCTTCTCTCAACTTTTCCCCTCAATGAATTGAGGGGAAATTATAATAAAGTAATAATTTATACAGATTATAATAAAGTAAATATAATTATAATAAAGTAATAATTTATACAGATAACAAAATCAACCGTTGAAGCCTATAAATCTCCTTTGCCCTCAACTTCTATAATGTGCAGTAGTCTAGAACTCATAATCGCCAATAGTCATGTAGAATTTGTAATTGCCTGGGTTAGGGCTCACGTCGGGGTCGAAGGAAATGAAAGAGCAGACCAGCTTGCCAAAGAGCCATTACTTCACGATCATAATAATGTAAATGTCAATATTCCATATCCTACTTCATACATATAGATTTACTTATTAAACAGGAAATTATAAATACCTGGCAAGATGAATGGATTAACTCAAGTAATGGTCGCTATACATATAATTTTATTAAAACTGTGAAAATTTCCCAAACAATCATTCATCCTGTTATTGTTCTTTTCTGACTGGCAACGGTTATTTTCCGATTTACATGTATAAGATTGAAAAACTGGATAACGATCTATGTATATGCGGCCGTCAGGGTCACCCATTGCACTACATTTTTGAAAACTGTCCCATAATGCCACATCCCTTCAGATCTAATAATAGTATGGATATCAATAATTTTTACTTTTAACGCAATGTAAAAAATACTTACGGCAAATATGTCTTATTTACGCCGAATTGCAGAAGTTATATCTAGAATATCTTAGATGAAAAATTTACCATAACAGTACTAGTGTGATGCGTAATATGTGGATGAACTTACTTATATTTATGGGATGTTGCTATTTTATGCTTATATGAAGGCTGCAATGTTTATATGAAGGTGCCTATATTACATGATGAATATATGTGTATATATGTGAATATGTGTGTGCATGTGTATGTGTATATATGTATATATATATTGTTGTTTTTGTTTTTAATGTATTTTAAGTTGTATGTTTAGATTGCAATTTGTATCCTCACACAGCATTATAATAGTATTGGAAAATATGGATGTGTATATTTGTATATATAGGTGTATAGGGGTTTGATAATTTATGATGCACAAATATTAGTTTAAAAATTTAAATGTGTTGTAATGTCGCGCTTGGCTTTAATTTCCCGCTGATAGTTCCTCCTCCTCTGGCCGTGACGGTGCGGTTTTAGGTCTTCTCCGGGGGGTTGTTAGTTGAAAACCGCTTTCGCGGTCGGCTCCCCGCTCCCTCAATGAATTGAAGATGACACCTCTTTCAGTGGATTCGGTAAAACATTATACTATGGCTAGCTTAAAAACTTATTATTAACAATTTCGCGTGGCGAAAATCAATACTTCAAAACGTTGGAATGGAAAAGAATTTAAAAATATCGCAATTCAAAGAAGAAAGAGATTCGAGACGTACAATAGTGCTTAAATTAGTGGCTCAAGTTTTCGGAATTATTTTTTCACTCACGCACCTTCATCGATTTTAAACCTTCGACATCTATGAATAAAACATAAGTAAGTTACATACATACCTCATAATAATCGCGTGGCTTCTCTTAAAACATAACTTCAAAGGCGCACATCTGCGTCCATTTTGAAGCCTCCTATTAGCAAATCTCCAAAATTTTTTCATCAAGGCAAACCAAAGTAGCCAATAAAAAATAATCTATTTTCTGTGGAATATTGAAATGCAACTCTTTACACACTTTTCGTGCGAAACAATACCATAGCAAGCAGACGATGCTTTTTATATTAAAAGTTGCGTGAAATGAGCCAAGTGATGTGAGTGTGTGGAAAGACAGCACATAAAATGCCTTCTATTAGTATTACTTTCTGAGTACGCTCTCCCTGGCAACAGATTTCTTTTTTTTTTTCTCCCGATCTTTTTTTTCGATAAATAAATTTTTAGGTACACGATGCCCATTGATTAAGAATCAATTTTCCCATTATGCACACACAGTGACAAACGACGGGGCTGGCAGCAGAAAAGGAAATTTATTGAATTGACTGAATTAATCTTTAAATATTCCTTTTTTTTTCTTTGTCTGTTTTTCTTTTCTCTGAAACATTTTCCAACAAAGGTGAAAAAGTGTTTATTAACACTTAAAAATTATTTCGTTGTTTCCATTTTTTTTTTCCCTACGGGCGGGCACTTGCCGATTAGTCATTGCCCACTGCAACTGATGGAAAGTATTGTGGCCATTTTATTATGGGGTCGGCCAGCGTTATCCCTTATGAAGAGCGGACAAGTTAACATCCATGCCCAAACAAAGATTCGAAACCGAACCCAAAGCGAGTTCGAATGGTACTTAAACCAGTACACCACCTGGGAGACTCGCTTGCAGTGGCGTCGCTAAGCATGGTGCCACATGGTGCGGACACATCCGGTGTCACCTCCCCCCTCTACGTACACAGGCCAGTCAAAGTTAGTTCTGCATAAGAATAAGCAAAATCGTTAACATCATTGGGGATATAATATTTTTTTCTTTGTACACTACGCGAATAATGTTTCATTCTGCAAGGATATCATTCTAGTAATAGTAAGAAAGTTCTTTGAAACATTACTAGGCTATTGTGCAATTTTCCACACCACCTATATACATCATTCGCACCCCTGGCTCAAGATTCACAGCCCTCTCTCCCTAGCAAGAGAAAGCGTTCTGAGTTACAACCCTGGTTAAAAGTGGAACAAAATAAAGATGAATGGGCAGCACATGAGTTGAGAACCACCTGCTTTATTCTTGTTTTATGAAGAAAATGTTGAAAAATTTAAACTGTGGGGGGGGGGGGGGATATTGAGATGAAATAACGCATTTTTATTCCTACATGTGCACAGAATACGTGTCTTTCATTATATTTATTCTTCTTTCTAATCTCTGAGGTCTTTTTCATCATTCAATCAGATCTTTTTTTCAAATTAATGGAAAATTTTAAAACCAGCATTTATTTATTATTTTTTTTTTTTGGTGTCACCCCTCTGCTGTTGTCACCTGGTGCTGTCCTCACCCCCCCCCCCACCACGCGACGCCACTGCTCGTTTGTTCTTGTAAAATAACTTTTAGTGCTTCTGACACTTACTTGTCTGTTGTCCGTACTCTGAATGCCGTAAATGTGGTTCAATTGCTATGAAATCAGTGGAGTAGTCAGAAATTTTTCATGGTGGTGGGGGGGGGGGGTTACGACTACTGCAACTCATGTATATGTATACGTGTATGTGATAAGGGAGTGAAGAATATACTTATTGTACGGCAAAATATTCCTCAGGAGGGGTGACCCCCTCACACCACTGTATACGCCACTGTATACGCCACTGTATGAAATAAATACATAATATATGATAATTATTCTTACGAATTTTCGGGGCAGTCCGCTGTTCTGGGGTTTCAAATACTTTAAAATTCGTGTTCTACGCGTCAAATAGTTAAATTTTGCATTTTGTTTCATCAAAATTTGTTAATTAGAACGCGAGATATGGATTTTTATGTTTCTCCATTGGTTTCTATGGGGTTTTCTATAAATCTGGAGAAATATTGATGTTAAAGCTTTGCTAGCCTCACTTTTGGAGACTTCTTTTTGGAGACAATTTGGCGATGTTTCGCCACAAAATCGCGAAGCTTGGCAATATTTCGTACATTTGACGGGTTTTTTCCAATGGAGCCTTTAAAGTTTGTTTTACTGCATTAACTTGTATTTATTAATATTTCTATGACAATCAAAACGCGATTATTCGGGGTCTCGTTAGAGATGTCCCGAGTTTTCTTGAATATTCGTCGGAAAGTATAAAAGGAAGCGGGCTGCCCCGATCCGGTCAGTTTCTCTCCGATCATTCGTAGTGTGTGTTCGCTATATTACGCTGTGAATTGCGATACAGAAGTGGTATTTTCTCTTGCCTTTTTGAAGTTCTTTTTTAAAGTGCTGAGTGTAAATTCTTCATTACTGAGTCTTGCGGAACTGTTTACGATATCCCTCGTATATTTCCGCTGAATTTTTACTTGTGGAAGTATTTTATTTTGCGTGAGAAATACAGAATTTGTGAAAGCTTCTGTACTAAGCGGACTGTTATACGCACGTTACCGTCTGATTATGCTTGTGAATTTTGCACAGCTGATTGTTCGTCGTTCCAATCGTTCGTCCCGTCGTTCGAAAGTTCCAATATAATAAGTTCGTGTTCCATCCTGACAAGTGGACGCTTTACTAGAACTTCCTACACCTACTGGACTTTAGAACAACTTAGAACGCGCTATACCGTATACCGCATACAAAATGGGTACATAGTACTGTTTTTCAGGGCCATACACAAGAATTCCCATAAAAGAGTACTACTTTAAGAATAAGACCTTAATTTAGGAAAATATATTAGTTAAGGGACGGGATTGGGGCTTAAACCCTCTTGAAAGGAGCAAAGTAGCAGTGGCGTTGCCGTTGAGGCCCGCGGCAAATTCATCAATTCCATTCGCGGGGCTTTCCTTCGGGGGGGGGAAAAAAACCAACGTTGTAGTTTTTGGAATTTGTCTAAACCTGCGCGATTTCTTTTTCTTACAAATCTTGATACACTTTTTTGTTTGTTTGTTTAATTTGTGTATCTACTTGAGTAAGTAACTTAAATAAATTGAATAAAATGTAAAAAAATCTGAAACACTTTCAGATTTTAAATACGCACTAAAGTGCTATGTATTAAAAGCGTATCATAATTTATGCGTCGTCCCTATTTTTCTTCCTTATTCCATTAAGTTGGAAAGTGCATCATTATTCATGAGTGTGCCGTATTTTCCTTCCTTGTTCCAAAAAATCCATCTTTGGAATCGAAATCTATCTTAAAATCGGCTACTAAAACTATTTCACAATCTTCGCCAAGTATATTCCAACTACACTTCACAGTGTTTGTCTTTCTTGGGTTGATTCCTACTTTGATGCTCCGGACTCTCGCAAAGGTGACGATAATTAAACATATGCAAAGGATATTTTGTATTTATGTGGCAACTGTATTTAGATTTAAAATGGCGATTTAGAACAATATGTAGTACAGCATTCCACTACTTATTTATTTATTTTGGATTTCCAATTAATGTAGTTTTAATAATTAAGTGTCTTCAAATTCCTTAACTGGTGTGTTTATCGCTAATTTGTTCACTTTAGTTTTCATCTAGTTCTTTGGGGAGCGTTGAAACTTGTGCATAACTCATAGAGACCCATGACTGCAAAGCTCACCAAAGTGCGGGGGTTTTTTAGGTTGACGAGAATGGGGACGTTAAGAAAGGAATCAACTATTTATTATACTATAAACACATCTTTGGAATCGAAATCTATCTTAAAAATTGCTTACTGAAACTGTTTTACAATCTTCGCCAGCAGGAGCGTAGCCAGAAATTTTTCATGGAGGGGGAGGGGGGGGTTACGACTACTACAACTCATATACATGTATACGTGTGTGTGATAATCCTGCCTACGCTCTGGCCGCTGTGTGGTTTCCCCACTGTCCCTATGTCCACCCGTGGTGACTTCGGTATGACCCCGCAATGTAGTTACAACTGCAATGACTATTGCCGTTGCGATTCTTGTGTGGTGACACAGAGCTGTCGCAGTCACCGACGTGACTGCAATGCGATTTCATAGTGTAGTTCCGATCACACTGCACCTGTAATATGACTTTGCAGGTGCATTGTGGTCATAATGGTGATCCCGATTCCACGAAAGCGTCACAGTCACAACACACTCATTGCGTACGTTACTCGTATGTGGCTGTATGTGTATGTTAGTATTGTTTCAGTTTTGAATGGTTCCTGTTTTACTCCGTTCTTGGACACTGATTTAGTGTCCAAGAGTCTGGTATCTCTCTATTCTAAAAAAAAGTAACGGCCGCTGTCAAGAGCTTGTTGAGCTATCTTGTCCTAAACCGTGGGGATTTGAATTTCGAGAAACATGTCCACGGATTCAGAAAATTCCAAGGAACCTGATAAGCTGACTTAAATTTCGAAAATCGAATTATTTTAGAGGATATTAATAAAAAGAAAAAATAAAACATAATGGTTGCCAGATTTGGCATAAAATCATTCATTACTTTGCAACAAAGCAATTCCAAGTACGTAGAATCGCGTGAAATTGACAAACATGGAGTAGAATGACACCCATTTTAAGCCAAATTAAAAAGTATATGAAATAAATAACTCAAAGTATGTTACTATTTGAAAATCGTCAACTTTGTGTAAGTTCGCTTAGACAACAAGAGTTTAGAATTAGCGATTATTTGTTTTTCTAAAACAGAATAACGAATTGCAACTGATTTTAAAAGCGCCATTTTGGCATTAGGTACGATCTGGGAAAATGGTATCTTTCCAAGCAGGGTGAATCTAAACCTCGAGTTCAAAAATGTTAGAACCCAATATCTTTAAAATGAAATATAATTAACATGCAGATTATTTTAAAGCCGGTTCGGTCCAGCTGGAGTATTTGCTACCAGTAGAAATATTTGGTGGCGTTAACTATGCCATTATAGCAGTTATAGTATACACTTTAGATATTTGCCAGCGCGGCGAGATGATATAATTCGTGGTGCTAAATACGCCAATCTGCAAAGGATTGTGTATATGAAAATATGGATAACGGTTTTCCGGGAACTTTACATGAGCAGTAATTATAGGTTATGAGCATGTGTAAATCACCAAATAATGAAAAGTCGCCGTTGGTGGCAAGCTGTTACGTAGTTTTTATCAAAGAAAGCATATGATGTGCTGTTTTCTTAGAGCTAATTATTAACTATACATATGCGCAAGTCGCCAAAATATGAAAATTCGCGATAATTCGCTAATACGCAAGGTGTTCCATGGGTTTCACATAATTAAAAATAGTGCGAAGTTTAAGGGGACAGCCTACTTTTAAGAATGGGAAAATGTATAAATTTTAGATCAACTTTCATAATTTAAAAAAAAATAATGAATGCATGCAGAAACATAACTTTTTTTTCAGTTAACTACTAAGACATTACTCTATTGATTAAAAATATTATTTTAGTTTATTATAAAGGTGATAATTTTAAAAATATTATTTTACCACACAATATTGGAAAAAAAATTCAAGGGTACTTTCCCACTGCGTGCAAGATATCTCAATTAGAATTCCTTTGAACCTCATAATTTTTTTCTAAATTAAACAAGACATTCAAATTAACAATCTAAACTAAAATGGTTTAATTATTTTCATAATTTAAATTTTAAAAAATCATTTAATCTGAAAATTTAAATTACCATAAAAATTTTGATAGTTTTACAATCATAACTTTTTTTTCTATGAAACACAACCATTTCATTTTAGTTCATTTTGTTCATTATATTAGAATAAATGCCTGAGAAAAATTTCAAGTTGATATCTTAAATAGTTTTTAAAATATCATGCGCGCAAACTTGAAAAACAGTGTTTTGAGAAAACGCCAATTAAAGTTCAAATTGTTGTTTTGGAACATAAATTTTAATTTTTAAAAGTTAAAAACATTTTCTAATGAAACATTTACTATTTAAGAATAATTTTACGGAGTACTTAATATGATTAACCCAAAATATGTTTTAATATGGCTTAAGAAACATCAGTCTAAAGAAAAGCTCGACAATTGTAAATATGAAAATATATGTACATACCTTAACAAAAGATACATTTTTAGGATATAAAGGCATTAATATTGGTAAAGTACATGTTTTGAAGTTATTTTAATAATTATATCCATATATATATATTTATTTTTACTTTGCAACATAAAAATTTGATTTTATTTCACTTTATGAAATTTCGATTTAAAATTTTCCGCTTTCATGCACAATGCCTTCGTTTTCTTTTATTGCCTCAAACTGAGAACTGATGAGCATTTTTCTGGCTCTTCGAGTTTCTAAATTAAATTCTGTACATTTCTATTCTCCCTCTTTTATGCTTTGAGTGTCAACCTTAGTTGCAGCTTCTACAGCATGCTGCCCAACTTGCGTTTACATTTTCCTTTTTATCTCAACAAATAAATGTCATACAGAAAAATGGTTGGTATCAATCTTTTTAGAATAAAGTAAGCTATTTAATGAGATAAAAATCTCAAAATCGATTTTTTGGGCATTTTAAAAGTAGGCTGTCCCCTTAAATTTTTATGTTCCAAGCAACATACAAGAACCAAGCAATGTGTAGCTCGGTAACATTCTATCTGATCCAACCATTTGGTTTTGTTTGTTGAAATTATGCCTTTTTTACGAATAAGCCTTATTAGGGGCCCGAATGCCTCATGCGGAAACGGGCGTATCTAGGGCGAGATTCAAGTGAAACACAATTCGAACGTTTTTCGCGTCGAACAGGGGAAACTTCGAAATATATCAATGTTTCTAATTCAACTGAAACAAAACAATCGTGTTTTGGTCACGTGACAGCGCGATAGGTTTGTTCATTGGAAGCATTCTGGGGACGGAACTGGGAATTGGGGACTGAAAAACGTTCGATTCAAACTCGATCGCGCGCGTTTCACTTGAATCTCGCCCCTAGTCTAGGAGCCTTGCCCCATGTTGTTGTAGACGATTTTTACAATGTTTTATAATATTGTTTGGCATGGTATTAGGAAAACCTTAAATTAATGCCATTCTTGAGTGTGTCAGTATTTCGCCTAGGCGAAGCTGCGAAGCCAGTAATATAAAATTTAGCATGTTCGTGACTTGTAATGTAGGTGCTGGATAATAGAAAATTTTCTATAATTCTTAACCCATGAGAGGACTGGGGTCCAAAACTTTCTTTTCACTCATCTCTCCAATAGAGAGTGCGCGGTCGCACCCCCAAATTTGACAAAAATTTTATTTATTCGATATTCCGGCTATTAATACATCAAATCTCGAACCCCCAAATGAAAAAAGGAAATTGCCGTCCCTGCCTCCTTACCTCAACGGGGAACAATCTCTAAAAATCTTGCCGAAAAATGATACATACACACATATATCTAAAAATCAATTTCAGGTCATTTTGAAATTCGCCCTAAGAAAAGAGTAGGCAATCGCCCTTCCCTTTGCTCCCATAGCTTTCTTAAAAGAAGAAAAAGTAGTTATCTATGAAATTTTCACTTTAAAATGTAACAAATTTGAATCCTTTGTAGAGGCACAACTTGCTCGTAACTAAACGCTTGTTGAAAACTTATTTCAGTAAATCTAATGTGGAGGGAAGGGGGGGGGAAACATTCCAGTGCACATTAATATTAGCCCATTGTCGGACATTGTTTCATAACAATGTGCATTATTTTAGGCCATTGTTACCACTTCTTAGACTCCTTGATCGATCGTGATTTAACTCATTGCTAATGTCATATTTATTGAGCATGTTTTAGCTCATTGTTGGCTAATTAAACACACTGTTAAGCTTTCTCTTTTAAGCCGCATTGCTTGGTAATATTTCATCACTACATTGTTGTAACATATAGTTTCATACCGTACAGCTACACTCGCTTTTCCGGACTCGAAGGGACCCCTCTAATCGTTCGTAAAATCGTCTTTGGATACGTTTGTTTGGAGTCACTAGCTTATTCGTAAAATCGCAAGTGTTCATATAAACGAGCGTCAAGTGTATTAGTTCACTGAAGTGCATGGTTTTAGTTTCAAAGTACGATTTAGCACATTGTCATAGCTCTTTATACTCTCTTAGAATGCATTATTGATAACAAGATTCCCAGATACAAATCTTAATAAGTACATAATTTTGAAGTATGCATTACCTTACCCATAAATACATTTCTTATGATAAATCTCAATCAAGTTGAACGCATGAGCTGCAGCATAAGTGTATTCAGGTATATTGTATTATGGCAAGCTTACATGAGGGTCATCTGCCTGGACGGTGGACTTTTTAAGAGGTGCTAACGCAGACCCACGTTACATCTGGAGAAAACAGCATATGGTCTTGACTGCAGCATAATACATAACTAACCTGTTAGTCGCCAGCATACCTGCTCGTTGCTGCGTAATGGATAGCTAAAGCGCTAAAGTCAAAACGGGCTAAACTGGACCACAGCAGGGCATTCAATGATTACGCCGGGGAGCAACGGAGTGTACAGAAGATTAATTTGCCGTCTATGGAACGACGATGGCACAGGTGACTAAAATTCTAAGTAATATACATATAGATTTATATAATTAAACGTCAAATTTATCAGAAATATTTTGTTAGCCGCAAAACATACTGTCATAGACCTCAATTTATACTAATTTACAGGGCCGTACCCAGTAAAAAATTTCGGGGGGAACAAGAGGTGAAAAAGGCTAAATTTTTCACAAAATGGTTTCATTATTATTGTTTTGTTTAAAAAATTTTAAATTTCGTGAGGGGACCGAACCCCCTGGCCCCTCCCCCTGGGTATGGCCTTGCTAATTTAATAATTTAATTGCACTTGGATGAAATCGATTTTCTCTAAAATGAACTTATAAACAATTACCGATCATGCAGACATACATACAGGCGAAATGTATTAGAATTCTTTTGTGCAGGGCATTATTTGCATGTGAGCTTAGCTTCTTTCGTTTTAGTGAATTTTTACATTAAATTTAAAATTTAAATCGATTTCATAATTGTTTATGATATTGAATCGTTACACTGAATACCAATACAATGGTAAGATTAAATTTACTTAATTTTTATAGTAAACAACGTAAATAATATTGTAGTTTACAATGTAAGAAAACATACATTTGCTCCTGCATTTTTTGTTGTTAGAAATTAAGCCTTGCTTTTGTGCGGTAAAGTAAAACACCTACATATACACCATTTACATTGGGGTATATAGTACATTGTACGTTGAAATAATGTGCAATTTTTATGGTAGTTTACTTACAGAACGGATAAAAAGAGGAAAAGCTGGATTACCCATTAGGCTCAGTAGAATTTAGCCTGTGATCCTCGACCATTTTAGGGTCCCTGAAACTGAAATTAAAAGAAAAAATATATAATCATAAGGTTTTAGGTTATTTTAGTGTTTATGAACTTGTATCTAGTGTTTATTTAGTCTTGATGTACATTAAAAAAAATGTTGCACTGTTAGCCGTTTCTTAATTGAAATTTGAAATAATATGTGCCATGGTTTTATGTAGCCGAAGTTTTGTAGAGATTTTGTAGGATTTTGTAGCCGAATGTGTACTTTTATGATGCCCATTAATCTGTATTTGACGGATTATAATACACTTTGCAAAATACAATACAGTAATTATCATGTTTAGTACATCAACCCAATAGTCTATAGGTATCATAAGTAGTCTTTTAGTTCCCCCTCTAGGCCCTATCACCTTTAACCTTAGTTTGAAAAAAATTAATTTCTGTGGTATGGGCCTCCAAATTTTCATAGCCTAAGGTCCTTCACAAGGTTCAATCCGGCTCTGGCGGGCAAACAAATGGAAATCAAACACTCTTCACCTTTGTTGGAAAGAGTTCAAGAAACTTATTTATCAAATACATAAAATTCGGTACACTCACCTTCTCGAATTTAAGTAATCTGCACCAGCGTTCGTTTTCTTCACACGCTTTTTTACGTTCATTTTGGAATCTGCTTTCGAACTCGCACTACAGAACTTATGTAGCAATAGCTGTGGATCAGTATCGAGTGTCAGTGAATGATATGTAGTGAAAAGGGGTGTTTCAGCGATTAACAAATGTAAAATTTTTCGTATTCAAATCACTAAAAGTACTTAAACTTTCAACGCACGTAAAGGTTTTCGCGGGTGTTTTGGAAATATCACTAATTTACAGCAATCAATTGAAAGGAAGTTCTTAAAAGCGAATTCAATATGAAATGCTTTTAGAACACTTTATTAAACAGATGGTTGCTAGGATATAAAAGAATCGGCAAAAGATAATGGTAGAAGGATTGTATATACCGAGTGTCTCAAATTTTTCGATCAGTGTGACGTTTTTTAGACAGCATTTTCCAAAATTCGAAGCCTATGGCACGGAAGTAGGCAACCAAAATGTTCTTTCCACTCACAGACGCATTTAGGCTCATGCCGTCCATAGGCAAAATGAAAATCTGCCTTCCACAGCATGCTTAATTTACTTTTATAGCTCCATGTATACTGTTAGTGTGTTGTTCGTTTAAACAAGAAAGATAAATCATGCCAAACGCATTGATTATAAAACACGTTCCAACACAACAATATTTTTGCGCCAAATTCGGCGATGTACTGTACTTAAATCTGTCGAGATTTTGGATATAATTTTGAAAAACGCTGTATATCACTATTAATGTAATTTTACGAGAACTGTAAAAGAACTTAAAATTTACTTCCATCTTGTAACTGAAGATTTAAACTGTATAAACGTTTATATACTTATTGTGTTGGGCTTAATGTTTCTAACTGCCATAGACCGCGCAATGCATTGGAATTATTTTTAATGCTCCTGTAGAAGAACTATAAATGCTACAGATACTGATTTTGATGAATATTATTATTTGGTTATCCTTATTATAATATATCAATTCCCGTTTGTTTGAAATCACCGAGTATATGAATAATACCCCTTTAATAATCATTACCCAAAGATGTCTGTGTGTGTGTGTGTGCCGGCGGCGTTACGGACAAACGGCTACTCTTAGAAACACCAAATTTGGTACTAAGATCTAAACATGTAGTTGTGCACCTCGAAGCAATTTTTTCAAAATTCTACCTAGAATTATTTTTATTTTGTTTTATGTGATTTTTGGCATTTTTTCTCACCTAATTCGTAATAACGGCGGAAATCACGCTCGCAGCAAAACGGCATTTATATCATCGGATAGAGGAGATACTTTTCTTTTAAAAACAGTTTGTTCTGAATACGTAACATGATTTACCGATTTTTATGATTTTTTTTACTAAGCATCTGTTTTGGCGAATTTTTTCGTAAAATGATTTTAAAACTGTCACATCTTGAAATCTATCCGTCATAACTTTTTGTATTTTGACAAATCGTGAAACATTCTTTTCTCCCTCTTTTACAATGAAAACGAAAAATTATGTAAACTAGATGATTTTTTACGAATTTTAATGCAACCTAATGTTTAGAATTTAATAGCATCAACGCGGACAGCTTTTGCCATTGAATTAATAAATCATGGCACGAGATAATTTGCCACAGAAAGAATTAGAAAAAAGTTTTTTTTTTTCACAAAAATCCCGTGCTTGAAAGAAATAGCACCCGAATTCTAAAAGAAAATCTGAACTTCTTTCAGATTTTAAGTACGCAACTTGAGTGTTACCTGCAAACCTCACTTATCTTGAACGTATGCAACAGCCACTTGCACACCGCAATAACACGAATGGAATGATTTTTTTGTAATGTTCCATAAATTTTTCCTTCATACAGACCATATCCCCTGATGCTTTTCTCCTTCCCAAGCCATTGTCTAATTTTGAAACTAAAACGAACCCGGTAATTTGGTAATTATCGGATGGAAGTGTTCAAGTTTCTTCTAAAAGCATTAAATCACTTTGCATAATACACGGATCGGCTATTAAATTGAAAAGTGATACAGCGCGTAGAAAAATCGTGTACAAATAGCGTAGACAAAAATCCCGCGATTGAAAGAAAAGCACAAAAAGTGATCTCACTAAATCCCAAAAACACTCAAAATTTTTCCTAGAACATTAAAAATTTGTCTTTAATCAAAAAAATCAAAAAGTGATACGGCGCGTAGATCAATCGTGTCTACACCAAAAACCGAGATCGAGCGAAATCGCACTCAAGTGTTAATAAAGGTTTGGACCACTGTTTCAAAGTACAGGGTGGCCATAATTAAACTGCAAGTGTTCAAGGAGTGCTGGAGAGAAAATTACTAGGAATATTCCAGTGAAACTTGGTATCTACACGTTTCAGAACATGCGCAAGTCAAATATGCAATTAAAAAAATCGCCATTTTCACCCGATAGATGGCGCTATATCGTGTTTCAATGCTTATGGACGTCATATATGCAAATTTTAATCCCATCGAACAGTGTAAAAACAAGACCACATTGTGTAATGGTCAATCATGACTCTGAATAAGAAGGAACATGCATTGTTAGTGAAGATATTCTATCAGAATGGTAGCAATTATTCAGCTACTCTGAAAGAATACCGGCGTATGAAACGATTAAGAAGAGGTCCAATGAGTGTCCAATAATGATTTAATTGTTTTCCAAAGCGTCTTTATGAATTGTTTAATTTGTGATCTTAATTAACGTTAATTTTTGATTACATATTACTGTAAAAATTTAATTACTGAAGCGAATTGTATGGAATATTGATAAACTGTAAATGATGTTTTATATTGTTTATATGCCTCTTAGAATGTCACTATGCTCTGTCTATCGGTTTTGGAAGTTGTATATGCCACCGGTGAGCTTTGAAAAACGGTACAGAGCCATCTATCGGGTGAAATGACGATTTTTTTTGCATATTTGACTTGCGCATGTTCTGAAACGTGTAGATACCAAAAATCCCTGGAATGTTCTCGGTAGTTTTCTCTCCAGCACTTGAACACTTGCAGTTTAATTATGGCCACCCTGTATATTATTGACACACATTCTTAAAGAGCCTTGTTATATCGTGTATTTTTGCATTATTTCCAACCATTAAGTCCCTTTGTTAAAAGCCATTTTTAATAAAGGTTTAGTTAACTGTTTCAAACTATCGTTTTTTGTCAAACATTCTTAAAGACCATTGTTATACCGTGTATTTCCGCAATATTTCTAACAATTACGTCCCTTTGTTGAAAGTCATTTTTAATAAAGGTTCAGTTCACTATTTAAATGTATATTATTGACACACATTCTTAAACAGCATTGTTATACTGTGTATTTTTGCATTATTTCCGACAATTACATCCCTTTGTTGAAAGCTATTTTAAATAAAGATTTAATCCTCTGTTCCAAAGTACATTATTGACACACATTCTTAAAAAGCATTGTTATACCATGTATTTCCACACTATTTCTAACAATTACGTCCCTTTGTTGAAAGTCATTTTTAATAAAGGTTCAGTTCACCGTTTAAATGTATATTACTGACACACATTCTTAAACAGCATTGTTATACTGTGTATTTTTCAATTATTTCCGACAATTACATCCTTTTGTTGAAAGCTATTTTAAATAAAGATTTAATCCTCTGTTCCAAAGTACATTATTGGCACACATTCTTAAAAAGCATTTTTATACCATGTATTTCCACACTATTTCTAACAATTACGTCCCTTTGTTGAAAGTCATTTTTACTTTCCGAACATGTACCATGTAAGGAAAGTATTGTAATCATGAAAAAATTCGAATTCGAGATTTTGGTGTATTTACACGTTTTGAGGTCTTCTGAATTCATTTATGCTATTTTTACGAGATGTATGTATGTATGTGTGTATGTGTGTGTGTGTATGTGTGTTTGTGAGTGAACACGATAGCTCCTGAACAGGGCATGCGATTGAGCTCAAATTGGGTATATATGTTATAAACCACCGTCGCAAGACCGGTATTGATTTTGGTGTGTATAGGACTTACAGTTTTTCTACAGGGCTACGACAAAGATTTCTTTTACACTATGGCCTATGGAGGAAAATTCTGGAAAGTGCGCTATCGTTTAAACGGTGCATTCGATTGAGCTCAAATTGGGTATACATGTTATAAACCACCGTCGCAAGACCTGTATTGATTTTGATGTGTGTAGGACTTACAGTTTTTCTACAGGGATAAAATAAAGATTTCTTTTACATTATGGCCTATGGGGAGAAATTCTTGAAAGTGCGCTAGCGTTTAAACGGTACATTCGATTGAGCTCAAATTGGGTATACATGTTATAAACCACCTTCGCAAGACCGGTATTGATTTTGATGTGTATAGGACTTACAGTTTTTCTACAGAGCTACGACAAAGATTTCTTTTACATTATGGCCTATGGAGGAAAATTTTGGAAAGTGCGCTAGCGTTTAAACGGTACATTCGATTGAGCTCAAATTGGGTATACATGTTATACACCACCATTGTAAGACCGGTATTGATTTTGATGTTTATAGGACTTATAGTTTTTCTACAGGGCTACGACAAAGATTTCTTTTACATTATGGCCTATGGGGAGAAATTCTTGAAAGTGCGCTAGCGTTTAAGCGGTACATTCGATCGAGCTTCAATTTGGTATGTTTGAATTATTCATCGATTAAAATTTATTTAAATGCTTGGTAATGATCTTAATCGTAAGTGTTCGGAAAGTCGAGTGGAGTCACTCCAGATTTTTAATAAAGGTTCAGTTCACTGTTTAAATGTATATTACTGACACACATTCTTAAACAGCATTGCTGCACCGTGCATTTTTGCGCTTTTACCTACAATGACGTCCCTTTGTTGAAAGCCATTTTTAATAAAGGTTTAGCTCACTGTTTCAAAGTATATTGTTACGATTTTTCGGGTAACTCGCTGTTCTGGGGCTTAAAATAGTTCAAAATTCGTATTCTACGCGGTAAATAATTAAATTTTGCTTTTTGTTGCATCAAGATCGGTCAACTAGAAGCGGAGATACCGAGGATTTGGTTTCCCCCTCGATTTTCTATGGTGGTTCCAGAAAACTCGAGAAATATTGGTCGTAGGCCTTCGGTAACTTCACTTTTGGGGACTTATTTTTAGCGCCAAATTTGGCGATATTTCGCCCAAAATCGCCATGCTTGGCGACATTTTGGTCATTTGGCGAGATTTTCCCTATGAGGCCCTAAAGTTGGTTTTTCTGCATTAAAATCACATAATATCCTAATGTTTCAGCTGTATTTCTATGACGTAATCAAAACGCGATTGTTCGGGGACTCGGTAGAGAGGTCTCGAGTTTTCTGGAATGCACGTCGGAAAGTATAAAAAGGAACCGAGGTGCCCCAGTCGGTTCAGTGTTCAGTGTGAAGTGAGCTCTCGTCGAGAGTGAATCGAGCGTCCGAGGAGTACGGCGCTTTGCTCTATGATAGAAGCGGTGTTTTCGCGTGCGTTTTTGAAGTTTTGTTCTCAAGTGCTGTGTGTAAATTCTTCATCGTTGACTCTTGAGGGAGTGTTAGTTTTATCCCTCGTATATTTCCACTGAATTTTACCTGTGAAGTATTTTATTTTGTGTGAGAGTTACAGCCTTTCTGAAAGCTTCGGTACTGAGTGGACTGTTATAAACGAGCTACTGGCTGTTAGAGACTATAAATCTTGTACAGCTGATTGTTCGACGAAGTTCCAGAAGCAATGAAGTTCGCTTTCTATCCTGACAAGTGGACTTTACAAGAACTTTCTACACCAGTTGGACTTTAGAACGACGAACCCAGGAAACAAGCAGAAGTTTCTGCAACAATATTTTGTTGACGCACATCTTTAAACAGCATTGTTACACCGTATATTTCTGCATTATTTCCAACACTTACATCCATTTGTTGAAAGTAATTTTTGTGAAAGGTTTAATTCACTGTTTCAAAGTATATTCTTAACACACATTCTAAAGGAACATTGTTATACCGTGTATTTCTGCTTTATTTCCAACAATTGCGTCCCTTTGTTGAAAGTTATTTTAAATATAGGTTTTGTTCACTGTTTCAAAGTTTATTATTGACACACATCCTTAAAGAGCATTATTATACTATCTATTTTTACATTATTTACAACAATTACGTCCCTTTGTAGAAAGTCATTTTAAAGAACAGTTTAGTCCACTGTTTAAAGTATATTATTGATAAATTTTCTTAAAGAGCATTGTTATATCGTGTAGTTTTGCGTTATTTCCGACATTTACGGGCCTTTGTTGAAAGTCATTTTAAATAAAGGTTTTGTTAACTGTTTCAAAATATATTATTGACACACATTTTTAAAAAGTATTCTTATATCGTGTATTTCTGCAATATTTCTAACGTCCCTTTATTGAACATAATTTTAATAGAGGTTTAGTCAACGCTTTCAAAGTTTATTATTGACACACATTGTTAAAACGTGTATTTTTGTATTATTTCCAACAATTACGCCCCTTTGTTGAAAATCATTTTAAATAAAGTCTTAGTCAAGTGTTTCAAAGTATATTATTGTCACACATTTTTAAAGATCATTATTATATCGCGTTTTTTTTCCCCTTATTTTCTACAATTACTTTCCTTTGTTGAAAGTCATTTTGAATAAAGGTTTAGTCCACTGTTTCAAAGTATATTATTGCACATATTCTTAAACAGCATTGTTATACCGTGTATTTTTGCATTATTTCCAACAATCAAGTCCCTTTGTTGTAAGATATTTTTAATAAAGGTTTAGTTAATTGTATCAAACTATATTTTTGACACACATTCTTAATGTTATACCGTGTATTTCCGCAATATTTCTAACAATTACGTCCCTTAGTTGAAAGTCATTTTTAATAAAGGTTTAGTTAACTGTTTCAAGGTATATGATAAACACACATTCTTAAACAGCATTGTTATTCAGTGTATTTTTGTATTATTTCCAACAATTACGTCCGTCTGTTGAAAGTCATTTTAAATGAAGGTTTTGTTCATTGTTGTTTCAAAGTTTATAAATGGCACGCATCCTTAAAGAGAATTGTTATACTATGCATTTTTACATTATTTCCATGAATAACGTTCTTTTGTTGAAAGTCATTTTAAAAAAAGGTTTAGTGCACTGTTTCAAAGTATGTTATTCACGCACAATCTTAAAGAGCATTGTTATTCCGTGTATTTTTGCTTTATTTCCAACACTTACGTCCCTTTGTTGAAAAATATCTTAAATAAAGATTTAATCTTTTGTTTCATATTATATTATTGACACACATTTTTGAACAGCATTGTGATACCGCGCATTTCTGCATTATTTCCAACAGTTACGTCCCTTTGTTGAAAGTAATTTTTTTCAAAGGTTTAGTTCACTACTTCAAAGTATATTCTTAACACACATTCTAAAAATGCTTTGTTATATCGTGTATTTCTGCATTATTTCCAACAATTGCAATCCTTTGTTGAAAGTCATTTTTAATAAAGGTATAGTCTACTGTTCCAAAGTATATTATTGACCACATTTAAGAAAAACATTATTATACCGTATATTATTGCATTGATTTTAACAATTATGTCTTTATTGAATGTCATTCTACTAATATTATAAATGTGAAAGTTCGCTTGTTTGGATGTTTTTTACTCAATCAGGCAAAAACGGCTGAACGGATTTGATTAAGTTTGGAGTGAAAATAGGTTATGCCCTAGGTTAACATGCAGGCTACCTTTCATGCATACGGCATAAATAGTTCTTTGACAGGTACGCTCAAAATAATTCTAATACATTACGCTCTATGGACATCGCTGTAAGTATTATACAGGTACTAAAACCTTCTTCCCTAATAGAACGCTACACCATACCTGAGTATTATAGGCTACCTTTCATGCATATTTCACTAATAGTTCTTGTACAGGGAGACTCATTGGAATTAGATTACACTCCATGGCATCTCGGTAAATACTGTAACGATTCTTGAACTTTTTTCAGTGATAGAAAGCTACACCATTCCTGTGTATTATAAGCTGAATTTATGCATGTATCATAGAATTCTTTTCAACGACACTACGCTCTAGAACGCGAAATATGGAGTTTTCTGTTTGCCGATTGGTTAACAAAGGGTTTTCTAGAAATCTCGAGAAATAAAGATGCTAGAGCTTTGCTGACCTCACGTTTGGCGATATTCTGCCAAAAAGTCGCCAAGCTTGGCGCGATTTCACCAGTGAGGCCTGTAATATTGCATTAATTTTGCGCTATAGCTTAGCGTTTCTCATTTACATTTCCATAACATAATCAAAATTCGTAACATAATCAAAAATGGGGATTCTTCGAGAAATAGCTCCTTTCAGAATTTTCGCTTAGCTTTTGCGACCCTATAAACAGAGGCAGGATAGGCCACCAGAGTTAGTTACATTCGTACGCTAATGGAGTTCTATTCATTACTCTGCAAATTGTGCTATTGGAATCAATATTTTGCTTGTGTTTAGAACCTTGTTTTGCAGTGCAGTGTGTAATTTCGTCATAGCTGAATCCTGAGGGAATGTTTATGATTTCCTTTTGGCAGTGGAAGTTTTTCATTTCTGTTTTGTAAGAAATACAGTATCTGGGAAAGTTTCTGTACTGAGCCGACTGCTATAAGCAAGTTACTGGCCGTTAGTACCTGTGAATTCTGTACACCTGATTGTTCGACGAAGTTCTAGAAGGAATAAATTGTATTCCATCCGACAAATGGACTTTTTACTAGAACTTTCTACATACACTGTACTTTAGAACGACGAACCCAATATCTCTAACTACTGAACCGCATCAAAAATTTTTTCAGTAGAAAGCAGTGGCGGATCCAGGGGGGGGGGCTTTGGGGGCTCAAGCCCCCCCCTTCTGTCTGAAATCATTGACTGCTCAGGAAGCTAATAAATGTGGATGAATAATTAAATTAAGTTGGTTCATCAATAAATTTAAACTTGTTCTCTCTTGACTAATACATTATTTACATCCAATATGAATTTCCACACATACATTCAAGTTAACGAGGTACCGAAAAAAAGGTGGTTCGTATTTCAAAGAAGAATTCAAGGTGTCCAGCGCTCTCAGAGATGAGAATCGATCAAAGTTTGTCTCCTCTAAGGAAAACAGAGGAGCCGAAAAAGAAAGCTAACATCTGTCATCCTCACAGATTTCACACATGTATCTTGGGTGGCCCGTCTGGGCACTCGCAGGTACCTTTCTGCCGTCTCAGTACTCGCAAACGGTCTTTTAACAAATGTCTAGGAAGAATTCTCTCTTTCAAAAGATTACTGAAATTGAGAGATACCGACACAATGCTAGTGCCGCACCTCTATTTAGGCCGCTGTTACCAATCCGCTACCCCCTACAGTCCAACAAGTGGACTTTTTTTTCATCTTTGTGGCCAATGGTAATCACGTGATGGCTATGACCATAGACAAATTTTCATTCATCTACTGGTATGACAAATCAGATATTGTAGTTGAAACTACGCCTGGAAAAGGTGTCGTCAGAAATCTTGTACTTCATTCGGATTTCGCTAGGAGATTATATTGGTGCAGTTTCAGGTTACTAAGTAAATAAAAATGGAAAAAAAGCGAAAAGCGTCGAATCACTCAATTTTATCCTTTTTTAAAAAAGAAAAAATTGACAATGAGAAAACAAGTGAATTGGATGTTTATGAAAACACCGCTGCGTGTACTGGAAAGGATTCTATGGATAGCTCAGATGGAACAAACCAACCATCTGCTTCTGTGAATGATAAACAGGTAAGTTCAATTTAATTATTTAAAACTACTTCCTGCATATAATTCTTGATTGTGTTAGACATAAATTTTATATATCACCTCATTTTGATGACTGAACCAGGCTTGGAGCCAGTGAGTGTAGGATTTATCGCGACTAAATTGTTATTGTGTTAAAAAAAAAAAAAAAAAAAAAAAAAAAACTTTCTATTACTGATGAAGGGAGGCTATTTAGTTTCTTGTAACGTGTGTACAGTTTATTTTTACTGTTCTATGTGTTTTATACAAAGTATCAAGTTTATTTAAAGCATAATTTTTGGAGTTAACGGGAAAAAAAAGATGCCTAGAAAAAACGCCTTCTGAAAAAGAAAAAAATAATCCGTGGTAAAAAAATGCCCATTGTAAAAAAATATAGGGCATAGAAATACTTTCATTTGGGAAGGGGACAGATCTCAGGCTATATTTTTTACTTGAATATGCATTAACTTGTGTGAATGTTTTACTCTAAAATTTTGCTGTAATTTGGTAAAAAAATACTTTTAAGAAGACAACAGCTTACAAAAGTCGACATTTTCTTTTTGTGTGTGATGCAATCATGAATAAAAAGCATGGCGATTTTTATTTATTTATTTTACTGAACAAAATTTATTCAAATTAAATGAGTCACATAAGATATTTAAAATGGGTATTTTAAATGTTAAAGATATTGAAAACGTACTTGATAATTTTCAGTTCTAATCTTTACAATTAAGCTAATGTTTTAATAAATCAATAAATAAAAGGTAAACATCAGTATTTTCTTCCCTTCTGGTTGTTTAAAACTTCCCTTAAAAAAGAAAAAAAAAAGCTTGGCCGGTGATGTAACTAACTGGAAGAAAATATATTTACTTATATTTTGTTCTCTTTTTTTATCTTTTTATTTAAATAGTATAAATTCTTTAAAATCTTAAGTAATCATAAAATGAAACTGGTTTGACTAAACGTTTCAGGAGAAAACGAGTTTTTATTTTCCAGACTGGTAGCGCAAGATGCACTTTTAAACACTGCATACTATATTCCTCAGGGAAAAATACAATAACAATCATAAGAGTAGCGTCGAAGGTAAGAAAACTGCCCCCCCCCCAAAAAAAAAAAAACTATGTCTCGAAATCCTTTGATTTCAGACATTTGTTTCAAAATTTCAGCTAAACGTCCCTACTCTTGAATTCCATTTGTGCCTCCCCTCCCCACCACCAAAACAAACAAAAAACTTGCTCTGCGCTCACGATAGTAATAATAGCTAGAGTTAACACGTTAGAGCATTTTACCCATTGTAAATGGTGAAATTAATTAAACACTTTCCTACCTCAACAGCTTTTCAATTAAAAATCAATTTAGAATGTTTTCGCGTAAAAGGATGCAATTATAAGACTTTTACGCTACATATTTTAACTGCTTGTATGTAGCACTTTTTATAAAATCTTTAAAATTGTCTCTTTCTTTTTCTGGTTGCACACTAAGAGTAACTATAATTTCCGGTAATAATATGCAACAAATATTTTTATATATTTTATTGTAAACAGTTATTTTCTCTGCTAGCAGATCTCTTTTACATAGCTGGCAACTCTCCCGATTTTTTTCGGGAGATTTTCCACCACTAAATTTTATGTAGCACTGTATTGTTAAAGTCTAAATTTTTTAATGTAAACTAAGCTAAGACTGTTTAAAATTTGTGGTGGAAAATTTCCCGAAAAAATCGGGAGCGTTAACAGTTATGCTTTTAATATTTAAAAGTAAAATAAAAATAACACACCGTAGGTAAAATCTTTTTTTAAGTTTTGGTCATAATAATAATAATAAGATATATTTATGTTGTTATTTTGGTTGTTCCTTGACAAAATATACACTCGTCATATGGTTCTTAACAACGTTAAAAACAAACTAATTATGATAAAGAATTGAAAAAAATCAGTGTTTCTTTACAAACTGTAACGTCCACTTTTATAAACAATAAATCTAAATACCTTAAGCAATTCTTTAAAAAAATGTTTCTTAAGAATAAAATTTGCATAGCAAAATGAATATACATAGATATTATACAATAATGTATAGTTAAATTTTTTCCTAGATGCTTCATGAACTATATAAGTTCATCGTTTGTAAAAGTGCATAATACAGCTTCTGAAGAGACATTTTCAAATCTCGGACCTCATTAAAGTTTTTCAAAATCTATTTAAAAGTCATATTATTTCTCAAAAAATTAATCTTAATTTAGTCCATCGGAGCCCATAATTTTTCTATTAGGGCAAACTTAAAAAAAATTATTCTAGAGGGGTTCACACTTATAACAATTTCAGTTCCGATTTTGCTTTGTGATGCACTTTTAACACCATAAACCAATATACTAAATCACTAGGGAAAGGAGAGGCAAGTACTCCCTTTATCAAGGCCGTATCCAGGGGTTCCGACCTCTCCCCCTGAAATTTCGATTTTGATAAATAAAAGAATAATGATGACGTCCTTTTGTTAAAAATTCTGCCTTTTCACCGTTTGGTCTGTTTGTTTGTGGATTAAGGCCAATTGACTGCACTAGGGTCTTACGCCTATAAAGGTAATGCTCTCCATGGGGGATCTTTCCAAGGGATCCTAGCCCGTATTTACGCGTGGTTTCGGAGGAAACCACGGAAAACTCCGAACGGCTAGGTCGACGGCACGACTGGTGTTCACGACTGGTCAAACGCCTTACAAAATATTATTTCTGAGTCAAACAACACTGAAACGAAAAAATCCAAACTGAAAGCAATGTGCCCAACAAGATGGGTTGAATCGCATGACACTCTTCTTACATTTAAAGAACTATTTCTTCCTGTCATGACCTTGCTAGATGAAATGGTAGCAAGTAGGAACACCGACTCTGAAGCAGCAACCAAAGCATGCATGTATAGCACTGCTATGAGAAGAGGCGATTTTGTTGTTGCTCTTGCAGTGACAACATATTGCCTTTCGTTCACATTAAAGCTTAGTCAGACGCTGCAGAGTCCTAAGCTGGACATTTCATCAGCACTGAGTCACATTCAGAATGTAATTGAAGCTTTAAAAAATATAAGAAGAAACGATGTTCTGGAATTCGGGAATATTTTTGAAGATTGTCTAAAAGTATCTGAAGATATAAACAGCGAAATTAAAATTCCTAGAATATGCAGAAAACAAACCAATAGGGAAAATATTACTGCAAGCAATGTGGAAGAGTATTTTAGAAGAGTATTTTTTTTGCCTGTGATAGATCATTTTATTTCCCAACTAGAGTTGAGGTTTAACAAAGAGTTTACTGGAATTTTACCACTGGAAGGTCTCATTCCATCAAAAAACGCGATTCATGACGATAGTAATATTATTCAAGCAGCTTTGAAATATTCCAGGTTTTTTAAAACTTCGGAACTTCAATTAAAATCGGAGTTCAAATTATGGCGAACCAAATGGGAGAATGCTATCAAAAAACCAGAATCAGTTTCTGAAAGTCTCAAAGACTGTGATAGATCTTTCTTTCCGACTGTGGAAATTCTTCTCCGAATATTTGGGACGATTGCAGTCACAACTAGCACGGCAGAGAGGAGTTTTTCGACTTTGAAGCGCCTTAAAACATACTTACGTAGCTCGATGGGACAGACGAGGCTAAATGGACTAGCTCTCGCAAACATCCATAAAGATAGGACAGTCAACATCAATGATGTAATTGATATATTCTGTAAAAAAAAAATCAAGGAGATTGACTACAGCTAATTGGCAGACTTGTGAAGAGGACGAGCTAGCTTAATAAAAAAAATAAAAAAATAAAACGAAACATTTTTAGTTGAACATACCATTTCTTAAATTTAGAAATACGAAAAATAATTTTTCACATTATCCTTAGCAGAGTACTATAGATTCGGCCTTATAATACCCTCATAAAAAGGTATCTGAGAGTAAGTACAATTTTCGCTATCGGTTTCGTAATTAAAGTATTGTTTTCCATGAAAGTTCATCATGCAATACATAACAATAGGTTCTGATTGATGTTTCTTTTCAGGCGTGCGGTTTTTAAAAAAGTAATTAGTTTTTCACAAAGTTAAGAAAACTCGGTTTACACCCGAATACCTTTTGAGTGAGTGTATACAGTATAAAAACTTAAACTAATTAAAATTAATTAATTAAACACTGAAATTAATAAAGTTAAATAATAATTAATTTAGTTAAGTAATTCTAAAATTTAGGGTTAAAATATGAAATATTTTTTTCCTCTGTAGCCCCCCCCTTAACATATTCCTAGATCCGCCACTGGTAGAAAGCTTCTACTCCTGAATAATAGTGTGACGAATTTTTGGGGCAACCCGCTGTTCTGGGGTTAAAGAGCTTAAAATTTGCATTCTACGCGTCAAATAATTAAATTTTGCATTTTGTTGCATCAAAATAGGTTAACTAGAACGGGATATATGGAGTTTTGGGTTTCCCATTGCCTAACATAGGGTTTTCTAAAATCTCGAGAAATATTGATGTTAGCGCTTAACTGACGTCACTTTTGGGGACTTATTTTGTGCGCCAAAAAGTGGCGCAATTTTTCGAATAGGGTCTGTTAAGTTCGTTTTCCTGCATTAATATTGCGTATTAGTCAAATGATTCAACTGTATGATGACGTAATTAAATTGGGTGCTTTATGGGGATCCTTCGAAAAATTTCTCCTATCTTCTGCGACACCTTTCTGAGTTTCAGTTTGCTTATGTCTGCTGATGTGAATATTTTTAGAATCGGTTCAGTAGTTATTGAGATGCCCGAAAGATCTTAATGCATCAGAAAGATTTTGAGTGTTCCTGTAAAAGAACTATTTGTGCTATATGCATGAAAGATGCCCTATAATACTCAGGAATAGTGTAGCTTTCAATAAGTGAAAAAAGTTACATTCAAAATTGTAAACAAAAATAAATTGTAAAATTATTTTAATTGTAGATTCAAAATTGTAGAATTACTTTAATTGCCCCTCTAAAACAGCAATATTTATTTTATGTAGAGAAATAGACGTCCGTTCTGTTGAGAGTAAAAGACGCTGTGTTAGCGCTTATAGAAGCAGTCATTTGCTTGTTTTTAAATGCTGCGTGTAAATTCTTGCTGAATTTTGAGGATTGGTTTACGAAGTTTCCATTGAATTTTTTGCTTGTGTAAGTGTTTTATTTTGTGTGTGATTTGCATCTAAGAAAGCTTCGGTACTGAGCGGACTGTAATAAGCAAGCTACTGGCCGTTAGTGCCTGTGAATTTTGTACAGCTAGCAGCAATGAAGTTCGTGTTCCATCCTGACAAGTGGATTCTTTACAAGAACTTTCTACTCCTAATGGACTTTAGAAAGACGGACTCAGCAATTAAGCAGAATTTTCTGCAACAAGAGGTTACCTTTCATGAATTTCTTAAAAATAAAAGAACAGTTCTTTTACTGGGACACTCAAAAAAATTCTAATACATTAAGCTGTATGGGTATTTCTTTAACTTCTGAACTGATTCTAAGACTTTTTTTACTGATAGAAAGCTTTTTGACGAATGCAGTTAGCTACAACTACTTTTGAAAAGTATAGTGACTACTTCGCTGCTTTTTCACTACTTTTAGGAGACAAATTTTGATAAAAAATTTAATTTACATTCAGATTTTGATATTGATAATGATGACTAATTAGGGAAAACTATTAATATCCTCATTAGAGAAAACTATTGCTCTAAATGACAGCTGCTACTAACTATTAAAGTATTGCTGAAACTAGTTTTCTCTCTAACTCTATGAAATCAAAATAAATCAATTTTTATTACCTAAACTTGATTTACTTACTTGGGGGGAGGGGCAAGCTGGATCCGACCTTATTATGGAGCTAAATGTTGTGACTTTCTCTTTTACACTACAGTGGCATCTGCGAAAGTTTGAGAACCGTACAAGGATATTTCAACCAAGTGTTGGGAATATGCTTTAAAATCGTACTACTCAGATTAGGCATCAATGTAAATGCAAAAATTAAAGTTGCTCTACTTCCGGTTTCTCTCTGACACACCCAGAGACAGATTAGCACAAAGGGAAGGGAGGGGAGAATAGCTTAGGGCCCCTGAAAAATAGGGAGCCTCCATATATCTTGATTATCTAGGGTACAAATTCATTCTGATAACAGCAATTACAATCAGGAAAAATGAATTTCTCCTGTAATATCTATTTCATAATTGTCTATCACTAGATCAACCTGGAGACATTTTTTTGGGTGGTAAAATAAGATTTTATGGAAGCACCAAATCGACAGTTTATTGATTAAGTTTTTTTCCAAGTACCAGTACCTCGTGTTTTCTGTTTTAAAGAATAAAAGAAAATTATAACTTTTTTGTCAGTCCAGGAAATTTTTCTAGCTTGGCACACATCATGTAATAGCCTTTCCCTGACTTAGCATCTATATGAGCTTATAACACAAATGAGTTACTAACATTAAAATAAAAATAATTTTTAAGCATATAATCTTGCTCATTTATAAATATGTATGTAATTTTAAAAAATTCAGTTTTGGATATCGCCGCCCAGGTGGTGTAGTGGCTAGAGAACCATTCTATCATGCCGTGGGTCCGGGTTCGAATCCCGGCTTGGGCATGGATGTTAACTTGTCCGTCCCTTCATAGGGAGTAGTGCTGTCCGCCCACTGGGTGCTCCCATAATAAAATGGACAGCAACTAGGGCCGTTGATGGCAAAGGCTTGTGGCCAGTGCCTGCCCATTAGGAAAAAAAAAAAAAAAAAAAAAAAAAAAGTTTTGGATATCTGAAAAATGTTTTACGTTGCAAAAATGCAACAATCAAAAAAGGTTAAAAATGCTCGTGGGGGGCTTATAAGGCTTAACAAGCATTTTAAGCGAGTAAAGGGGGTCTCGAAGTAACCTAGTGCCTGGGGCCTCATCTAAACATGATCAGGCATACCATACCGCCCTTCCTCTCTTTCCTTCTAATTTTTCTGTTTTCTTTTCAGTTTCTTTCTCTCTTCATCCTATCCTTTATGTGTATTGTATATTTCTCATGCTGTCCTAATTCTAAATATTATGTGTTTGTGTGTATTGCAGAGTGGTTACAGTACTACAATACCAATACTACAAAAAATACCAGGAACAGTAACAAAGAAGGCAGAAGCTAAAACAGTAGACTCTTAAGAAAAAGCATAAACTCCCTCCTCTTCTCCCCTCATTTGTAAGGGCGGAAGAAAGAGCAATCGCACCACGTGATCAATCGCCCGAAGTGATGTTGCGGCAAGGGTATCTTAAAAATGTAAAATTGTTTCAAAAAGGGCTACAAACTGTGCTGCTTTTTTGTATAGAACAACATACTGCACTCATTTTTTAAAAAAGCATCAACTATAGTAGTTTTGCTATTTGTAATGCGTTACTTCTCATCTCTTTCATTAATAAAGCTATAATACAGTAATTACTCTTTTGCTTGATTTGTTTCCTGAACTCGATGAAACTCAAAAATATTACTCGTCATGTGCGCATGTTCACTAACACACAAGGCCATGTCCATGACAGAGCCATACAGTGGTGCACACAGGATTCTATCTTGGAGAGGGTCAGCTCATAAAGTTGCAATACTAACCAACCACCAGAAAATGTAAAACAAATTTTTTTCTTGTAATCATCACCACCTTTCACAAATACACCGTCCACTTTAGTATACCTGAATTATGTTTGTATTTACTTATCTTAACCGCTAAAAATAATAATTTGATAAAACCTTTTAACATACTAAAATGTCAAGAACTACATGATGATTTTATGATGCAAAGACGATAACTCTTTTGGGAGAGGTCCAGACCCCCTGGATCCCTTCCTTATGTGAGCCACACCCCGTTTTCTTTTTCGATTTTCTTTAGTATGCTGATGCTGCTATTCTAATATATGTCTAGTATCAAATGAAAGAAAAGGCCAACCTGGAATTTTACCGAATCTCGGAGATTGATGGACAGACACTTTCTAGAAGTGTTCTGGAAGAACTGGATAATCTAGAAAAACTATTTTAAATTAATTGGAATTGCAGTTTTCTCTTCAAAGCCTGATAACCATGATTTTAGAATAATATAATTGCCACTTGTGACAGCTAGTTTTGTCTTGCAAATGATTAAATTTTTTTACTCAGAAATAAAATAAATCTGAAAAGCAAAAAATGACTTAAAAATGAGGGAACGGATGGATTTTCTGATTTTTAAAGCAGCATAGATTATTTTCTATATTATATACATAACAATGAAAATTTTCAAGTGGATTGTACAATTTGTGTAGATTTTACTGTGTTTTGTACTTATTTTTTAAAAATCCTTTTGAAGTAATGCAAGGTGATAGAAGTTTTATCTTGGACTGGTTCCCCCAAATTGTTACAGAATCAGTGAATCAATGAGTCAGGGATCAGTGTAACTATACAGTAGGATTTTGCATGACCCTGTAAAAATACTTTGTGTTATCAACATCTTTTAAGCAGGTAAAATTGTTTATAAACTTTATATATAGAATTGTGCTTGAAATGGATTGATCTTGTTAAACTGCCATAAACCGTAATGTATTCAAATATTTTCAGTGCTCCAGTAGAAGAACTGTAAATGCTACGGACACTATTTTGTAATCCTTAGTAACATACATTAATTTTTTTTGTTTGAAATAGCCGAATATCTAAAATATGCTTTAAAGAATGACTGTCCATGTCCATAGTATCAAAATGTGTTGTTACTTTTCCCTCTTCATATAATAACGAAAAGAAAAACCACTTCATTACCTGAATGAAAAATTTATTCATCAGATAGTACTAATGCAACTAACAATAACTATATACAATAGAATAGAGGAACAACGCCATATAAAACATACCAGATTGTCACGAACACAAGTCACTCACCTTTCTCACATGCTTGACCTAAACTACAGTTTGGCAGTTAACATAGAAAATTGCATAAAGCTCTAACTGGAATATGCCAAACAATATGGAAAGACAAACAACACTGAACAGTCCGAGACCTGGCCTAGTTTATAATATGATGCATACAACAAACTGGCATATATTAGTAACAATAGCCTTATTTTAGGAAAATTAGCTAAACAATTAAAAAAAAAACTTGTTTTTACCAGTATTCTCAACTATCGTATTCTACATTATAGAAAGAACATGATGTATTAAAAATAAAAATATGGTATATACAATTTGTAGCTAAAAATATAGTAAAAAAGTGCTTCGATGTGCTGCAAATAAAATATTTTCTTTTGCAAACAACAATGCAATACTTTTGAGCTAATTTTTTAATTTAGTTAAACCAGGGGACAAAATACAGTATAATGCGAAATTTTTAAAAATATTTAAAAAACAAATTATTTAGTTTTGATTGTGTGCAAAATTGTATGATCTGAAAATAATTTTACATGTACAAATCTCAGCTTAAAATAGATAGTAAGAAGAAAACATGTGAAACAGCATTTTTTTTTTAAAGTTATACTATCATTCAATTTTTGGAATACTTTCAAATTGCATAAGGGTAAAAAAGTAATAAAACATTAATGCATATGCAAAAACTAATAGATTTTGATAAATTACTAAATTCTACGAAGATTTCAAGCATAATATTAAGTAAATTAATACTACCATACAATTCAATTTTACAGTTTCTATAGGTGTCAGTTTTTATTTCTGCACATGCTGAAAACCTTGGAATTTTCTGAAAAAACTCAACCCAGCAGTGGCGGATTAATGCAGGGGCGGAGGGGGGAGCAGCGGTTACTTTGTCTGTGGGGGCGGTTAGTTAGAAGATGACATATACATCCATTTTATGGAAGTAAAATAGGATCTTTTACATTAATTTCTTGTGTCGGGGGTAATGCAAGTTTATCGGGGGGGGGGGGGGGTCGCCCCCTCCTTTAATCCGTCTTTGACTCAACCTGCTGGGTTTTTTCAGAATCCAGGAGGAAAGGATGGGATGGGGCTGAGGCTTCAGAGTGTTTAAATAATTTTTGCTAATTACTAAATGCAACTTAAAACAAGTAATTGATTATAAAATCAATTACAATAATAATCAATCATGATTTGCTTTTAGATAAATTGATTATTAGTAATGATTTTAACATTGAAATCAAAGTACTATACTAGTGCTGAATCAGAACTTTGAAACTAATGTTTTGTTACAGTTGGAAAATCCTTATTCATTTTAATTCTAATGATAGGCATAAAATTTTCTAAAGAAAGTCATTCTGATTTTTTTTCTTTTTCCCTTGGTAAAGGGAAGGGCTACTTATTAACTTTGCAAGTTATGTACTGATATTATGTGATGTATTAGCTGTATAAATAAAGTTGATATTTTAAAGTTAAAATTTTGAAAAAAAAAACAGCTGGGTCAAGGGAAAAAATAAATAAAGTCCAGATGTTTTTGGGGGTTGGGCAAAATCATAACACAACCCTGCTTATTTCTGACTTCAATTCAATTTTCCCTTGACATTTCATTTTACATTTTGAAATTTTTACAAATTTGATTTATTGCAATTTGTATGAAAAATGACTTTAAAATTTACCGATTGTCTTAAAAAACTATGTTAAATAAATACTTACAAATGTATCTGATATGAAGAAGATCCAGTACATTATTTTTGGGTTGTTTGGAGTAAATATTCCAAAAATATATGTACTGCATCTTCTTATGTCAGATATTTCATTTAAATATTTATTCAAAATTTCAAGCTAAAGTGAGATAGCTCAGTTTAGCTAATTGCTTGAACAGTTTAAATCTTTGAAACTTTATTAAGAGAAATAAGAGATGAAGACGATGACACAAGCATGAATGCCACTAATATATATTTCATTGGTGTAAGCAAGGTTCTAATGACGGTCTATCTCACTCCGGTAACTAAAAAGAATCAGTTGAAACAGAAGGGAATTAGGGAATTTCTTGTTTTTTTCTCTTCAGAGATCTCTTATTGGAATGATTGAAATGTGACAAATCTGGAATGTTGTGCTAATACCTTTATAAAAAGTGATATATATGTACCATCATTGAAAAAATATTACACCAAGATTGGAAACAATTAACAATATTTTTCTTATGCAACATAGTTCCAAAGCTATTTCACATCACAGAAAATACCAAAATTTCTGTACCTTCTACTTTTTTAACTGGCACTTTATTCAGTTATATATTTTATATTTTTGAATCTGTATAAATATTAATAATAGAATTGTAATGGCATAAATACATTGTAAAAGATACAGGCCTATAGACAAAGAATCAATTTTTTGAAAGGAAAGGGCAGGGAAAGAAAGACAAAAATTTGGAAAGCTTCTGCTCTTTCCCTGCCTACATTTTGTAAATGAGACAAATAATTTAGATCAGATATGGGCAACCTTTGAAAAGTTGCGGGCCAAACTTAGGATGTTAATCAAGTCACTGGCCAAACTCCAGGATAATTGCAAAGTCATGGCTGTTTAACTGGGATTTTGAATGGTTTATATGGGTTTTATATGCCGTTTTCATATGATCCATGGGATGGATCAAAGGCCATAGTGGGCCACATCTGGTGGTCGCCCATATGTGATTTAGATAAATAAAGTACCTAAACTTTAAAGAAGAAATTAAAAAAAGAAGATTTGAAGCACACGGAAAAAACACTCAAAATACTGGTGTTAAACAATAAAGTAAATAAAAAAATTTGCAAAAAACACACATAAGATGTTATAGGTAAGAGGATACGCAGGTTTCAGCCAAAAATTGTTTTGGCCTTCATCAGTCCAAGCCCTTCGTCGCAAGCAACACAGGGAACTGAAAAGAGATAAACAAGCAAGATGTTGCCACAAGGGGCAAAGAAAAGTCGAACAAAACCACGGAGAGGGGAGAAAAAATATAAATTTCTCCCCTCTCCATGGTTTTGTTCGACTTTTCTTTGCCCCTTGTGGCAACATCTTGCTTGTTTATCTCTTTTCAGTTCCCTGTGTTGCTTGCGACGAAGGGCTTGGACTGATGAAGGCGAAAACAATTTTTGGCTGAAACGTGCATATCCTCTTACCTATAACATCTTATGTGTGTTTTTTACAAAGTTTTTTATTTACTTCATTTGAAGCACACATTACAAAATTCTAATGATTATTCAAAACAATGAAATACATACACAATGGTACAATTTAGAATGTGAATAAAACCCAAAGAAATTTCTCCTATGAAATTATGATAAAGTATTTTCTAACATACAAATTAAGAAGGAAGAGTTAATGAAAGATAGGCTTACTTGCACTCCCTCCCTCCCCAACCTTCAACAACAAAATACTTTAAAGCCTTGATATAGCAAACTTTAAGGGTCAGAAAATCAAACTGGTAGTTCTGAATGACTGGTAAAAATGAAGTTTTATTATGACAATGTGTACTACATGATTTTCTTTTATTGGAAATATTTTATTTGCTAATCTGAAATATATGTAAAAGTAAAATTTTGCTGTAACAAGATTTTACTGTAGTTAAATATTCTACAACAATGTGCTAGTTTAACATGTTTGTCACAAATGATCCAGGAAATTATTTTGATACCAAAAATTTTCTCATTCATCAAATACTGATTCAACTCATTAAAAACTACTTTAAGATTTTAGACAAAAATGTTTAAAAATTTAAAATATACAGTAATTTTCATTAAAATTGAATACTTTAAATCAAATTAAAAGTAGAGATAACATTACAGTTGAACGGCTTCAAAGAAGTAAAATCTTAGCAAAGCATTTTCATAATTCTCATTCCAAGAAAAAAAGTTTTATCAATATTTAAACATTTAGATAGCAAGACATTAATGAATACACAATAGTAGCAGTGGGAGTAAAATATTTTATAAAAGAGATAGCTATATAAGAATGTATTCAGAGTAAAATATTCAAATTAAACATTGAACTTAACAATACTTCATATAGAAAAAACCCAAAACTTTTTAAAGTTGTTGTATTCATAAGAGTTTAAAAGCAATTTCACAAAGAAAATAATTATCTTTACTCAAGATACAAAATTCAAATTTTGAAATCAATACTGTACAAATATTAAGGAGAAAAACTTTTTTTTGTTTAATCAGAAATATTATTAGTAAGTAAATAAATAAATACATTATATATACACATTTAATTTTTGGACACACTAAAACTAGCGTAAGCCCACTTTTTTAAACAAAACATGTTGAACAGATTGAATACTTTGGCTGAATAGTGGTTTGTTTCTTTACAAGTTATCTTGACAATAAAAGTGAGCTTAATGTAAAATAGAGGAGGGGATGAAGTTGTTGAAGAGATTAACACATTTATAGCTACTTTTTGTGGACTTTAGTTATAAAAATGCTTTCCATTTTTTAAATCAATATAACTTAATTTACCTAATGTTACTGTACCACTAGTTTTATCTAGCAGATTTTCAAACTATTTATTATTAAAATATTAAATATTTCAATCATTTTTTGAATATAAAAAGCATAAAAAAGTTTCATTTATCAATACATATTTTAGTTTAGATAAAAAGAATCATGATCTCATAATTTGTTTAGATTGCTGTTGATCTTAACTGAAATGCAATATATGAATAAAAAAAAAAAAAAATAGAAATACAGTAGCTAGGATAGATCAAATTACTGTTTTATAGGTATTAGGTACTTAAACAATACAGGAATTTTTTTCAACGCATTTAATGAATGAATATTGAATTTTTATGCAGTTGTTCATCATGATGAAAAAGCTGTAATGTTTTGAAAGATATCCGAGTAGAACTAAATTGTATGATTTTTTCAACTAGCAATATTACACTAATAATCAAATTTATTGTTTGACCTAAACATCCAAATAATTATTAAAAGCTCTGCTATGATTCAGTAGATTAAAAAAAAAATGACCTAATACTCTGGTTTGTTACATGCACCTATAACTTGACATTACAAATTTTACCTTTAGGTATATTTTTCTTTTTACACACACACACACACATATATATATATATATATATATATTTACAAAGAAACATCCGTGAGTATTTAGCATGATAGGGATTTACAGTATATTTACATCTTGAAATAATATTTCTTTACTATTAAACCTATCATCTGTATTCTTGGTGTACAATGAGCAACAGCTAATTTTTTTATGCATTAAAAGTGCATATTACAATCCAGAAAATATCCTACTTATTAGGTCTCAGCATACATTAAATATATAAACAAAACATGAAAGTAAATGTGTAACATCTATAACTTCATTAATGCAAAAACTACACCAGTATTTCTGCCCTGAAATAGGTATTAATTATAATTTTTTTGAAAACACATCAGACACAAAAAGAATAAAGTGAGAAAAATATCACAGAAATAAAATGACTGTAACAATGATTAACAATGTTTAAGTCAATGGATATAAACATTAACCAAATTTTTGGTTCAGTGTCAGCAGTAAAAGGAACATGTATGCAGAGTGAATGTAAAAACACAGAAAGAAGGAATTTAACAAAGAAATATACATTAGAAAGCAAAATTTCAAGAGAGCAGATTGAATAAAAACCACTCCAATATAAACCTTTATAATAAGATAAAAACAGGCATTTTCATAAAGTTTCAATAGTTATAAACTAAAAGATACATAACAAATAAAATAAAAATTATATATATAGTTCAGGTAGATAATATACAACAATGTAACCATTATACCAAATCATAAAGGGGGGGGGGGAAATTACTGAAATAAGCTGAAATTTATCAAAAAAAATAGCTAGTTCCAAATGTCAGCATATAGAGACTACTGTGAACTTATTCAAATGAATCATTTTAGAATGCATGCTACCTTGAAGTTGTAGATCTGAGTATTTTCGGACTATCGATACAACTGATTTAAAATCAATCATTGAATCTTCTGGGGAGTTTTAATTTTACAATCCAAAAATATTCTGTGACCATCTAACAGAACTTAATTTTCATTTTAATATAATCAGTACACAACAACTTAGGAATAAGAGTACATTACTTTTGATACTCTTATGAAAAAATATTTATGAAATGCCCATAATTGTATACTACATAAAGTTCTGCATAAAACAACATTGAATGCACAACACAAGAGAAAAGTTAAAACACAGGCATATAACTAAACTGCTCCATTTTTGCTTAGATAATGTTTTACACACATACACAAAATAAATATAGGATTGTTGTTACAGCAATGATAAAATTTCAGGAATTTAAAGGAACATAAGCAACATGGCATAAAATTACAATCTGTGATTCATGTTAAAAGCAAAAATAAAGCAACACTACAAAACATGTGGTAATTAAACATTTATTAACAACAAAATTTAATTTTCAGTAAGAGAATGCATACATATAGTTTGAGACCTATAAAACTTTAATAAGCATATAAGATATGATTCTAAAAACCATTTAAAAAAAATCTATAAATCTGGATAAAAAGAAAAAATACTAAAGCACACAAATGGTCTTTAATACAAATTAGCAAATATTTTTAGCTGCAATCTAAAGTTCCTACTTAAATCACAATTTAGAAATTATATTTTAAGTAAAATAGGGAGTGTAAAAACAAAAATTTTTTTAATGGTTATTTATGCAAGAATTAAAAATGTTAGCAGCTGTGAGTAGATATCAGTTATTCTCAACTAATATGAACGTTCATTTTAAAGATATACTACTTTAAACTTTGTCTTTTAAAAAATTGATTATGAATATCAAGTAATTTTCATGCCTATTAAAAGAGATTGGTATTACATTCAATTTTACTCTATATAATTTGTTAATCATACAGAGATGATATAATAGAATCTAAAAGAGAAAATGTTGGTTAATAAACTAAATAATTTAATAAACTAAAAATATAAAGTACAACATTTAAAAATGTAATTATTTTAGATATAAAGCAGAATATGATGTTTTTGAATCATGTCATTAATATAATGCAAGAAAATTCCTAATTCTCCATAGACCAAATACAAAAATTGTTGAAGGTGGGATTAATAGTGGCAATAATTTTGGTTGAAATCTGATATTCCCAGCAGAATTCTTACTGAATTATAATGAATGTAAACTGGTGAAAATATGAGAAAAAGACAAGGATTGATTGATAATAATTTGGATACTTTTAATATTTAGAAAGTTGTCAGAAAATATGAGAAAAATACAAGGATTGATTTCTAATAATTTGGATACTTTTAATATTTAGGAAGTTGTCAGATAATTAAGATAAAAAGGTGAAGAGAGAACCAAAAAATTTTTACTTTTATGGATTACTTCTCATTTTCATAAAAAAAAAAAAAATTAGATTCAATAAATACTATTAACTCATATTACCAGATCAGCTAATAAATAACCCCCTCCCCCATTTTTAGTTCAGTTATGGAAGTTAAATCCAAACATTCTTCTTGATTGCTCAGTGTTTTAAAGCAACCTTTGGTCAGTATTAATTCTTCAACAATATAAAACATTATGAAATAAGTCCATAATACTTAATAATGTCTAAAAATAAAAATTTAGGTTTATAAAACACACGTTTTTGTAAAATTATGGAACTTTTTACAAGCTCTTAAGAGTTTGGATTCATTTACACAAATTTACTACAGACAATATAATAATTATTGCCACTAAAACTAAAGAAAGCCTCTTTTATAGTTTAAACTTGGAGCTCTTCCAAAAATTAAGGAATAAGTAGCAATCTAAAAATGGAAGAGACGGCAGGCTGCAATATTACAAAAATCTTATTTCTACTTGTCAAAAAATGAAATTATTAGTTACCTTTTTTTGTAGCAATGTACATATAATATGGACATATAAGATAAGCTATCTGATGAGAAATAAGGTATAGTTGTACTTTCAGAAATTTCATTATGATCACATAAAGTAAAGTATTACTCACAAAAAAAAAAGTTAAAACAAATATGTTGAGTTTTATTTAAATAACTTGTTAAACTACATTTATTTAAAAATAATACTTATAAATAGCCTGAGTTCATAATGGAAAAACTAAAAAGGTGTGCAATAATAAAAAAGAAAAATCCTATAAAATATTCCAAAATAAATATTTTATTATTAAGGTACCATAAAATACAACCACAAATTTTGTGGAAAATAGTTTATAATATAAATAAAAATAATTTTAGACATCTTTACATAAAAATAAGACATAATAAAATTCATTTACATAATGCAAATGCATAATTCAAGGACAACTTTCATAAAAAGCAATAACCATGCCCTTAAAATAACGAGGAAAAGTATGTAATTTTTTTTCAAATGAAAATAAAATTTTATACATGGCAATGAATTATGAAACAAATAGTGCTTCATGTGAAATATACACAGAGAAGAAAAAATATTTACATCTCAAAATCACATAAACTGTTCTATCACATACAAAAGTTTAGCTGCATGTACATTTACAAATATACTACTATTTGCTTTAGGATGGCCAGTAAATAAAATTCAGATACTTGTAAATGGAATTTTGAATATCAAACCTAATGCACACACAGCAAAAGAAAAAAAGATGTTCTACAAATTTCCAACCTGGTTATGGGGAAAAAAAAAAAACACTAACAAATTTAAAAGGAACAAAGCTTTTCCAACAGCTTTTATGGAACAAAATTTTTTCATAAATAATTGATGCTTCATTAAATTTTACAGTTTATAAAAAGAAATGTTCACTGAAGTTTTATAAGAGAAAATTATTTTCTATTTTAAATTTATTTTTATTTTTAAAAAGTGACATTTTTAAAAAACATTACCAAATATAACAATAAAATTTTGTAGTTTTGAGAAGTCTAGATTTTTAAAGTTTCTTAGTTAAGGAGATTTTTCAAAATCTAGATTTCATGAAAATATATGACACAAATTATACTATAATTTTATTATGCAAACACAGTTATGTAAGTTACACAAAAATAGACAAAACAACCACAGTATAGCCAAGAATGAAAAATGTAGAACATTAACCAAGCACACAGTGCTTAAATATTTACAGACACTTATTTAAATAAAACAATGTGGAAATATACAATAAAAATCACTAACATAAGGTGTGCATGCATTATAATACATATTTGGTGAAACTAAAAATATTATAAATGGAATGAAACTTTTTCCCCCAATAAAATAATTAGTATAAAAACATTTTACTTTCATAAAATAGAGGAAGATCACTCCAAACCTGGTGATGAAATGTAAACCTTCTAAAAGCATTTATTTGGCCTGATATCTTAAAAAAAGCTACCAAAATTCATTTAATGTTAGTTTTCTAATATTCATATTATACTTAGTTTTTTAAGAGAAGTTATTTTCGGATTAACTAAATGCAAATAAACTGTATACTTTTCAAGAATCATATCCATTATTTTCAGGAGACAGATCATTGTTGTTTTTCAGATTCCAGATTCCAACAGTACAATCACTGAAAAATAAAATTAAAAATTTATAGTAAACTATAATAGGTAAATTTTTAAATGTAGTAAAAGAAAGTATGCACATCAACAGTTCTGTGAGCAAACAGTAGCACTTAAATTTACAAATATGACACACAAGAAAAGCAAAATAGAAATTTTTGAGAACACTCTGAGATGTATAACATCATGATGCACCATTAACACCATTACATAACTGAAACAGACAAAAACTTTTTCATTTCAAATGAATTATTTTTTCCAACTATGCATTAAGTATACAAAAACAAAGTTTAAAATAAATTTAAATAATTAATTTAGCAATTATTTGTATGCATATACCTATATTTATAGTGACTGGTTATTTTTAATGCTTACATAGTTAATGCAAATATTGAAATTCAGATTAGTAATTTTATTGGGAATTATGATGTAAATTATGACACTAGCATTATCGTTATTTCTCTATACCTTCTATTACGATGTGCAGTTCAAAAGTCTGTTTCTTTTGAAAGATGTAAATGAAGAAATTTTTGGCATTAAAAATGATTTTCAATGAGTACACACAAGACAAAAATATACTCATTATGAGTTTTAAATTTGTATTAATCCAAAAATTGGGTGACTTACACCTTTCAAAATGAGTGGCTTTTAGACCTCCCACTGTAATTAAAGATATAAAGAAAACACTGAAATGATAGTGCTAAGTTATAAACAGAGTGCCCCAAAAAGGTGGTAATGCACTTTAATTCTTTACCTATTAGAAATAAGTGGGCAGAGCAAATTGAAAAAAATGTTCAAAATAAGGTCAGAAATAATACTCCATTAAGAAAAAATTCCTCTAGTTAATATTTAAAAAGTTACACTTTTAAATTTTTATATAACCCCCGTACGAAACAATTCCCAGTTAGTAAAATGTGTCCCTTACACTAAAAAGGTGAAATATAAAATTTGAGAACTATACCTTAAAAAATGTCAGATATGAAGATAAATATAAGCCCCTTTTCAATGGCTCTTGAAGGGAAAAAATCACGTCAAATGCCCCTGTTTTCCAATGAGAACAGGGCTACTTAATGGGTACAATGAGAACAATGAGTACTTAAGTAGAACAGTCTTTATCAAAAACATTTATTAACACCAAAGTTAGATTTAAGCCAATATCAAAATAATGTTTCTATGCATTTTAATGATACAGTTTTTTCGCCACATGAAAGTTTATAACTCAAAAGCTATGAGAGATAATTCAGTTCCTAAAAAGTGTTAGAAAGCTCTATATGCTCTGACCCCACCATATTCGTAGGGCACCTATTACAGGAAATAAGAGGCAGAAAATGCATTTCCCCCACCAGATTGTGCAAGTGCATACACTCCGTAGAGAAAACTTTGAGCATATTTTTCTCAACATGAAAAATGTATCGCATTTTTAAGAAAATTTCAGAGTCAATAAAAAACATCCTTGAAATTGCATGATAGTATAGATATATAATTAATTCATGAAACACAAAGACTAATACTGCAAAAATAACACATCCTGTGTGTGTGGTGGGGGGAGAAACATAAGCAGTAACAGAGGGCCAAATGGCATGAAAATCAAAGTACAATGAACCATAAATTATACAGAAAGGAATGGAATGGAAATTATAACCTCTGGCACACTCATCAGGGGCTATACCCAGAAGATTATAATTAAATACAACAAAATAGTAGGATATCAGTTCACACATCCCTATACTATTATATAAAAACATAAATAATTAAAAACTAAAATTTTCTATATATACATGCAGGGATGTTAACTCCAACATTCGATTTGGGAGCACCCCGGGAGCAGAAAAAATTTCATTTGGGAGCACCTCGGGAGCAGAAAAATACCATTTGGGAGCACAAAAAATTTGGCTTCGAGGAAAACTAAAATTTGGGATCAGAATTAACATGATTTTGGAGCATAAAATTGAAGATTTCTCACTGTGTGACTCTAGAAAAAAGGCCCGCCTGGGGGGAAATTTCAAAAAGGGCACCCTGTTCTCAAAAAGGGCACTTTGGGGTTCCACGAGAATGTACAGGTAGATAACATATCTAGAAACTGGTTTGAAACTATCTGATCCCCGAAAATTTAACATGTAGAGTTGTAATATGTGTTCTGACTTACAATGCATAGTTAGATTTTTTCCAGTTTGTCTTTAGTTTTCCCCCTCCCCCCCTTCTTTTGGAGAAAATATCCTGTAGAAGTAAGTGTAAGTGAAATAGGAAAAATGATTTGTTGATAATATTTTGCTCTAAACATGACATAAATATGTGAATTAAATCTGTACATAACTAGATGTTTTTGATTTAAAAAAAAAGAAGTTTTAATCTAAGTAATTTTGAATTTTCTGCTTAATTTTTTTTCCCTCAAAATTACCTGATGTAGATGTTTATTATTTATAAGAATAGTACATTTATTGAAGAAGGTTTCAGAAATTTTTAGCCAGACATGATTTGTTAGGCAGTAGGGGAAGGCAGAGGGACTGTTAATTTTTGTTCCTCAATTTTATCACACTATCACTACTGGACCACAATTACTGGATCACATTCATATATGATATTTCACCTATATTGGTACAAATTTTTAAACAGAAAAGGACTGTCAGTGTAAGTGGATTAGAATAGATGTGTTTAGCATGTAATAAAAATAATAAAATTTCTGCAGTGCAGGATGTATAAAATTTAATAATATAAATCAGAATTTTATTTAAATTCTTTTGTTCGCAATAATTATTGAATGATTACCAAGTAAAGATTTTTAAAGACGAACTCTGGAATAATGATTGTTTGATAATTAGCAACTACTTATTTATCAAACGTACCTACCGATATTTGAGGATTGACAGATGGAATCGCAAATTTTTAGATAACTTAAGAAAATTTTGATTTTCCCAACAGTATTTTCTCCCCCCAACTCCTAAGTGAAATGCCCAGGTAGTTCTGCCGGGCCGATCGGGCTTCTCATTGAGTCAGCAAAACAAAACATACTAGAGAGGCCCCTTTTCAGGTTACTCGGCTCGCGCAAATGCAAAGACAATGAAAAAGGCAGTAACAGTATTTCGATCTGAGAGTATTTGAAAAAGGCATTTAGGGGAAAGATCCGATTTTATAGAAGGTTTTCATGAAAGGGCCGCAAGCAGGAGGGAGTATAAAGATGAGAAATAGGGCCGCCGGGCGCTGCGCCCTGCAAAATCAATCTAGAGTCAACACTTACAATAAACGCAGATAAGAAAAGCAAAGTTTGCAAGCGTGGCAAAAAATTAACAAAGAGTCAAAATGACGTATTCGGTGCAGCTTGGCGCAAAAATCGGCTAAAAGCGCAGTTCGGCGCAAGATTTGCGTTTCGGAGCAGCTCGGCGCAGAATTAACATCCCTGTATATGTATCAGTAAAAATGATGTGCTGAGACTCAGGTCAAAGCTACAGTATCAATTTTACACAGTGTACTTGCCCCACCTCCCCAAAATGCAAATACATTTAATTTTCAAAATTTATCGATGAAATATTGGGAAAATATAAAACATCAACCAAAATACATATCGGATTAACTAGTTACATCTAAAAATTATATAAATATGTCTCATAATATGTAATCTTGTAACAAAAATACCTTTATTAATCTCATACAGTTTAAAATTTCTAGTACATTTTTAGACAAATAATGAGCATAACAATGAATATCATTTCATGTAGTTTAATTTCTTAGAACAACTTCAGATACATCATTTCAAATCAGATTGTTACTTTGGAGTATTATTTCTGACCTTATTTTGAACATTTATTGAACCAGATCAATATGAAAGGAACAAGAACAAATCTTGCAAACCTGATGAAGAAAATTAACACGACAAATTTTTATGCTTCAAAACTGCATATCACTTTCACAAAATTATACTGACTTCATGATAAAAAACAGTTAATGTTTCCACAGTAACAGACAAATAAATGTGAATTCTTTATAGTTAGAATTACACATACTCTCAGTATACCTTTTTAAGAAAAAAAAATAAAAATACAAACCTGGATGCAGTGAAAATACAAGCCCTGTTGGTAGCTATTGCATTGATTGAGGCACTATGAGCTTTTATCTCACCCAACTGTTGCATTGTTTCTACAGACCAGAGTTTTAAATAACCTGCTCGGCAACCACTTAGCAAAACATTGTTATTTGAAAAGAAACTGAGGGCGCAAACCCAATCTTTGTGCGCCTGGTTCACAGACTAGAGGGAAAACAAGTAACTTTAATATACATAAATGATTTCAGTTTAGATTGATTACATTAGATAAATGATAAAAGTTCAATTATTGAAAAAAGAGGTTTATTTTCGCCTTTTGATGAGAGAAAAGACAAGACACCTTTTCATCAATGCTAAATCCACACTTTTTCCAGAACAGTAAGTACATTTTTAATTTTTGAGAACATTTTTAAAAGTTTCAAATTCTTGTTTTCAAACAAGCAGTGTATTAAAGACCGGATTTGTTTTCAAGTTCAATTTTATTTCTTGAGAATTTTAATTTAGTTAAAGGTATTATTGGTGGTCGAAAGAAGTATTTAAAATTAAGTTTTCTAGAGAATAAAGTTTGCTTTTGCTTTTTTTCAGCAATTGTATTTTTTAGACTAAAAAGTAAGAAAAACATAAATTTCTAACCTGCACAATCGCATGAGCTCGGTCTTAAAGGGTTAAAGCATGCAGATTTATTTGCAAAAGATATCAACCGTATTTCAGATGAGTTACTCTTTTACCTGACTTGATTATTCAGTGACCTTTCACAAACATTTTTTGACCTATTTTCAATAGATAATTTAGCTTTCTTGTATACAAAAGCAAAAGTGTTATAATCTTTTACGAAACTTGAAATAATTACCTGAATATGACTTCCTGTTTTCAAATCCCATTTCTTTATACAGGTATCTCGAGATCCTGAAAACAGTGTGTCATTACTTATAGCCAATGACTGAATACCATCATAATGAGGTGGCTTGAGCTTAGTTTTCGCAGTATGCAGACCACCAGCACCTTCTGTCACCTCAAACACCTAAAAATAAGATAAATTGCTTTTAAAAGATCTAAAAAAAGTAAAATGTATTTTTGAAATATAAACAGAAACAATTTTATTTCAGTGCATTTTTAGACAGTGTTTAACAGAGTTACAGGGGTGCAGAATATGTTTGATCTGATGATGTAGGATTAGGAGAAATGCTGCTTAAAAATATACAACTAATTTCAAGTTAATAATGAGTTACAAAATTCCTGGAGGTTCTCTCTTTCCCATTCTTAAAGGGATTTTTTCATATTTTTCACTGATAAGCCAGTAAAGCTTATTCATTGGAACGAAAACTGTTCACAGATCCTGATTTCATTTACCGATTACTAGGAACAGTGGATATTTTGGAAATTGTGACAAAATTTAGTTGCATTAACCAAAATGAAAATATATACATTTGGACAATTTTTGATTACTTTGAAATTTTAATGAACACTTTAAAGTGAAGTGGAAACAAAAATGAATAACAGGAAAATATCAAAAGCAAACTTTCATTTACTCTCAGCTAAAACTGAGAGTTTGAAAGACAACTTCTATCAAGGTTGTTTATTACTTGATGATGATTGCTTCAGTCTTAGAAAACAAAATTTCATTACCAAGGAAATGAAAACAACACATACAGTGAGTTTTTCCAACTCCCAAGAAAAAAATTTAAATCTTCAGCTCAGTGATTACTAAACAGCTTATAAATACAGAATAAGTGAACCAAAAATTTCAAAAGATATGCAACAATGCTTCAGTAATAAACTCATTTTAAGCCCTATCTCATCTTTAGATACAGAATCAAATCTAGAAGATCCCACACCAACACTCGTAGAAAACTCTACAAATTCTTTCTGAATGGGTGAGAAAATATAGAAAAGAATTTAAATTATGAAAATAGTCTTGTGGACAGTTTTGAAAAAAAAAAAAATTAAAACTGAATTTAATAAAAATATAATGAATTCTGAAAAGAAACCACCACTTCTAGATCAAGACTGCAGTATTATAAAAGAAGCTTTCACTAATCCTGATGTACCAGAAATAGTTTACCTCCTTGAAAACTGCTTGAAATTTTGCAGTGAGTGTGTTTGTACAGTTGTGTGCAAAAGTTTAAGACCACACATATCAGATTTAATGGAATTCAGCAACAAAAACATCTGTTACAAATGAACAAAATAGTCTTACAAGGTTATTGAAGCATAGTCAGTATTTTGTTGGATCTCCTTTATTTTTTATCACTGTTGCAATCCTTTTAGGCATGCTATGAACAAGAGACTGGCGGTAAGCTTGAAAAATCTCTGTACATCACAAATGCTTTATTGCTTCAACAAGTTTTGTAGCACTGGATGGTAGCTTCTCTGCGACTTTATTTTTCACAATACATCACAGATTCTCTATGGGATTCAAATTTGGGCTGTTACCTGGCCAATCAAGCACTTGGATTAGAGTAGCTGTCAGATACTGTCCTTAACAATCCTTGTCTTGTGACATGGGGCATCATCATGCATGAAAATTGAACATCTCTGAACATCCATGTGAAACTTCAACTTGTCACATACCAAACTAAGGTAAAAACTGCTGTTCATCGTGGTTGTAGGTGGCAGGAAATACAGAGCAGCAGTACCAGATGCAGACATTGTACCTATATCATCTGGCTTGGAGAGTGTTTCATTGTTGGAATTGTATATCTGCCATCATATCTTTTTCCAAACGGGTGGCAAATGCATTTAGCATGTGCAGAAAATTGCTGCACACTGGACTCATTGGAAAATAACACTGTACTCCACTGTTGTTCGGTCCAATTCTGATATTGTCTGGTGAAAGACAGTTGTTTCTTTTTCATAACAACAATGTAAAAACATTTTCAAGAACACAATCTTCAAACAAAGAATATGATTCCCATTCTTTGTCAAAATAAAAAACAGATATTTATAAGATCCCCCCCCCCAAAAAAAAAACGGGGTTAGTTTTTAATGTGCTGGAGAAGTGTTTTGTCTTGGTAATTAGCAAGTTTAGCATTTTAACTGTCAATCACAAAAATACATAAATATAAGTCAAATTTCTTATATTTGTTTTATAGAAAACAAATTTTTCACACATTTAAAAGACTAAAATAAAGATTCGTCAATGTTTGGTTATTTTTATATGCTTTTAAGGGAAAAGTATACACAATTTTAGAATATAAAATACTTGCATCTGAAAGTTTTATATTACATAAATATATTATGTATATCATTTATCTATATGCTGCTGTAACTACACTATATTTGTCAAAACATACTTTTGTTTTCTGTAAGAATAATTACTACAATTAAAAAAGTTTATTTAGTTGAAAAATAACTTTGAAAACATTTTTTCTACAACAATTACTCTTAAATACAAGGGATTTGATTTGTTAAGCAAAAAAAAAAAAAAAAATGTTGCCTATTCATTTTCATGCATTAACAGTAAAATTCACTAAACTTTAAATAAGTCAACTCTAAGATGCAATATACTAGTTATCAGACATGTATTTATTTATACACCCAACATATTATTTTTACTATATAAAAGGAAAAAATAAGCAAACATGATCTGCTTTCTAAAAATCCATAAAATGCATTTGCATACTATAAATGTGCATGTAAAAATATGTAGTTTTATAAAAATTTTACAATTTAAAAAATTTGAATGTAAATGCAGGCAAGAGAATAGTAATTTTCATGATATTTACTCAGACATAATTTAAATAAGCAGTAATATATACAAAAAAAGAACTAATATGCACAGATACCTTAATATAGTGATCCTTTGATCCTGTAACAACAGTATTTTTTTCTGAACCATTATTATCAACTGCTAGACACATAATAGCAGCTTGATAGCTGCCACTTAATTTACCTATGGCTTTGAACCTGTGAGGAAGAAACCACAAAGACAACTTTGAAAACAAATAAAATTGCATTTTCCTGAAAATATAATAAATTCATTTATAACACCAATATAAGACTACCTTTCATTCTACAAGGCCAGTTCAAAAAGTACCAAACCTAATTTTTTCCTGCATAAATCAACAAAATGTGGGAGATTTTCTTCAGTGTTACAGGTAGAGGAGACACTCATGCTCAGCTGTGAATTTTTTTCCCACCCACACAAAGCATCAGTGGCTGACAGTCGGCCAATAAGTGAAGGTATGTAGTGAGGGATTTTCCCGATTTTTTTTTTTTTTTTTTTGAGAGAGAAAAACTTGGTGATATTGCATCAAATCTTACCAAAAGCTTGATGACACTCAAATGGAAACCATTTACAATTTTCAACAGGCTTTCTAGGATGATGCCATGAGCACCTTATGCATAAAGGAATGGTACAATCACTTCAAAGGTATGAATGGTACATCAATGGACAGTGAACCACGTTCAGGTAGGTCCTTAACAAGCTGGAATGGCAATGTCATTGAGAAAGTGCAGATTGTTGTCTTGCAGGATCATCATATCACAGTCCGAGAAATTGTGAATGAGACAGTGTTATGTATCGGATAGGTACATTTAATTTTGAATGAGGATTTGTGCATGAGGAGAGTATCTGCAAAATTTGTACTGAAGCTTTCTGTATAGCACACAGGAACATGCTGGACAGTGTAAACAATGACCTCGACTTCCACAACACCGGGTATGACCTAGAATCCAAGATTCAGTCATCACACTGGCAACATCCATCACCCCCAAGACCAGAAAAAAAAAAAAAAAAAAAAAAAAAAAAAAAAGCACAGCAGGTCTGCAGCAAAGTGTGAAGATCCTATTGAATGTTTTCTTTGATTTTCATAGTGTGGTACATCATGAGCTTGAGCATGCACCAAACTGTCATAAAGGAGTACTACCAGGAGGTTCTTCACGGCCTCTGTGATGCTGCAAACAACCAGATCTATAAGCAGCAAAATATTCGATCTAAATCATGATAATGAACCTGCCCATTATGAGTATTTCACTCAGGCTTTCCTCACCAAACACAACATTCCTGTGTGTCACGAGGCCACAGTTGTGACAACCACAGTACTGATGCAAAAAGTAATCTGTACTAGTAGTGCCTTATCAACTTTGCATCTTTTTGGTCGTATGACCAAACCTTTTCTAACAGAGAACTTGTTATTTAACATTTTGAATCTCTGTCATATTAAGTATGTATAGGGTGTCCCAGAAAGATGGCAACACATTTTAATTCTTTATCCATTACAGATAAGTACGGAATGCAACTAGAAAATTTGTTCAAAATAAGGTAGGAAAAAGACTAAGTGAAGAAAAAATTCCTCTCATTAATTTTCAAAGTGGCACTTTTAAAATTTGTATATGACCCCTCCCGTACAAAAAATTTCACAGTTAATAAAATGTTTCTAATACACTTATGATGTGATGGAAGAAAATTTGAGGATTATATCCTAAAAAGTGTCACCCTTATGAAGATAAATATATGCTGACTTAAACCACTTTTTAATAGTTTTATAAGAGAAAAAATCATGTTGAATGATCGTGCTTCATGGGTCGTACAGAAATTATGAAAGAAAATAAATTTTTGCACACTAGCAATAAACATCTACATTCAAATTCCTGTATGGCCTCGACCATCTAAGTTTAAAGATACCTCTGAGACATTCAATGATGAAAGGTTGAAAGTTTTAGAGTAATAGTGGTTAAAGTTTTGTTTTGGAGTGGTAAAATCCAGAACTGTTACACCTTCGCTTTTATTTATAAGATAATTTACTCAGCACTTTGGAAAAAACTACTCGCCTTTGGCGAGCAGCGAGTGTAATTTCCCAACCCTAAGATAAACTAATCAGAATCTAGAATGGACTCTGTCATTTCTTAGTTTAAAACTTTTGTTATCACACACACACATTATTATACTATATAAGATAGATAAGGTTATAACTATAAATAAAACTATCAAAAAACTATTATTAAATGTAACTAGGATATTGTGCACATATCTAAACATTGATACATTATTATTAAATATCTTATAATTATTTAATTCATAAGGCAATAAATATAGAATAGCTAACAGGGAAGAATACATTGAAGGAAATGACTTGTAGTACATAAAAAGTGTTAAAGCTTCACACCTGCATGCAGATACAGGATTTTCATAAATAAGGTTTATCTTTTTATATTCTGACTCTGGATGATATTGTTATTCACTGTTATACGTGTATTTCTTAGTGTTTTTGGATTTGATGTAGTACTTTTTTATTTATTCTTCTATATAAATATTACATTACATAAATTTCAGTTTGAAGGAAACTTAACATGATATTACAGCACAAAATAATTAAAGTTTTATTATAAAATATTTTTATGAATACTGTAAAACAGATACAAAATAAGTGATAATCACATCTAGTTGAAAACGCCTAGCAAAACAGAATATTACAATCATAATATTTTTCAAATATCAAAGCAGAAGAAAAAAAAAGAAATTCATATGTATTACATATTTTAACAATACACATACATATTTTTTCAAAACAACTTACATTCTCAGATCCCAAATACGAACTAAATTGCTAGCTGCAGAAAACAATGTGGTACCATAACGATTCAGAGCAATGTCATGTATCTGACTTTCACCTTGAGGCATCTGTAGTGTTCTGGACGGTGCATTCAAGGCAGGTGTTGAATTAGTCGCTCCAGAAGAGCTATAATGAGTAAATATATTATAAATAAGTATTCTTCAGGAAGTTAAAACTCAAAACTTTCAGGAATGTAAGAAAATAAATAAAAAGAAAATTTTGTTTTAGTTACATTAAGAAATCTCTTATTGTGTTAAAATATTTTGTCATATATAATTATCTAAAGATTTTTAAGTTACTGTACTTTGCTTATAATGACATTTGAAAATTTAACTTTCATTTCAAACTTTTGCACTTATATGCTTCATACAAAAAAAAAAAAAAAAAAAAAAGTAAAATAGTTATTTTTAAGGCAAATAATCATCTGAATACTAATACTAGCTTTTTAATTGTAAAAGGATCACTATAAAATTCAGTATTTCACAAAGTTTAAAATTACATATTATAAATATATAAATTAGTAAATGATTCAAGATTTTGAATTAAAATTAAATACACATGAAATAAATAATGTAAAAAGGAATGTTTATCACACAGTATGATTTTTTAAAAAAGAAAATAGATATAAGCATTCAATATTTATGAAGTCTACCTATAATACAAAATTTCATACATAGATAGCTAGTACAGTAACTTTCCGTTACTCTTAACTATTTTATATATCATGTTACTCATGTTATTACTTTTTTTCATTCAGCTATTTCTTAAAAGCAAAAGTCAACACATTAGGAAAGAATATTCTTGATTTATCTACAGGGTGTCTCTGAATGCCATGTACAAATGTAGAGGGGAGGTAGAGAACATCATGAGGAGCCATAATTACACTGGAAAGCAATAGGTGGTGGTGTACGCGAGCTCACAAGGTCAGCATGTGCAGTTTCCTCATTTCAGACAAGGACAGCATGCGATGAACAGGAATCGTTATACGAATGCAGAGTTGGGGGTTATGCACTTCATCTACAGCCTAGCTAACAGAAATGGACATGCTGTTGTTTGATTGTATGGGGAAAGATATCCAACAAGGCTGCGACCGAATCACCAAACATACACTCGGGTGCATCAGAACCTGGCACAACATGGATCCTTCAGAGTCACCATTGAAGGTACTGGACAGCCGCGAACAGAATGAACACTCATATTCAAAGAGAGTGTGTTACATGCTGTGGACTGAAATCCCGGTACCAGTGTACAGGCGCTTGCCATTGCAACTGGAAGATCTCAAACAATTGTCCATTGTGTACTGAAGGGCAAAGCCTTACATCCATTTCACATACAGAGACTGCAGTTATTACAGCCACATGATCACCTACAACACGTTGCATATGCACAGTGGTTTGTTAACCAAAGTGCAGCAGACGTGGACTTTGCCAGTTCCATGTTGTTCTGTGATGAAGCAATCTTTTCACATGAAGGGATGTTCAATACGCACATGTGGGCCTTAAACAATCCACACAGCACCCGATTACGAGCTGCACAATAATGCTTCACTGTTAATGTATGAGTGGGTATCGTGGGGGACAGTTTACTCAGCCATACATCTTACTGCCTTGACTGGACTCTGACAAGTGTCTCGTCTTTCTACAAGAGGTACTTCCAGAACTGTCTACAGATGTCCCCGCACCTGTTCGGTGCCGCATGTGGTTTCAACAGGACGGGGCACCTTCTCATTATTGAAGGTGCCTACATGACTGATTGGACTGGATATTTCTAAACAGGTGGATTGGGCACAGTGGTCCAGTCGCTTGACCTCCCAGAGCCTAAGAGTTATCTCCTCTTGATCTTTTTCTCTGGGGTGCCATGAAGAGTCTTGTGTATAACACACCCGTCAATTCTTAAAAGGGCCTTGTGGCATGAATATCCTTCACTGCTGCTACAATCCATGAAATGCCTGGTATTTTCGAAAAGGTCTGCTAACCCATGTCAAGTTGGTGTCATGCATGCACACATGCCAATGGCCGCAATTTCAAACACCTCTTGTGATGCTTTTATGTAATACTTTAAATTTACTATTGTTTTTTTATGTAATAAACCTTTTTACACTACAGTCTGTGTTGTGGCCTTACTATCTTTGTGTCCCTTTATCGCATTGGGGTTAGATTTCCGACCATGCTTTCTGATGTAATTATGGCTCCTCACGATGTTTTCTACCTCTACTCCAAGCCTGTACACAGAATTCGGGTACACCCTGTATAAACAAACTCACTCACTCACTTGCACATGCATGCATGCATACACACAAACACACTCACTCACATTTGTTGAACTGAACAACAACAACAACAAAATATCCTGCAGTCTTACAAAACTACTTATAATAATAGTAATAAATAAAAAATATGGGTTAAGAAAGCTTAGACTTTCTGCAGCTATTCTTTCTGATAAACTGCAGCATTTTAACCGTTCTTGCAAATAATATTGTTGTGACATTAAAAAATTAAAATCTTAAGAAAGTGATCAACAGTATTTTAGGGTGTTTTCTAAAAAGTTTACCTGAGAGTCTGTGTACATTTAGCAGGATTTTCTCGGACGTCCCATACTTTGATGTATGCACTGGAAACACTAAATGCTAGTCGAGAGTATTCATTGTAGCGAATAACACATACATTATTAGGATGGCCGCCCAAGCTCTGGATTTCTTTACCAGTACTCAAATCCCATATTTTAACAGTTCGATCTAATAAATAGATAACATTAACATAGCATGAAAAAAAAACCATAACTGCTATTAATTTTTTAGCAATGAATAATAATGCATACAAGCACACATATTAAATATGCCAAAAGCACTGTAAAAGTTAGGGCAAAATATTAACTAAGGCCAATCACATGGACAAAATAAAAATAAATAATTGTTTTATTTTGTATTTATCATGTTTCAGTTAATGTGCATTTATCTAATACTTAATGCATCAGAAAAAGATAACTTTTGTAACTTCAAAATATATATGCAGCATTTTCTTTATTCTTACACATGCTTTTAAATTCAAGCAAATACTTTTTAAAATAAAAAATTAAATAGCTCTGAAAGAGACTAATTAAAACACAAATAAAAGGATTATATGCCAATAAACTTAAATCACTACTGCAGGAGATAATGTCATTATAGTTTGAGGATGAAACTAAGTAAATTTAAAGAGAATTTAGATCTCAACAACATAAATATTAAAACTCCGATGAAGATAGTATCTGACTATACAGGGAGTTCCAAATCTTAAAGCAGTGTTTTTGGGACACCCTGTATAGTTGCTTAATGGTGTAACAACGATGACAGTCCTTGTCATGTCTCACAAAATTACACCAAAAATCGAGAAGCTTGAGAACATATTGTCAAATGCGGCACAAAAAATAAGTCTTCAAAATTGAAGACAGCTTGGCAATATTTTTAACAGTGGGTAAAAAATTAAGAAATCATAATGCGATAACATTAATGTTTGGCAATTCCAATAGAAAACACAGCATTAATCTCCTTAAAATAGTGATTGGAATTAGGTGGCTATGGTTTGGTTATAGTAACTAGTGCCTTTTACACTAATTCTCATAATGGGATGATAGCACCATGATTGATTTATAGTACTAAATAATGAATTTGAAAAATTGTATACTGGGTGCATATATATGTCTGTTCAAGATAAACGAATGAAATCTTAGGTTTCAAGACAAATTGTAATAATACCTTTTTAAGTAAAAATGTACATACATATAAATATACACTAGGAGATTCAAAATAAATGTTAAAGCAATTATCTTTTAAACTGTAAGTGGTTGAAACATACTGTCAGTTAGAAAAATTCTTTAAATAAAGAGTAGCTTTCAGATATCGCAATTTTTTTTTTTTTTAACTGGGGCTACATACTTATTGAAATACTTACAAGTTTAAATACTTTTGTAAACAAAACATATTGAAGTTTTACAGATTGAAATAAATATAAGTTTAATTTTTATATGGTTCCTCATTTCCTATCATTTATATTCAGAAAAATGTTCCCCTATGTCTCAGAAAATTAATTTAAAAAATCCCATTTCTCTAAATCAAATAGTTAACAAGATATTTAATGTTAAATTTGACGACTTACACCACTTTACCTGCTGTGTTGGATATGTTTTCAGACAAAAAAAAAAACTTTAATTTAGGGCAGTGGTCCCCAGCCCCTGGTCCGCAGACCAATATCGGGCCTCCGATCAAATTGTACCGGGCTGCCCAAGGAACATTAAATTATTTCTATTTTATTTACTGTGGTATATTTCTCTCAGGTTTCAACTTTTGCTGGGTTTGTGCTAATTTATATGTTTGTAACAGGACAAATTTTGTAAAAGTGACAGAATAAACTGGACACACGTAAACTTCTGGTATTATTGTCTCCTGTTGGCCTCCAGATGGAACCCTATTAGTGAAAAGAACAAGCACAGGGCTCTCATTGTTTTAGCGTTTTAGGGAATTAAAATATTAAATTACTTTATAATGATTTTTTGGAGTAAATTTATTTTATTTTGGAGCCATTTTCAAAAACAATTAAATTAAAATAATCTAAAATATAGAAAATCAATGCTCGCCACCACCCCACCTCTCAGCGAGCCGTACTATAATTATCAAATGTTGACCAGTCCACAGCGATATAAAGCTTTGGGAGTACTGCTTTAGGAGAACAACTACGAGTTGATAAAAGTTAAATGATGATCTCACTGTTGGAAAATGCCAATTAAACACATTCAAACGAGTGAAAATAACTGTTTTCTTTGTGTGAGATTCTTATTGTAATGGATTAGTTTCCAATAAAGTCTTATGTTACAACAACTGGCATAATTTTACCTGAGTAACATTTTAACATTACCTGCTAGTTAATGCCTTATGAAACTATCAATAATTTATTCTTTTAAAGGGTCATCCACAAACTATGTCACACTTCTAGAGAAGGAATTTCAAACTGTAATAGAGAACAACAAAGTAATGGTGTGGGCTAAATTCCACAAGAAACTGCCAAACATGCATTATATGAAAATTCTAGCTAAAATAGGATTTCCAGAAGTCAAATATAACTTGAATGACCACTAACATACATTAACGTCAGTTGAAAAGTAATTTTACTTTTTTCACTTTTGAGATATCCTCTTGGTATTTAGCAACAAATGCTAAAAATGTTCACTTGCGATATTTCAGTAACTATTCCCCTCCGAAACATGGGATTTTTTTTTATTTACCTTCTTAGACACCAAAATTTCTCCAAATATTAAGTAACGAGGAAACGAGGGGCTGTATAAAAATTAAATTTTGTATTTTTAATAAGTATACAGTGCCTAGTAAAAAAAATTATCATATTTGAAAGCTACTCTTTAACTTGATAAATTTTCTAATTCAAAGTATGTTTTGATCACTTACGGTTTAAAAGGTAATTGCTATAACATCTATACTGAATAACCCGGTATATATACATATAAAACTTGTTATGACATTAGAAATTAGATTTTTAATTTATTTTTAAATGTTAAAAGTATAAACATTGATACTTTTCATTTATATATATAAAATGAGTAAGAAATCCTAAGTTTACTAAACACAATTTATCAAATGAAAATAATTGCATAAATATACGGTCAGGTGGGGTAATTATGACCACTGTTATCAAATTTCAACTTTGTGAAATTTTAACTCTTTTAATTACACGAAAGATATTATTTTCATTAATTAGAGGGAAACTTTGACCTTTTAAGACCACATAGTAAAAATTTTGTTTCTGTAGAGTTATTTGCTAAAAAATCTTGTTTTTGTTAGTGATTAAAGTTACCGTACTGTGAAAATAATTGATATAAATAGAGTTTGAGAGTTATAATTTCTATTTATTCAATCAATAGTATCTTACTGTTCTTGGTATGCCTTCTCTTTTTATGATTATTTGATTATGAAAAGATAATTATTTGTTTTAAAGAAATGTCCAAGATCTAAATGAATTTTTTGTGTACTTACTTTTATTAGAAAGTCTTATCTGGTAAAATTTTGATGTCTTGTTCACAGGCCATAACAGTAAGTTTTATGCAATAAAAATAATCAACAGCAGACTTTACATTTTATAATTTATTTTTAAGTTAAATAGGACAAGTATGTTTTTTCATGTCAGAATAGCTTTTTCTATGTTTTTATGCATGGTTGTAATTATCCCACTTCATAAAAGACAGTGGGATAATTATGATCATGGATTTAAAAATATTTAACTACATTTGAAAAAAAAATAAAACATGTCACAAGCTCTTAAATACATACTTTATGATATGAATTAGCATACCTAAAAGATTTTCCTTTTGCACCAAATAACTTTGAGCACCGGACCGTCAAATCTGTTAATTGAAAATTTTGACATGGTGTTCTTTTTTTAATTATTACTACGCTGAAAATGCTTAACTGTGAAAGATACCTATCATGAAAAATATATTATAAGCTTTATGCCAAATATTTCTGTGAAAGTCTATCATTTATAGATTTTTAAAAAATGCCACAGGTTGTAATTACCCCATATGACCCTATTCTCTCTTTCAATCATATACAGCAATTTTATTTCAACTTATTTTTTTATTACAAACTGAAACACACCTTTAGAACTTGAAAACAACACATCATCAGTAGCTGCAAGAGATAAAATAGCTCTGCTGTGACCTTCAGCAACATGCGTACAAATCAATGGAGAATTCTTCATGAGGTTCTTTTGTGCAGTAAAAGGTTGTATCACTCCGCTTTAAAAGAAGGAAGAAATAAAGCTTTGGGTTCTCAGTTAGATATAAAGTCCTCAGTTATTACTTCATGGTTTTCAAACTTTAATGAGACATATACATACAAGCATGTCAAATTATTCTTTTCAAGTTTTAGTCTAATTTATATACATACATGTAATATATACATATATGTAATTCATATACATACACACATATATAAATTGAGACATTCAAAAGAAATTTTCAGTTTTGTATCACAAATTCATGACTAAAACCTCAATATGATAAACACACAAAATGGGGATGACCGCAATACATTTTGATAATTTTAAATTATAAAATGTTTTTCAATACCATATAATGAAAAATTTAGAGTTGACCGTATGTATGAATTATATGACAAACATTTTAAGTTTAAGATAATATATGATCTGTGAAAGATAATAAAAATAAGTGAGACAAATTTACTTAAGTAACTCTAAAAACATTACAATATTATAAACAAATTTTTTTGGATATTTACACTTCATTCATTTCATAAGACTTCATACTGATGAGAGGCACAGTATTTTTGAAAATGCTATAAGCTTTATAAAAATAATTTAAAACTGTTATATGACACCATAAAAGGTAATTATCACAGTATGATCGGTTTGGGTGGTACGAAAAAGGCTCATCCTTCTTGAACTTTTTTTTTTTTTTTTTTTTTCAACTGATGAAAATTGGACGTTGTTGTAACACCCAAAATGATCGTACAATGATAAGCACCTTTTATGGTGTTATTTAACAAAGTTTAAAATTATTTTTATTTTTTGACACAAATTTTACAGTTGAGTGTTCTAATAATTAGTCTTATAGTTTTAATTAATTAGATGCCAATAAAAGATAACATTCACCCGTTTATGTATTTATAGTAATAAAAATTATAAAATGTTTCTTTTCTTTATTACAAATTTGTTTTTTTTCAGGCTTTTAACTTTAGAGTTCTGGACTTTTAAGGAGTATGGAAATTACATGCTTACATAAGAAAATAAAAAGTAAGAAAGAAAAAATACTTAAGTTTGAGTACGTGCTGGCTTACATAAAAATATATTCGATACTTACCTACCAGGTTTGTTCAACCTAAATGACCCACTTGTTAGACGACTGAAGACATTGTCTTTTCGTGAAGCAGATGGAGAGTTAGGTGGAGTGATATCTGATACAGTAGTCTCCCTAAAATTAAAGTGAATATAAAGTAAATAAATCAATAAAAATATTACATATTTACCTAAGTCCCAGCTTTATTTCTATTTTTTCTTTTAAATACACAAATTTATGAGGGTGGTAAATAAATAGTGGTAAAATGACTAGGGGAAAAAAAAAAAAAAGGTACTGACATACTATCCCAGCAGTCATTCCCGCCAAACTATTTTTACACCAAATGTGCTAGCAAGCTATTGCTAATTGTATTCTGAACCATTAAAAATTTCACTAGTCTGGCATTTATCTTGATGAAAAATCGCTCGTCTTGATGAACTGCAGGGATAATACGTAAGTACCAAAAAATATTATGATCGTACAGGTAAAATTGCATTACATCCCTTAAATATAATCACTAGCTATGTTTACTATTTTTTGTTTAATGTCAAAAAGATGGAGGATATAGAATGAAAGGTGTTTGTTGATAATGAGAAAAGCATCCTACTGCTTTGAAAACAAATGATCCTATGCACAGATCCTTTCCGATACATATCTATTGAACAAAAACCTTAAACAGTAATGCATAGGAGGCTCATATGAGGGGGGGGGGGTCAATTGCCTCTCTCTTCTAAAAATAAAGGGGCCTTGCCCTTACAATTTTCAAAGCTCAAAAGTAATGATCCCTCGAGAAATGATGGAGGGAAACCTGATACACAAATCGAGAGAAGAAAAGGAATACGAGTCAACAAGAGTTTGCCTTTGAAGGTCATTTAATCAACAATGACGTTAAAATCAAATAATATAGTTCAATTAAAAAGAAAAAAAATAAACTTTACCCCTTTTATGTACCCACACATTTGCATTTGACTCCCCAATTTTGGTGCATCAGCCCCATATGCAGTAACACATTCTGGTCATAGGCTTCACATAATCCTAGATAGCATTCACATGCATTTTTGCCATGGCCAAGTTTTAATCCACAACAGCTGATCGCCTTACGTAAATATGCTTAGAGAAGTAAATGAGAGTTTTATGAGAAGTAAAAACAAACCTATTCACTTTGATGCTGCACAGCAGCTAACTCTTTAAACTGGATTGGCATTTATGCACAACTATAGCAAATTACTGCTCTTACATTTTATTTGCACAAGCACGGTCTTCTGTGACTTTGTTGCCAGTACTTTATTTGCATCCCTCAGATATATATGTTTGAAATATTTATAATTAAGCTACTATACCTAATTGAAAATTAATGTTTTTCACTGATCCTCTTATTCTGAGGAAAAATTTTTAGTTCTAAAAAAAGTCAGCCATGCAATCAGACATGTGTACACAATGTATTTTATTAGATAAGTGTCAGACCAGTGTTTTCATTTATTATTATTATTTTAAATCTGCAGACTGGCAAAAATAGGAAAAATATTTTGCATATCAACATCAGCCAAAAACAATAAGTATTATATAAGCATGTATTGATTTATCAAGACAAATGTTATACAAATACATTTTTTTTAGTTAGTAAGATATTTGTTGCTGAATATTTTTTAATAAATTTTATACATGTGGATTAGCAATTAAGTCTCTGACCGGTTCTCAGATCACTGGTTGGAAAACATAGTGATTATATGATTATATTGTAATCATAAACACTAAAACTTACGAAGTCAGCTAGTTATTTATAAAATATTTAGATTGCTTCAAACTATCATTATAAGATACTCTGTTTTACAAATGAAATGAAGATAATGCAAAATACAGACTAGTTTTAACAATGATATATCAAATAGGCAATATAACCCAAATAAAAATATAAGTTACACTCCATAAAAATATTATAAAAAAATTTTAAACTCAAAACTAACACCATAAAAAAGGAATAAATAAAATTTGAAGATTTGTAATGTAAAGATTGTGGATACAATCAATAACAATTATCTGATAAATAATTGATCTAAATAACAAGCATAAAATATATAAACATTGTATAACACAATAATATCTCTATTCTAAAAAAAAGTAACTCCCGCTGCCACTGTCAAAAGCTTATCATGCTATTCTCACTGAAACCACAAGGAGTTGAGTTTCGACAAAGCTGTCCATCGATTTAAGAAATTTTGGGGAAACCACAAAAATGACTTAAATTTCAAATTTTGAATTATTTTACAAAATATTAATAAAAAACTGAAAAAAATGAGCATAATGGTTGCCAAGTTTGGCAATTTTTGTCAGCATAAAATCATTTGTGCCTATGCAACAAAGCAATTCCAAGTATGAAACTGACGAACTAAACTAGAACTACGACAGTTTTAAGCCAAACTAAAAAGTATGAGAAATAAATAAGTCAAAAGATGATACATAAAGCTCACAATTCTCAAATAGCAAGTAATTTCTCTTAGATAACAGGAGTTTAAAATAATAGATTATTCATTTTTTTCAATACAAAATAACTAATTGTAACTGATTTAAAAAGTGCCTTAACAGGAATGATCTGGTAAAAGGCATCTCTCCAAGCAGGGTATCTAAAACGAGTGAGTCCCAGAATGTTAGCACCTCATATTTGTGAAAAAAATTCAAATGTAGATTACAGTGATGCTGGTTTGGTTTAGCTTGGGTATTTGCCACCTCTTACAGAGTACAAATACGGCGTTAACTGTGCTGCAGTTTTAGTACAGCTTGGATATTTGGCAGCATGGCAAGATGAACTATTTCTCGGTGCTAAATATGCCAAAGAAATATGCATACAAATATATGAAGAACTGTTTTCATCGCAATATTACATGGGAAAGGATCATCGATTATGCACATGCATAAGTCACCAAATAATGAAAAGTTGCCATTGGTGGAGAAATGTCCTAGCTGTTTCATAGTTTTTAGAAAAGAAAACATATGAAGCACTTTTTCTACAAACTTAATGATAAATGATGATTAACTATACAAATGCTTAAGTCGTCAATTTATAAAAAACCACTATGAGTTGCAAATATCAATGTGTTTCATAGGTTTTACAAATATATTCATTGTAAAGTTTAAATTTTTATGTTCCAAGAAACAGATACATAAGATAGCTGCAGCTTTCAATGGCTTGAAGTGATTTCTAATTTCCGCATCAAATTGGTATTTAAAAAAAAACTGGGTCCAGCTTTAGTATTTGCTTCCCGTTACTGAGCTGCAATATTTTGTGGCATTGAAGCAGTTTTGATACAGCATTGATATTTGCCACCATGGCGAGATGAACTATTTTATGGTGCAAAGTAGGGATGTAATGAATATTCAGCTGTTTTGCTGAATATTCGGTAGACAGAATATTCAGTAAGCCGAATACTGAACAGGTATTCGGCTGAATAGTTGTAGCCGAATATTTCTACATATTCAGCTGAATAATTTCAGAAGAGAGAAAAAAAAAATATTTTTAATGCATTTACAAATAATATTGCTTAGTTATACTTCACAATATGTTAATCTTATATAATAAAATGTCCTAAGTCACAGAATTTTAAGTTGAATGAACGATAACGTAATGTACTTAATAATATTACAGAAATGCAGACTTTTCTACTTGGTGATACTACTTGACTTGATTTTCTAATTACTTTATTGGGTGGGTGTAGGAGGAATTTTTTCAGATCCTCAATCACAAACATAATTTTGAAAAGCTGCTAAATATGTTTCGCTCAGAAGATGTAAAGCCCAAAACATGATGTAATTATGCATAGCTACCAGATTAAGCATATTTATCATAGCATATTTATTAAATTATGAATATCTTAAAATATAATTATGCTGTTATTAGTGTTTAACTTTGTAAAAAGATATTTTTTTCATGGCGAAGATTTTTTAGTTTTACAGATAATATACTGTTGTGTGTTTTTAAGTACCTACAAATAATATAAAATCAATTTTATTTAATTACAAAATTGAAAAGCAATATTTTACTTCCAGTTAAAATGAAATTAAAAAAAAATTTAAATTCCTCTGCTGAATATTCGGTATTCAGCCTAAACTATATGCTGAATATTTGGTATTCGGTCTGAGCTATTTGGCAAAATAACTATTCGTTACATCTCTAGTGCTAAGTATGCCATTCTGCAAAGGATTTTACATAAGAATATATGGAGAACTATTTTAATGGCAACCTTACATAGGAAATGGTTTTCGATTATGCACAGGTGTAAATCGCAAAATAAAAGTAACCAGTGGTGGAAAGATATCCTAGCTGTTTCATAGTTTTCAGCAAAGAAAACATATGAAGTACTGTTTTATTTTCAAATTTGAAGAGAAATGATGATTATAACCATACATAAGGCATCGAATTAAGGAAATTGCCATGGTCAGTAAATATGAAAAGTGTTCCATAGCTTTTACATATTTAAAAATACTACGAAATTAAAATTTTTATACTCCAAGGAATATAAAAGGACAAAGCAATGCGTAGTTTGATAACACTATCTGATCTAATCTTTGGATTTTGACTCTGAAGATTATGCTTTTTTAGGAGTAAGCCCTATTTAGAGCCAAATGCACCATATGGAAAGCGAGAGAAGCAAGTCTAGGGGCCTTGGCACCTAGTAGTTGAAATAAGACTTACCATTTGCAATTTTAAAAACTGTCTAATCCTACTATTTAGTTACGCTGATCCCTGACTCTGGAACAATTCTAGTTTAGCCACTCCAAGATCACCTTTTGTCACCATCAGTCGAAAAAGATTTAAAAGTTAAGCACATGAAACATAATAAAATCCACAATGTTCGTATGATCTGATTAAAAATTTTCATAATTATGTATAAAAATAAAGAAAATAATTTGCACTCCTTTAAAATTCTGAAAATCTACTTCTTACCTAATTTTCAAACGATTATTCACTATTTTAAGTTCTATTTTATTTCCGAGAGTAAAAAAAGCTTATCATTTGCATGACAAAATTAGGTGTTGCAAGTGATAATGAAATCATACTTAAGTCATGGTTATCAGGCTTTGAAAGGAAAATTGTGATTCTAATTCGCTTAAAATAGTTTTTCTAGAATACCCAGTTTAACTTTTTTTCACAAATAAAATGATTTCCTCAGCATGAAACATTGATATAAGAGGGGATTTTCCTAGCAAAATGAAATCTTTTGAATGTGAAAAGTTTTTGCACATTTTTAGATGAAAATGCAATTCTGATGTTGGTATATAATAAAAACTGAATAAGAAGTTATTTATTTTAACTTGACAAAGACTAAATTCATTGAGATTTGTCATATTTTTGTCAAATATCTTTTCTAGCACCCATTGTAATTGCCACCACAATGGGCTTTATCTTCTAGCTTAGTAATATTATTCAAAACATTTTTTCTTTTTGTAGGTAATGTTTCCTTTTACTACTTACTAATAAAGAGGGGGGGGGAGGTAAAAAATAACTTCAAAACTGTATCAATAACAGAACTAGAAGAAAATAGTTTATTCACACAATGCAGTTATTTTATGTCAGAACTAAAATCTATTTAGAAAAAAAAACGTCATTTATTTGTCACAACTAAATTATTATTTATGAATCATTAATTGCCGCAACTGAAATTTAAAGTTTAGAAAAAAAAATGCTTATAATGGAATTTAAATTTACTACATTGGTGTGCAATGTTGTGTTTTAAACTATTCAAACACAAGATAAGCCTAAAAAAATTCTATAACTTTAGTGACTTATGTATACTTTTCTAGAACAAAACTTTTCACATTAAACAGAGGCTGAAACATACTATACAACATTCATTCATGTATTAAAAAAATGAAGTAACAAGAAACTAAATAGCAAAATTTCACATCAATTAACTAGTTCATTTATAAAAGTCAAACTAATGTGTACATGAATGAATACAAATACTGAGAGGAGAAATAAAACAATTTTTCCCATACATGGTAGGTGACACCAAATCCGGAACTTTTTCTACAGTAAACTTTCTTCTTTTATATAAAGACAACTTTTTCCTTTTTTATTCTTTGAAAGACCATTTTTCACTTAATATACCTATCATATTATAAACAAGATCAATCAAAATGGGATGAATTTCACTGACTGTGCGAAGCAGAGGGAAAGGGGCAGGTGTGCGGTACGTCATTTGTATATTAGATATCTCAGCATTACATTAACTTTAGGTCTTGCGAAGTAATTTTTAGTCTCTCGTTACGTAAAAATATTCTATGCTATTACATGAACTTTAAAGGATAGGAAAAGAAAGTTATCCTCTTCACACACAAGCACTGATTCATAAATTATCTGCTGCTCCGCCCATTAAATGTAAACAAAGAGAAATGCCATTTGGTCTATTTGTGCTTTTTTTTTTCTTCTTTCTTCCTATAAAACTACAGATATGTGGCGAAAGTTGGGGTTGCATAATAAATCGCTAGGCAGAAGATGAAAAGGGAGAGGGGGAATCGGAAAATGGTGCAACTGCTGTATCCATCCTACCTTGGCCCACCAAATCGTGGTTTATGGTGGGTTATTTCGATTGGAAACTATGAGACGGTATGAAAATATGTTACTTATTTAAATAATACAAAAATTTTATGCAATAAAATATGTTACATATTTTCACGCAATTTTGATTGTAACGATTGTCAATTCCATCAGAAATAATCCTCGCTCGGCTCTGTAACTGGTTACGAATTTTTGAATGGCTTTTATGCATTTTTAGCATACTGTATTATTTTATTATTTTTTGAAACAGGGATATATATAATCATTTATGTATATTTAAAGCTTTTATTTAATAGAATTTCAGTTAATATTAATGTCATAATGGACACTAAAACACGGTAGGACCTTTACACACACCCCTAAGAAGACTTTTGGTAATCAGGAGAGTTCGCAGCAGGTATCCCATAATCCGGAAAATTCTGAAATCCGGAATGGGCATGGTCCCAAGCATTCTGGATTTTGGATGCCCTACTGTAATTAAAATTAATTTCCCCCCTCTCTGTTTCTAAGAAAGAAAAGAACTTGGAAATAAAAGCAATTTAAAAGTAACCTAAACACTTTGAATTCTCAAAAATTAAGGCATCCAAATGCTATGCAAGTAAAAAAAATTGCATGTGGGCTTTGGAAAAAAAGAAAAAACTATATATATAAAATGAGGATTTAACCCTTTATCTACCCATTAAATTAAAATTGTAAAAAAAAAAAAAAAAAAAAAAAAAAAAAAATCTATTCTTTGTAACTATTCCTTTGAAAATCACTACCAAATACTTCATTTAATCAGCTTATATCACGACTGCATGTTCTATTAGAGTAGATTGTTTTAAACAGACAGCTTTCCACTCACTTTTTAATCATGTTGAGCCTCCTCCTCCGCCCAAAAGAGCATTAGTGAATTTTCAGATGTCTTTTTTATGATTAAAGGATTAGATTTTCTAAAAGTGGGTCAATCAAAGTATTACTTGATTCCTTCAGATTTGTTGATTTATACTCTTTTGAAAAAGACTCTTTAACTTCTTATAAAACCAGACGTCAAATGTATAGCTTATGCTTATTAATTTTTTCGTCATTTTCTTTTTTATTACATTAATCAGTATTTATCATTCATTGCCTAACTATAACAAGAGAAAACAAACAGATTTAAGGTGTTGTTCTTGACAATTCTTAATTCAGTAGATAAAGGGTAAAACAATACATATATGAAGGAAAACTTATTATTTCATAAGAGTCCTACATTGAAATGTACAATGTATTTTTTAAATATTAAATTTAACAGGATTTTCCCCTCAAAAATAATAATTAAATATATAATCAGTCATAAAGTAATTAAAAAACTTTGTAAAAAACACACATAAGAAGTAAAAGGAAAGAGGATACGCGTTTCGTTCAAAAATTGTTTTGAACTTCTTCAGTCCAAGCCCTTCGACGTAAAGAACACAGGGAACTCTGTCATAATCAGTCATGTTAATAATTTTGTGAATCTTGTCTACATATTGCTTTTCTATCAGCTGAACTAATTAGAATGTATGAATATGAATATGTCTGAAATTGTAATGTATAATTTAAGTAGCAGTATCTTAAATATGCCAAATATTTAATGCACTATATTTTTTAATAAGCTCCAAAATATTTTACATTGTGTATGTAAACCTTTAATTCTTATTTTAAATTAAAACATATAGTTTATTTTAAAAGTACTTTAGACCTTTACTTAAATAAATTTAATAATATTTCAAGTAGCATTTTAAAAATTTTATTTCAGGTTTTATTTAAAATTTGTACTTCTGCAATACCATATTATTAATAACAAAAAAAAAAAAAAAAAAAAAAAAATAGATTACAATTTCAGACATACTCATATGCCTATTTAGTTCAGTTAATAAAAAAGCAATGTGTAGACAAAATTCACAAAATTATTAACATGACTGATTATATCTTTAATTATTATTTTTGAGAGGCAAATCCAGTTTACACTACTTTTACAGTATAGTTTTTGGAAAAAAATCTCTAAAGAAAGGTTAATAAACATTCAATTAGTTTGCTTCCATCATCACAGTGCTGGGACATACAGGACATTCAAAATTTATTGTGGCAAAGCAATGGTGAGTACAGAAAGAGAAACGAGTAAGTAAACTAACTAGTAGATCTTTGTGATAATCGGATGAAAAAGGTTCAATATGTACAATAATAAATTTATCAACTGATGTGGAAAATATATAAATGAGCAGCTATGGCATGCAGTATTAAGGATATTATGTAAGTAAAAAGTACTGTAGTCTTACGTTGAACTTTGACGAGAAAGTGAAGGTACAGGGATGACACTTGCATTTGTGTAAAATTTACGACGGAAAGCAGGCGAGAATTCAGCCATATGGGACTGTTTCTCATGAGTTCTTCGTCTAGCTAGAGGAGATTTTTCAACTTTCCTACTTAAAGCCATATCCCTGCATAAACATGTTAATACTCAAAGTTAGTAGCTAGATGTTACTGTATTAGAATTATTTACATTGCTTAAGCTGATTCACATTTTACACAGATAATATACGATGTAAATGTAATTTAAAAAAAAACTAAGAAAAGCAAACAGCAAACGGAAGAATACAAAAAGACACAATCAATCAGTTATTCAGATTACAAGAATGTTAATATAGTAGTGTAATCAGAAATATAGACTTGCATGTCATATTTTTAGCATAGTACAAATACAAAACATTAAAAAAATAAAATTAAAATGCAGTCTCAAAGAAAATAAAGAATAGCCAAAATAACACACCATGTAAGGAACAAAGAGTTACAAAATAAAAAGTTTTACCACGCAGAAATAAAGTTTTTCTGCAAAACATTCAAAAATGCACATATAATTTATATGAAAATATAAAATTTTTATGTAAGGAATGACAATCTCTCTTCAGAATAACAATTTGAACCAATAATATGAAGAATTCTAATTATATTTATGCATAAAAATCTAAAAACTAAACAAATCTAAATCTAAAAAAAAAAAATTAAAAAATGCTTTTTTTACACTTTCTAACACTTTTCCTCTATAAAAATGAGAGATAGTTATTGAAAGGCGAAAAAAAAACTAAGGCTTTTAAACTACGAAATATTCCAATCAATTTCAATAATTTAATAATTCATTAATCTTTCATTTTGATATAGTCAGCATTATGTTTAACTGAAATCAACGCAATAGACCAAAACATCCAATTCACCATGGAAATAAAAGAGAATGCCACCGTAAACTTCCTAGATGTTAAAATCAATAGAGATAAGAAAAACAATATCCATACGACCGTTTTTAGAAAGGCCACAAACAATAATGAAACAGTAAACTTTAACTCAAAAACCCCTTACAAATTTAAAATCACCGCCATCCCTTCCTATGTCAATCGCGCCATTACAATATGCTCCGACGAAATCCTCCTCAAAAATGAATTACAGTTTATCAAAACTCAATGTAAAAATGCAGGCTATCCAAAATCCCTTGTCAAGAACCTCTTTAAACATAGAATTAAAAAATTTGAACAAATTAGCAACCATCAAAAAGAGAAACCGCTACTTACTAAAGCTATACCCTACTGCGGGGGAGCAGCAATAAAAATAACCAATGAAGCCGACAACAAAAATATCAAAATTCCTATAAAACCTAATCAAACTATCTTCAAACGAATACACAGTGATAAAGACCCAATTGATAATAATGAAACAGCTGGAATCTATAAAATAAATTTTACCTTTAATAATTCAAATAAATCTGGGTGCTATATAGGAATGACTAAAAGGAAAATTAAGGACAGAAAAAAGGAACACTTTAACGATATTAAATTCAATAAACCCAGCACAGCTCTCTCTAAAATAGCCAAAGAACAACCCATTGAAATTAAATTTAATGAAAGCAAAAAACTAGCCGATTATAAAAATATCAATTATGCACTTAACATGGAAGCCCTTCAAATCTTAACTACAGATGGTGCCGCAAATGATATGACACAAGTGCAGATCGATCCGGGATGGGGTGAGGCATTGAGGAAGAGATCAGAGCAGACATCAAACGGCAAAGGCTGAGGAAGGTGGTGGCCGCCACCGAAAGCTGCTACCGAGGGATTTTAGTTGTGTATTTTTAACATTTTAATGCAAGTCCTTCTTACTACTTTTAATGAAGAAAACATTTTTTCACTAGCAAAAATATTATTGGTAATAAATGTTACTGTTAAAATCATGAAACTGAAATTTTTTGTAAAATGGAAATGGGAAAAAAATAAATAAAAGTCATTAAAAGTTATATATTTTGAATTTTGTGCTTTTTTGCACAAAATTATTTTACCATTCATTAATCTAGAATTTATTATAGTTAATGTAGAGAAACTATTAAATAAAATAAAACAAAGCTGGGAAACAATCTTACTGCAAAGAAGTTGGAGCACTTGTAACTCTTACAATGCCTCGATCTTCTACCTTATTTGGTGAAGATGTAAGAGTTTTATCAAGATCTAGCTCTTGCTGCAAAGCTGGTCCAAATGACCATGCTAACCGTGACATGGATGGCTTTTCAGAAGGCTCAGCTACAGATGGACAAGAACCTGCTGGAGTCATATTTGATTGATTATGCGATACCTCTGATAGAAAATCTGTTGGAAGCCCAGTTTTTCTTGGACGTTTCTAATAAAATATAAAAATGACAAGTTAGCACTATAATACTAATATTTCTGTAAGTGAAATAGCATAATTTCATGGAGCACTTGTATAAACATGCACAACGTTTATTATCAACTTAGATGTCAGTCACTATTCACCAAACAGTGAGTAACAGTGATATAAGAGTAACTTTTAACAACACCCAGTTAAATCTTGATCAATGGACTACCACTGAAATTTATTGAAAGCATGGAGAACTGAAACGGGAAGGAGATTTTTTTTTTTTTTTTGTTAATCAATGTATGTGAAATACAAAGTTTTTTTCTTCCTTTCATTACATTAGTCTACATTTAGTTGGTCTTTGATAACTATTGTTAGGTTACCCATGTTTGATGACAGCCAACTGAGTTTCTAAATTTCTAATTATGTATAATAATTTCAATTTTTAATTTTTAACAATGCAATTAAAAATCAAAGGATATTAACCCTCCAAGCGGCTGAGACGTAAAATCCCGTCAACTGCATTCCAGTTTTCACTGCAAAGCATCTACAATTTAAAATGTTTATAACACTCACGTATTATAAAAAAAAATTAATCTTAATGTTACACATATTTTGAAGTTTAATTTTTAGTAATTACAAATCTTCCTAACAAAAAAAAATTTCTTTCAATAATTTTAAAGGCTCTGGAAAATTTTACCGTGAAAACAACTTTACATTATTTGCCCATTTCTAAGACGCTCAGAGGGTTAAAACAGATTTAAGAAATAAAGTCTTCAGATATTAGTACATAAGCATTAATTATTTCTATAGATATTAAGTATGATTTAAACCTACTTTGCTTTTTGAGGTATTGGATGCAATATAAAAGTTTGACATTTCAGATACACTACTAAAAAAGAAAACATAAATGTAAGTATTTTTTAAAAACTTGAAATATATTACACAAGACTCATACACATTTCGAGGGAAAAAAATTGTCACTCAAATGAAAAATGCATTACAATAATTTTAAGAACACCCATTAAAATGGGCAATTTCATAATCAACATTCAAGAAAAAATAATTTTTAATTTTAAAAAGAATTATTTATCGAGATACATTAGCCTCAGTATTCTGAGAGCATTCTTGTAAGAAGTGTTTTTGTATAATTCGATAAATTTGAATATTCAAAGCACATTAGTATCAGTTATATTGAATAATTCTTTTAAGAAGAAAAACTATATTAAATTATATATATTATACTATTTAATCCCTTACTTTTTTTTTCCCTCATGTGCTGATAAGAATATTACTTGCAAAAAATTGAATGAGATAGCTGGATATCTTTAGTGAATCTTTTTTAACTCAATTGAAATTTTTTTTAATCACTTTGCTGAATAGCTATTAGACAACTTATATAAGAATTAGGGTTGTCAGATATTTTTTTTAAATATTAAAAAACTAGAACAAGTTAAAACATGTGTTATGATAAAAGTAGGGATACAGCATAATAGCACTTTTGGAGAGTAAAAAGAGCCTTCAAAACATTGCCTTTTAGCAGAAATTTAAAAGACACTTTAGATGATTTCATTCTATGGAGTCTGCATGAATAAAAGATGTAGTTTCTCAGCCTAGTGTCCCTACTGTGAGCTTAGAAACATTTCAGCCATGTACTTTTACGTCGATGAAATGATCTTGTGACACAAATATCAGCCAAAGCTGATTTCAGAACAAAATATGAGGGCAGTAGAGCATTTAAGTTAAAAAATCCAACAGATGTTCAGGTAAAAACAAAAACTCAGAAATATATTTTACTCAGCTTTAACAGGGTTCATACAACTTGTAGGAAATAGAAATTAATGACCTTTTAATGACCCTATGAATTCTGAATAACTACTTCTCAACGTAAGTTGCAAAATCACGAGTTTATTTCATAAAAATATGCTATAATTTTTAATGTTAGAACATAAAAAAAGAAAGAAGAGATAAAATTAATAAATGACATGAACACAAATGATAAGGAAATAACAACATTTATGTATACAAGCTTTTCTATTATAGATTTAGCATTTGTGTTTTTTTCTCATCAATTTGCTTTTGCAAAGAGACAAGCTAGCTGCTTTGTTCTTTAGCAAGCTTTCTGTATTTATTTGATTTTACAAAGAGAGCTATGTCACTGGACTTCTCACCTTTTCGGCAAGTTCGCCAGCAGATCTGTCCAAGTCAACTATTTCCTGCTCTAAGAAACTTATTTTTTTTCCAAATTCTAAATCATCATGAATTAGTTTTCTTTTATTTACTAATGCAGAAGATTGTGCTTTTTTTTCTGATCATCTAAGTATTGTTGGTATTTCATCCTAGAGGATAACGTTGCCTTCCTCATTTCATCATTGATAGGTATTGAATGAATGTTATTAAATTTTTTAACAAAATTGTACACAAGCCTTTTTGATACATATGAAATTTCATTTATATTTTCTATCTCCATACTTTTATTGATGGAGAATCCTCTCTCTACCGAGACTTGTCCATGGGAAAGCAACATTACGATTTGTATGATCTTCCGCGCATTTTTATATTGTTCTGACAAATATTGATAAAGAAAACTATCTAGACGCATAGCCTTGGAATCAAATTTTTGAAATGCAAATCTGGTTTAAAAAACGAACGTATTAAGAAAAGCCTCCCTCCGCACCCGAAAGCGAAAGTAAATACAAAATAAACATAAGAGAAATGACGCAAGCATAGAATTTTGCACATTCCTCCTCCGTGTGGGAGAGGAGTAAGATGCACAGTATTGGGCCAGTGTGATAAAAATCGGTTTCTAATAAAATTGTTCTAAAGATTAAAACATAAATGCATAAATAAATTAAAAAAAGTAAATGTTTGCCTGCCCAGTGTTTTTCCCAGGCTTTGTATCATCCAACAAATAAAGGCCAGCTGAGGCCTTACTTTGTTTTTGAAAACTTTGTAATATCCAAAGTTTTTATTTTAATTAAGTGTTGAAAAAAAAAGCAGAGCTATCTAAAAGTAATAAAGTTTCTTAAAATTTAAATGTACCTTTAGCTTTGGTGTAAACATCATAAATTAAATCTACCTCTTAAACTAGATTTTTCCTTCTTAAATATGAGGTAGAGTTGAGTTGTTTCATAGTTCAGCTTCTGATTAAACACCAGAGATTGACAGGCAAATTGCATAAACCTATAGGCAAACTGCTGACCTTGATTCTAGATTTGAAAATTAAATAACTACAGGTAAATTTCTGACCTTTAATTGTGCAAACCTATAGATAATTTTCTGACCTTATTTTATTTTGCCTTTAAAACTATAAGCTATAATTCCTGGTAATGCTTTTCATTCATGTTCTTAGTGTCAGGTAAATTTCAGACCTTGTTTCCTTTATGCAAATTTTTTTGAGTAGCTCTGCATGCATAATTTGCAGTAACTGTTAAATTAACCTTTCCTGTTCAATATATTATAGAACTGTTTTAGTGTGCTGATACATAGATATGTGCTTCATAGATGGAAGGCTGTGTTCCACTCTTTGTTAGATGTTTGCTGCTGTTGTTATCAGAACTGTTACTAATGGTTTATGGAAGACAGTCATTTTATTATACAGTTTAAAAAGTTTTTAATCCATTTAACCAATTGTTCATAAAGATGTGTTTATCCTAATAAAGAAAAGTTAGTTGCATTTTAGAAGTCCTTTATTGAGCAGAAAAAGCTATCCATTATGCACATCTTCTGACACACAGAACTGAATGCGCAATGCTTTCGCTCTGTTTACTCTTCGGAGGAGTACCTCATGGGCAAGGGCGGATTAAAGGGGCCCGAGAAAAAAGCATAGAATTATACTATTGTTATTAATTATATCTATGGAAAAAAGAAATTAATGTAAAAGATACTATTTCACTTCCATAAAATGGATGTATATGTCAATCTTCTAACTAACAACCCCCCCCCAACCCCAACAAACTTTCAATAATCTGCCACTGCTCAAGGGCTAGCCTCAAGTAGAAAAGCACGTGCTCACTTGTTTCGACTGAGGATACTACACTACACTCCTAATGACTTCCAAGAATTCAGATTCAATGCAATTCTGTTGAGAAATATTTGGCGAGAAACGATCTACTCTTTCTGATAACCCTTATATAAAGCCGAACAAAGACAGTCCGGTAGCTGGAACGGTACTCATAGAAAAAGGAAGGGGAGGAGGAGGGGGGAGAGGCACTGGCGAAAGGAGAAGACACACCTTGCATAGCCCCGCATACAGAGGAAGGGTGACGTGTGTTCTAGTAGCTTCTCGCTCTTTCCTCAGCAAGTGAAAAGCTTCCCGTGACAGGTTTTTAGAGTAGCCTGCAACATTTGGCAACTTATTCCGCTTTTGGCGATTTTTACAAAATTTCGTACAAAAATTTTTAAAATGTATGACTGTAAAGTTAAAATTAATGATTTTAAGGGCCCTATTTTGATGACTGATCAAAATTAATGAGTTTTTAATGACTTTTAATGGCCGTGCGAACCCTGTTTAAGATGCAGGCTAATTTTAAAGGCACAATGAGTTTAAAAAAAAAAAAAAAAAAGGCATTTTCTGGGATGAGAAATACAGAAGTTTAACAGAGAAAAAGTGTAAACAGCTCAAATGCCAGCATTAAAAAAAAAAAAAAAAACTATGGGGATAATGTATCTATTAACCTTAATCACATTTTGCTCAGAGCAACAAAGTCTTCCTTCATTTTCACATTGACAACCATTTAAAATTTCTTTAAACTAGTCTATATTACCATGGCTCACTGAGATAACTAAAGGCTGTCCGAAAAGCCCCGCTTTTGCATACGAACAAAGTTTTGTTCCTTTGCCGATTTGGCGCTGCTACTCGACCCTATCACTGTTGCCTACTCTGTCGGAGAAAACATGACTCAAATCAAAGTTAAGAGGATCCAGAAATGGCTAAAAATGTTTTCAAGCCGAGAAAAAAAAAAAAAAAATTGGCATTTACGTGCTTGTGCTGCTGAAATATGCTTGTCTGCTAATGCTCTTTGAGTCATTTGGACTTTCATTTCCGATTTACAAAATACTTCGGTATTGCCAGTTTGCTAAGATTTTTTTCTCCGGCAGAGTTGGCAACAGTGATAGGGTCAGGTAGCAGTGCCAAATCGTCGAAGGAGCGAAACTTTGCTTGTATGCAAAATCCCATAGGAGAAACTGGTTCTCGGACAGCCTGTACTTATCTCAGTGAGCCATAATATTACTAAATGCTGCATTGGTGTATAAACTTGAGTCTACATTATATACCTACTGCAACTATATATAATTTTTTCTCTACACTATTATAACATTAGAAATCATAAAGTAAATAAAAAACTTTGTAAAAAACACACATAAGATGTTATAGGTATGTGTGTTTTTTACAAATCTTACAACATCTTATGTGTGTTTTTTACAAAGTTTTTTATTCACTTTATTGTTTAACACCAGTATTTTGAGTGTTTTTTCCATTAGAAATCATATTAACGTCTAATATTATTCACAAGCATAGTTAAATGTACAATAAAAATGCATAAAATGAAAGCTTTAAGACACACAAATTTTACTCTTCTGATATGATATGCAATTTCTTAAGGCAGATAAAGTAGTAAATTCACTTAAAATATGATTTTATTACCTGTCCACTGGTGAAGCAGATCTAGAACTAGCTTGGCTTTCAGATATAGGATCATTGCTAGATATTACAAAATCTAGAATTTCTGAATTTCCATCATCTACCAGTCTCTCTAGCAGTTCCATGTGAACAGCATTATAGTTCTTAGATTGTTTCAACTTTTCTTCCATTTCTTTCAAAGCTGCATCTTTCTGAAATGCTTGGAAGGTCTACAAAATGAATAAGAAAAATATAAATATGCAAAATGTTAGCACTGTTATTTTCAAACTCATACAAAATAACTATTACCTGATTAATAGTCATATTTATGAGTTTAGATAACAGATATTTTGATTCCTGAAAACTGGAGACATATTTTTCAACATCAAGCACATCAATGTCTACCTAAAAAGAATAATTAAATAAATGATTAAAAAAGTACACATATATGTAACATCACAGGCACAGGAAAGGTGTCGTCGTGCACCATAGTGGTTAACAGGGGTGGAGATAGACTTCACGGACTGCGTTTCCTTGCGCTGGGCAGGAGAGGTGAGGTGGCTCGGTCAAAACACAGGCTTTGAACTCAGAGCTGGACATCATTGAAATGACTGGCCACCCGCTGCTGGAACTTGGTAACCGGGTCAAGGCTAGGGCAGGAAGGTGCACTCAGGCTGAAGCTGTAGGTGCATGGAATGAACCACTCCGGGATTATGAAGACATATTTTAATCTAGTTTTCACACAAGTTTACATGGCAACTGAAGTCCCAAAAAAAAAAGCCCCTCTTGGAGCTGCGTTTCAAAATATATAAACTTGAATCAATTGTTCTCTATCAAGTAATCGCATGTTCCAAAAGAGGTGCATTTATTGGTTATTAAAATGCCCGGGTCACCTAGCCCTAGGAAATTCTTGCGAGGTGTGGTGCCAGGAGACTGTGAGAAAGAGGGGAGGCATATTATTTGCATTTAAATTAAATTAAAATCCCGATACAAATCCTTTGTTTGAAACGAAAGTTGCCCCTAAAGAATTTTGAAGCAAGTTTATAGAAATTTTGGATTTTGAGAGTATGTTTAATTTTATATGTATATATCTGTGACGTATCCTTAGGCTACCTAGGCTAGATGCAAAGCGGAGACAAATATCAGCATTAAAATATTAGTTTAACAATCTGAAACTGACACATTTCAATCATACCAAAAAGGGAAAACAAGATCTCTGAAGAGAAATCATCAAATAATTTTCCTTACATTTTCTCTAACATTCTTTGAAAAGAACCTGTGAAGATTTTTGCCACATTACTATGACAATAGTGGGTGAAGCACATGGTACAAGCTGCATATTAAAATAGCTCAAGGTTTTGTTGTGACAGTGAAATAGTTTTCATGCTTCATATTATTTTGGCATGTAGTTTTCCATTGTAACATCACAATTGGCCAAATTTGAGTAACCTGGCTCGATATTATATAAGATGGGATTAGTTCAAAAAATGAAGAAAATATCTAAATACAAATTTTATGAAAATATCACACTCAAATTTACACAGATCAGTTTCTGCTTAAAAAAATGGTTCAGTTTTTTAAATTTTCATATTGTTAAATATTTCACATTTTCATTCAATATCTTATGTAAGTACATTTTAAAAATTATGTTAAATCCTATCATTTCTTCAGTTTATTTATAATTTATTTGATTACTGTTTTTCAAACTATACAATGTCACATTTATTTAATGTTTAATCTCAAGAACAAGGCAAGTGAGGTTACAATGTAATGAAGTAATTTTGTGTACACACAGGCAAAGACAACCCACACATTCTCATTTTTATTTACTTCAAACACTTAAATGAAAACAGAAAGTCCATTTTTGGAACCCAGCAAATGAATAAGAAAAATGTAAATATGCAAAATGTTAGCATTGTTACTTTCAAACTCATACAAAATGAGTTCGAAAACAACAATACTTTGAGTTTTGCATCAATGCCATACAAATGAGTTTTGCGTCACTTATTTATACAGAGTGTGCTGTAAACACAGACCTTTGCTTTTATTCTTTAAATATTGATCCTAGTACAATAAATTACAAAGTTTCACAAAAGAAGGTGTAGGATTTTTGGTGATTAAAATTTTCAAAAGATTCAAATCTAAATAAATACAAAATTAAAATTTTTAATATGGACCCTGTACCAAGAAATTCCCAGTTAATAAAATGTGCTTCATACATTAATTAAATGTTTCACAAAATTTAAGGATTTTATCTAAACAATATTGTATATATGAAAATAAACATATGCTGAACGTAAAACATTTTTCAATGGCTTTTGAAGGGAAGAAAATCACATCAGACGATCATATTTCAGGGATTGTATAAAAATTACAAAAGAAAATAATTAATGAATAAATAAAAATATGAATATAAATAATTACAAGGATTAGTGAATAAAAGTATGAATGAAAATCAATATTTTCCCAAGAATTTTAAAAAGTCTTAAACAATTAAAATCTTTTTATAGTATTATTTTTTAAACTTGAATGATCTTTTAAAGCATGAAATGACAGCAAATATTTAAGCTTCAAAGAGGCTAATGTATTTTAGAAAATATTTTTCTTATTTTCTTTTTGTATAATCATGTGAACTCAATTATAAATCAAGAAGAGCTGTATTATTTTGAAATACATAAAATCTAACTAGCCTCCTCTACATAAATGAGCATTGAATTTTATTATAAAAAATGTCATGTAAATGTAAAGTAAATTACATATATGATTACATATATGATTTCAGTTGATATCATCTAAATAACTTAAAGTTTCCTACCTCCCCACAGTAAAACTACATGTTTAAGCTAATAAATGCATAAGCTTGAACGAAATAGCTTTCAGTTTACAATGAATGAGATCAAAATTTAAATACATAGAAGCATAAATTTTCCAATTGTGCAACTTACCTTAGCTTCTTCCATTTGCATAATAGAGGACTGGCATTCAGCAATATTTTCTTGACAATAATCAATATTAGCTTTCAATGTTTCGATGTTATCATCATAATCTTGTATAATGTCCAGACTCTGAAAACATAAATTTCAATGTAAAATAAAACATTAAATTTCTATGCAGAAGTTAGAGCAAAAACATTAAGAGAAAGAAAGAATGAGACACACGTGTCACATAAAACTGCACTAACCAAAGTAAAGTGAAATCTTACAACAACATATAGTATTTTGAATCGCTTTATTGAAAATTACAGCTCTTGAAAAAAGTAAAATGTTGAAACATGTAAAAAAAAAAATTTCATACAATTACAGTGATCTAAGCCATGATCTAATTCACTTAATAAGGCAAAAGAAAAACTTGGTAAAAAAATAAAAAGTGGAAATTCACATATTTCTTTTAAATAAATGCTTCATTTATTATTGTAGACCTTTATATACAACTGAACAAATCCACAATATTTCATTAAAAAATAATATAAGAAAACAAAAGAAATGAGAATCTTGTTTTATGAGAAGCGAATAGTAGTTGCAAGACTAATATTAGTGTTGCGAATAAGGATAAATTTAAGGGAAGGAAATGCAATAAATTGGTTGTAACCTCAACGTTCACAGCATATCTTTAACATCATCACACATGTTTTAGATCTGTGGGCATGAAACTTATTGGTATTGTACAATAGGGCGGGCCAAAAAATGCACTTTTGCGTCAATTTTTGAAATCGATACGAGCCTAGTCCAGAAAAGTTGTCCCTGAGGTTGGTTAATAACAATGTAAAATTTTTTTTTAATCGGACAGTATCTTCAGTCGGCACCAGCACCTTAAAAATCAGCATTTTAGGCCAAAACAGACATTTCCACCCGAAAACACAGTTTTCGCTAATTTTCGAAATGTATATCAGTCGAGTGTGGAAAAGTTGTGTCTTGGGTTGGTTAATAACCATATAAATTTTTTTTGAAATTGGACAATATCTTCAGTTGGTACCGCTCCTAAAAATTTGGATTTTGGGCCAAAACAGACATTTCCCCCCGAAAACACAATTTTTGCAAATTTTTTAAATCAATATCAGTCAAGTGCAAAAAGTTGTGTCTTGGATTAGTTAATAACCATGTAAAAATTTTTTTTAATCGTAAAACATCTTCAGGTGGTGCCGGCAGCTTAAATATCGAGAATTTGTACCAAAATAGACATTTTTTCCAGAAAACACAATTTCTGTGAATTTTTGAAATTGATATTGGGAGAGTGCGAAAACATTTTTTACACTAGCTGAAGTACCCGTTCTTCGCACGGGAATGAACGGACTTTTCGATATTACAATTTGTTGTGATTACTATTTATTGTAATAAAGAGATATATCAAAATAGATATCGCGGTATATTGTATTCATTAATCATCAATACTGAATTTCAAGGCAATGGTTTGTACGGTGCAGAAGGCGATGCGGAGTAGCGCAATCTAGTGGCGAGTTTTAGTAAAACGGATACGGCGGAAATATTCTTCGCATTCAGAAATCAATGTATACGAATTTTCATGATGATCGGCTGGATAGTCCTGAAGTTCATGTGTGGACGCAACATCGAGTGGCAAGTTATAAGAAAATGGATAGCGCCAAACTCTTCCCCGTGTTCAAATATCTATGTATACCTATTTTCATAGCGATCAGTTACCATCTAGTGGTCAGTTAACCATCTAGTGATTAATTAAAGTAATGATTTGCTACAGCGCCGTCAAGTGGAGAGTTGTAGCAAAATGGATAACGCCAAAATATTCTCATTGTTCAAATAGCTATACCGATGTATACTGATTTTCATAGCGACCGTTTGAATGGTCAGGAATTTGGCCTGCTGCAGGGTCATCTAGTGGCAAGTGGCAAGTTAATGCATTGCAGTGCCATCTAATGGTGAGTAACATCAAAAGGAACACAGTTAGAATATATTCTTCGTGCTCAAATGTGTAAGTATAAAAAATTTTATGCCGATCGGTCGAACGGTATAGAGGTTGATGCGTTTCAGTGCCATTTAGCGGCAAGTTACAGCAAAATGGATAGTGAAAAATATTCCCAGTTTTCTAATATCCGCGTGTACCAAATTTCATCGAAATCAGTTGGACGATATTCGCATAGCAAACGGCTAAACTGAATAGAATTTGACGTTCTGCTGCACCATCTAGTGGCAAGTTACAGGAAAACAGATGGCATAAAAACCTTCTCTATGATAAAAGACTAAGGTCAACCAAATTTCATGGTGATCGGTCAAACGGTGCTGGAGTTTTTCAACCTCATACACACATACCAACATTCATTTTTATCTATAACCAGTGTTATTATATATACCAGTTTCAAATAAAATCCAGTTTCAAATCTAAGTATCGCCAAAGGGCCAACATACGCCATTTCGCAATTTTTTTTTCAGGGAATCATTCGAAGCATTGACTTAGCAGCAATCAAAATGGGAAATGGTTTGACCGCCAATAAGTAAAGCAGGCATTTATTTCAAAAGTGGAATTCCTTAATAGCCGCATTTTTAAATTATCAACGTATAACGTGTTTTATTCATCGTTACTCCGATATACTAAATGCGAAGATTTCAATTTTCTGAAATTTGGCGGGATTCCCCTAACTTAAATCAATATACTCAATTGGCGAGAATTCTGAAGAGAGATTGCTCGAAATCCCTTAATAACTGCATTATTTCTGCACGGATTATCAGAATTTAATGCTGTATTCTAATAAAATCCATGCACTTGTTTTCAAAAATCTAGTTCCTTAAGCTCTCAGTAAATTGCGCCAAGCCGAAAACTGTGCAAACCGCTAGAACTCACTTTCTCAAAATCGGCATATTAGCCATTTTATTTTTCGCCAAACTAAAAAATTTTACATATTAGCCTCGGAAATCTTCATTTCTTATTGTTTTGCGTATAAAACATTACATTCCTGCTCTGATTTCCCATGCACATGATATTATAATTAAAAAAAATAACCTTACAAATATAAACTTAAAAAAAATCATTATTCTTTTATTTTTACTTTAAGAATTTAAAACATTTTATTCAGCAAAATCGCCACACATGGCAATAATGATGCTTATTTCATACTTTTCTCACTACAGGGGTTACAATTACGGAAAGCTTTCTGTGTGGAGAACATAAAAAATCTCTTAAATGGGGAACGGGTGGACTTTCAAAGTTTTAAAGTGGACTATAATTTATTCTATATTATTTTACATATCTGTGCAAAATTTCAGGCTGATAGGTCCATTTTAGTGGATTTGTATACTAATCAAATCCACAAACAGAATTTCATTTTTATTTATAAGATGAAATAAATAAATAAACTTATAAATCTTTAAAAAGCTGTTAAGTATGACGTTAAAATGAAGTCATTGTCATTTGCAATAGCTAATTTAGTTACGCAAATGATTAACTTTTTTGACTCTCGGAAATGAAATGTTGCCGAAAATAGCGAAAAATCACTTTAAAATGAGGGAACGGGTGGATTTTCAGATTTTTAAAGTGGCACAGATTGTTTTCTATATTTTTATACATAATTATGAAAATTTTCAAGCGGATCGTACAAACGGTGTAGAAATTATTAGGTTTATCTTGAAGTCAGAGATCAGCGCAACTATATAGTAATTAAAATAATTATAGTAAAGTTTCTTTTATTTAAAAAAGAAAAAGAACATCTTTTTAACATTGGCAATCGATTCAACTGTGAATACATTGAGCTGACGACACTATGCCTCTTAAGACTACTAAAAGTCGAGCTTATTCTAGCATTGGTTCTTCCGTGTTATCAGAATTATCGTCTGCAGGAGGCCTTGAGTTTAGAATTAATAAGTGGCATTTTAGTCCGTTGCTTAGGTTTATGAATTTAATTACTTTAACTCACTCAGCTGAAAATGTTCTTAATTTTGAATGTTGCAAAATCACTTTTGAAACATGATGCATTAAAAATTTCCCATTTACTCATTTAATTTTGTATTTAACCATGCTACAACCATAACATTACGTAACATATGCATTAGGGTGATTCATAAAATTCAAGTTTTTATTTTTTTTACTCTCAACCCATAATATCATTCTATCTACTAAAATATGAATTGGTTATTAATTTCAGAATTTTTTATTGATATTTAGGGGTCGCTACCAACTCTCAAAGTTTAAAAATTAACTTCAATAACACACTTTTGGGTCTACGCGTTTCCTTCTCTTCTCTACTTCCGGCCACCCCTATATCAAGCAAGTGCCAATAAATTGAGCACCTCCCACTGCAGGAGGGGGGAGAAAAAAAGAAAGAAAGCATTTTATGTGCATGACATTCCCCGGCTTTAGTTAGCTGGATTGATATTTACAACATAAACAATCCTGCTTCTTACCGAGAGATAAAATCATTGAAATCCAAAGTGGTTGTGTTCGCTAGTGAATGCGACTTACTTTCGTTTTTTTTTTTTTTGTTTGTTTTTTTTTTTTTGTTGTTGTTTAGTCTTGTAATATTATTCATATAATGGCTTCAGATGTTATAAAAACAAGAAAAAGAAATGAAATATGGTTAATCGGACACACTTGCTCAGAATTAGTGCAAACAAGATTACCCTCAGTGCAAGAAGTAATGAGTTTATTTTTCACTATAAAAATACTATAATGAAAAAAGTAAATAGAGAATCAGCGTCATTAACTGCTGGTGATGTGATGGCTATATGGGAAAAAGCAAGTATTCCCACCAAGGAAAAGCAACATGTTATCACAAAAATACTCAAATATTTCATAGAAAATAAGGCAAAGCGTTCAGCAGCAATCAAAGAAAAAGAAAACAAGTGGGAATCAAATTTAAATGTTCTGCTATAGCTCACACTAATGCTCTAAATATAATGACTATTGACGAAGACAAGCAATTTCTTTTGAACCAAAGAAAAATGAGCCGTCTTGGGCGAATCGGTAAGATTGATAAACAGTATGCTAGAGAACTTGCTAAACAATTAGAAAAAGAAGTTAAGTTGGAAAAAATGAAAGAAAAAGAAGCAATAAATAGACTAACTGAGAAATATGATTTATTGTCATCTTCAGCTACTTCTTCAACAGAGGACAGAAGTGATAGTGATATGAGTCAAAGTCGTCCTAATTCTCCTAAGCCAGGACCTTCTTCAAGCAAAGACTTTTCGATACCAAGGAAACGAGGCCGAAAAACAATCCTAGATTCTAATTTAGCAACTAGTCTCGATGTCGCTAAATAAGAGCGACCGGAAAGCAACTGTTGTTTTGACATCTACACTCAAAAGTCTAGGCTTTAATGTATCAGAATACAACGTAAGCTATTCCTCTATACGTCGCCAAAGAATGAATAATAGACTGCAGATTGCTGAATCAATAAAAGCTGATTTCCAACCCCAAACTACACTAACTGCACTGGGATGGAAAAATGCTCGAGGACATAACAGGGCATGAAGTAATAGATCATCTACCAATCTTGGTATCTGGAAAAGGAGTGGACCAGCTCTTGACCGTTGCTAAGCTTCCAGATCGCAAAGGAGAAACCATGGCATCTGTTATTTTCGAGACAATTTCATCTTGGAACTTACCTGATAAAATGTTTGTGCTTTGACACAACGGCATCTAATACTGGGCGAATAAACGGAGCCTGTATTCTTTTGGAACAAAAAATGCAAGAAAAATTGATTTGGCTCCCTTGTCGGCATCACATCTTACAAATCGTACTGGAAGCTGTCGTAGTATCAGCTATTAGACCATCCAGCGGTCCTGAAATTATAATTTTCAAAAAATTTAAGAGCCGTTGGACAAAAATAAATCAGGAAGACTTCAAAACTGCGATTTTTGAACCATCTACTTGGAATTGCGTTCAAACTGCAGCGACCGATATAATTACTTTTGCTCAGAATCAACTACAACAATTTCAGCCTCGTGACAATTACAAGGAGCTCCTTCATTTAATCATTATCTTTTTAGGAGGGATTCCTGAAAGCGGTATCTCATTCAAAGCCCCTTCTGGAATGCATCGTGCACGTTGGATGGCGAAAGCTGTATATGCATTGAAAATGTTTCTATTTAAGCACTAGCTTAAGATCACAATTGAAGAAGCTAAGGCCATTACGGATATCTGCATATTTGTTGTACTTCTCAATGCAAAATACTGGTTTACAGCGCCAGTGGCTTATATGGCACCTGAAAATGACCTGCAGATTTTGAAAGACATAGTTCAGTTCGAAAAACATGATACAGTTTTAGCCAAAGTCGCCGGTAAAAAAATGCTGGGTTATCTTTGGTATCTTTCTGAAGAACTGGTTGCTCTAGCTTTTTTTGATAAACGAATTTCTAGTGAAACAAAACACAGAATGATTTTAGCACTAAATAACGAAAGTTCGGAAAACAGTCCTAAAAAGGCATCTTTGAGGTATGATGCAATCAAAAATCAAAATATCGAAGATTTCGTTACAACAAATACAATGAAATTTTTCAACATGACTGGGATTTCGTGCGAGTTCATACAAAAAGATTCTGAGCTGTGGGAAGAAGAAGAAAGCTACAGGTCAGCTAAAGAGATTGTACAAAACATGAGAGTCGTTAATGATATAGCTGAACGAGGTGTTGCTTTGATGGAGGAATACAACAAATTACATACAAACGATGAGGAGCAGAAGCAGTACTTGATGTTGTTAGTTAAGAATTATAGACAGAAAAACCCAACCGTCAATAAGTCAAATTTAATATAACATTTTTTCTTTCTTTCTACTTCGAGGTTTCAACACCATTATTTAGTATTTTCATTCATAAAACTGTATTCTGGTTGTAATAAAATTATTTATTTAAAAATTTTGTTTTGCTTCATTTCTCATATTTCAAAATTCGGTAGCGACCCTTAAATATCAATTAAAAAAATTTTTAAAAATACTGGTATGTTTTCTCGTGGAATAGACCATTTTTAGGGGTTGAGAGTTAAAAAAAAAGGGAAAAAATTTTGGGGGGTCTTTTATGAATCACCCTAATATGCATGCTGCAAAATAAAATTACTTTCTGATTGCATTTCGCTATTTTTGGTATATTTCTTTTTATTTATTAATTTTTTTTTAGATTTTAGGACAAAGTTTTACATTCCTAATACGAATGTAGTAAAATCTAAATCAATATGGTAAAATCTTCTTCCAGACGCAATCATACCTTAGTTAAGCACTCCCAAGGGTAAAATAAATCATTTGAAATCTAAAATGTTTTTTTTTTTTTATTAACGAAAATGCTGGAATGTTCTTTCAGTGGCAATGAAATCTAATTCAATCATAGCACAAGGCATAAAATGGCGGCTTTCACAAGGGTTGCCATATATTCACAGAACTTTGCCATGGATATGACTGGTTTAAAAAAAAAAAAAAAAAAAAGCGCATCTTTAATATTGAACTTCTGGTATCCAAACGATCTTGCTATTTGAAAATAGTTAACTTTATGTTAACAGACGCATTTATTTCTCGTGAATCTTAACTTGGCGTAATTCCAACTTCATGTTTTTTCGAATCCAACATACTTTTAAGAACTTTCCTGCTTTGTTGCGAAAGCATAAATCGTTTTTTGCTGGAGCAAGGTTCCCAAATATGGTAAGCTAGATGCTCATTTCTTCTGTTTTTAATTAATATCTTCTAAATAATTCGAATTTCAAAAATTTTTTTTACGGCACTGGCTTTTTTTTTACCTATTTAGCCTCTGTGCCAAATTTGACCGGGATCCGACAAGCTCTCTGGCTACCTATAGCGAACACACACACATACATCTCATTAGCATACTACGCTATTATTAAACAGGGGTGATTGTGAGACTTCTTCAAAAACCCTGAAAGATGCGCGGTGAAATAAAAGCGTTTTTAACTTTTGGAGCAACAACCAGTGAAAAAACTAATAACCATTTTTCTAAAATGTATTAAAAAAAGTATAAAAGTATTTTTTTTAATAAAAAAATATAAAATAATATAAAAGTATTTTTTTTAATAATGTTATACTGAAATAAAAATTGTTAAAACCTGGTTACAAATTTGATAATAATAATAATACATTTACAATAATACATTTTTATTTAAAGAAATCATTTAGTGTTTTTAGTTTTTTTGTCTGTTTGCTCGTAGAAGCCTGCGTCAACTGTTTCCTTGTAGAAGGCTGTAACTGCTTACTTGTCGAGGGCTGTGGCAACTGTTTACTTGTTGAAGGTTGTGGCAAGATTTTACTTGTTGAAGGTTGTGGCAACCGTTTACTTGTTGAAGGCTGTGGCAAGAGTTTACTTGTTGAAGGTTGTGGCAAGATTTTACTTGTTGAAGGTTGTGGCAACTGTTTACTTGTTGAAGGCTGTGGCAAGAGTTTACTTGTTGTAGGCACTGGTAACTGTTTACTTGCGGTCCGGGACATTTCACCGACACCCTTTACACCGACAAGACATTTCACCGACACCGTTTCACCGACTGGATATTTCACCGACATGGACTTTTCACCGACTGGACAGTTCACCGACGTGGATATTTCACCGACTGGACATTTCACCGACAAGGATTTTTCACCGACTGGACAGTTCACCGACGTGGATATTTCACCGACTGGACATTTCACCGACACGGATTTTTCACCGACTGGACATTTCACCGACACGGATTTTTCACCGACTGGACATTTCACCGACACGTATTTTTCACCGACTGGACATTTCACCGACACGGATTTTTCACCGACTGGACATTTCACCGACGCGGATTTTTCACCGACTGGACATTTCACCGACACGGATTTTTCACGAGGACATTTTACCGACGTGGATTTTTACAGACATGGGTATTGCCTCCTGAAATTGTTGATATCATATCGGTGGCGAATCCATTGGGGAGGATTCAAGGGTTCGAGCGCCCTTCCCTAGAGTGAGACGGTGTCGGCAAAATGTCCTGTCACCAATTAGTGTTTTCTAGGAGTTTCAAAACTTTATTAAATTTTTCCCGCATAAGGAACTTTTTTTTTTCATGCAACTAAAATCCCCAATTAATGTTTTTCCGAAAGTTTAAAAGCTATATAATCAACTTCCAATTTTTCCATGTTTGCCTGAACTTAGTTACCGATAGCTGTATAAAACGACATATTTGCTTATTTATGGTATACTATGCAGTGTTTTCGTATATATTGAGATAAACAGTGCTGTGGAATGGATGTACTATTCTATTAGAAAACGGACTTCCCCCCCCCCCCTCCCAGAGACTTTTTCTGGGTCCTCCCCTGTATTATATACACTAATATATGAAAATGACTCTTTATTTTATTTATTTATTAGCCGAAAAGGCTGTATATGTATATTCCATACTTAGCCGACAGATAGTCGTTACCAGGGCACACCACGAGGAGTGTATGGAAAAGTACCCCACTGTTGTCTTTATTGAAAATTACAGTACAAAATTATTACAAAATATAAGGTACAAAATACAAAAGGCAAAATACAAAATATAAAAGTCACTAAAAAGAAATGTTGTGGGCTACCACGTAAAAAAATCCACCTCAGATCTGTTTTGTCGATCTAAAATGATTGTTTGGATCCGTTTTTCTCTGTCTACATCTTCTTTTTTTTTTCTTTTGGGGTGGCTCTCCTCTAATAACTCTTTCTATTGCATTTTCTACTTCATTTTGTTCTTTTCTGATTTCTCCTATAATGTGAAATATTCCAACGTGTGGCCGTCCAACTAAGGTTTCCCGCCGTCGATGCCAAGCCTCGATATTATTTTGGGTTCTAGGGAAAGCGAATTGATTATTTTCAAAAACTGACCAGATTTTGGGGGGGGGGGGAATAAAGGCGGCCATCTTTGTTCTTGACCAGTTCTTTGATTTCGTTTCCGTAATTTGCCATTTACAAAATACTCATCAAACCATTTTAAAATGGGTTCGGCTTCGGGTGGCATAAAAGCTTTTCAGACGCTCAAATGCATCCGGGATTTCTAATGCACTTAGAAACGACAGGGCTGGAATATGTCTAATTAAAATGCTAAAATTAGGATCAGTCCCATATTTCGATGCAAGCCCATTTTTTTTGTATTCTTCTGTACACAGCCTGAGACAAATGGAAATTACAGCCTTTGCTTTGAGCGCTTGGTATTACTGTGTTGATAGCATTCATTGCTCCCTTTTCAAAATCAGATAATATAAAATCTGGCTTAAGGTCGTAGCCGATGTTACCTGCCTAGTCGATCAATTCTTCAAAAAGCTTTCTATAACATTCTTCCGTTTTGGAGCTCATTAAAGTATACACCAGCGGAACTATTACAAAATCGGTTTCCGTCCCAACATTGGCATGGATCGTGTACAGTTGCTTGAAAAGATGAGGAACTGTTTTAAAAGTTCCATCCATTATCCAGAATTTAGACAAGTGTAAATATTTCAGATTTTCGTCTGTTGAAAAAATTAAAATTCTGTCATTATCTTCTGCTATATCTTTCAAAAATTGTCGACCAGTTAAAGTTAAAGAATATTCGTCTGGTATATTTAAATCTTGCAATGTTTCTGGTTCGACAGGAGTGTCAACACGCTGCGCTCGTTTAATTAGTTTTCTTATTGCTTCCTTTTTAGGCAAGCATGCCTGTACTTCTGGTTGTACGGACGATAACACATTACTTATTATCTGCACTGGTCTATCATTAGTTGTTTTTGCTGTTTCCTTAATTTTGACTTGTACTTGCCTGACGTATGGCTGACTTGCATCGGCAGCATGATTATGTGCCGAGGAAACAAGTTTCTTGATGGCATGGCTGCCATTTGAAAAAATAGTCACAGCTCTTGCACTGCATTTCAAATTTTTATGATATCTTCTTTCGCATACCCAATAATATAAATTGTCACGATTCTTGTCTTTATCATAGAGAAATCCGTCAATTACAATTTTCGGCTTTCCTCTCGTGGAATTTATAACTTCTGCCACTCTCAAACAAGACATCATGGAAGGAAACTAGAGTCCAACTTCTACGTCAAAAGATTTTTCTGAGGTTGATATACTCCAATACGTGCAGTTCTTATATTTCCATAAGCTGTACTGGACATTGAGACTCAAAAGTTTAGAACTATTGTCACGTGGGGTACTAAGCTCCGCCTGGCTGCAAAGATGAAAGGGTTACCAGGGAGCATCGTTTTTCCATTAATAGAAAAGTTGCACTACAGGAGAAAATACCGGGTAGGGAGAGGTACATAAATTCTTGGAAAAGCCCTACCACACATTCTTTCTTATCAGTGTTTGGATGGCTATTCGAATGCGATTTTAGTTTACAATGGTTTAAGTTACGATAGACTCAAGGCTTTTAGACTGGAAAGTAATCCTATCCCACATCCCCCGATAAAAAAGAATCAACTTTCACCAGGTTGAGAATGGCCTTATCAGTAATTTGTTCCGTGGGGTAAAGAATTTGATTATTTCCCGTTACGAGTAATTAAAAAAATAGAATAATATTTTGAAAAAATAAACATTGTACAACATAAATTAGAACCTTTTACAAAGGGGGGAATGCATAGGTTTCACCCCCCTTCGAAAATTTGACGTATATTGTTATCAAAAAATACACTTTCAGTACGATTGTTTTTCTCAAATCTTCTTTTACTTTAATGCACAGATTAATTATAAATGAGTTTTAATTAAGTAATTAATTTAATTACACAAAGTTAATAAATATGTACTTAAGTTAATTATGATTTATATATGATATATTAATTTAATTAATGTTAATTAATTACGTATGCATAATTAATACATGTGATTTTTAATAACGCACGCGTATGATTAATTATGGTTCATATGAATGTTTTTTGCAATCCCCCACCTCCCAACCCAACAAAAATAAATAAATAAACTATAGTCACGGCCCTGCTTTAAAAGCCTAAACTTTCTAGTTTTGTACAAAAGAAATCTTTTTTAGATATATTGATAAATGTTTGAGAAAAAAGAATCGTAATTAGTTGCTATCTTTATGGGAGATTTTTCGTTAAATGTATTATTAAAACTGTGTGGGAATTGGCTTGTCGTCGTAAAATTGAAAATTTAGTCAATTTTAAAGTGGCTGAAATGTTCATGAAAATGTCCTGTCGGTGAAAAATCCGTGTCGTTGAAATGTCCAGTCGGTGAAAAATTCATGTCGGAGAAATGTCCAGTCGATGAAAAATCCGTGTCGGTGAAGTGTCCAGTGTGAAAAATCCGTGTCGGTGAAGTGTCCAGTCGGTGAAAAATCCGTATCGTTGAAATGTCCAGTCGGTGAAAAATCCGTTTCGGTGAAATGTCCAGTCGGTGAAAAATCCGTGTCGGTGAAATGTCCAGTCGGTGAAAAATCCGTGTCGGTGAAGTGTCCAGTCGGTGAAATATCCAGTCGGTGAAAAATCCGTGTCGGTGAAAAATCCGTGTCGGTGAAGTGTCCAGTCGGTGAATAATCCATGTCGGTGAAATGTCCAGTCGGTGAAAAATCCGTGTCGGTGAAGTGTCCAGTCGGTGAATAATCCATGTCGGTGAAACGTCCAGTCGGTGAAATGTCCTGTCGGTGTAGTTGTTGTCGGTGAATTGTCCCAAACCCGTTTACTTGTTGTAGGCTCTGGTAACTGTTTACTTGTTAAAGGGTGTGGCAATTGTTTACTAGCAGAAGATTGTTTCTTTTGAAGGTCTTCTTGATATAAATTCCAGCTGGAAATTAAATTTTTCACCAATTCTTTGTTTAAGGGCTGGGTTACTGGATCATTAGCTCCATACATATGGCAGGTAGTGGTATTTTCTGATAACAGTTCATATTTAACTGTTAGAATAGAATCTAGTGAGTCGACAGATAGAGATGTTCGGCTGTCTGTCATTATTCCATCCATCAAATTAAAAACACTTTCAACAGATGGTCCATGAAAGCAACTCAACATAGCTATCACTAGTTTTGAAAGTGATGGGTACTTAGAAACACCATTCTCTGTCATGGCAAAAATATTTGTCCAGTATTCATCTATAGTACATAATGTATTAGTACCATCTTTATATTTCATTGTCTCAGTTATACATGCATCACTCTGATATTTTCTTATTTCAACATGCAAATTTTCTCGTTCACTGTCTGTGAATAGATGTTGAACAGAAGCTGACAGATTCATTAATGCAGTTATTGTTGAAGTTTCCCCTCTAAGATCTGGATCTAGCCCACAAAAATTTATAAGGGTTTGGTTTCCCAGAGGTAACTTTTTTTGCATATATTGCCCTGCAGTAACATATGCTTTCTTTAGCATATTAATGAAGCTACTGGCAATAATGTGCTTCTTAGTAAGTTCTGTAATAATGCAAGATGCATCACTTCCAACAAAAAGTAGTGCCTCAGATAAGCTGTAATTGGTATTACTCACATCTAATTGTAACAAATCTTTGTAAGATGCGCATCCATTCAAAATTTCTGGCTTTATAAAAAAACTCATGAACTCTCGTAGCAGATTATAAATACTTACATGCAACAAATGAATCATGGGATGCTTATATTCAAATAATTTAATGTACTTATTAAAATGAGTTAAAACAGATGAAAATAAGCCCATGTGCAGCAGTGTTTTTTTCACTTCTATAAACAGCCCATTAATGATGCGATTTTTTCGAGCATTTCCTTGTTTAGTCAATTTTTGTGACTTTAGCTCAGAATACAACAAGCTAATGGTTTTTTCTTGTGAAGAGGATATGTTTCGCTTTTTGTATATATCTTTGACATATGAAATATAGATTTCTTTGTCACTAATAGATAAATAATGAAAATAAAAAATCACTAGCACATCCCATACATCTTTCAGCCTGTCAATAACAACCAACAGGTATAACCATCTATGGTCAGGCCTACTTAAAGGTTTCAGTTTTTTTACACCTAAACATATACAAAGTTTGAAAAATATTTCTCTTTTAGAGGAACTCTTTAAGTCATAATGAACATCATCACACAAGCTTTCCAAATGGTGATCAAAGCAAGAAGTAAAATATTTTGCCGAATTATTCACAGTATGGCATGTGTCGCCATCTATGTCCAATAAATGTGCTGCTTTATTGTTTCTAATTTTTGTTTCCACACCAGCTTTTTTTCCTCTCATGGTATTGCAGGAGTCCATCAAGACACTAATTAAATTTTCCCAGGGTATATTATTAGATTCAATTATGTTTACTACATTCAAATATATATTTTGTGCAGTGCCACTTTCAAGCTTTAAAGAGGAAAGATGGTGAGTTAGTACTTTTTTCTGCTGTTGACAGTAAAACTGCACTAGGACAGCCAATATGCTATCCTTTGCATTATTTGTACTGCCATCTATGTTCAGCAAAAAATATGAATTTTGTAACATTGACACAACTTTTTCTTTAATTGTCTTTGCCAGACCATATTTTAATTTATAGGAAACAGTTAGTCCTGTTCATAGATACAGCTTGTAAAGCTGCTTTATCACGTCCTAATGTGACTGCCAGTTCAATAAGTTTAGGACACAAACTAAAAGATAGAGAGTTTTCTGCAATAAATGCAGAAACAAGAGCTTCTTGCCTTGCTTTCCTTGTATGACTATCGAGAGGCCGATCTTGATCAATAATATCATTCCTACTTGCATTTGCATATTGACTTAGTGATAGCGAATTTTTTACAGATTTAGAGCATCGTACGTGCACACCAGATTTGGCGTGCCTTAAAAAGGCTTTAAAACCTTCATTACCGTATTTTAATGTGCACTTGCACCAAACACAATAGGCATGACCAGCTACGTCAACTTTTTTGCACCAGGAACGAAGAAAATCTTCATTTTCATCACGCTTTTCCAGCCACTCCCATCGAAAAGTATTGCGAACAGTGTTATCAGCAACACTCAAATCGCAGCTCACATCCAAAAACTTCATCCTGCTTTGTTAAAAAGTAAAAGATGATTCTCATTGCAAAAGCTTCTTCATTCAACTTAACAAATTAATCAACGACCGCTACTAACAAAGACGTAACCAATGCATGGAGCAATGTGCGGTGTAAACACGCAAATAACCGATGCCACAAGCTGAAGCTAAGTTCGCGCGAAACAGAAAACCTTCCCTGGTGTTCGTTTTTCTGGCACTGGTAGTCGTAATCATTAATTTTTTGTTTTTCGAATGCGCGCTTGTAGTAGATTGAGGGCCCGATTCAAACGAAACGCGATCGGTCGTCTCCAAAACGATCATTTTCTCCCTGGAAGTTCGATCGCTTTTACAAGCGATCGCAAAAGTGTATTCAAAGTGAAACAAAATAGGCGATCGAACTTACAGGTTTGCTAGATCGAAACTTTATCGCCACAGAGTGAAAACGCAACTTCCGGTGACGTAGAAAGTCGCTGTTAACCAATAAAAAAATCGCATCTTTCTCTGGAAAATTTTTTTAACTTAATGGCGACGACTAACTGTTTATTTATTTATGTTTGAGTTTTTTCCCCAACAGTATTGTAGGTTAATGTTTTAAAATTTTAACTGGTTTAGGTTAATATTTTTTGTATGTTTATAATCATGGAAACGCATTTTTAATTTATGAAGATTTTTTTTTAGAAAATTATTGATAATAGTATTGTTCGTCATAATTATCATGTCGAATTATCGAATAATAATTGTTCTCTAGTTTGCCTACTATATTTTATTTTTCTGTAGCAGAGAAGCTGTTTATAATTATAATGGAGGGGTAGAATTACTATATATTTCATGTTCTGATATATAATTAACAATCAAAGACATCCTTAATATAATGATATGAATATTTGTATTTGTTTAGGAGGGTTGCTAGGATGCTTATTTTAGCGAGAAATTATTCGTTAATGTATTTTTTCGCGTTGTTTCAAATATCAAACATTTATCGAGCAATAAACGATTTAAAAAAAGGACTACAGATGGCGCCAGCATCGTAGTGTCTGCTAGAGTAGAACTCAAAGGCCGACAGAAAATAAACCCTACAGATATTCTATTCTGCGAGAAAATTCAGCTTTCTGCAGGCCTAAATCTTTTGCAGAATTCCCTGTCTGATAATTCCAACGGATTGCTTCGTAATTTTAAATAACGAGTCTTCATTGTTGTTGTAATCTTCTCATCAACCATCCGCCGATCGATCCACCATGTTCGAGAAAACGATCGCTTTTGGAAAAACGATAGCAAAACACCAATCGCGGTGTCACGTGATCCAAAAGCGATAGACAGGTTTCACTTGAATAGGAAACATAGGAATCAGTCGAAAATTTCCGCGATCGCAACGGAAAACGATAGAACTCTGTTTCGTTTGAATCCGGCCCTGAGGCGGGGAGATGCTTACGCTTTGCGCCGTCAGAGCACTAAAGATTAAAACGGGGTGGAGTATTTTCCTTTGAGAGGCCGAAGTAATTTCGCCGGTCTGCCGCCAGCCGATGATCGTCCTAAAAGCTCAGTGTCTACACCGTTGTCTCTCTCCCCTCCCCACCCGCTCGCTGTCGCCTGCTCATTCTCCCACCAGACGCTTTGGCCTCCATGGTTTTGGCTGAATAGAATGAATACTCATTCCGTATCATCTCATCTTATTTCGTAGATTGTGTTCGATTGTAAACAACGTAACCCGAATTGGATCTCTGTTATCACGAATTTCGTTTTATGAAACTTATTTAGAAAAATTCCAGAATTGCTTTGCCAAAAGAAAAACCCGGAATTCCGGAAATGACTTTCTCAAAATACCCGGAATTCCGGGTAAACCCGTACCACAAACACCCCTGATTAAAGAGGATGATATACACTTATTGGAGCTCAAAGTGCAAACAGCAAGCAGAAAAGGGTTTTTAAGTGCCCCCTCCCCTTTTACTTTTGTGGCATCCTCCATCATGTGGCGCGTACCTGCAGTCAACGTTTTACTGCAGTACATTACTCATCATAAAGTTTCAGTTTCATTCTAGCACAGAGATAAGAAATGTACTTTGTTCGATGTGTAAGTGAGGATTATATTATTTGTTAATTTGAAATAGTCTCAAAATATAATTAATTCTCATTCACTAGAGACATTAGTAATAACTTCTTAATCAGAATGGCTGCAAGTTCTGAATCAACTAGAAAAGCATCTGACTGCTTTGATTTCGGATTGCCAGAAGAACTGAAGTCTAACGTTTTACCAACATATAGTCAAGTTATGAAATTCTACTTATTTGTTAGACAACAACTGAAAACTTCACATCATGGCATTAATCCAGCATTTTCTGATACTGCCAATGTTGATATGGAGAAGATGGTTGATATATGGAAGAAAGCTTTAATTCCTGTGATTTCTCACAAAAGAATTGTCCGGATGCTTCAATCTTGGGATACTAAGTTATACTAAGTATTAAAATACACCGATAAAAATACAAATCTGACAAAGTACATTATAAAAATATATGAAAATATTTAAAAAGGAATACACTCATTATTATTGTTACAAATATACCATTAACAATAAAATAAGCCTGTCAAAATGTACTCGCCCATTTCTTAAGAAATTCACAGAACATAGGAAAAGAACATCATCCAAATAAATCTCTTTTTAAAGGTATACTCAGAAAAAAAGGAAAAATAAAGACAATTTTAATAAAGAAAAGTGGACTAGATAAAGATGTTATCGCTAAGACATCGAAATTCAAATTCAGCATTTTTAAATGTGAAAATATCTGTAATTTACCTTTTTTTCTTGCACCGCAGCATCACGCTTTTCTTGCAAATTCTCCAGCTTTCTAGACAACTTCTCTCGTTCCTACAATATAACATTTATTTTGAAACAATCTTCAATTCGTAGTTTACCAGTAAGTAAGCACATTTCATATACATGAAAATTTTCATACTTCTTAGATTTTATAAACTATCATAATTTTAAAAAAAAGAGAGCTTGCTTGTAAAATTTGGGATATCAATCAGAAACTTTGTGTCTTACATTTCCTTTTGCAGCTGACTAAGCAAAACAAAATCCTAGACTTACTTTCAAAGGAAAGGGGTTATTCATAAAATATTTGCTATGTGACCAAAAGCAGAAATATTTTTAAATTTACAGTTATAAATATCATTGTTGATTATAATAGAATTACTCATGAAACCAAGAAACTGAAAATTTTCAAGTACTTTTAAAAACTCACATCGAATTACTAACGAAGAAGTTAAATTTTCTGAAAACAAAACAACATGCATACATACATACAAACTAGCAATAAGTATTTTGAATTTTCTGATTTTTCTTAATTAGTTATATCAATCGCCTTTTAGCTGGTTAAAAACTTTTTAGCATTTGCAATTTAACTATGATAGAAAAAGAAACAATAAATTCTACATTGATTTTCATGCCCAATAGACATAATAATTATGTTTGAACAATTGTAAAAAGAAAAATTTAATAAATTCAAATTTGAGTGTATAAAAAATTTCACACAACAAAACGTTTTAATTTCTTTTTTAAATATATCTTTACCTAACAAATTTCTTTTTTTTTTTTAAATTAATGACACAGATAGATGGATATATATATATATATATGAATTTAAAAAAAACAGATTCAAATAAATAATTATTATTGCACATTTATTTATTTTATATATAGAAATAAAAAGAGGAAACAGTTTCAAAGAAAGACATACTTGAAAATGACAAATATTAAATTAATTTTTGACAAACATTGATTCAAACATATGAAAAAAAACTTTCACTTGTTAATAAATAAACAAAATACTGCATTAAAGGAAACAAAAAGTAACAACTGTTCAAAATTATTTACTATTAGAAATCAATAGAAAATGGTTTATCTTCTAAATTAATAGCACATTAAAGGGGGGGGGTGGGTATCTGATATGGACACCAAGACTTTCTTGCACACATTAAATTCTAAACATTTTCTATGTGCTTCATTTAACTTATTTCATTTGAAATTGAGATACAATACTTAAGGTTAATTTATTCTCATCAAATATGAGAGATTTTGCAAAGTTGGGTTGAGTTTAAGAAACTTATTTTGGGGCCAAGTTTGGCAACCAAACCTCAACCAAACTAGGCCCAGATTTTGGGAATGGCCAATGAATGTCCACAGACTCTTGATGTATTGAAGATGCCAATAGACCTTATTGTATTGAAAGTCTTTTGGGTAACCCAGTAAACAAAGTACCCTGCTCATTGGAATAAAAAAAGAGATGTACACTAGATGTTACAACACTAAATACAAAATTTCAATATTTTATGGCTAATTATTTTTGAGTCATGCAAGATGCATACATATGCCTATACAGAGATCACACACACACACACACACACAAAGTCAAAAAGGGGCTTGCGGTTGAAGATTGCTTTTTACAAAAACATAATCTAACTATTATTACAAGTATAGACAACATTACCTTTAAATATCTTTCCATGTCTCTTTCTATGCAACTTACACTTTGTTTGTTGATCACCAGTTGATTAATCTGAAAAGAGATATAGATATATTTTGACATATCCAAGACAGTAACAACAGTTATTTTTTAAAAAAAACCTTTTAGAGCAATTCCATATGAACATAGATATGAGCATTAAAAAATGTTTTCCATTTTTTAATAAATTGTGCAAGAAATTATTCTGAATTATTGCGAAAGTGTTGATAACAGTTTATTTGGTGTAAAATTTTCTTTTTATCGAAATGGCAACACTTCAAAGTCAGACATCAGAAGATTTTGGTTGTAGTTTGTAGCAGGAGTTACTCAGACGTGCAGCATGAGTTACTACATACTGCATATTTTAATTCAATAACCAATTTTATAAAATATCCAATACAAAACTAAGCGATATTTTGTGATAAGAAAAATACTACAAACTATTCAAAGATTACAGCATTTAAGAAGTAGAATTTTAGCAAAAATACAACTTTAACTTTTCTGCCCATAATTACATGTCCTTTTTTGGTAACGTGAGTTACCAAGCAATCTTAATTAATATTAAAAAAATTAATTAGTTATGAGGTTTTTAATGATTTATTGAAAAAAGAAAACAATTTGTAATCAGCATGAATTTTGTTGAAAGAAAATAAATTTATTTTTTATTATTACACCATATTGAAAAGGTGATTAAAAAACATGTAGCATGAGTTACCATGGAATTACCCTTTAGATTAAAAAATTAATATTTTTGAAAAGAGCCAATATCAGCTTACTAAAAAACATGTACTAAAATGGACATGGTGTCAATGAATTTTATATATTCCCAAAATTCCCCAAGTTTTCTTGATTGATACAAAAATAAACTATCAACACCCAGACAGCACATAAGCTTAAATCAAGCTTGACATTTCTTTGAATTTGACGTATTAATACAAGCTTGACAGTTCAATTCAATTTAAGCTTGCAAGAAGCTTGCAGGAGTCAAGTTGAATTGTCAAGCTGGAATACAGCTTGATTTTCTTTTTGAAAGCGTATGTTGATGGCGCCATTTGTGAAAAAGAGAATGGACATTAATTGTCTAGCGTTTCTCAAATTTGCTCAATAAAGAAAAGTTCATAAAAGTTGTGTTTCATTTTATTATTGCACAAAACCTGGACATTAGAACAAGCAAGGGGAAGGGATGAATGGGATAAGCCCCTCTGAAGTGTAACACGAGGAGAGTTTTAGTTTTATTTACATCTAATTAACATCAGTAATTCTATTAACTAATTAATTAGCCCTAAAAATAAATTTTAATATAATTAACACAATTTAGTTAGTTAATATACTTCACTTTATGGGTGGTAGAATGAGGCGCAATCCGGCCTCTACAAAATAATTAATCAGTCATAAATGTACTTGACCATAGAATTAAAAAAAAAAAAAAAGATTCTATATTCCAAATATGGAAATTCTTCAAAATAAAATACAATTATACTACGAAATTGATTTCAAAATCAATCGTTTGTCACGGTTTTGGCCAGCAGTATTGCACAACATGAGTGTTGCGATATTGAAAGTTTTAAACCGTGTCCTGCTTTTAAGTTTGTATTATGCTTATTTCCCTATTAGTAGAGTCTATAAATCACACATAACATTATTTAAATTTTGATTCATCCCATGGAAAAATAAAAGAAACTTATCAGCATCGTCCATACTGATCGATCTGGCCAAAAAGCAGCGTGACAACAGTCACTTCAAACTTTAGTCATAGCTGCCCGAGGCTTATTGGCGGAACGGTTAGCACGCTGAGCTCCCAGTCCATAGTTCCAGAGATCGAACCCAGCCGTGGACGTTTAATGGAAACAGATTAAAATAACTTAAAATTTCAGCATAGAGGGGAAAATGCATGGAAAAATAAAGTATGTGGGGAGAGTTGGCCGATGGGCACCCCGTGCATTTAGAAAATTTTTTAACCTTGAAATTAAGCTTGCTATGTCAAGCTTAATGCAAGCTGGGCAAGTGTAAACTAGAACACTTGATTGAAACTTGCATTAAGCTTACACGCTTGAAATTTTCAAGCTTAATTCAAGTTTATTGACTTGATAAATCAAGCTTGCTGCAAGTTTGCTGTGCTGTCTGGGATATACACATACAGACATTTAGTTTATAAAATTAAATGAACAGAAATTTAGTGAATTTATTAAAACAAAAGGAAAACATTAAAAAGCTGTAAGGAGAGTGAACTTTCATATTGCAAACAAATTGTTTGAACGACTATGCAATTTTTTGTGATAGCAGCACAATGTTTAATAAATTTCACCTGGTTCTGTCTTCTTTATTAATTTGCATGACTTTTCTAAAGTATTATAATGTATTACTGTTTTCTGTAATTTTGGTAACTATTTTTGAATTTAATATGTGGAGTTGATATGGCTTTATAAAAAAAATCTCTCATAATTATAGTTACAAGGAAAAAATTTCAAAAATTTTCAACGGCAACATTCACCTTTTCCTGCAAAATCTGATCAACACATTACAAAATCATAAATGACACTGGAATGATACCTGTGTGACAAAAATTGGTGGCATAAAACATTTACAAAAGAGATCATTATAAAAGACCAATGAAAACATACAGAGAGGTGCATGGATACAATATTCATATTTCACAGTTATAGAAGAAATCAATAAGGCATGTTAAAAACTTGCAATTGAAAAAAAAAAGAAAAAAATTTGTCATATGCATTTTGCTTGAAAGCTATTTATGACTTTTTAATGCACTGATCAATTTTCACAGGAATAATTTGAAACATAATCTTTAATTCTATTTGACAAAATTTTTAGATATTTCAACAAATGATGAAACATTTACTTTGTCCCCTTAAAAAAAAAGAAAAAAAAAAGGGGGGGGGGCAGAAACGTAAATTGGGAGATTTTTTTTACAGATTTTTAATTCAATAGCTGCTGCTGGCAAAATTGCAGAATGAATAAATGATGAAACATTCACTTTGCACTCCGAACGTGTACCATGTAGGGAAAGCATTCCACATATCATAAGAATTGTATTACATCTGCAGTGATATGTTCACCATAGGAGATGGAGTAATGGATTTAGAAAAAAAAACACTTCCAAAGTAAGCATTTGCATGACGATGAAAGAGGAATGAATATTAATTAGGATGATGAAATGGAGAATTAAATTTGATGCAACATGGAACAGATTTCGAATGAGTTTTTAACTGTAAATTATAATACTAAGCTCAGCATTTTTAAAAGTACCTTAGATATATATATATATATATACACACACATATTACATAGAAAATAAGTTTTAAAAAAAACTATACTAGAATTAACAAATCCAGAATTATATAATTAAAAAATCTGTATATATACACACATACTTACATTTTTTTCTAGATTCTGCCACCTATTTTTAACAACTTTTGGAGAAAATGGCTGATTTCTGTTGATAATAAATGCTGTTAAAAGAAAAAATTAATTATTTTAAGCTGATACTCAAATTGACGTTTCAGTGAAATAATTTGTATGTACCAATATATATATATATAAATGAAGAAAATCTGAAACCCTTTCAGATTTTAAATACGCACCAAAGTGTTATATATTAAAAGTGTATCATAATTTATCTCTCGTCCCTATTTTCTTCCTTATTCCATAAAGTTGGAAAGTGTATCATTATTCATGAGTAAGCAGTATTTTTTTTCCTTGTTTTATAAAACCCATCTTTGGAATCAAAATCTATCTTAAAATCGCCTACTAAAACTATTTTACAATCTTCGCCAGGTATATTACAACTATACTTTACTGTTTTAAATATTGTTTCGAATGTGCATCATAATCCATGAGTGTGCTGTGTTTGTCTTATTTGGGTTGATTTCTACTTTAACGCCCCAACTCTCACCAAGCTGGCAATCATTATACAGTAACCATGACGATTTTTTGGTATTTATGTGACAATCGTAATTTAGAATTAAAATGGTGATTTTGAACAACCTGTAAGTACAGCATTCCGTTACATTTTTATTTATTTTGGGCTGCAAATTAATGCAGTTTTAATAATTAAGTGTCTCCAAATTCCTTAACTAGTGCATTTATCACAAATTTGTTCACTTTAGTTTTCATGTAGTTGTTAAGGGAGCGTTCAAACTTGTGCATAACTCCTAGAGATCCAGGACTTCAAAGTTCACCAAAGTGCGGGGAATTTTTAGGTTAGTGAAAGTAGGGGGCGTTAAAATAGGAATCAACTCTTTCTTGAACCATAAAGCACATCTCTGGAATCCAAATCTGTCTTAAAATCACCAACTGATACTGTTTTAAAAACTTCACCAGGCATATTCCAACTATAGGCATATTCCAACTATATCTTGTAGACATTTTAAATACTGTTTGGAATGCACATCATAATCCAAGAGTCTATTGTGTTTTCCTTCTTTGTTCCATAAAACACTTCTTCGGAATAGAAATCTATATTAAAATCGCCTAACAAAACTGTTTAACAATTTTTGCCAGGCATAGTCAAACTACACTTCACCTTTATAAATACCATTTGGAAAGTGTATCATAATTTATGATGTGTACCGTATTTGTCTTCACTGTTCTATAAAACACTTCTTTGGAATTAAAATTTATATTAAAATCGCCTACTAAAACTATTTTACAATATTCACCAGGTGTTTTCTAACTATACTCAAAATATATTTATAATAAATCGTCAAATTTTGACACCCAGTTTAGCGGTCATTTATGAAAAATTGCAAACCTTGTGCGAATTTCAACATTTTATTAATGCCCCCTCCCCCTCCACGTTACCTAGCAAACACATTTGAAAAGTGACTCAACATGCTAAATGTAGGAAAAAGTGTCTACACAAAAAACCCGGGAGAAATTAATAGCACTCTGGTGCTAAAAACTCGGCTGTTCGAGCCTCGTCAGGGGGAGACCCCCCTGAACCTCCTAATTTTTTTTGTTTCATTATTGCCGTATGTCATTTTATCTCTCATCTTTCGTGTATTTCGCCTGGTAACCCTATGTTGAGAAATTTTTATGATTGTAACTTATTTATAGAAAAATACATGTGATACATATTCTACAGCTTATAAAATATTGTAACAATAGATTAAAAAGCTGTTGTGAACTAACAGTATTTAAATAATGTAAAATTATGTCACATACTTTTATGTTGCATTTTTTGGGACAATTTTCAATAAAGGGGGTGAGAGATAAAATGACATGTCCATTAATATATGTGTGTCTGTGTGTGTTACTTCAGGTAGGATGGGGTTAATTATAATCATTGCCATTTAAAAAAAAAACTTCCTACATAAAAAGGTTTTGTTAAATACCTTAAATATGAAACTATTAATCCACTTTTATTATCTATTTAATCATTAATTTAAAGATATTTTAAAGCAGTAAAAATTGTAAAACAGGCTTGGCAACTTTGTTATGTTATTTGCCCCAATAGTAAAATTCTAGAATTTTTTTCCAGGCAAACAAGTTCAATAAAAAAGTATGTTTGTAGAGAATTTAAGTGCTTCTAACATATTTGTAGTTTTTATAATTTAGTTGAAAATTTTAAAATTTACGTTTATAACTAGCCCATTATTTTTTAAATAGTAGGCTAATTACGATGATGTTTAAAAATGTAAAGTCATTTTAAGCTGGCAAAACACAGACTGTCATATATAATTTAAGAAGAGGTGAGGAAATAACTTCAAGTAATTTATTTATTAGCTAGATTTTTAACTTGGAAACAAATTATAAAATGGAAGCCTTGTTAATGGATATACATTTTTAATTTCAAATGGGAAAAATTATTTTCCAAAGCCAGAAGGTACATTTTGAAACATTGAGAAAATACATCAGATCAGGGAACATGCTGACATACTATTGCATATATTTTACCTACATTTTCCAGAAAGCATTAATTTTCTTTTCATCACTCCGAGTCCAGCCCCAAAATAAAAAAATAATGATGAGGTTTCTTAAAAGTTCAAAGTTACCTTTGAATTACATAAAACAATATTTTTCCCATTAGAAAATATATTATAAATTCAAAACTGAAAAATGTAGAAAGTTGCTGGAATTACCCCCTCTAATGATGCTATTTCTTTATTTTTTTTTTATTATGAAATCTTATTATTAATAATATTTATCACAAAAAAAAGAAGAAGAGGAAAGTTAGTTTCACAGATTTCATTGAAATGGAGACATATTGATGCACAGAAAATCAATGTTAAAAATAAAACAATCTCTAAACTTAATTTGCAGGGTTTTATTTATTTATTTTGGAATATAAACTAGCTCCAAGAGTTCCCTTCTAACAAAGGGGGGAAAAAAAACTTTTATTGAGTTAAAAACACATAAATTATAAACTTCACTTTTTATATAATTTAGAACAAAAAAATGTATGCATTTATCAAAGTAAGCAACAAAAATTATAATGCAAAGAAAATTAAAATGTAAAACAGGACCAAAAAAAAAAAAGTAAAAATTTTAGTCTGCTGTTATAAAAACATGAAAAAGTGAAAGAGATAACAAATCTGAGGATATAAATATATGTATACAGTAAAACCTGTGTTGAACGACCCCCGTATTTAACGACCACCTGGTCTTGTCGACCATGTCTTAGCGGTCCCGAGTACAATATAATTATAAATAATGGTTTATTTTCCTTATTTAACGACCGCGAATTCTTTGAAAAATTCTTTTTTCCCCCCATTCATGGACAATTTAGTACATCAGTGACGGAATCTGAAAATAAGAATGAACAAACTGATTGCAGTTGAAAATATATCATCATCTGGTGAAGACACATCACAAAAAACTGCAATCACTTTCAATGAAGCAAAAGAGTGTTTTAACACCTTGCTTAATTATTCCGTGCAGGTGGGGGGGTGATGAACTATTTAAACATCTGACATGTGTACAGAAGAGATTAAACAATTATCCCAAAATATAGCTGTTAAACAATCTGTTATATTTTTAAAAATAATAAAGTACCTACGATGTAAAGCAAAAAATTTTTTTTTCAATTTAAATATATTGTAATTTCATTTATTAAAATATATATAAATCTCACTGTCTTTCTCTACATATTATAAAAAAGTAAGCACACACAGGCTTTTTATTATATTATATTTTACATAAAAGCCTTTTCAGTGATAATCAGGTAATTATCAAATAAATTCCAATTCTATTGATAAAATTAAGTACGCTTAAAATTTTGTCAAAATGTATCGTATTACCTGAATTCAAAGACCGACCCTCCTTAAAGACCACATTTTCTTGGTCCCAGTGATGGTCTTTAAAAACAGGTTTCACTGTATATACATTGCAAAATTTCATTGAAAAAAAGAAAAAGAGAAAGAAAGTAGTTACTGTTGTCAAGGTTGACTTTTTGTGGTACACGGCCAGCTACTTTATCAGACATTTTCAGTTTTGAGCTTTTACGAAGAGCAGCCAGTTCTTCTTGCTTGCGTTTTAAAACATTTTCTTTCAACCTGTTCTCTGCTTCAAGAGATCGAATTTGATTTTCCCGAAGTCTACTTTGCTTCTTTAACTGAGCAATTTCTCTGTTTCTTCTCTGCTCAGACTGTAAATGTTTTTGGCTTTCTTCTTTCATTTTGTTGATAAGTTTAACCTGTTAAAAGATGTTTAAAAATGCACATAAAAATCTAATGAAACATGAATGACACTATTTTTAAAAATCAACTTTTACAAAAGTAATTTTCTTTCTAAAAAATAGCAAAGAGATTTTTAACTTATACACACTCTCTTTATGTGCATTTTCCCCTTAAACGCATTTTTTAAGCAGTACAAGTCAGGGATAGAAAAATAATAGCTGCCATTCATTTATGCACTGCACTAAGAAAGCACATTTCACATATGCGTGCCACAAAAGAAATGCACAAAAGAAAAGAAATGCAAACTCTAAAAGCAAATTTTTAACTAGACCAGTATTGCTTATCACAAGAATGTTACCCTTTTATCAATTTTCGGTTATAAATTGTTTTGTGAGAAATTAGTAATACCAATGTATTGAAATTTGGGTACATAACCATTTCTATTTTCTTGGTGTTAATCAAGAGTAGTGTAATTCATTAAAAATAAATTAATTTTATTCTGGAAAAGGGTGTTAGAAATATCAATTTTAATTTTGATTAATCCCACTCATGAATAATGATACAAGGAAGATGCATGGATTATGATACGATTTTACTATACAGCACTTTAGTGCGTATTTAAAATCTGAAAGTGTTTCAGATTTTCTTACTTTTTTTTCTTTCTTTCCATTTTTTGATAATGGCTAATATATCCAGAAGCTCTTCAGAATTAATGTAGGATGAAAATAATTTTGTAGGTTTTCATCATTAAACCATCTTATTTTTGTAACCAGGGGTGGTTACAAAAATTACCAAGCTAGGTAACTTGGTAAGCTAGGTAAGCATTGCACAGGGGTGCCGGCTTCGAAGGGGCATCATTTCGAACTCAAAAACTAAATAGAGCATAAAAGGGGCGTCTTTTTTACTTTAGCAGAGGGCGCTATTTACCCTAGGGCCGTCCCTGTTTGTAACCATCTTGATTTTAAATTCCATTCAGAATCTGAGAGATTTCAGTGCCAAGGAAACCAGTAAGAAACAGGATTCTCTCTGAACAAGATTTGTTAAGATGGCGAACCAACTGGTCGCCGGAGGCAGCTAGTTAACAATATGATGCAGTTTAATCTATTGATATTTAGCTCTTTTTTGTGTCTCCTTTACTTAAATGCATTTTTCTCTCTGCCCCCTATGTCTATGCATAAGTAACAGACATTGTAATTTAGGCAGTGTTGGTAGAACATTTCAGGTTGTAGGGAGAGCTTGTGGCGAGAACTGGGTTTGAACCCAGGACTTATGGGTGGTAGAATGAGGTGCAATCCAGCTCGCCCTAAAGGTACCACCCGTTCGACCAGCCTTCATTTGCCAGGTGTTGTGTGCACGGAGGTGAACTCATACCGCCACACTACCCCCCCCCCCCCAGAGAGTCAGTTGGAGGCTGACGAACGATGTTCCAAGCATTATGGAATGCTGCCACTCATTATGGACTTTTGGAGGTCGCTGCCACTTGTTGCGGACTCTGAAAGAGCCAAGCGAGAGATGGAAGAGGTCGGTGCTGGCATCATCTGTCGCTTCAGCAAGAAGGAGAATGCATGTTCGTGGTCCGGGTCATCAATGTAGGGAGAGAGTGTGGCGAGAGCTGGGTTTGAACCCAGGGACTTATGGGTGGTAGAATGAGGCACAATCCGGCCAGTGGCAGATTATTGCAAGTGCGTGTGGGGTCGCTCCCTCCGCCCCCCTTAATCCAGCTCGACCAAAAGATACCCGTTCGACGAGCCTTCATTTGCCGGGTGTTGTGTGCGCGGAGGTGATCTCGTGCCACCACAAAGTAAACAAAGGAGTGCAATTTATTACTTAAATTATTCTTTACACTTTTAATGTCCAATTATTAATAAGTATTTTACATCACACAGCCAATTCATCCCCTAGCTTCTAAAAGTTACTTAAAAGTGACTAAAATTATGCAGACTTACTTTAGTTTTTTTCATTTCAGCAACTTCATTTTTCAACTGTTGAATTTGTCTTTCATACTGTGCTTGATTCCTCATTACTCTGATATGTTCCTTTTTTACAACCTGCATTTTTTTTAACTCTAACTGCAGATTCTTAAGCTTACTTTCAAATTCTTCTTTAACTTTTTTCACTTTTTCGTCTGATTTCTTGCCTTTATTAGCTGAAATAAATTGGAAAACAATTCATTCAAGAAGATTATTTTAACAAGAGTGGAATTAACTTTTAAACATAAATTATTCAAGACAATTTTAAAGATACGGTCATAATATTATTATGCTGATTCAATAAAATGTGGAAATACGAATATATAAAGCAATACAAAAACTTTATAACTTTAACTATCATGTACTACTAGAAATTTGTTAAGCTTTGTAATAGAGTTGCAAAAAAAGATAAATTTAACCAAGAGGACTAAGATTATTTAGTATCAAAAGAAAAAAATAACCTTTGTAGTCATGTATAAATGTTGAATGATGTACAACAATAATTAAATCTTAAATTTTATAAGTGGTGTCACATAGTAACCGGTAAAAGCTGTTATAGCATAACTGGCAAGTAAAGAAAGGAATAAACAATTGAAAACAAAATAATCTTAATCCAACAAAAGAGTAAAAAGGTACAAGCTAATGCATAAAATACAAATATCATAATAAAAGAATTTCAACAAATCATATACTTTTAGCAGAAAAATATATTATTAATGAACAACTTCAACAATTAAGAATCAAATGCAATGGAAATAAATTCTGTTTTTGTTAAGCTGTGACTTAAATGACTACAAGCTGCACAATGACCTACAAAAATCCTTATAACTCAAGATCTAGTGGGAATTTTTGAATGCAGTTTTTGTAGTGTTGATAAATGTATATAAATATTCAGAATATGTTAAAATATGAAAACTGATATTTTGAAGGTTTTAAAGGTCCTGCACTCCCTTAACTGAAAAGAGTAGAGCCTTGTTTAACTGCAATAGAAAAAGTAACTAAAGAAAATTTTTGGGACTGTTCAAAATATTTGATATAGTGATTAATAATAATAAGAAAAAAATTAATATTAACTAAAAATAAAAACACAAAAGCTGCAGGTTTTAGATATCAAAAATCCATTCAGGAGTGGGAATAAAATAAAAAAGGATATTGAAACAAGAGAGCTAGTACTTAAGTTATCAAATAGTGGCATACACTGTTTGATAATTTAAGAACTAAAAATGTTTAATGTATAAAAATTTTAATATTTTAAATTAAAAAAAAACCAATGTCTGAATAACTTACTACTCACATATTTTAGTTATATATATTATATACAATAGTACAAACCGCTTAAACTTGCAAGAACTCGGTCTCGTTCTTTTTCTGTTTCAATAATTTTTTGTTCTAACTGTAAAAGTTTTTCTTCATACTGATGTTTCATCATTTTTAGTCTTTGCTGACTTTGTTCTAAGGCTTCAATTAGCTTTTGTTTCATAGATATATCATGAGTTAGTTGTGCAAGGTCTACACTATATGTTTCTGAAATATAAGTAAAAAGAACAAAAAATCAGAGAAAATTGATACCTTTAAAACATGCATTTCAAAAACACATGTCTACACACCCAAAGAAGATGAAAAAGCACTCACAAAATCATTTACAAGAATTTTTTGTTCAAAAAATTATGAACTGTATTAATACATTTTTAATCATAACATTGCTTCAAAAACTGACAAAAATTTATTGATACAGTATGAATTTTTTTTTTTTTGCTTTCCCTAAAATTACAATAAATCAATATAAAAGTTGTCTTTAAATATTTTAATATTGCTTTTTAATATTTCGGTTTGATGTGAAAACAGGCTTTTCTTGCTTAAGTTTTATTGTTTTAATATGGACAATAAATACAGCAATTTAACTATCAATTGGTGTTTTGATTTTACTTGCCTTGAAAATTTGAAAAATCATTCATTCAAATGTTTTTAAAAGAAAATTATAATTAAACAAAAAACTAACACGTCAAGTAAGTGCTTAAACACATATCTCAAAATTAAGAGAATTGCAAACAAAAGTGTTTTTCGATTCCACTGGCATATGAGTAATTTCCTCACTACAGGTTCAGATTTTATCCATATCCATTGAAAGACAAAGATTCACATATATTTTCATTTTAAAGATGGCATTTTGATATATAAGTGAATGATAAACTGATTGAAGAGAAGCTCGATAAAAATTTGTCCTGAATTCAATGAAATTTATACTGCAGTTGGAAAAAGCTATAGTAAACAGAACTTTAAAACATTCAAAACTTTAATCTGAAATTTCAAAAAAGTTATGTTATATTGAATTTAAAATAATTGATTGATATTTTACATGCTTTTGATTTGGGAGACACCCTGTGAACCACTCAGTTATTCTCTCAACCTCTATTTAGCATTTCTGTCTTTAGTATCAATTGTGAGCAATTCCATAAAATTTTCCTAGCTTATATAGTAACTACCGTTATAACTAACAGTGTCGTTCCTAATTTAATGATTACTTATTAAAGACAGTATGAGATAAATATCAGTCCAAACAAATTTTTCAACAAAAAAAAAATAAAATTATATATATATGAAGAGATTATATATATGTAAAATTCTTCAAGCTGGTAGGCTGAAAAAACGCCCTTGCAAAAAGATTCATTAGAATAACAATTAAATAATGTCCAGTAGGAAACACATAAGAACTGTAAAATATTAAAAATGATGTAATAAATATTTCTCTTCATGAACAACTAATTCTTTCATACAGTCAATGCAGAAAGATTCCACTGTAAGATTAAGATCATATTAAAAGATTACACATGTTTTTAAATAATGTTCATTAAAAAATAATAAGTAACATAGTAGCTCTTTACCATTATTTAAATTATTAAACATCTTCAACTTACTCACAGCAGAAAATTAGTATGTGAAGCAGGGTTCATGCTATATTTAAATACTGCTTGAATGGTCAAGTATTTTTAAGTCTGTTTAAAATCTTGAACACATTTAAGGACCATAAAAAGCATTTTACACTCATGTCCATAAATTAAGGATAATGAAGTTCAGGCAAAGAAAGAGAAAGAAGCAAAACAAATTTGACTTATTTGTAAAGTCTATTTATTAAACAAAAAGTAAAGAGCAAAAAAGATGCTATATGTTTGACATAATTAATAAAAATTGCAAGTTTTACTCCCTTGACCAAATTTCAAAAAAGAACCTATTTACAAAAAACAGTATAACATGGTTAGTAGGATGGTTAATACGAAGTATGTCTCCCGGACGAAGCAATACAGGCCTGACAACGCCTAGGCATGCTGAGTATCAAATGATCAATCTGATCTTGGGGAATATTACACCACTCATCAAGCAATGCACTCCGAAGTTCCGGTAGACAGGTGGGAGGGGGTTGACGGGCTGCAATTCGTCGGCCAAGCATATCCCACACATGCTCTATTGGATTCAAGTCCGGTGAGTATGCTGGCCAATGCATACGGGTGATATCCTCCGATTGAAGGCATTCGTCTACAATGTTTGCACGGTGAGGACTAGCTTTGTCCTCCATAAACACAAATTCAGCACCCATGGCGCCCCGAAACAAACGTACATGTTGTTCCAGAATGACATCCCGATAGATGTGGCCTGTCATCGTTACACTCTGAACATGCAGGTCAGTTCTGGAACCAAGAATAATTCTTCCCCAAACGAGCCATCCTGCACCACCGTAACGGTGTCTTTCAATGGTGTTCTCTTGGTGGTAACGGGTACCTGGCGCTCTCCAGATGAATGTCCGGCAAGAATCAGACTCCAAACTAAACCTGGACTCATCGGAAAACATCACACAAGACCACTGTTGCGGTGTCCACAATGCATGCTCTCTACTCCAGGTTAATCGCAGGCGACAGTGAGTTGCGGTAAGTGGAACACATCTGACAGGCCTACGAGCATATAGACCAATGTGCCCTAAGCGTCTGTACACGGTCTGCCTTGAAACTGTCGTACCGGTAGCTGAAGAGAGCTGACGAGACAGGTCTGATGCTGTACTCCGTCTGTTTCTTTTGGCAGTAACTGCCAAATAGCGGTCCTCATTCGGCGTTGTAACTCGGGGGCGACCTGTGCTGTAACGTCTACTCACATTACCATCATCTTGGAATCGTTGCCAAAGCCTGGAGATGACACTCTGGGCGATTCCAAGTTCCTCGGATACTTCCAGCTGGGTACGTCCACATTCCAGTCGTCCGATAATTCTGCCACGTAAAACATCATCCAAATGCCTCCTTTGTGCCATAACTATGCGGTTTTTGCACTGAAAGGCTTTCACAGCGCTTGTGAACAATTTTACTTCTTTGCCACCATTCCTTATATACCCCTCTCTTACACTCTCGTCATTGTGACGTACCATCCACGCCATCTGGTGGTTTCCTGTAATTTGCATATTCTTCTTCAAGATGTGTGTGATCATTCCACAGGTGAAATTTTTATTTTAGAGATCAATTTCTGTGTGATTCTGAATTATCCTTAATTTATGGACATGAGTGTATTACTTTCAAATCCCATGTAAAATATTCCAACGGCAAATCATTTGAGAAAATATACAATTATTTAAAATTCAAATAAATACAGTAGCCAACAACCTTAAATATTATTTAAGCATTAATCTCTACAAAACTAATGTTGCTGTTTTTAATTCCTAATTTTGCTATATAAAATACATTTATTAACTAGTATAAGTATAGGTTAAATCAAGGTATTACTTAACGTAAATAATAAGAGTAGCATGTAATATTAAAATCAATTGTACCACAAATGGTACAAAAATAAGTCTAAAAAGAATTCTCAATAAGAGTGACAACCTGTTGAACTTTTTTCTTCAGAATCTGAATCTTCTGAACTTCCTTCTTCTTCCTCTTCTTCTAAGTCTCCATTCATTTGAACATCTCCGTTCATTTTTGAGGTTGAAGTCTGTTGAACAAACAGATGTTTTACAAATAACAACAGACTTTAAAAATTCAGAATTAAGCTGAGTAGATATGTTTCATGTTATTTTTAAAAGAACACTTAAGAAACTACTTACTTCAGGAGAATCTTCTTTTTCTTTTTCATCATCAGTGGCATCTTTCGTCTCTTCACCACTATCTTCTAAGCTATCAAAACAAAACACATTAAAAACATATAATTTTTAACAAACATTAAGACAATATGAAAACATTCCAAAATAGAAGTCATCACAGTGCTGAATACAATTCTTAATTTTGAATTTCAACAACATTTTTTTACACATAAAATGATGAAAGGAGCAATTGAATTTCTTTTAAATGGAAAAAGAAAACCAAACAATAAGCAAGGTATATCTTAATAACAAAGCATGACAGTGGAAACAGGCGAACTATTTGAAATCTTGATCATACTTGCATGACATGACACAAACAAACCAGTATTTGCTGTGGCAAAGTTTACAATGAAATTTAGAACCCTTAAGCAACCAACTAAATCAAATTTCAAATGTGTTTTATTGTTAGGCTGCTGGTGGCACACAGGGGCAGAAAAGTCTGAAAATTTACATGCCCGGTTGGTCTTGTAACCTAAAATAAATACATGCCCAAAACAAAAATTTACATGCCCCAAAAATATTACTATGTGGATGTGGGGATTTATCTTTCCCCACTATTGTTGGGATTGAGGTTATTTACTACAGTTGAGGTATTGAGATTGATACTAGGACACTGATAAAATCACTGAAATAAAAATGGAAAGTTATTTTTCCTGTACCAAATTTTGAAAAATTGGTGGCATTAATACATATATATATGTAATGTATAAAAAGGTAATTTGGGTTTTACTAGTTTGGGTATTGTTCAAGCGGGTACTTTCACTGTAAGTTTTGCTTTCCTGTCATACTTGCCACGCGCGCTCTGGAGCTATGTTTTATTTATTTTGTTATTTGTCAGACATCAGGCCGTCGATTCTGAGTTCTTTAGAGTGTACACGTGTCCCCACGCCTTTGTAGCCCCGGATGCAGGTCATGTTCATAAATGTGTGTGGTTCGATTAGAGATAAGAGAGAGGCGGAGTTATGTCATACCAGCCCACGTGGTATGATGAGCGTAAATACACCCGCACCTCGAAAATCGAGAGACTTCTGCCACTGGAACTGCTTAATTAGTCCACGCTGATTTTGTACCCGTCTCCCATCTCCTCTTCTCACTCTATATTGTAACTTAAAGATATTGTTTAATAAATCGTTTTACCTGCCTTAACTCTGGAACTTTACTGAAATATCTGACGTCTCATATATATATATAAAATTTTGTTTCTTTTTTTTTAGAGTAATTTATGAATGTCTTACAGCCAATTTTTTTACACGCCCGACTGGGCATGTGGCAATAGACTTTTCTGACACTGGTTGCACATAGGAATAGAATATACTTACAGTGGTTTTTTCAAGGCTTTAGCTTGTTTCTTCAACTGTTTCATTTCTTCCTTTGCTTCATTAATTAATTCAAAAGTTGAAGGAGAATTAGGTGCTGCATCAAATATGTCATCTTCCATAATCAAAGACGTATTTAAAGATAATCGTGTCTGATTTTGCGCTCTCTGCAACTGTTTACGTAACTGAGAGCATGTTTCTTCTGATTCTAAAAGTTTTACCCTACAAATAAAAATCTCCATTTAAAAAAATGAAGAACAATTTTTAATAGAAAATGCCATTTTTAAGAAATATCATGCAATTCAAACTACAGTTAAATTTCTTTATGGGGAGTAAACTCTGTAATTAACAATTGTGCTCGGGCTTGAGTTTATGGAAAATTTCTCATTTACTGAACATACTTCTTGTAAACAGATTTTTAAAAATAATTCATGGAAGAAATAAAAAATTAGAAAGAGCATTAAGAATTTGCCACTGTCTTTATTTTTTCTTCCATTTTTCGAAAATATTGCTTACTTCATCTAATGCAGTGATTCCCTATCTTTTTCCTTCAAACAAACCCTTTCAAGCAAGTAGCAGCAAAACTGATGATGATAGTTTATTAATAAAGTAATGGACTTTTATTTTTTGATTAGCTGAAATTTCAGGCTTGGGCTCAGACTTAAAGAACATTGCTCGGGCTCGGGTTGGCCTAGATTAGAAGTAATCAGACTCGGGTGGGCCTGGGCTTTAAAAAATGAGTTCGAACTCATCTCTATAGGGAGCCATCTGCAGGGTATGTTTTACAAGAATCAGAGGTTAACTATAACCAAACTTATAAAAGCATTGTTTTTTCTTAAAATTTGAAGTTGGTTAAATAAATTATAAATCAATTAAATAGACAATTAATCAAAATTTAGAACATATGCATTAACAACAGTTAATGCACAGAATTTTGTTCTGTTTTTTAATCTGTACAGTCAACTGTCCTGTAATGTTTAAATACCTGATGAAAACATTTAGCAAACTGATTTTCTTAGTTTTGCAGTATCACTCCTGTTGCAGAAAATATTTGATGTTGTTGAAAGATGAACTATTTTTAAAGAGCTTCCAAAACAGTCTCTTTTTGAAAATGTGGGTATTTTGTTGTGGATTCTTAAAAATGGCAGAGAAGTAAGAAAATTAAAATTATATTTATCTGGTAGGGGGCCAATGGTTGAATTCAGAAATGAAAAAGAGGGTAACATGTGCAATTTGACATAAAAACATTTTCATTCACTACTTCTGTCAGACTTTGAACTCTTACAGTGAGCTTGAGAAAATTAAAGTAACATTATTCAGCTGGGTGATGAATATAGTAAACTTTTACAGACTTTAGCAAGCTACTGATTGACTATAGCATGCTTTGACTCTAGTACATAATTTTGACACTCATAAATTTATTTTTAGCAAAATACACTTTAGCTTTACTCAAACTTGTTATTTTTACACCTTGGAATGTTAAATTCTGCTATAATCAGTACAAGCATTTTATAGATTTAAGACACAAAACACACCCCTACACATACATACACAAAAAAAGCATCAAGTGTAAAAATATAGATATGTGAATAAATCTCTTATTGTGATGTAATTAATTTTAGTGTAACTTTTCTATAACATATTTCAAATGTTAAATAAGTAAAGTTCAATTCAAAATTTTATAATTACTACCAGTTTTATATTCTCTTCATTTTGACAAGCAAATGATGATGAAGTATAGAAATTTTTTAAATGATAAGAACCAGCAAATGTTAATATTTTTGAAACCAAAATTGACCATAATGATATTTTCTAACTTATAAAATACTACAATATTTGCTTTAAGGCAAATTAAAGACAATGTTAAAATTTTTTCATAAGAAAAGAAGAGTAAATGTTTAAAATTTTCTACTGACAAAAACTATTAAAGCTGATGTTTTCAGAGCCACAAAAAGCATTATGATTTTAATTTTGAGTAATAATTTTTATAAATACCTATTTTAAAACATAAGCAAACCCACTTAAGCCCAAGCCAACATAATTTCCTTGGTTGTCTGCAGCACAAGCACTTTAGCAGTTATTTTATCTATGCACGAATTGTAGCTCAATTAAAAGACCAAGAAGTCTTTTTTTGGTGTATGAGGAATAGGAAGTGGGGAGTGCCGAAGACAGCTGCACCTTTCATTCTCTACCAGAACAGTGTAAAAAACTATGAAAAAATGTTCTTAAACTTAATAAATACTTTTGATTTACAAAGGATAAGGTATTTTAAATTACATGAAATTTAAAATACCTTTATTAAAGGTATTTATTAATACCTTTAATAAAGGAGTTCACTTTATTTAAAATTTAAAAAGTTATTATTTGGAATTGAAATTTATAACATTTTTGTGGTTCTGAAAACTCCAGATTTAACAGTTTTTGTCAGTAGAAAATTTTAAACATTTACTTGCTTTTCTACATGAAAAATTTTAACATTGTCTTTCATGTTGTCTAAAGATAAATACTGGAGAATTTAATGAAAATGCTTTAATTTTTACTGTTAAAATAAGCTTTTTGTTCTTATGTAAGTGTGTGTGCGAAGGGGATTATCTTAATAATAAAGGCCGTTGCTGTCACAATTCCGGGATTGACCCATCGCTCCCAGTGTATCTGTGGCCATATTGAAATTTTGATAAAAACGATACTTTTATCTCTAACAAAAAGCAAAAACTTTTTATACAGTACGAAAGATCTTTACAAAATTAACTTTTTTTTAAATTGCAGCTACTTTCAAATCTAAATATCTAGCGAGATATCACACCTTGAAAACGTAAACAGAGAAGCAACAACACAACTCATTCCTTGATTCTTTGAAAAAAAATCCCGGAACATAATCTCTCGCGTAGATCTATTAGATGACGTCATAGAAATGTCATACTCCTTTTGTGTGACAAGCAATGCAAGGACAGTTCTATTTAATATTTAAGTTCTATTTAACTGAAAAATTTTGATAGATTTTGAGCAAATTTATTCAGAATGTGTAAAATTTTGTTTGCACAACATATATTTCTAAGAATTTTTTTTTAGAAATTAGCAACACTCTTTGAGATGAGAATGTAAAGATATATTGTGACTGTTTTTGGTAGTCGCATTTTTTTTTTTTTCCTCCATTGCTCTCACTGGAGTGTTTTTAAATGTTAACAGCGTAACATTTATGAAATTGTATTTTAAAAGAATATGAGTGTTTTAGATTGTTTTGGTGAAATTTATTTTGCTTTTGTTGTAAGCATTTATTTTGAATTTATTTAACAGGATGGATTTTGATATCAACGTTGTTGGATCGTAACCTTTATTTAGATTCTTTTGGGACATTTGTTTTGTTTTTGTCATAAATTAATAAGCATTTGTTTGATTTTGAATTCATTGTTGTGTGAAATTTTTTTTTAAACTTCTTAAAAAGTAGTTGTTGCTTTCTTAAGTTGAAAAACTGCAGTGTTCAGAGATGTGCCAGCTGAAATTAAATTTTGAAGCAATTTGTGGAGCAAGAAAAAAGACATTTTTGAAGCAATTTGGAGCAAGAAAAACAGATTTCTGGAGCAAGAAAAAGTCACTTTTGGTGTACAAGAATGTCAATTTTGAAATGCAAAATTTATTTTTGTTGGGAAAGGGAAAAGTCATTAAAAAATGCTGACGTAAAATTTGAAAATTAAGGAGAGTCTTAAAAACTCTTAGCTAGTAACAAAAAACCAGTTTTTTTTTTTTTTTTTTTTTTTTTTTTGAGGGGGGGGGGGGAGGAGAGTCCGAAGTTTACAAAATAAATAAAAAAATCTGTTATTTTACACACTGCTGTACAAAATATATATTTTAAATAAAAAATGCGATATTTACTAAATTATATTAACCCATTTTAAAAGCAAAGTGACGAATAGTATAAAAACATTTAAAAACGCATTAAAATTCGTTATGTAGCACTATCGGTTGCAGCCACCACCTTCTTCAGCACAGGTCTTAGTTCTAAATGGCTAGCTCTCTTATTCAGCAGGGCGTTCCACCCAGGATCGATCTGCGCATGTGTCATATCATTTACAGCGCCATCTGTGGTTATAATCTGTAAGGATTCCATATTTAGGGCATAATAACTATTTTTGTAATTGGTGAGCTTTTGGCTATTGTTAAAGTTGATTTCTATGCGGCGTTCCTGGGCTATTTTTGCGAGGGCAGTAGTGGTTTTATTGAATTTAATGTCAGTTTGATGTTCCTTTTTTTTGGTCTTTGATTTTTCGTTTTGTCATGCCAATATAGCATCCTGGTTTATTAGTACTATTGTCTGTAAAGCTTAATTTATAAATACCGGCGATTTCATCAGGATTGATATTATCTTTATCACTACGAATGCGTTTGAAGATATTTTGATTGGGTTTTATGGGGATTTTGATATTTTTCTTTGCGGCTGCATTTGTGATTTTTAGGACGGCTCCCCTGCAGTAGGGAATGGCATTTGTAAATTTTAGCTTCGGATTTTGATAGTTATTAATCTGTTCCAGTTTTTTGATTCTCTTTTTAAAAAGGTTTTTTACTATTGATTTTGGGTACCCTGCGTTTTTACATTGTGTTTTGATAAACTGCAGTTCTTCATTGAGTAGTTTTTCGTTTCAGCATACGGTAATTGCACGATTGACATAGGATCATATGGCGGCTATTTTAAATTTGTATCGAGTTTTTGAATTAAAGTGTACTATTTCGTTATTATTGGTGGCTTTTCTAAAAACTGTAGTATTAATATTATTCTTCATATCTCTATTGATTTTGACATCTAGGTAGTTAATGGTGGCATTTTCCCCTATTTCTATGATGAATTGTATGTTATTGTCTATTGAGTTGATTTCTTGAGGATATTTTCAGTTTCATTTTTGTTAACTATTGCAAAGATATCGTCTACGTAGCGAAACCAAGTTTTTATGTGGTTGGCTAGTTTATGAAATATGGCCCTCTCCACTAGCCGCATTTTCCAGTCTGCTATGACACCTGATATCGGCGACCCCATAGGCACGCCTTTCTTTTGTTTGTAGAAATTATGATTAAACTGAAAATATGAGTTGTGAAGGACAAGATTAAGTGTGCTATTGAATGTAGTGGAAGTAGAGCTATTATCAATGTTGGAGGTGATTTGTTTATTGATTATTGCATTCATTTCTTGGATATCTATGGAGGAATAAAGGTTAGTAACGTCAAAACTGACGAAGCATTCCTGTGAGTTTATTGTGATATCTTTAATGCGTTGAATAAAGACTTCAGTTGAAGATAAAATAATGTTACTTTGGGGCATGAGAACTTGTAAGATGGGTTTTAGATATTTTTCCAGGTCATAAGTTGGTCCTTCACATTTACTGACTATTGGTCTTAAAGAGGGAAGGGTTTTATGATCCTTGTATTTAGCAAAAATTCTTGGGGCTATGGGGGCAAAATAAGTTAAGTGGGTTGTCTGTTGGTCCAGGATCCATTTTTGATTAATTCTTTGACTTTATTGAAAAATTTTCCTGTTGGGTCTTTTGGTAATTTTTCTATTTATAGTTCATTATTGGTTTCTTCCATCTGGGTGAGATAATCATTTTTATTCATTATTACTATTTTGCCGGTTTTATCTGAGCTTAAGCAAGTTATATTATAGTTTTTCTTTAAGTCGTTTATGCATCGGCGATCGGCGGCGTCGCAGGAGGAGGTGTTAAGTTTGTTGATAAGTTCTTGTTGGGCTATAATTCTTAAGTAGTTTTTGTCTGGAGTGGGGAGGTCAGCTATTGCAGTTTCAATGCTGGCTAATGAATCAAAAATGTTTATATTATCATCCAGTATATATTTAGGTCCTAAATTTAGAACGTCGAGTTGCTGTTGAGTTAGATGGTAGTTAGAGATATTTATATATTGATTTTCTATTTTTACGGGTACGGTTTTTACGTTATGTTTGTTTTTAAGCCAGAATTTTAATTTTTGATAGTGGTTACGTTCGTAAGTCTTGTGTATTTGATTGGCGAAAGATTGTATTTTAGATATTGCAGAGGTGAAGGTAGGTGTATCGTAATGAGACTGTAAGGTTTCGGTTTTTGTAAGTTTTGAAATGCGGGCGTATTTTTGGCAGATACAAACTTAACACCCCGTCCCGCGATGCCACCGATCGCCGATGCATAAACGACTTAAAGAAAAACAATAATATAACTTACTTAAGCTCAGATAAAACCGGCAAAAGAGTAATAATGAATAAAAATGATTATCTCACCCAGATGGAAGAAACCATTAATAAACTACAAATAGAAAAATTACCAAAAGACCCAACAGGAAAAATTTTCAATAAAGTCAAAGAATTAATCAAAAACGGATCCTAGCCAGCTAACAGACAACCCACTTTGACTAATTTTGCCCCATAGCCCCAAGAATTTTTGCTAAATACAAGGACCATAAAACTCCTCCCTCTTTAAGACCAATAGTCATTAAATGTGAAGGACCAACTTATGACCTGGAAAAATATCTAAAACCCATCTTACAAGAACTCATGCCCCAAAGTAACAATATTTTATCTTCAACTGAAGACTTTATTCAACGCATTAAAGATATCACAATAAACTCACAGGAATGCTTCGTCAGTTTTCACGTTACTAACCTTTATTCCTCCATAGATATCCAAGAAATGAATGCAATAATCAATAAACAAATCACCTCCAACATTGTTAATAGCTCTACTTCCACTACATTCAATAGCGCACTTAATCTTGTCCTTCACAACTCATATTTTCAGTTTAATCATAATTTCTACAAACAAAAGAAAGGCGTGCCTATGGGGTCGCCGATATCAGGTGTCATAGCAGACTGGAAAATGCGGCTAGTGGAGAGGGCCATATTTCATAAACTATCCAACCACATAAAAACTTGGTTTCGCTAAGTAGACGATATCTTTGCAATAGTTAACAAAAATGAAACTGAAAATATCCTCAAGAAATCAACTCAATAGACAATAACATACAATTCATCATAGAAATAGAGGAAAATGCCACCATTAACTACCTAGATGTCAAAATCAATAGAGATATGAAGAATAAAATTAATACTACAGTTTTTAGAAAAGCCACCAATAATAACGAAATAGTACACTTTAATTCAAAAACTCCATACAAATTTAAAATAGCCGCCATACGATCCTATGTCAATTGCGCAATTACCGTATGCTCACACCAAAAACTACTCAATGAAGAACTCCAGTTTATCAAAACACAATGTAAAAACACAGGGTACCCAAAATCAATAGTAAAAAACCTTTTTAAAAAGAGAATCAAAAAACTGGAACAGATTAATAACTATCAAAATCCGAAGCTAAAATTTACAAATGCCATTCCCTACTGCAGGGGAGCCGCCCTAAAAATCACAAATGAAGCCGCAAAGAAAAATATCAAAATCCCCATAAAACCCAATCAAAATATTTTCAAACGCATTCACAGTGATAAAGATAATATCAATCCTGATGAAACCGCCGGTATTTATAAATTAAGCTTTACAGAAAATAGTACTAATAAACCAGGATGCTATATTGGCATGACAAAACGAAAAATCAAAGACCAAAAAAAAGGAACATCAAACTGACATTAAATTCAATAAAACCACTACTGCCCTCGCAAAAATAGCCCAGGAACGCCGCATAGAAATCAACTTTAACAATAGCCAAAAGCTCACCAATTACAAAAATAGTTATTATGCCCTAAATATGGAAGCCTTACAGATTATAACCACAGATAGCTCTGTAAATGATATGACGCATGCACAGATCGATCCTGGGTGGAACGCCCTGCTGAGGAAGAGAGCCATTTAGAACTAAGACCTGTGCTGAAGAAGGTGGTGGCTGCCACCGATAGCGCTACATAACGGATTTTAATGCGTTTTTAACTGTTTTTAAATGTACTATTTCGTTATTATTGGTGGCTTTTCTAAAAACTGTAGTATTAATATTATTCTTCATATCTCTATTGATTTTGACATCTAGGTAGTTAATGGTGGCATTTTCCTCTATTTCTATGGTGAATTGTATGTTATTGACTATTGAGTTGATTTCTTTGAGGATATTTTCAATTTCATTTTTCTTAACTATTGCAAAGATATCGTCTACGTAGCGAAACCAAGTTTTTATGTGGTTGGATAGTTTATGAAATATGGCCCTCTCTACTAGCCGCATTTTCCAGTCTGCTATGACACCTGATATCGGCGACCCCATATGCACGCCTTTCTTTCGTTTGTAGAAATTATGATTAAACTGAAAATATGAGTTGTGAAGGGCAAGATTAAGTGCGCTATTGAATGTAGTGGAAGAAGAGCTATTATCAAAGTTGGAGGTGATTTGTTTATTGATTATTGCATTCATTTCTTGGATATCTATGGAGGACTAAAGGTTAGTAACGTTAAAACTGACGAAGCATTCCTGTGAGTTTATTGTGATATCTTTAATGCGTTGAATAAAGTCTTCAGTTGAAGATAAAATATTGTTACTTTGGGGCATGAGCTCTTGTAAGATGGGTTTTAGATATTTTTCCAGGTCATAAGTTGGTCCTTCACATTTAATGACTATTGGTCTTAAAGAGGGAGGGGTTTTATGGTCCTTGTATTTAGCAAAAATTCTTGGGGCTATGGGGGCAAAATTAGTTAAAGTGGGTTGTCTGTTAGCTGGCCAGGATCCATTTTTGATTAATTCTTTGACTTTATTGAAAATTTTTCCTGTTGGGTCTTTGGTAATTTTTCTATTTGTAGTTTATTAATGGTTTCTTCCATCTGGGTGAGATAATCATTTTTATTCATTATTACTATTTTGCCGGTTTTATCTGAGCTTAAGCAAGTTATATTATTGTTTTTCTTTAAGTCGTTTATGCATCAGCCGTCGTCGCAGGAGGAGGTGTTAAGTTTGTTGATAAGTTCTTGTTGGGCTATAATTATTAAGTAAATTTTGTCTGGAGGGGGGAGGTCGGCTATTGCAGTTTCAATGCTGGCTATTGAATCAAAAATGTTTATATTATCATCCAGGATATATTTAGGTCCTAAATTTAGAACGTCGTGTTGCTGTTGAGTTAGATGGTAGTCAGAGATATTTATATATTGATTTTCTATTTTTACGGGTACGGTTTTTACGTTATGTTTGTTTTTAAGCCAGAATTTTAATTTTCGATAGTGGTTACGTTCGTAGGTCTTGTGTACTTGATTGGCGAAAGATTGTATTTTAGATATTGCAGAGGTAAAGGTAGGTGTATCGTAATGAGACTGTAAGGTTTCGGTTTTTGTAATTTTTGAAATGCGGGCGTATTTTTGGCGGATACATTTTCTTAACAGATGACGTTCAAAGCAGAAAAGTTCATTGTGAAAGTTTTTGGAAATGAGATGGTTATGGGATTGAAGGAATTTAGGCGTTATGTTAAAATAAAGGCAATCTTCTAGAAACTTAATATGTTCACATTCGCAGGCCTTCGATTACATAGTTTTCTGGAGATTCTTGTATATATCTGAAGAAACATAAGTGGGTATCGGTGTCATTATAAGCAGCTGAACGAAAATACTCTCACAAAGTAATATTAAAAAGCTTACCTGCAGGGGAGGGAAAAATAAGAGTAACATAAGATGGGCTTGTTTATTAAGATGGTAGAGTTGCATGCGCAGCAAGATGGGAAAAAAATGGATCACAGAGTGGAATGACGCAGTAAACACACTGGTGACGCAGGAAAGACGGAAAGACGGTGGACACACGCAGGAAAGACGGTGATACAGACCGATAGTGCTACATAACAGATTTTAATGTGTTTTTAACTGCTTTTAAATATATTAACCCATTTATGCCTAGCGTCCCATTTTTGGGACGGCATTTTCCCTATCAGTCGAAAGCGTTATTTATTTTTCCTAGCCTTTATTCACGAGTATTGAAACTCGACTCCACAAAATATTTTAACATGACCCAGTAGGATGTTGACATTTCAATTTTTATACATAATGATTTTAAAAGAAAACATCCCTTGTTCAAGAGGTTGACATCAGAAATTTATCTATTGTTGCTGGTACTAGCAAGAATCGAAGAAAGTCGCAAAAATATCTAGGCACAAATAGGTTAACTACCATCAGCGGCTTATAAAAAATTTGGCAACAAAAAATTACTAATTTACATAAAATTAAATTTAAAACAGGGATCAATTTTTACTCTTAAAGCTTTGGAGGTTTAAACTTGAGTGTTTTCAAACGTCAAAGGTGTTTAAATGTAGTGTTTTTGTGAAAACTTATTTCAATGTTGTTGGATCATAGCTTTTATTTAGGTTAATTTGGCATCATTTATTTTGTTTTTGTCATAAATCTATAATTACTAGCAGTAAGCAGTCCAGCATCGCAGGCCCGTGAAAACTCGCTTTAAAAAATTGCCAGCCAGTAAGGTACCCTTCGTGCCTCTGTTAACTGTGTCAGTCAGTCTAACGACTACATCTATGATTTTATTTTTTAAAAATTGGGAGTCGTGTTCCAACAATTCAACTCTGAACTTTAGAATTTCTTTCTGTTGAATCCAATATCTTAAAAAACAGGAAGAAATTCTGTTTTCAGAGTTGCGTTGTTGAAACATGACTTCAAATTTTAAAAAATGAAATCATAGACATAGTTTAGACCGACACAGCATCCCCCTCCTTCTCTTCTGTATTCGTATTGTGGCAGGAAGACTGGTTATTATTCTGATGACTGGACCCTATTTGTTTTTAGTAGCTGCATACGTATTAGCAATAAATGAATGTTAGAACACAGACATGTAGAAGGGGACATGTATCAAGTGAGTTCGTTGCACACGGCCTGCACGAGCAGGTATATTGAATTTTAAAAAATTAATTATTATACACAAACTATTACAGACAACTGTAGATTGCACTTTTTAGCCGCGAAGAGGCCGTTGGGTAAGGCCGCTCACTGAAACATGTATAAAAGCGGCCCATACTCTGCATAGGCTGGACGTGAAGCAGTCGGACTAGCTGGTTGCCGAAGGCGGACGGCCCATAGGTTACAAATTTCGATCGCAAAGAGGTCTGTGTGCTCTTGGTTGCACATTTTGGCTGCAAAGCGGCCATTGACAACCAAAACTGGTCACCGAAGGGGGCTAGTGTAATAAGATTTGAGACCATTCCAAGGTAGTGTATGTGACAAAGATACACCAAGATTGTTGAACTTGCTTGGTTTTGCAACACAGACTGGCAGCGGTGAAATTCCTCTACTTGTGTGAAGCAGAATTAATTTAGTTTTGGTTCTGTTACTGAAATGACGCAATACAGTACATAAGGTGCCATTTAAAAAAAAAAAGAAAGAAATTATTGTGTCATTGCTGATATTAACCAACTTATCCACCAAAGGATAATAAATTCACCAAACTTGTAACTATGTAAATAAATTAATGTATAGACAATCTGCAGTGAAATAAATAAGAAAAGTCAGTGCTGTTTGATTCATGAGTAAGAAATTACCACAGAAATAAATATCTGAAACCTATGTACAAATGTAGGGATAAGACAAATCTATTTTGCCTAAAAACACTAAAGTAAATGGTAATGAAAATCATATTTAAATTTTAATAGTACTTCCAGATTAATTTTAACTGGTCATGTCAGTGACCAAAAGAAATATAAAAAAGGAAGGGATTTAACATTACTTTTTTTTTTCTTAGAAATATGTGCATGATATGTATTTTAAATAATTTTCTTTTCCATTTTTATCAATATACAATTTTGTAGGTCTTGTATGTGACACAGGTTTTTAAATTTGTGGAATGGTCTTTTAAAGTTATTTGAATGTTGAACTTTCAATTACCAGCTGTCTACAAAGTGTAGCCATTTTTAAAGAGTCCAATTTTGACTACTATTTAATTTAGGAGTGCCAAGATTTTTTAAGTAATTTATAACTTGAAAAATTACTTATTGCTGAAAAATTCATGTTTGTATTGAAAAATTATACAATAGCATTCATTTTTCAAAAAGGAAGGCACTTATGATTAAACCGTCAATCAATCAATCTTAATCATTTTGGCAGTTAAAACATTTACAGCCAAATAAAAATGAGGTATTGAATAAATAAATGGCTGTCTAGTGTCATGAAATAGGATTATCAAACACTAGTTAACACTAAATTGTATATTTGTTTACAATTAATGGCTCTTCAACACACAGATTGGGAGAAAAAAATATTGCCAGAGTAGATAAGGCATAATATGTAAGTACTTAAAAATAATGTAATATGTAAAAAAAAATTAAAACCCAAATAAAATTACCTTAAATCTTCAATTTCTGTTAAATATCCTTTTATAACATCAGTTATTTCAGTTGTTGCGTCTCCTACATGCAGCATTAGGATAAGAGTTATGCATTGTTAGATAAACCAAAATATTACATGCAGTTAGAAAAATCTTAAATGCAAAAGCTATCATTTTAAAATTAAACTAACACATTTCAAACATATTTTAACACTGTTTTCAAGCAACTGAGCTTAAAAATTGAATCGTGCCTGGAGTTACCTTTAAATAAAGTAAAATGGACTACAGTAAAATAGAAATGATCTCTAAAACTTTTCTTAAAAGCACAAAGTTTGATTTCAAAATTAGCAAGTTAAAATATCTCTCAATAAAAACATTTTAACAACATAATCCTTGCAATGACAGAATATTTATAGTAATTTGTGCTAAAATAAATGAAAACTAGTGTTCTAATCAAAGAAGTTAAAATGAATTCTCATCAATTCTGCACATGAAAAAATAAAATTCTGCATGCATTTCAAAAAGTACAAGATATCTTGGTTTTAGTCAGTAGCTAAATATTTTTCTACTTACAAGGGTAGAAAAAAAAAGTACATAGAATGTCCTATACAAGGTTTGTAAAAATTTTAGAAGAAAAAGTCCAAGGAGTCAAAGAAAATTTTAAGAAGTTTTGTCAAAATTGCTAGTTATTGTATGTATAAACTTCTGTTCAAGTCCAAAATTTTTAACACTATTTTAAAGAAAGAACAGTTTAATAACTATAAAAAAAACTTTCAATGAACTATTTATAATTATTAACCACATGTAAGCTTCAAATGTCACAATTTTGTTTGTTTTTAATGCAACCCTTTTTGAGTACTTCAATTTTTACAGCAAACAATATTTAACATATAAACAAAAAACAATACTTATGACTGACATTTGATTCTATTCAAATACAAATATGTTCCTTTAACTTTTAAAAACTTTTGTTATGTTTTACTAAATGTGTTAAGTATATCACTTCAGGCACTTTAGAACTCAGGGGAAAAAAAAAAAAAGAAAAGAAAAGAAAAGAAGAAGAATTTGTAAGATACACACAGAACTGAATCACAATGCACATACATATTCCATGCACAAAATCATACTTGAAACACTAAAATCACTCTTTTCAGCATTAATTAAGTTTCAGCTGATTAAATGCAATAACAATTTATTAGTCTAAAACAAAACAAATGCAAATAAATAAATTTTCCCATTTGTGCAATTCTGTAAATTTTCATAAGCCAAATAGAGCATTAAAACTGTATCATGCTTCTTAATATACTTAAATGGTTTATGTAGTTCTAGAACAATAAATAAATAACTATAATAATAACAAAATAATGAACGTTTTCCTGTTTAATTTATTTTTATTTTAACAAATTTGCAGAACTTATTTAAAACAAAAACTCAAATATAATTGAAAGCTTATTTAGCTTATAAAATTCTAGCCAAACCCAATATTTATTGTAAGCAGATATATTTACTAAATATTAAAATACTTAGTTTTATAATTATTATTAAATATTAAAATAACTGATGTCAATAAAATTACAGTAGATATTTTGCAAGCTTTAAATTACTGGCTGCCATAACAGAACAAAGGTAGCTTGTAAAATGAACACTCAAAACACTTGTTGGCTGATTAAAACTAAATAACCACACAAAAAGATGTCCACAAAAAGAAGGAGGAAAAAGTCCACAGGTCCACAAAAAGAACTTCTCACAGCTGAAGAAGGATTGTTATTTGGAAGTGTGTTTTAGTTTATAACAACTCAAAAAAAGTCCAGACAGCTTAATTTTATAAGCATCTGTGTTACTTTCTTTTTTTAGCTTTAAATACAGTATTAAATATTCTAGTTATGTCTGTGATATGGATATAAATACAGAAAGTAGCAAGTTTTTACCAGTAGTAATCCATCCACCAGCTGCTTTTTCAGCAAGTAAATCAGTCACTCGTTTAGTCTGATGATCAAGGGTTTCTTGCAGGACTTTAAGTCGTGACCTTAGATTATTAACTTCAGTCTCCAAAAACATATTTTCATGGTACATATCATTGATTTGTTCTTCACCATTTTCTCCAATAATGCGCTTTCCCTGAAGCATGGGGGGAAAATCAATGAAGTTAATGTACACTGAGCTTAAAAAGTAAATCTTTATGATAGAAAAATTATACTTCTGAATTTGCATAAATTGCAAGGTAAATGAAGGAGAAGGCAGCCAAATTCTTAGGTTCTAAATTCCATCTTTTATTACTGTTTTGTGGAATACTACACTGCCCATTAAGACCTTTAAAAAAACAAAACCTAACCCTAACAGACCAAACAGTTGCAAAATAAACTTTTTCTTTATTTTTTTAAATAATACCTTTTCCCTACTTTATATATATATATATATATTTTTTTATGAGCTTTTCTCTTCCTTTGCCTACAAGCATAACTTGTTTATTTGGCTACACGCACACAAAATAAATAAATAAATAAAAATAAATATAAAATGAGGAGAGTGAATGAATTTATTTTTCTGCAAAAAACTCAGGTTTCTTTTCTTACTGGGGAGCAGGAAGTAAGAAAGTTATGAGATTTGTACGATCTGATTTTTAGTTATGAAAAACTCGAAGATTTTTTAAAAAGTAGAAACTACTCATTTTACAAAAATCTTCCCTTTAAGGATTTTTTTTTTTTAACCTAGATGTTTTTGTTTTGGGGCAAGACAGGTTGGTAGCTATGATCAAAGTAAATAAATATTTTATCATAACAATATTCTTATCTTAAATTCATAAGACTTTATACCTATGGAATCTCAGAAGTACCTAGCACACTAACTCGAGCCACACATAATAGAAATAATCAATAGAAATAATCTAAGCTTTAAAATCTAATGTAAAATACTATTCACAGAAATAAGAATCAGCAGACGTTGTATCTGATTGCAAGACAGAACCAGTAAAATCTGTACCATTATTTTCAGAGAAAGAAAGGGGACAACAACAATAAAAGAAAATCTTGGAAAGTTTTGTCTACATAGATAGAATCTAAACTACAAAAGAACGCATTCAATATCTAGCCTAATGAAATTTTTCCTTAAACTACAGAAAGAAAAATATGCAATCGACAAACCTGTTTATATTCAATGAGTTCTAACTGTAGCTGTTGTATTTCTCGGCGAAGTGCAGCAATGGTTTGACTAGATTTATCTTGATTTATACTGATCTTATTTCGAATATTTTTGGCTCTGTTAGCATATTTTAAGGTATTTAGAGTCTCCATAAAGTCTCGATCAGAAGGTGAAATACAAGCAATCATAAGGGTTTGGCTGGAAATGAAATATTAATAATGATAATTAATAATGAAATATTAATAGTGATAGTGTTTTACTATACACAGTACATTAAAAAAGGAGTTTTACTTAGTTTACTCAATCCAATAAAAGATTACATATTAATACTGCTAACTCAGGGGCGTAGTCAAGGGGAGGGGGATCACAACTCCCCGTGAGGAATTTTTTGCCATACAAAATGTATATTCTTCACTCCCTTATCACACGCATATATGCATATACGTGAGTTGCAGTAGTTGTAACCCTAGCCCATAAAAAATTTCTGGCAACGTCACTGTGCTAACCCAAAATAAAAAATAACAAAGCATTTAGCATTTTTACAGAAAGAAAGCGCCATTTGAAGAAACAATGAGTGCTCCATGGTTCTAGACCAAAATTTTAAAAAAGTAAAAAAGTAAGAAAATCTGAAACACTTTCAGATTTTAAATACACACTGAAGTGCTATATATTAAAAGCATATCATAAACCATGTTCCTTCCCTATTTTTTTCTTATTCCATTAAGTTGGAAAGAATCATTATTCATACGTGTGTCATATTTTTCTCCCTTGTTCCATAAAACACATCTGGAATCAAAATATCTTAAAATTGCCCACTAAAAACTGTTTTACAATTTCCACCAAGCATATCCCAACTGTACTTCACCATTTTAAATACTATTTAGAATGTGCAGCATAATCTATGAGTGTGTCGTGTTTGACTTTCTTGGGTTGATTTCTACTTTAACGCCCCGACTCTCACCAATGTGGTGATGATTAAACATTTGCAATTACCACAACAATTTTTTGTATTTATATGTCAACAGTAGTTTAGAATCAAAATGGTAATTTGGAACAACATGTAAGTATAGCATTCCATTTACTTATTTATTAATTTTGGGCTGCCAATTAATGTAGTTTTAAAAATTAAGTGTCTTCAAATTCCTTAACTGGTATGTTTATTGCTAATTTTTTTACTTTAGTTTTCATCTAGCTCTTTTGGGAGCTCTGAAACTTGTGCATGACTCTATAGAGACACAAGACTGCAAAGCTGGCCAAAGTGCAGTGAGTTTTTAGTTTGGCGAGAAAGGGGACCTTAAAACAGGAATCAACTCTTCCTTTTTCCACAAAACACATCTTCGGAATTGAAATCTTCACCATTTTAAATACTGTTTGGAATGGGCATCATTATCCACGAGTGCGCCGTGTTCGTCTTTCTTGTTCCATAAAACACATATTTGGAATTAAAATCTATATTAAAATCACCTACTAAAATTATTTTACTATCTTTGCCAAGCATATTCTAAGCATACTTTTCATGCTTGAAGCCAATTTTTAGAAGTTTTTTTTGGCACCAATCTTGGCAGCCAGTTACCAAAAATTGCAAACCTTGTGCGACTTTCAAGATTTCATCCCCCTACCGCTTACATTATCTGGCAAACACATTTGAAAAGATCTTCACCATGATGGGTTCATGTCTACAAAGTCGCATAGACAAAAATCTGGGTGTGAACAAAATAGCATCCTAGTACTATTAAACCAACTTCTGTCACAGAAGAGTCACATATTCAAAAAAAGAAAAAAAAATTAATTATTACTTTTAAAAGTCTGCAACACACCTTGAAAAACACTTTTTAAAAAGAATAAACATATATGATTAATGTAACTTTTAAAGGAAAATTTTTAATGCATAGTATAACTTATAAAATTTGCTGTGACATATTTAGTAAAATATCTTATATTTAACAGCTTATTCTAAAACTTAATACAGTCAACTCTCTTTATAACGAAAATCAAGGGACCCAGAAAAAACTTCGTAATAAAGAAATTTCATTAAAACATCGCAATGAAATATTTGGTGTACTATTACAGATTTCATTATAATGTTACCACATTAATGAGCTAGACGCTTAAGGTATGAAGTAAAATTTAGATATAAATATTAGTGTTATTAAATCATTAAACTTTTTAATAATGTGCACATCTGTAACTTTAGCAATTAAACACCATTTCTTTTTGTTTCAATTTATTTTTTATATGGTAAATAGAAAACTTTAATGACTTATTATTACCTCAAGTGTTCTTTACAAATGTTCCTTATTCTAAAAATACATAGTTACCTTAAAGATTTGTGAAAAAATCAGTTATGGCAGTTTCTTTTCTATAAAGCATCTTCAATTATTATTTTATTTATGACATTGACATACTTGTCAATATCCTCACTGTTAAGTTTCTTGCTTAGTGTTTACTATACAGCCTCAGGCTCAGAACCTTCGGAGAAATGTAGTACAGTAGACTCTCTGAAATCTGCACACCTTGGGACCAAGGGGTTTGCGGATTATAGAATTTTGCGGATTACAGATCCTTGTTTTGTTTACATTTTTTCTTACTATAGTTATGAAGCAACAGAACATTTTTAATGGCTGAAAATAATTATACTGTCACACTTAGTTTAATTATTAAATAATTTATTAAAATATATGAAAAAAATTTAGTTTTATTTTACAAAACTTTGGAGACTGAAATTTTTCTTGAAGAAGGCTTAAACTTTCATACTTTAATTTTATATTACTATTTTTTTAATTTTGCAAACATGGAATCAATTGTTGTTTGTTTTAGGGCTTTTGATTTGTGTTTAAATATTTTTTCCTGGAGTCTTTTTTTTTTTTTTTTTTTTTTTTTTTTTGCCATTATTTCTTGTGGTGATGCCAATGAATAATTTTGGATGAAATTTAAAAGAAAATAAACCAGCTTTAAATATTTCAGAAATATATATATATATATATATATATGTTTACCTGTTACCACCTAATGAATCCTGGAGAAGTCTTGTTAATTTAGAATCTCTATATGGAACATGAGTAGCTTTTCGAGTTTTATCACCCAAAGCAGATATCACATTACCAAGAGCAAGCTAAAATTTAAATACAAAAATTATAAAACAATCTTTGCATTTAACTATAAACCAAATTCTGCATGCTATAGCTTCTAAATTCTATACTATTACTCGTCGACATTTGATCTGATGACACAAGCAATGAGCAAGAAGAGAAAAAAAAAAAAAAGAACAGAACTTTTTTCTTTCCCGCCTATAGGTGGGTTAACAATTACTTTCTTGGTGTTAAAGAAGACCATTCATGCCTCTTGAAACACATAAAATTTTTACCAGTTATACAGTTCTTACTTATCTTATAAAATGTTCTTATAGAGGCTATAAAAGTACCTTAAAAACTAATACATTTATATATATTTTTAAGAGGTCAATAGATACTTTATTCACACAAACTTTGCCATTGCATTGTTGCTGCATTTCAATTTTTAGACCTTTTCTATCATTTTAATCATTTATAATTCTTTAGCTGATAAAATTATTTTAAAATAGCAATAGAAATGTCATATTAAATAAGCACTGCTTTGCATTGGTTTCTTTCATTTAATGCTTAAATTGTAGCATACTAATTTTTAAAAAGTAAAATATAAGAAATAAATGCAGTTTAAGTTAATTACAAGTTTTTAAATTTTTCACAAACTTATGCATATTTATTATAAAAAAAATTCTTAGAGAACATTTTCTTAAAAAGTGCAGAAAATACATGAGTGTATGGTATTTATTAATCTTTCACATAAAGAAAGGTCATTGTCACATGTTAAATTATACTAAAAACACTAAATTGCGATCCTACAGCCATGAAGAAAGCAGACGTTTGACATGTTCCTAAAAATATCTATCAGTCAGTCAACAGTATGAAACAGCAATGCATAATTGGATCAATTTAGCAATGATAAAATATTTTCTTGCTAGGCAGAGCATCTTAACAAAAAGGATAAAGGTTGGCCCTGATATACAAGACAAATTAACTTTATTCATTTTTTACATAAAACTTTAAAGAAATTTTCACATGTCAATCATTCATGTAAAATAATAATACTCATAATTAATAAATTCTTACAAGTCCACAGTTAATAGAAATTCCTTCTCTTGCTCTTTCTCCTGTGGCTCCTGTCCGCTTTAATCTTTCAGAACCAGCCAGATCAACGAAATGAAGTTTAGACATCAGTGTTTCAAATTCTTCGGATTGTTTTTCAGATATATCAGATGACTAAAAAAAGACAAAACATAGTGTATATTATTACAATAAAAGAATACAATTTTTATTAGTATTTTTATTTTAGGATTATAAATTTTAATATTCTTTAATAGCAAATTAAATTATTTTTTGGTAGCTGTATTGCATAAAGTGTATGAAAGTATATGAATAATTGCACATACATACATAATGCTTTTAAAATTCATATTCACTAAATGCATTTGTGATTGTAAAAATAATCCACTTAACTAGATTAGTGGGCATCAGCAGACAATTATTTTCATCAAATTATAGCCTAATACCTAATGCCACAAGTAATTATTATTTATTCAGAGCAGAAAATCAATTATCTGAACAAAGAAAATATAAATGATTGAGAAAGCCATTATGTTCCATTTAATCAGACATTTTGATAACCAAATAGACCAAAATCTCATGAAATTCTGATGATCAAGCCTCTAGCATTCTTCATAAATTAATTTTCATTATATTTCTAGATTTTGTTGCTGAGTGTAGTCAAATGCAAAGTGAGTTTTAGTGATTGAATTTTGCAACATTTGTTCAGTAACTCTCCCAAGACTGCTTAAACAATCTTGACCAAATTGGTACACTGTCCATGGTACTAAATAGAGATGGTAGTCACTGGTCATGTCATTGAAGAATAATCACTGAAAACATTTTCTCCATAGACTTACTATTATTTTTTGTTTTGCATTGTTGAGGATAGGTGCAGATTTTTTTTTCTGTCATTCTTCAAAAATAATGTTTGATTTTATGTAAGGAAATAAGCAAGTAATGTAGCTATACACAGCAGTTTCTGACTTTAGCCTGACATTGAGTCACTCCTATGTTTACACTTTTTAGTTGTAAAAGAAGGAAAAAAAGGAAAGATGAAGGGAAAGGGGCGGGGGATAGTGAGACTTCGAAATATAAAAACTTACTTCAAATTCTATCAGTCTTTGTATTTTTATATGAAGAGTGAAAATTGCATGAGACCGGGATGACTGAACATTCATATTTGTACTAGCAGTAGTTCGAGATAGTGCACCAACTTTAAGACAATGGAGAGCCTGGATGAAAATAAAAGAAATTGTATAAAGACCTACAAAAAAGAATAATGCAATAACAGTGTTCAATCAAATTAACATGCAGAATAAATTTTCATTATTATTATTTTTTAAAATAATCAATAATAACTAGTGATAAAACTAACGAAGATGGCAGTTTATGAATAGAATTAATCAGATTTAATTTTTATTGCAAGGAAGTTTAAAAAAAACAACCCATTTATGATTTCTTACAAGAAATCCCAAGTTTTTATATTCTTTTATCGATTCCTTCTGATATGAATGTATGCAGTACTGATCATAGTTGGAACTATAGTGTAGTATAGTTTGGATTCACTAGATCAGGACTGTTGTACACTAATGTACAATCTAAAACTAACATAATCTAATAAATGGGAAAAATTATTTGCTTACTTCAGCAGCAGATGTCACCGGGCAGCATGTTAGACCAACTGTATAAATCTGGCCCAATGAATCTTCATGAATTTTCACTGATTTTTTTAACTATGAAATAAAATACATGAAAATATATTAATGTAGTCCGTACACCGGATTTTGAAAGCAAAAAACATGCATTACTTTAACAGAACTAAACATAACTTTACTTTTAAAAAATGTTCAATAAGTGTAATTTTAAAAATATTAATAAAAATAGCTTCGAAAAATTAAAATAACAATTAAGTGCAAACAATTTAGAAAATTTGATGTAGATGCTTGACAAAATACACTAAATGTACATTTTGAAACATCACAGTCTCATTATTCAAATATCTCCCCAAATTGAAATTCAAGGTAACATAATTACAATAACACAAAATAAGTCAATAAAGAAAATTTGGTAAATATAAAGGAAAATAAATAAAAAATGTGCACTTTAAATATTGATTTTACCTGCCATTAGTAAAAATATTTAATTTCATATAGTTACAGTTTTTATATATACCAAAATTAAAGATGCCTGAAAACAGGAAAATTTTCATGGTAACTACACTAACTTTAGCACATAGGAATACTGATAATATGAAGTTATTATATCGGATATTTTTCTACTTATGTGAATTTCCAAGTGAAAGACAGAAAGAAAAAGACAGTCCCTACACTCTTAAAAATATCATTGCTTTACCAGAAATGAGACTTATATGAATAAAATATTATCACATGCAAAACCTGAAAAGCGGATATTTTACTTGAAACATCAAGTTGTAAAGATGATATTGGAGAGTGTTGAAAATGAACTGCACTAATTCACAAACACAATTTCTTATGAGAAAGGGGGGGGGGGGAGAGTAATTCAAAATATGAATTCTTGATTATGAGAAATCTATTTGGATTAACTATTTTACTTTCAATATTTTGAGAGTAAGGGTGTGTTCAGACTGCCACTTCTGAGTAATTTTCGAGTAAAATGAGCTACTCCGGGAGATGACATCATGGACACTATTGGGTGATTAATACAAAGAAAACATGGCAGCACATATTTACTACCCAGCAGAGCAAATGGGAAAGAACGAAAACAACATGTAAAGATCATGTGATCTATCTTTGGGGAGTCTGAGTAATACTCGAGTTACTCAGCTTGGAAGCATGGACACCTTGTTTATCTCCTTGAGTAGCTCAAATCAGACATGAACGGGTTGAGTTTTTCCCGAGTTACTCAAAAGTGGCAGTCTGAACACACCCTAAGTAAGAATATTTCAAAATTATAGAAAGTGCTCAAGCTCAGAAATAAGCACAATTCAGATAAATATATCTGTTTCATAAAATAAATATACAAATAAAATAACCCCCCCCTTTTTTTGGAGAAAGTGAACAATTTAGATAAGTGAACAAAGCTTCCAAAACAAATATACTTTGTGTAAGTTAGTTCATTTAAATATAGTCAAAAACTGCAAAAAGTTTAACTATAGTAAAACTGTTCGATACTTGAAGCTTTGCTTAGTTTCAGAAACGCAGTACACCTGGGTCAACATCATTACATGATAATCAGTGATCATTTGGAGGAATGCACACAAAAATCCCATTTTAGCATAATTGCAGTGTAGCTGAATTTTTTTTTTTTTTTAAATCAAAAGTAAATTAGAATTCTAAACTGATTCTGCAAAACAGAACTAAAAGCAACCATACTGGCTATGAAGGTGACTACCGATTATTTATTAAATAATATGTTTATTTGCATCATATAAAGAAACAATAATTGTAAGGGAAAAAAAAATCACATCTAGTTAAAATTTAAATAAATAAATCTATATTTAAAAAAAAAAAGTAGTACCTCTGCATCTCTAACAGGATCTAGCAGATCTATAATTTCTTCATTGTAAAGCTTGAAAATAGATAAAAACAATTACAACTTTTTAAAGCAAAACATAGAAACAGGAACATGGGAAATTGAAAGAATTAATCATTAGATGACTTAGTTGAGAAAAACAATGTAATATTTGTATAATATTTAACTGCATTTTTACATTTATTTAAAGACAGAAAATTAAATTTCTTCTAATTTTTTAATTAATAATTTAATTTTTTTTTCTTATACCATACCTACTAATCATTTTCAAATACCTAAATACAACAACCTCTTTACATTACATATGAATATAGAAGGCTAAAATTATTCATTGACAGGGTGACCATATCTCATGACAATCAAAGCATTACATTTTGGCAACACAGGCATTTTGCCAAAAAATAAAAGTCCCCTAAAAATAGAACTTATTATGCATAATACTCAAATCAGTTAACAGTTTTTGGAAGATGACATTGTTGGCATAAAACCAAAGATAATTACACAATGTATCAACACAAATCCATTACATGACTAAGCTTCCAGAATATTTTTACTATGTTTGGCAAGGAATTGTCTAAAATAGACATTATTTTTAAACCAACAAAAAAATAATTAATTTAAAAAAAAAAAAAAAAAAGTTTTAATAAGATTTTTATAATATGGGAAGATTTATTATTCCCTCTAAGGTTTCAAGTGGCTAAAATAAAAGAATAAAACAAAGACGATTATAACAAAAAAGAAAAAGAACTGTGCACTAAAACAAGAAACAATTTAGGTTTTTTTATAGTAGCAGTCAGCGGTAGATGGGACAATGGCCTCTTCTGAATGGCCCTCCCACTTGCTGGACTTTGTAAAACTGTTTCTTGTGATGCTATATAAAAAGAGGCTTTATTGTTAACCCCCTTTGCTGAGATTTAGCTAAGTTGCATGAATAGATCACATGCACATTGAGATACTGTCATGTTGAGTAGATTATAGCAGAAAATATATTATTACATTTATCTATGCCATGTGAGCAAGGATTCACAAACAGAAAACATGAAAGTTATATTTAAAATTTAAAAAAATCTTATTGTTTTTTCTAAACCCCAACAAACAACATAATTCAGCACCAATTACAGAAAACTAGTGAGCTATTTCAAATTTTTAGGTTTTTCAAACCCTACTTATTCATTTCATAGGTTTTTCTTTACTGATCCACAGACCAGTTTCAGCAGCAATTTTACTCTCCAAATAATGTGATTAAATCAATGCCAGTAAAAGAAAATTCTTATGTAATTCCCACTTCCTAATTTTCCTTACCTCCTGCCAAGTGACATTCCCTAAAGCAACTTACAGATAAGCCAACTTCTGGTAGCTGCATTAGTGTGTATAAAAATATTTTTGCAAGAAAATGTGTACAACAATACTAAACAAAATTTTAAACACTGAAACAGCAAAATTCAGAAGATTTGTGTGTTACATATACTTTATAAGACTTACCTCCATAAATTGTGCAACTACCTTGAATTCAGGAGGAGCAAAATTTTTATTAATAGCTTCATTTCTTTGTGAATTTATTCCTTCAAATAACTGATGAACAGCCCTAGGGATTATACCTTTTTCTTCTTCACTGACAGACACATCGAAACCAGTACCCATTGTATACGTCTTTCCCGATCCAGTCTAAAAGAAAAACGTACATCTATATGCTCTTATGGCAAACTTACATAACAACCAATCTAAAATGCACATTAACTATTTTAAAAGTTAACTCAGCAACAGCAGCAATAGAAATCAGCATGCTAAATATTAAAAATTAAATATAAAAATAAGAGTACCTCTCAAATTTTATTTTAGATTGCCTTTTTTGATTATATGTACCGAAAATTTCACAAGGCTAAACAATGGGGAGGGATATCTAAACAGAAGTTAATTGGTAAAAAATATATGTAATTTAATGTTGCTTTAAAAAAAACTGATTTTTACAAAGCTTGACACATATAATTCTTTCTATCTCCTTTTATGTATTTTCCATGACTGAATAGCATAATTGAAATTAAAAGAACAGACAACATTCCTGTATTCTTCAGCAATTTCAGGCCTTCCTCTGATATGAAGTCCAACATAATGCTTAGCCACACGGCTTAGTTTAAACAATAAGTGAATTTAAATTGTATTAAAAATACAAAGTGTGAAAATATGTATAGTTAAAATTTTAAAGAGTATTTTTTCAATTTTTAATGCGCGAAACATGCTTGTAGAAGCATTAAAAATATCTCTGGTTATAATCAGTGCTTTCAACAAACATTCTTCATGAAAGGTCAATACAAGTACTGATCTGAACAATGTACAGGCTATCCACTTAGCAAAAATGCTGATATTTGGTTACAATAGAATTATAGATTATTTTAGCAAATATTTTGTAAACTAAAAACTACATTACTATTATATTCTAATTTATTCTTTTTTATGTACATTTAATTTTGTTTTACAATGAAAAAGGCTATTTGCACATAACAGAGTAATCAAAAACTGAGTTCATATTTATTCATTTAGGGTTTATACTTGTTTATAAAATTATCATTACATAAATCTTCCTCATGAAGATTTATGTAATGTATAAGAGATTATGTATAAGAGCCTTTTTATTTTTGTTTAATCATTAGCTCTTTGGAAAAAGATGAATTATGACCTAAGTTGCAAGGGAATTCAGTTATAACAAATAATATCAGTGCATTTTAATACACATTAAAATTCATAAAAAAAAATTTAAACTTTCAAAATTACTATTTATAACCTACAAATGAATAATACACCATTGGCAAGTAAACTCAACAAAAACTGGGTATTAGAATGTAAAATTAATAAAAACTTTATAAAATAACACACATAAAATGGTACTTATCAAAGATGATCATTTGGGGCAGTACAAAAGGTCTGCCCTTCCTCAGTCACAAAAAAGTTCAAACATCCACAACAGTAGTAATAAGAATACTCTTGTTGATAAGTATCATTTTACGTGTGTTATTTTGCAATGTTTTTATCAATTTTAATACACTAATGTTATCCTCTACTGGAAGAAACCTATCTCCTGCTTCAATCAAGACACTGAAATGAAGATATAAACATGCAACTTACTTGAACAAAAGTACAAATCAAATCTCTGAGAACATGAGACAAATATTTTCATAATTTTCATGAAAATCTTTGAATTCTACTCCCCCCCCCTCCCTGAATATTTTTGTAATTTGTGACTTTTCAAAACTCATACGAAGAATGCCTACACGCTACAGGTGATCCATTTACTTGATCACAATTAATAAAAAATATGCCTGCATCTCTGTAAAATACAAGATGAAACATAAAAGGATGTAGACATGTCTAATACAGGGTGTCTACCAAATTTCCGAAAGTCAATTTCCAGACTTTTTCCTGACTTTTGGGAGGTCCCGGGAAAAAAATTCCTGACCAATGCATTTTACTTTGGGGAATTGCACAATGCCCTCTCCCTTGTATTTATATTTGCATATTTTGTACAACTTCTTGAAATACAGGATTAAGCTTTCATAAATTAAAAGAAACAGAAGTAGTTGCAATTTATGATAGAATTAACTAACTGTTCTTGGAAAGACGGTCCTAACCCATAAGTTACCAAGTAAGATAATTTGTCTTTAACCCTCCCATCACGATTAATGAGCCCCCATTTTTCCTTCCTTATACAAACACATCGCTTGATGCTTTCGCGGTCCGAAAAATGCGTTGCAGTTGCTTTCGGTTCTAGTCTGACAATTAAAGAGGAAGGGTTAAAAAAAAGAACACGAAAAAAAATTAATTCTTTTGGTGAATTTTCCGGACCCATTACCCAATTTCCCGGTTCTTTCCAGACTTTCCGGATACATTTTCCAATTTCCCGGCTTTTTCCAGACTTTCCGGAGCGGTAGACACCCTGTAATAGAATGAATTTGCCGTTATCAGGTGTTATGCCGGCTTCTTAAATTTGTGAATCTCAGAGATTGTTAAGATTAATTATTTGAGGGTACATTAATGAATTTTCTGGGTCTTTTTTTCAGTAACATTAGAAAGTGATAGACTTAAGTATGCTTAAAGTTATTAAAAAAAAAAAAAAATAATCCCACTGATCTCATGATTTGAAAGAAAATGGATCCAGTTTGGAGAAAAAGAGCTATAGCACAATTCCTACTACAATCCAAGAAATGACACAGCCAGAAATTCTCAAAGTAATTTCAAATCACATTATTCATGGACACATTCACAGATTGTATGTTTTAGTATACATGAATTTGTGAATAAAATATACTTTCAAAAAATTGCACTTAAAATATTACTAGGAATGAATATTTAAGTTTGCACATCACAGTAACATAAAAATTAGATAAAAACTTTAGCTACTTCTTACCTGACCATATGCTAAAATAGTGGCATTATAACCATTTAAACATCTGCAAAAGAAAAGAATGGAAATATAAAACCCAATCAAATAAATGTAAGAATTCAAATTATTACAATAGCAGTTTACATAAAATTTGTACAATAAATAAAAGTGCAATAAACCATTATTCATTTTATTCCTCACATTTAGTAAGATTTTGTAAGAAACAGTAGCTGTAAAAGATTTTAAAGTGAAGAGAAATTTTATACTAATAAAATGCAATAAATCATCATTAAATGTACTGAGTGGACAATTTATTTTATTTCACTAGTAAGATTGGTTGATTAATTTGGTTAAGACAGAGCTACACAAGGACTACCTGTCTAAAGGGGGAAGACCTGAGCAGATGACTTTTTAAGGATGCATTCATGGCAAATCTGGAGAAAATTGTCCAGAACTCCATACCATAAGATCAAGGACCGTCTTAAAGGCCAGAACCTTGGACTTGCACAATTCAGCCATCTTCACATATTCAGTGTCTTCCACTTAACCATTAATGGTGATTTTATTTCAAACTTTATAATATAAACCAACAGGATAGAGGAAAATTGAGAATCTTCCAGCAAGAAATTCTAATAAGTCCTTTAGTAATCTACATTTAACTTTTACAGTATCTGAGCCTATATATCTGCAGAGGTTTTCACTTTGTAACTTTCATACCAAAGATGTGAACAGTAAAAGGCAGTTTAAAAATGAAGTTGTAAAACGTTCAATAATACAAAATGAAAATATTAAAGCTAAGCAGATTGCCACTCAATTTCTCAATTGAGATTCCCTAACTTTTTTAAGAATTTTATTTATGATTTATTTTTTGAAGTCCTAGACTACATGTTATAACAGTCATACCAATACAGATTTTCATTAACCCTCAACAACATATATCAAATCATATTTGAAAGATTCCAAACAGGAACAGAAAAATCTCCAAAAATTTACATGCCCAGTTGCACATGTAACCTAAAATAATACATGTCCAAAACAAAAATTAACATGCCTGAAAAATATTACTACATTTTATTGCTCTGTAAAATAACTATTGTTGGAGTTCTGCATTTTCTTTACACTAGAATTGAGGTATTGAGATTGCCGCTGGACACTGATGGTGACCATGGGACATGTGAATAGATCCAAAAGATTTTGGGGTCCTCATCATGGCACGGTGGTAATGTCACTGAAAATGGTAGATGGCCGAAGTGTGAGGGTCCCAGATATGGGTCCCATCATGCGGCTGTCGATCTAACGGTCTGGAGTTTTGGTAGGTTTTCTCCAGATGTAACGTGGATACGCGTTAAAACCCCTTAGAAAGTCCTCTTGCCAAGGCATCTCCTATCCTTGGCAGATCACTCAGAGTACCGTTGCCATTAATCAAATCAAAAAGAAACAATTTGCTTTTTCGTGTATGGAAACACGAAATGGCTAAAATATACTTCATTGCAAAGTAGTTTTTTTTTTTTTTTAAATGTGCAATAAACGTGAAGTAAAAAAATCCGAAAGATTTTGCTTCTTTGCACATACATTGTTATTTTTTAATCTATCTACTGCGTGACACACGTAACCAGTAACAAATAGGCTTGCTTCACTTGATGTCATTGAACTGTTTTGATAAAATGACTGAAGTAAAAATAGAAATTTATTTTTCCCATACCAAATTTTGAAAGCATTTAAAAAATATATTTATAATTCTTTTCTTTTTTTTTAAGTCATTTAGAGTCGTTTTTTTTACATGTTTGATCGGGCATGAGGCAATAAAAAATAAATGCCCGGCTTAAAATTTTACATGCCTTGGGAATGTTGGGTAATAGGTTTTTCTGGCCCTGATTTCTAACTAATGACAAACAGTCAATTTTTCATAAAAAATGGATTTTTGATAATTTTCCAGGTTTTCAGCCAAAAGCAATACTCCCAGACTTTATAAATTTGTTAGAGATGAGACAAACCCAGCTTGGGCCAGAACTAGGATCAGGTTTTGTATTTCACTGTTGAGTTCAAACTCAGGCTGATAAGAAATTTCCCATTTATAGCTTTTAAATAGAATTAGAAAAACGATGCAACATTTTTGGATGAATAGTGTAGTTATTTTATAAAATATGGGGGAACAAGAGAACCTAGTGGGAATCGTATCACATCAGATACTTCACAGCAATGGTTAATTGCTTAGTTAGTCATGAGATTGAATATCTGTTTACATTAAACACAACATCATTCCTAAAACTTGTGATATTCTAACAAAAAATAATTGTCTTTGATTAATGAATTAGCTTAAATTTTGAGCTTGGGTTCTGATATATCTTTTGAGCTTGGGTGGACTGAGATTACACATACTCCAGCTTAGCTTTAAAAATAAGCCAAGTCATCCCTACTCATGCATTGATTTCATGTAATGAAAAAACTTAAACCTGTAGATTTCGGATACTTTACAAACAATAATTTTTCTACAGATACCAGCCCCCTCCTTCTTCTGGCTACATCCCTTAACTCCCTAGCATAGTGGTATGAAAAACATACCACATATTCACGCCTTTTCCAAGTCATTACATGCTATTATAATTTGACTACCAATTGTTATCTAACCACTTTACCACTATATCGGTAAGAACTAAAAAAATATCTTTTTCATCTTCAATGGCATTCTTTGCTTTGTAAATATAAATAATTCTGTGCTGTGGATAAAAGAATGTTATGTGCCTCAAAGAGTTAAAGGACATAGCACATAGTCTACCACCACAAGTTAATTCTTTTTCTTGTTTACTTTTTTACTCAAAAATAGAGTAAATAGTTCAGTTTTTCAAATCCAGTTATAAAGACACTTGTAACAGATCTAATTGAACATAAATTTAAATCAGTAACTTTAGATATTAAAGTCAGAAAGTTTTCCTAATACTTGATTTTGATAAATTTTTAAAATAGGAAAATTATTAAATTTAGTGGCTATTTTTAATGAACTGATTAATATCGTGATTTAAGTCTGATTAGAAATCATTGAAATCATTAAAGTAAAAAAATTCACATAAAATTTTTATAACTTTCAATAATAAATAAATCTTTACAGATATATAAAATAACCAAGTCACAAGAGATTGCATTACTTGTTTCTCATATACTTTAATTTTTTTATATACATAAGTTTAATATTTATGTTACAACTTATTAATTGTTTACTAAGTCTTCTTCAAATAACACTGTTTCTTTTTTCTTAAAATTGCATAAAACCCATAAAAACAGGTTTAAATCCCCCCCCAAAAAAATTAATTAATTAATTAAAAATAAAATAAAATCCCCTTCCTTTTTATAACAACCCTGTTTTTTTTTTTTTTTTTGTTTTTTCAAAATAAAATTGCTGACATTTCTAGATCTTTCAGCCAGTTTTCCTGACTGGTGGCAACCCTGCCAAGAAATAATGCATTATTAACATTCTAATAATATTAGATTTAATTAAATGAAATACAAATTTTACCCATTGATAAGTTCATTAATGCACGTTGAGTAGACATCATCTTGGGTGCAGGACATCCCAAAGACATTATCAAATGTAAATGCTTTGTCATTTCCAAGCACTACTTGTGGCTCACCAGGTGTTACAGTAGTACAAACATGACACATATCAATAACTTCACTGGGCATTTGTGGCCGTATGCTAAAAAGAAAAAAAAATTAAGTTACATTACATTAATTCTTATAAAACAGTCAAATATTATAATTAAACAATCTGGACTCCGTATCCGGTGCTGTTTACATATCAATGTTTGTGTTTACGTTTCATTTGGTGATCGTTCTGCCGCCATCGTGGGTGATGCACAGCGGGAGTGAAGTACCAATGGTATTTTTGACTGGTAACCATAAAAAAACATGTATCGTCAGTTTGGGAATTTGAAATTATTTCATGAAATATGTTATTGTATGAAAAGAAAGTGTGTGTGTGTTTTTTAAAAATATGGTGTGACTATAAAACTAAATAAAAGAATGCATGCTGGTTTTACGTTATAAACCGGTGGGTGTTAGGGACATTTCTGAGCAGTTAAATAAAAAAAATAAAGGTAAGTGCTTTTTTTAACAAATCTTTGCAATGTTTAAGATTTTTAATGTGAATTTTAAATTGATATTTGATGTTTTTGTAAGTGCTATTTATGTGCTATTCTAATCATACTGACTTTATATGAGGTGTACAACTATGTTGTTTAATCCACCGAAATTTTTTTGAGTTGAAAACGGGCCAGTGTTTGCCCAGTTTACATTAGCTTTATAACTAAATTGCTTAATCCACTGTAGTTTTTTTAGTTAAAAACAGTCCACTGTTTGCTCATTTTAAATTACCTGTTACTGAATTTGCAGACATTTTTTAGGTTAAATATGGACGGTGTATTTTGTTTTAATGTTTTTATTAGTGGAATATATGTGCAATTTTAATGTGTTAAAATACTTTAACACATAACTTACGCCCATGACTATGCTGATCATGCAAAATGGTTGGTGACAGTCGCTGGGACTTGGCAACTGCCAAGCTCCAGTGACTGTCGCCGCGTTTACATGGGGTGTGCACAGTCTTTTATGATTTTACCCAATTGCTATTCTAAACAAGTGTTAAGAAAATTTCTTTTCCTAACTTTATTATTGGCCAAAATAGTATTTTATTTAACAAATTTTAATAAGTTTCAGACAATTTTTACACTATAAATGACACAATTTGCTTAAACAAAATTAAAATAAAATAAATAAACTATGTGCACTTTGTTACCACACATTACATAAAAAATAAATAAATGAAAAATAATGGGAAAAATGACTTTTTATAAGTAAATTTTTTTCTTGTACTTAAATTCTCTAAGAAAATGTAACTGTGTAAAAATTTGGTAAAATCATAGAAGCCGGTGCGCTGAAGAAGCGGCGTCGAAGAATCATAGAAGCGGTGAGTTTGGCGGTTGCCAAGCTCCAGCGACTGTCGCCAACCATTTTGCACGATCAGCAAAGTCAAAGTATTTTAACACATTAAAATTGCACATATATTCCACTAACAAAAACATTAAAACAAATTACAACGTCCATATTTAACCAAAAGAATGTCTGCAAATTCAGTAACAGGCAATTTAAAATTTGCGAACAGTGGACCGTTTTTAACTAAAAAAACTACAGTGGATTAAGCAGCCTACTTGTACAGCTATGTAAACTAGGCAACCAGTGGACCGTTTTTAACTAAAGAAACCTCAGTGGATTAAGCAACCTAGTTGTACAGCTATGTAAACTAGGCAACCAGTGGACCGTTTTTAACTAAAAAAACAACAGTGGATTAAGCAACCTAGTTGTACAGCTAATGTAAACGAGGCAAACACTGGCCTGTTTTCAACTCAAAAAAAATATCGGTGGATTAAACAACTTAGTTGTACACCTCATATAAAGTCAGTATGATTAGAATAGCACGTAAATAGCCCTTACAAAAACATAAAAACATCAAATATCAATATAAAATTCACATTAAAAACCTTAAACATTGCAAAGATTCGTTAAAAAAGAGTACTTACCTTTATTTTTTCTAAATAACCGCTCAGAAATGCCCCTAACACCCACCAGCATGCTTTCTTTTATTTAGCTTTATATTCACACCATATTTCTAATAAACACACACAAATTATTTTCATATACATATTAACATAACATATATCATTCCCTTCCATCAATAACATGAAACAATTTCAAATTCCCAAACTGAGGATACACTTATTCTTTATGGTTGCCAGTCACAACTACCACCGGCAGGGCACTTCACTTTGGCAGTGCATCACCCACCCAGGTGCCAGATTGTTCACCAATGAAACACAAATACAGATATGTAAACAAAGCACCGGATACAGAATATAGTCCAAAAATTTATGCAATCTAATTTATTGTCACTTTAAATGAATATAAAGCTTTTACTATAATAAATTTAGCCTATCTGTTTCAGAATGAGTGGCAAAACCAAAAGGGGAAAGGGGGAGATCAAAAACCCACCTACCCCTACCCCTAAAATTTTCAGAAAGAACCCGATTCTTGGCAGTGAGTTTTGCATTACCATGAATATAACCCTTTTTCGTTGCCTAAAATGGGGTCCTTTAAAAAAAAAAAAAAATCTTATAAGGGTTTTATGCCCCAAACAACCTTTTAGCTTCACCACTGCCCAGAATTGCCCCAGTTGCTTTTCTTGCTCAAAACATCTTTAGTTTAGTGAAATCGTCATTCAAATAAGCATTTTCAGTACTGGGTTTAAGCTGAGTTCAAAAATTCTTTAGCAAAAAAGCTAAAATAAGGAAAATAGCTTTAGCAAAATGCTAAAAGGATAATTTGATTCTTCTCTCTGATCTCCTTTTCCTCTATTGTTTTTGCAGTGGTCTTGAAAATTATAGATGTACAAGCTATGTATTTCAATTCAATGTTGAAAATCAAAGATTGTCCCCACAACCGTTCTATAAACATTCCATAACAAGAAGTTTCTACTTTTATCCCTTTTTCTCTTTTATATTTCAGTTCCAAATTTTCTCTGAATGCTTTCGCAAAAACCCATTAGCTACATTTTAGCATTTTGACAAGTATTTTCGCATTTTGTGAAAAATGCGACTGTATCTTAAATCTTGCTTGAGTATAGCATTATTTTCTTTATTAATTTATTTCAGTATTATTATTATTATATTACAAATGTCAAGTTTGTTGTACTCTTTGAGAATAGGTTTTATTAATATCAATAATATATCCTATAATGTTAATCATAAGCATATAACATACATCAAATATCAATAATAAAAGAAAAGAAAATTAATTTCACTGAAAACAAGAACATGATATCATAACTCTCTCTCTCTCTTTTTTTTTTTTTTTTTTTTGATAATGTCCTTTAAGTTTTGAAATTTTATACTTGAGTCAAATTGAATAATAGAAAATTTATTCATTTTTGTGTACTTTTTTCATGTTTCGGGGCATTTGTTATCAAAAATGCACAAAAGTAAGTTTCACTGAACTAAACTAAGCACTAATTTAACAGGCCAGTGAGGCCAAGGTATGTGTTCTGAAAAAGCCCATCCATGCATCCAAATATACATTACTTATGACTCAAAACTTCTTACAATACAAATGTAAGCCAGTTTCATAAATATTTCACGTAATGCAATCAAGTTTACTGTAATTAAAAATGATTATTAAATGTAGATTAAAATAATGAAAAAATTTCTTTTATTTCTGCATTAATGCCAGATTTTTTTGGACGTTGTCAATACCTAGTATGATTTTTATTTTGCATTCTTTTATACATTTTATTTATCTCTGGGTTTAGTTGCATTAACTATAGTTTATAATAAAACAGATTTTTAGTGGTTTAAAATAATTTTTGAATTCATGTTATTTCTAAAGATTAAATAAAACTTCTTTTCATTAAAGAAAAGTTGCATTGCAGGTGCCAATAACAGTGTACTGTTTATTCTAATTTTCAAATATGATACCAAAAATAGAAAAACCAAGATCCTAGTACCTTTTGAAAGTTATATTATTTACATTGTTTTGAAGCAATTGTTATAGAATCAATTTATTTATGAGGGTTTAGGCAAGTTAGAAAAATGGAAATAATTATACTCTTAGTAACACAGAAGAAACACATTTTATTCCTTAATTTAAAAAAAAAATGTAAATAGTTAGCGTCAATAAATACTGACATAAAAGTATTAAATCAGAAACACATTTACAGACGTTCCGACTCAATCTGTGATAAATAATAACTATTATTTTAATATAAAGTATATAACAAAATACTACCGACAGCTGCAATCAATTTTTATATTTTATAATATTATTATTTCATTAATATATAAATCTAACTAAACGTAATAATATAATACACAATATACTGCTTATTATGAATCTTGTTTAAAAGTATACGTAAAAATAAATAGCAGCCGAAGTGTTAATGACAGCGAAAATTCAAAAGTTTACCGAACGGCCACACGAACAGATGATTCTGTCATTATTCTGAAATTTTTATATTTCTGAATAAACAAATATTTTTACAAAACGGATATTTAAATCCATAACTAAAAACTGATCCACTCTTCACCAGTTTAACAGCATCGACTTGACGTTTGTCGTTTGTCCACAACGGAAATGCTGTTGCCAACTACGAAAGTTATTCTAAAACAAAACATTAATAGTGGTAAGCACGGATTTAGGTTCCCAGAAACCGCTAATAAGTTCTCGTCGAATAAAGTGGACGCAAAAAGCTAGAAAATGACGTTAGCACAAAATGAAATTTACAGTTCTAAGACCATGCATGAACAACCAGTGGTGAATATAGGAACTGATCGTAGGCTTAAGGCTTAAGGAAGTAGCAGAGAAAAAGCTAGGCCCTGTGGCAATCGCGGATCCAAGAGGAGGGCGGTGAGGGTGATCGCCCCCTCCTGGGCAAAGTCCAAAACTCTGTTATAATCGGTTAAAATATTTTATGAAAGTATAATTAAAATTAAGTAGCCTTTTTTTTAGGGGTGTAAGGCGGGTACTACTCTCTATCCTTTTTAATCATAGCTCATTTATAGATTTTATCAATAATATAATAAATTGCATTAATTGGTATAATTAATTATATTAATTAATTATAAAATGATTTTGCTCATTCTACCCCCCCCCCGCGTTTCAGGTACAGCCAGCTGTCGTCAAAAAAGGGTCTCTAGATCTGTGCACGCGATGAACGTTTTGATCGTCCGCCATCTTGCTGGTAGTTAAGTCGAGCGATGGCAACGGCTGCCCTTTTTTCAGCATTGGGAAAGGGTTGCGCCTCAAAGGGTTAAACACAATTTTAAAATAGGTTTATTTATTTATTTTTCAATTATGTTATTTAATTTCATTTTGCTCTCTCATAATTTCGGTACATAACCATTTTCAAAACTCAGTAATTCAATTATTTTTAAAATGTAAACTTGTAAAATTATTAAATATGTGATTTTTCTTCAATCCGTTTTCATTTACACTGCCTTTTAAGTGGTCGACAATATAACTCAAAATAACTCTTGTAAAGAAATAAAAGCAAACCAAAATTTGAATTTAAGATGCTTTAAGAAAGCCGTAGCTTTTCCTTCCTTTCTTTTTTTTTTTGTAATGGGGAAGGAGGGTGCACCACACACCATTAGATTATTAAATTACTCACGTAGTATTAAAAAATAAAGTCTATTAATAATGAAATTTCGATTTAAATACGATCTTAAGAGAATTGGTTTCTGTTCTCGTGTCACTACAATTTTCTACTGTGTGTTGCTGTAAAACAATAATGTAAGTGATCATTTTTTTTATACAAAAATGCACTATTGTCCTTGAATGGCAGATTGCAATTGATAAAGTAAATTATTATTAAATATCGAATATTTTGAAAAATGTTCCACTTTTTGAAAAAATTTTGCTGTACAATTCCGTGATTAAAAATTTTTCGAAATGTTTCGTAAAAAACACAATTTTTTCCATTTATTATAGTGTGTAATGCAGCTTATGAAGATTCATTCCTTTTTTTTTTTTTTTTTTTTTTTTTTTGAAGGGGGTGGGTAGGTGTCCAAAGTTTATTTTAATTTGTGTACAACGACCGTGATTAAGGTTTTGTTTCTTCGAACTGCATCCTTAAATATACAGTTACCATGTCCGAGATACAAACCCGTAACCAGAAAATATTTCCGAGATGAGGGACTACCTTCATGATTTTTCGTGTTAAGGAACATTCACATGCAACTATGGTGAAATCGTATTTCAAATGTCTAGCTTTCCGATTCTAAGTTCTTACCCTTAGGTAAAAATATTTAGGTTCGAGACCATGCCAAGATCCATTCATGAAAATTATGTGATGCGAGACCCTTTAGAAGCGCGAGGCCGTGGGCGGTCGCTCACATCGATATAGAGAACGAAATTTGTTGGACCCCAGAGGCACACTATAACCAGAGTTAACTGTATTTCCATTTTATTTACTGTAGTGTATTTCTCTTGGTTCGGGGTGTTTTGGGGAAGGGGGGGGGAGGTTTGAACCCCCAAACTTTCAGACGCTGTCTCCGAGAAGTTGTAACCGAGGTCTGTTTGCTGACTGAGCATGACGGCTTGCATGCCCAATTATGGTGTATCCGGCATTTGTTTCATCACGTAGAACAGCAGAAAAAGACCCCCATCCACATGGTGGTGATACCGGAGATTTTTTCGCTGTAGCCCCTCTCCCTCCAGTAGAGGAGGCAGAAAAAAAATTTTGAAAAGGGGAGGGGGTGATTTTTTTGGTCTTCCCCAGACAGCACAGCAAATTTGCATCAAACTTCCAGTAAGCTTGATTTATCAAGTCAATAAACTTGAATTAAGCTTAAAAATTTCAAGCGTGTAAGCTTAATGCAAGCTTGAATCAAGTGTTCAAGTTTACACTTGCCCAACTTGCATTACGCTTGACATAACAAGCTTGACATAGCAAGCTTAATTCAAACTTAAAAAAATTTCCTAAATACATGGGGCGCCGAACTCGCCCCATATATTTTATTTTTCCACGCATTTTCCCCCCTACGCTGAAACATCAAGATATTTTAATCTGTTTCCGTCTAGCTTCCGCGGCTGGGATCGATCTCGGGACCCAAGGTGTGGGAATCCAGCATCCTAACCACCATGCCAATCTGACTCGACTCATCCAAACTTTAGTCATGTTCGCTTGACATGACTAAAGTTTGATTTGACTCAGGCGCGTAGCCAGGAAAATTTTTCGGGGGGATATGCGCCTGGAAAATATTTCGGGGGGGGGATATGCGCCTGGAAAATATTTCGGGGGGGGATATGAACTTATATCTGTATAAATAGACGGAATTTCATCACTAATCCAAACATTTCGGGGGGAGGTATATCCCGATATCCCCCCCCCTGGCTACGCCCCTGATGTGACTGTTATGGTTGTCACGCCGTTTTTTGGCGAGATTGATTAGTATTGGCCGATGCCGATCTGCCTCTTTTATTTTTTCATGGAATGAAGCATAATATAAACTTAAAAGCAGCACACGTTTTAAAATTTTCAATATCGCAACACTCATGTTGAGAAATATTGGCCAAAATCTAGACAAACAACTGATTTTGAAATCAATTTTGTAGCACATTTGTATTTTATTTTGAAGAATTTCAATATTTGGAAATATAGAATTTTTTTTTTTTAATTCTATGGTCAAATACATTTATAACTGATGATAAATTATTTGTTATGTGGATGTGGCTTTCCAAATCAAGCAGTAATCAAGTTGTATTCAAGCTTGACAGTTCAAATGACTTAAATTCGGCGGGAAAATATTTATTGATTCATTTTTTTTGTAATCTCCAAGCTTGCTGCAAGCTTAAAATAAATTGAACTGTCAAGCTTGTATTAATACATCAAATTCAAAGAAATGCCAAGCTTGATTTAAGCTTATGTGCTGTCTAGGTCGCTTTCTAGTAAATTCGGTACTTACGTATTATCCGTGTAGACAAGCGATTTTTTGCCAAGATAAATGCCAGTCACATGAAATTATTGATGGTTCCGAATGTAACCGGTAACTGTTTGCCGGCACATTTTACGAAAAAATAATTTCGTGGGAATGACCGCCGGGATAATACGTAAGTACCGTAAATACATTTGAATTTATAAAACGGACCAACCTTCTATAGAGTAAATTGTTCTCCTAGTTCGTTTGCGGAGAGGAGGGGGGGGGGGCTTCCCCTGTGGATCCGCCAATGCCTCCCTCTATCAGCCACTGTGTAAAAATAATTTTTTCATAGGCGGCGAACTTTCAGTGACATTAGAAATTTGAAGTGTGAAAGCAAACGTGTTGTGTTGCACACACAGTGGTTTGCATATTTTGAAGACAAACGTTTTGAGAATCAATGAATACGTAATCATAAAGTGAAAAAAAAAAAAAAAAAACATTCACTCTCCTAGATTGTCTACGTGTTGAGTGGTTTATATTTTAAAACAAAGCAAGGAAAAAATTAAATTCTATAACGTGTTTGGTTGCGAGTGCAAGACTAGATTCTGATACGGCGATAGCGTTTCTCGTCAAAGTTGGTCCCATTGGTTGTCCAATCGTGATATGTGTATTAAAAAAACAATCCGGTGTTATGACGACCTTGAACAACCCCAACGAAGTCCGCCTATATACACACTAGCCTAATGTGGTCACACTGTCAAAAATTGACAAATATAAATTAATTTTAGTCAAAGGTATTGATAATCCAAGAGAGAAAAGGGGAAAGAAAGAAATCTATATAAAACTTTTAAATTTTTGCTTAATCATGCTTAATTATGACTTAATTGTGTTTTATTTAAATGTAATTAAATTTTTCACTAGGCTTTATTTGTGACATAATAATAAAAATATTAAAATTACAAGTATGGTCATTTTAAAACTTTTGAAACAAAAATAGACGCTAGTATATTTGCTAAGTAGCATCAGCTTTTTAAAATTTATATTTGAAATTATATTTTGTAACGATTTTCTAGAACTTAAGACATTTAAAGTCTGTTAAAATATTATAATTACTATTTCCAATAGATTTTCATAATTATGTGCAGTTATAATTTTAATGAATAATCTCCGAATCATAAAGTATTTATATATACGAATACGAAATTTTTTTGAAATTTTTGAAAAAAAAATAAAATAAAAATACATTTCTAATTAGATGAGCTGATTTATAGCTTTATAATTTATTTTTAATAAACTGTTTTGTTCTCTTTTATTTCATCTTCTGGATTTTTGTCCCTTTTCATTAATTATGAAATATATTCTTGTCAGAACATATTTCTGAGGTGGATTATAGACATGCAAAACCATATTTTAATTTATTAAAATAGAAAGAAGAAAAATAAAATATATAGATCCTTATGAAAAGAAAGAAAGAAGACTACGGAGCAGTGAAAAAAAGGTTAGTCTTATTATTTCCTTTGCGAGTCAGTGTAGAAGTGCATGGACAAGAGCAGATTATAATCAAGTCAGTTCTTCGGACAGGTTCAATGTTCTATCTTGCTGCAGGTATAAGATTGCAGATAGTTATAGAGATAGGTCTGATAATGTAAATATCCCAACCTAAGTTGCGCAGGGTTTTTGTTCTAGCCCTTGCAATTCTACATTGTTTCCTAAAATTTATATATTTGCTTCTAAAAGAAATTCCTATTCATTTATAACACGGTCTTGTAAATTTATAGCACATGTGCTTGTGAGCCTTGGTATCACTTATTTACCAGTGGCGCAATAGTACGGTAGCAAGACGAGCAAAATGCTAGAGGACCCTCCGGAGAGTCGCAGTAGCTCGAGAGGGTAGCGAACACAGGAGGATTCTAACATTTATTATCACAAAATTTATCAATTCTTTACATCAATAAGATATAATATATTTGTCTCATTTTCGAAGGAAATTAACAGTTTTCGATCTCCTTTTGGGCACGAAATACTCATGTTATATTAGGTATCTTGTTTATTTATTATTAATTGTTAAAAGAATCATTTGATATGTTAAAACTTTCGTGAAGTGCGCATTGTACTTCTGTTATTTGTAACCATTCCTGAGACTAGAGCAGAGAGATCATTTTCAAAATTAAAACTGATAAAAACATATTTAAGAAATTCTCTGAGATCAGAAAGGTTATGCAACCTACCATTCTATCGATCAACCACTCCATGGCCCAACATTTGAACTTTAATGATGTTATTGACACTTTGGCAGTAAGCCAGAAAATATCAATTTTAACAATTAAAAGTTTTATTAAAATAAAATTGTTATTTTACTTCCATACTCTCTCTAGATTAAAAGTTAGTAGAAAACTAACGAAAAATGCACACACTAATTGAATCGGTGAGTGGAGAAACCACTTCAGTCACAAAAATGCGAAAAATCGTTTTCGATGAAAATAAGCTTAGAAAGGCAAGATGCGTGTTGAGGGCAAGAACGACATTAGTCTGTTGAGTAGTTTCGTAGATATGGGGCTTCTTTTTCAAACGATGGGCGACAATGATCAATGGTCGACACACGATAATGAATCAATGGTCGAGAATGATGTATTTTAACACTATTATTGGCCACCTGCCCTGCCCTAGGGGTGGTTTTCTAAAAAATAGTTATTCCAGCTTCAATGTTAGATTTTCATCTCCATAATTTTCTGCAAGCGAAGCACTTTTTTTTTTCTCCTAAATTCATGTTCTTGACTTTTGTATACCATAAATATGGTTAGACAATAAATGGTGATTTGATTTGAATGATTACCTTTTTCCGGGTTTTCAGCTGACTAAAAACCAGTTGAGTGCAGAAACAGTATAAGTCCGAATCAAATTTTAAATTTTCCCGAGTCTAATTGATGGCGAAATTAGGTAATATTTGTATGACAGAAACATAAATGCATGTTATGACAGAGGACAAAAAATGTTTAAATATTTGAAAATTTGGAGGAGTTATGAAGTTTTTTCTCTCTCCTGAAAAATTTCCTTTTTGTGACTGAGGTGGTATCTGCACTCCCCGATTCAATTATAACAGCGTTTGTACGTACTTTATGTTGTGGTTTATTAAAAAGAAATTGCACCGTTGGTTGAACAGTGAGGTTGGTTGAACATTGAGGGTGTGGGACACATCCCATCAACGATTTAGTTACGTACGACACTACTACTTAACAATGATGATCTTGAGTGTTACACCATAACGTGCTGTAATTTCTCATTTGAAAAAATAAATTACTTAAAACAAAATGAAGAAAAATAACATTTTGACTAATGACGTATTGAATGCTTAGTATTTTATTGAAAAACTTCCAGCACTTTCACGGGCCACGGCAGAATGGTATGCGCATTTCTGAGCTGGAGAAACACTGCACATATTGCTTAAGTAAATAGTATTCCCATGTCCCCCTGAGTTGAAAGGAAATGCTATTGTGCAAACATGCCCTTTTAATTAAGAAAATTCCATAATTAGACAACAGAAACTGGAAAGTAAAATATTTTTATTATTTGGGAAAAACATCGATTTAACTTAATACACAGAAATATCTTTGGATGTCATTAATAAAAACATAATATTTTCAGAGCAGCATGAACAATAAATCGAGTTTAAAAAAAAAAAAATCTCTTGCAAGTTTGCAAAATTTGGGAAGAAAATTTCGTTTATTTTTAGGAGAGTTCCCTAATGACTGATTTCATATCTGATTTTGTAAAGTTCATCTCGATATTAATAACTTATTCCATCTTCATTAAGTCCTTTTTGCAGATAACGCCATTATTCGATACGAAATCACATATTCATTTACATATAAAATGTTTGTAAATAGTTAAATGATTGGAAATACAAATGGCTTTGTTTTATTTATTTATTTATTTATTTTTTGGATGGAGGGTTCACGATAATCTGATTGTACGCCTACGGATCTCATGAAGGTATGAAATACTAATCTTGTGGTGTCCTCGTTGTGAGGACACAAAACTTGGACATTTTGACAATCAATCGCAAAAATAACTGAAGTATTAGTCAATTTTCCAAGATTTAATTCACGAGGAATAATAAATTGGATTTTAATAATACATTTAAGGATGACACAGTTCCACGAGAAGCTTTTACTTTTTATAGCACATTATTTCCAGTAAAATGATCAATTATTTCTAAATTGATATCAGAATAATTTTTATCAGTACTGGTATCTGCAGGAAACTGGAGAATATGATGAAAATGCTTCGATTTAGAACAACTGAATAGACTGTCCAAACGGTCCCAACACTGAATAAATGCACTCATTGCCATTGCTCGATTTATCTATCAGCAACATGGGGGGTCGATCGAATTGCTAATCGCGTGCCACAGAGGTAAAGAGCTTTTTCATTGACACAGCTGGCTGGGAGACTAGCGATTCGATCGACCGCCATGTTGCAGACGTAGTTAAATCGAGTGATGGCAAAGGCTGCACTTTTTCAGCGTTGGGCAGTATATCCGATTGTTGTTTGATATCGACGCGAAAATGGTTGCTCTGCAAACGATTCAAGCGATTGATATGGCAGTCAGATTGTACGATGAAGACGAGACTCGACGTGGGTTTAGCCCTTTGAGGCGCAACCCTTTCCCAATGCTGAAAAAAGGGCAGCCGTTGCCATCGCTCGACTTAACTACCAGCAAGATGACGGACGATCGAAACGTTCATCGCGTGCCACAGATCTAGAGATCCTTTTTTGACGCAGCAGGCTGTGCCGCACAACCAGCTGTCGTCAAAAAAGGGTCTCTAGATCTGTGGCACGCGATGAACGTTTCGATCGTCCGCCATCTTGCTGGTAGTTAAGTCGAGCGATGGCAACGGCTGCCCTTTTATCAGCATTGGGCAGTATAGCCAATTGTTGTTCGATATCGATGTGAAAATGGTTGCTCTGCAAAGGATTCAAGCGATTGATATGGCAGTCAGATGTATGATGAAGACGAAACTCGAGGTGGGTTTAGATGTGCCATCACAAATGACTCACAGGTTCAGTTCTTTCCTCTCTCAGGATACTTCCTTCAGAATTCACAGATTTCGGTGTCGTCGATCCACTGGGCATGGGTGCATGTCCGTTCATAGAGGTTTTTGGTTTACCGAAAAGAGCTCGTAGAAAAATCTTCTCCAGTCCAATGAAGGGCGCTTCTACTAACATGCAGGCTGCGAAAGCTGATCCGATGGTTATCATCAAGTGACCAAAGAAGATCCATACCTGAAAATAGAAAAGAACAAGCATGATTTTTTTTTTTATGAAAAAAGAAAGAAAAGGTCGACTTCAAATTACTTCACCATTACGACATCAGAGTAATTCATATATCCAGATACCCTATGGGCAAATCTTTTCAAACTTATTTCGATCAACACCCACTTTGAGATTAAAAGAAGATATAGTGCAGGAAAGGTGCAAATTCAGGATCTTAAAAGAAAGAACCTGAATTTTTCTTGATTTTTTCTATACCTATCAGGTGCTTGCATTTGTTCTGGTTCCTGGTAAAGTAACCCCTCATTCTGGTTTCTGAGTCTGCGAAAGAAAGTTTTGAAGCAAGCCTTTAAATTGTAACGATGTTGAAGGCGAAAAACATTTTTTTATTTACGTCGGAGCATTATGGTGGAATTCAGTAATACGTAAAAATTAAAATGCACTACTTTAAATAAAATATCAAAGTCGTAACTAGGGTCAAGAGCACCCCTGTCAAGATTTGAATTTCGCGCCCCTAAGACTTCTCCTTACTTATCATTACGTAGGAAAAGTCTGCAAATTGCGCTCTTCTGAGGCTTGAGCCCCTAGCAGTCGCCCACCTAGCCAGCCCCTAGATACAGCACTGCAAAATATTTTTTGTATTGCTGTTATACTTACAACAAAATAATGGGTAATTTGCACATTTATTCGTGCATTTGCAACAGCTGCAATCTGTACTATAGGATGGATGAGATATATTGTGTAAGTCAGTCTTCCCAGGGGAATCCAAAACTTCCAGCTGAGGATGTAATTCACAACACCTAAAAAGATACATTATGATGTATGAAAAATCATTAATATCATTAATAAGTTAAATAAAATAAGTGTATGGACTTTACCCATATAACCAACATGCGCGGCAAATTTTCAGCAAAGTTTCATTTATATTACACTAGCTGCGTGTCCACGGTAGGAAACGAAAGTTTTCCTTATATGTGTAATTCGAATTTATTCGTGATGTGGAATCGTTAAAAAAATAAAAAAAATAAATAGCAAAATTATTTGACTCTTGACGTAAAGTTTGCGTCATGAGTACTAAACTGGCATCATTGCACTATAATGACTCAAAAAACTACGTCAGTGTCATTCACCATCAAAAAAGTGAAAAGCTTAACGGTTTGCAGAGAGAACTCCTGGCTTTCAAAATGTCTTATTTCTACTGTTTTTAGGTTCAAGTTGTAGCATTAAATACCTAAGTCACTACATGAAATGGCCAACCGTTTATTTCTTTCCGAGCATGTACCATGTAACGAAAGTATTGTAATCATGAAAAAATTCGACTTCGAGATTTTGGTGTATTTCCAACACCAAAGGTTTATGCTATTTTCAAGGGATGTTTTTAAAATAGCTGCAAATTACCGACTTTGCAGCTATTTAACTGCTCTTCATACGGGAAGAAGCTAATATTTTACTAAATTCATATCTGCATGTGACAAAACAGAATTTCATTTTAAAAAAAGTTCAAGTAATTTCCTCTGTACTGTGGGATATATCAATGCAAAGTAGAATTACTTTTCGTTTAGTTGGTTGTAAGACATCAAAAAGTTATGACGGATAGAATTCAAGATGCGACAGTTTAAAAATTATTTTACTAAAAAATTCGCCGCAACAGATGCTTAATAAACAAATTCCTAAAAATCGGTAAATCGTGTTACGTATACAGAATAAACTGTTTTTAAAAGAAAAATTTCTCCTCTATCCGATGATACAAATGCCGTTTTGCTGCGAGCGTATCCGCCGTCATTAAGAATTAGGTGAGAAAAAATGCCAAAAATCATATAAAACATAAAATAAAAAAAATTATAGGTCGAATTTTGAAAAAATCGCTTCGAGGTGCACAACTTCATGTATAGAAATTCCTGAGTACCAAATTTGGTGTTTCTAGGTGTAGCGCCGCCGAGACATATATCTTCTTTTATAATAAGTAGAGATTATCATTAATTCTTCAAACGAAGTATTAATAATTTAACATTTCAGTTAAATGATACTTTATGTATAAAATAATATAATAGCAAAAACTAAATAAATGAATGTATAAGGAAATATTTTCTGTTAGTTGGCTTTCTGTTGTGGTTTTAGCTTGCAAAAACTTCGTACAGGAATATAAAAGGGCCGTTCTGTCAGAAAATCACGAAAAAGGTCCTTTTTCGAGGTAGGTTTCGAGAGGTCCTTTGTAGAGGAAGATGCCTTCTGTGGAGGACATTTTAAGGGGTTCTAACGTGTATTCACGTTACATCTGGAGAAAACCGACCTAAATTCCAGACCGTTAGATCGACAGCCGCGTGACAAATCCCCTGGACCTTTACACTCAGGCCACCTACTAATGGTCAGTGTCTTATCATCTCGGCCATTGGTCGGCTATAGAATTTCATAGTTGCTTTATAATTTCGTAGCTACTATGATTATGTCGCCCAGTCTAAGTGGTCTGACCGCCTCATAGGCGTTCTCCCTATCTCAGGCGCCCTTTTAGGCACTCTCCCTATCCCAGCCCCCCTCATAAGCATTCTTCCTATCCCAGGACCCCTCATAGGTGTTCTCCTTATCCCTGGCCCCCTCATAGGCGTTCTCCCTGTCCCAGGAGCCCTCATAGGCACTCTCCCTATCCCAGACCTCCTCATAGGCGTAGTATCGGGGGGCACGTGCCCACCACCTTTGTCGGCAAATCTTTTGATTTTCAACCTTTGTTTGGAAATTCAAAATAAACTTTTCTGTTTTGCTGTTAAATTCGATAAGTATATGCCAAAAGTTTCGGTCACTACGCCTATCCGCTTCGAGAACATCTGAACCTAAAAATCTGTCGAGATGTCAAAGAATTTACACCACCATCGAATTGAGGTTTAACCTATTCGCTCTCATCAGTGAGAAGACGCTGAATGTCCTCAAAGGCAAAGATGGCCTGCAACGGTTAATAAAACACCCATGCTCGGAAGATACCACTGATCGTTGTAAAAGTGAATCTTTACTGTTTCTTTCCAGTAATGAAAGCGAAGAGGTGAAACCGGGGTTCAAAACAAAAAATGAATAGGAAAAAAAGGAAATTTAACAGATTAAACCATATCTGATAAAACCTTTTGGGAATTTTTATTGCGTTCAACTCCCTGAACATTTACCAAAACCGCTCAGGCTCATCTGACTATTTCTTTTCCACATCCAATTCGAAGTATTTTAAAAATCACTAACAGTATTTAACCGTTTAACGCGCAGTGTTCCCGCTCTGGGAACACCCTACTGTGACGTTTTGACTGTTGCCAGTCACGAAGAATAGATTTGATTTCTATAAAAAAAGTTGCGGGTATAGCTCCACGAGAATCCTTTACTTTTTAGCACGTCATTTCCGTAAAAAAAATGTCACGATTATTTTTTAACAGCGCTGACATCTGCTGAAAATTGGAAGAATGCGATAACAGCTGGATAGATTTCCCAATGCTGAAAAAAGGGCAGCCGTTGCCATCGCTCGACTTAACTACCAGCAAGATGGCGGACGATCGAAACGTTCATCGCGTGCCACAGATCTAGAGACCCTTTTTTGACGACAGCTGGTTGTGCGGCACAGCCTGCTGCGTCAAAAAAGGATCTCTAGATCTGTGGCACGCGATGAACGTTTCGATCGTCCGCCATCTTGCTGGTAGTTAAGTCGAGCGATGGCAACGGCTGCCCTTTTTTCAGCATTGGGAAAGGGTTGCGCCTGAAATAGTTAAAAGGAGTTACTACGCACGAGCACTGCTGAACCAAGCGAAACAGGATATAAATAGAAAATATATGTTATTTTATGTTGAGAGAAATACATAAAATCAATACCTCCTTGACCCGTAGCGCAATTGATAACAACCCATGCAATACCGAACGTCCAGGCAATACGATGTAGACCACTGTAAAGAAGTGTCTCTATCAGCTCGGGGTCTCTTCCTTTATTCCACTCATAGACACCATAAAGTACAGCAGATGTGGAAATAGAAGCCACAATCCAACCAACAGTACGTGTCAGCTGAGAAAAAATATATGTTTATGTTATCCATGGTTAAAAGGCTTACAATGAAAAAAAAGCTTTTTTTGACTATTTTAACAGTTATTTTTTGTTAAAAAGCTACAAAGTTAAATGTACCACTCCTGCCATATTTGCACAAACTTAATTTTTATCATGTATTGGTTACATTACAGTGTTCTTAGATTGATTACAAACAGCCTATTTACAGGGGTAATGGTAAGTTAGAAAAGTTAAATGATTTTGTGACTTGCATAGGGACTTTCCATTAGAGAGCTATACGAAATTTAATTTTTAAAACAAACTATGCTCAAGAAGCAACATATTAAATCAATATATATAGAAAAAGGTATGGTTCTCTGTGCGTGTCGTTAAAATCCACAACAACCAACGATGGATGTCAAAAAGCACGACACCAATGGACTGTGAAGGAGATGGAAATCGATACCGAAGTGGCAAGACAACCCGGAATGTTCCTGTGAATAGTGATAGACAGAACGTTAGAAATGATAGACAGAAAGTTAGAAAAAGTTAGTAAATGTTGTAGAATGTTCCTCTCCTGGAAAGTCAATGAAGCAGCTGAGAATCAAGTTTAAAACATTTTGAAGAATGCTTGAGAATCCTATAGAATGTTCTAGAATGTCCAAGAAGGTTCTAGACCTTCGAAGTGGATGACTACGAGTCTTCACATGCAGAATCTTGGATCTGCTCTATATCTCTTTATCATCATCGCGATCGGTCGAGTGTCCGTCCTGGGAAAGTGCATGCTTTGCCCTCGTTCACCGAGTAATTTAAAAGTGGAATTCTGAAAATCTATTTTGCCATTACAAATTTTTGAAAATTATTCGAAATTCAACTTTAACATTCAAAAACTTCGCTATTTCCCAAAATAATCGTACAAAACTCGCATTCTATGCATTTTGTATTTAGATTAGAGAAACTTTTATTGATTTTGCATATTTGTGCCCTGTTGCCAACACTGCTGCTGCTTCTAGTATTTTTTGGCTTTGATATACAGCACTACTTCGATTCGAATTTGCTATTTGAAACGATTTAAATGATATTAATCTAGAGATTTTCATTTTTGGATTATAAGAACTCTAAAAATGACTTCAGTTTTGTGTATCTTTTCTTGGATTGTTGAATTTCACAACTGAAGCGTCAGCAGGGAATTCTGTTACTATGATAAGAAAAGTTAAAAGCAGAAAAGAAATTGTTACCCTTTTTCAGTGACACAAGTGAAACGTATTTGAACAACTAAACACGCGTGTGTAAACGAGTCAGAAGTTTACGGAGATAGGTTGAATTGTGCCGTTAAAATTGTCGGTCTCTGATGAGCATCTGGAGAAAATCTTAGAAATCGTGAGCTTATTACATTATTAAAGTAAGAGCTGTAGAAAAAGTAAGAGCTCTAATCATAATTTTCGAGTCTATCCGTAATCTTCTAGAACGAGGCCGCAGAAGAGTTATTTCGTCAGCTTATTCGAATGGATGAATGAAAATCATGTGCATTTTCCACTAAGTGGCTAATCATTTAAAAATGTAAAATTTGACGCATATTACAATCAACAAGAATACAGAATATTCTTATGAGTTCAAACCGCATAATTATAATGTCGAAGCAGGGGCGTAGCCAAGGGGAGGGGAGGGGGTTAGGGGGGCCATAATTCCCCCCCCCTGCGGATTTGTTTGCCGTACAAAATGTATATTCTTCACTCCCTTATCATACACATGTATGCATATATGTGAGTTGCAGTAGGCGTACCCCCCCCCCCCATGAAAAATTTCTGGCTATGCCCCTGTGTTGACGTAACCATATTTCTGAAAATAAGCCTCGTTTCCGGGCACAGAACGGACACTTCAACTAGTGAGTTATTGAAAATGATAATTTGTACCGAAGATTTTAAAGTTATACGAGAAGAATTCTATAATTTATGTTTCATTTAATGACTTCTCCAGGTATATAAATCCTTGAAAATATTTCTTTAACAATATTTAAAAAAAATGCATCTAAGTACAGAAATCTTGTGATCATTAAAAAAAAATACTTACTGAAGTTTTTATCATGAAGTTTTATATTTTAGGATTCGTATAAATGTAGCACTTACCTTAGAAAACTGGAGCTTAGGTTGAGTAGCAAGAATATATCCTGCAATGAGTCCGATGCAGTAAGGACCAGCATGAGAATATGGTTTGAAATAAGCATTTGCCCAGTAAGCCAGACGTTGCCTTTAAAAGAGAAAACTGTGATTAGAGCAAAGACAGTCTATAGCTCTAAGCTTAACTCAAATGCTCATGCTTGTTTTTATTACGGCTATACTAATAGTGGATTTCGCTTTATTTTGTATAGATTTTCGCGCATCTGGAAGAAAGCTGTCACAACTCTAAAGATTTTAAATTTAATTCAATATCACAAGAACATCGATATGGACATCAAAAAATAACCGAAACATGCAGGGTGTCCATCAAACTGATTTCAAGCAAAAAATCACAAAAAAAAAAAAAAAAATCAACAGAGGGATGCAGCGAACGGTAGGTTTAATATGCCGTATAAGAATTTGATGCAGAAGTTTCGAAATAGTAATTACAAAAGCTGCTAACAGATGGCACTGTAATCGCGGGCCTCAATAATGGGTAGGCTTCCATATTCTCCCGATCTGATTCCTAGTGACTCCTTTCTGTGGGGCGCATTGAAAGACGTCAGGCCCATTTACATGCCCAAAAATGCGGAATAAATGCCGGAACTTTCGCCGCTTTCTATCCGACTTCCCCTAAATGGGAGAGGGGGAAATGTGCAGTAGAAATATTCTTAGTCGTAATTAAGGGTTGAAGGGTGAATGCAGGGATGACCCCGCTTTATCATGATATGATCTGCGCATTTTCCCAGTACTCGTCTTTTATCCGGGATTTTCCGTTTTCACACGTAACTCTTTGCTTCCTAGAACCTAATTCTAACTTCTTATAATATCTGTCGTTATATTATTTATTATTTAAAAAAGTATTATTATTTTAATAATTAATAAAACAAAATATTTATTTAAAAAATATAAGATAATCAAACGTTTCATGCTCAAAGGAATGAGTACTTTTTGTGTGTATTCAGTGTTGCGCTCAAAGAACAATGAACGATAATACAGTAGACACACACATGGCTGAGAATAGACATACAACTGGAATGGTAAAAAAGCTTTGGTGGCTGAAAATAGACATACGACTAGAATGGTAAAAAAGGTTTGGTGGCCTAGAGTAGACACACAGTCTCAAAGTATTAGGCGAACAATTTCAGAATATATCTATTCAGTAGCATTCTTAAGCAATTTAAAGCAAAAACAAGAAACAAAAACAGTTATTTCTGTAAGTTCGCATCATCAGTAAAGACTTACTCGAGGTCAGGATGTATGAACAACATAGTCGGCGGATAGTCATTAATGTACGTCATTGCTGCAGTGCCTGCCACGGAAGCTACTATTCCCAGAGACGCAATTGTCAAGCCAAGCCAAGGCCACCTAAATACAAAAAGAAAGAATCAAAATATGAACAGAAAAGTATTTCTAAGTTGTCCAAATGGTAATGATATGATCATGGTATATCATAGCAGAACGGTGTACTTTTGCCCTTTTTTTTTGTACTTTCAAACTTCTAACATTGTAGGTCACGCAATCGTGAAATGCAGGACCACTCACGTAGCATAAATTTTAGGTCCTCAAGCACACAGACTTAAATAAATTTCGACGTTCGTTTAGGAAGAATATGCATCGAAAAAAATATGAAAATATCCAAAGCACAAGACACCGCAGGGAAGGGATGATAATCTGCTTCATGAATTAATTACCTTTCGAGCATCTACTAAATAAATAATCATCAACTCAAATATTACTGAAAGATTTCTGGCCATCTGTGATCACCCATATTACCCCCTCCCCCCCTTCCAGTTCTTGGTCTGTATTTTATGATTAGTTTATAGAACTTAAAAAATAATACTAATATAAAAAATACTTATATATATAAATAAGAAACTAATAACAGTAAAATACAAATATTGCATGATTTGAGGAGTCGTAAAATTGCGTTACTTATGATAGACGCAAAAACTCTAACCTGTCATTTACAGACTTTTTTATGTGCTTTTTTGCTGAAATAAAACTGTAAATAGTTTGTTAAAATATCTGACTTAATGGGAAAGTTTCTGGTTGGTTATTTGTACTGCGCAATCTATTCCAAGTTGTTTATTAAATAGTAAATTAAGCAATGCCGGAAGGCTTTGACACTTGTATTGTTAGCTGCAAGGAAGTATAACTTCATTTCCTTAGAACTTACTGCACCGTGTATAATGAATTACATTTTTGAAGAAATATTTTGAAAAATGCATTACAAAAATCATAAACAAGGAGTATAGAGAAGGTGTTCTAGTTCTCCATTACACCTTCACTCAAAAGAGAGACAATACAGCATTTAATGAATTTTGTTTATTAACGTACATGCATTACGACTAACTTTTTGTAGTTGTTTAAAGCAGTTTGAAAACTGTTTTGTGACAAACCACTATTTATGACTTTAACTGAATTGTCCATAATTTTCAGAAATAGGTTTTTTTTTCTTAAATTTTATAGAATAACAATTAAATCAATGAAGGTTCATGAAAATCGACTTAGTTTTGTTGAAATTTGCATCATAAATAGTATGTTCAAGAGAAAACAAACTATTATTTTGTGATTCGAAAACTTTCTGTATAGCGGGTGAGATGAAAAAACTAATTCTCTAACCCAGAGACTAACTCCATACTGCGTCGCTGCAATTACTTTGTAATTACCATTCCTTCTTCATCATGTTGTGGAAGCCAATTAATTTCACTTACATTAATGAAGATGCAGTGAGTCGAAACAAAAACAGTATCTGATCTTTGGTGGATGATAAGGTTTGTTCTTTGTTTACTGTGCAGGTATCATCATGCAGTCTATTGTCAACCACAGCATAGAGAAACACTCGTTTAGAGTTTTATAAGGAATATATATATATACTTGTTGAATAACTTATTCTAATAGAGAAAGAAAGCTATCATTTTATCATTTTTAATTCACATCACACTTTAAGTAGCTTGCATAACAACTTTTTAATGATGATAAGCATGGGAATGGGAAGTAGTGCATTTTCACCTTCCATTTCCTAATGACTTAATTGAAGATAAATGTTTGTATTCTGTAAGGAACCTACTGTAATGATGCTGTACGGAACCTAAAAAACTATCGTTATAGACAGGATGAGCTTTAATCCATTATTTGAGCATTGAAGGTGTTTTTTAATTATCAAAGGTGTGTAGGTACTTTCTAAGTAAAGATAAAATCTGTTTATCGGGCAGTCATCAACACGGTAAAAAAAAATTCGGAAACGTTACCCCAAAAAATGAGGCAGCTCTTGTAGTTTAAAATTGCAGAAACTTTTCCGAACCATGCGGGTAAAGTATTTAGAAACGTTTCTGCATATGTCGGAAACATATTTACCTATTTTCCAGCATTTTAGGTAAGGTTTCTGGAAAAGATGGGTAACGTTTCTGTATATTTTGGTAAAATATTCAGTAACCTTTCCGTGTATTTCGGAAAGGTTTCCGAATTAACGAGTAACCTTTCTGTGTTTTTCAGAAAAAGTAACATGCACATCTTGCACATTGGATTTGAAGAAGTCGGGTGATGAATATATTTTGCAGAAGTGAAGTTTAACGCACATGCATAACGTATTAATGACCTCCTTTGAATATAATACACAATAATTTAATATAATACACACATTCTTTCACGATAAAGTGAAAGTTTTACATAAAATTTATACTATCAATATACATAAAAGTATGGATAAAAAGGGAGAGTACAAATTTTATTTCATTATAGCATTACAAATAAATTTTTCTTCAAACCCTTAGTTTTACTACATTATGTCGTCACAGGTTATAGGTTTTTGCACATTAGAAACAAATTTCGATTAACAAGTCTTTCGATATATGACTAAACCGGTTTACTATCCTTTTTTACTACCATTGTGATAGCTTTTATTATAGTGCGTTCTTAACTATGTACTCCAAAATTTTTTCTAAGATTTAAAATTATCGTTGTAGACAGGTGCGTGTAAAAAGTCAAAATCTTTGTAGACAGGTTCAAAATATTTTGAGTAATAAATACAAATTTCGATGGAACCAAAGAAAATATCGTTATAGGCAGTATCTTTTTTTCCAGGCTTTACTGTATTCGTATATCCTGCAAAAAAATGTTTTAGCCCATGCACTATGTCTACTTTTTATTCTAGTAAAAAGTCTACAGACTTCATTGTTTTTTCATGTTTGGTATTAAATCTGTATACATTTGTAAACTGATTGTTATTATTATTATATATAAATGAATCGTAAAAATATTTTTTTGGATCTGCGGACAAGTTTGTCAAGACAAGATACAAAAACGTATGAAGCAAAACATTTTACGTATACAAATATAAAATAATTCAGATATTCACTCACCTTAAAATTGGAAGGATTACAATTAATGCTGCGATGTACAGCTGCATGTCGCACGCTACGTACCAACTTTGGGGTAAGCACTAAACAGACACAGACAGAGTAATAAGTATTTATGAACATGGTTGGATATTTTAATTGAGCTTTGAAAAACTTAAATATGTTACACATCACAACAAATGAAACTTAATATGCCCCTTCAAGTATTACTGCAAAACATCATAATGTGGAGCAGAGCCCGATCAAGCCAAAAGTGGGCCCAGGGCCAAATACTCATTCGGGCCCTACCCCGTCCTTTTTATACTTGTAAAATTTTTTTATTTAATTTTGATGCAGTTCAGTATATTACATAAACATATAAATCAGGACTAATACACATTCATTGCTAATTTGCTAAGTTTAGAATACAAACTTTTGGCCTCATGGCGGGTTACTGGAGATTCATCTTAATTTTCAGAAAAACTTAACAGTAAGTTTTTGATCAAAAGATAATTTTTGCGAAGAGCTCTAGTTGCTTCTGCTTCAGCAGACCATCTAGTATTAGCTAATGATTTTACTGTGTAGTATTAGCTAATGAGCTAATGACTAGTATTAGCTAATGATTTACTAATGATTTTACCACTATCGGCTAGTGTGGGTTAACAATGTAGCGCGGCCATAGTGTAGGCTAATAAAAAATATTTTTGAAAATAAATTATATATTCCACTGTGGTTTTTTTTTTAATAATAATAAAGTGTGCCAATTTTCGTTAAGTAATATTTTACGAAATATTTGTACATTTTTTAGTTAAAACTAAAAAACAAAACGGCCCCTAATAGTGATCGGCCCCTGGGCTGGGCCCAGTCGGCCCGTGCGTTAATCAGGCCCTGATGTAGATTTAGAGAGATGCCCCACTACGGCCGAGTGGATAAGCCACTCAAAACGGTAGACGGCTGAAGTATGAAGATCCAACATTCTAACCTGGCCTACCTCGCGGCTGTCGATCTAACGGTCTGAGTTTTGGTCGGTTTTCTCCGGCTGTAACTTGAATACGCATTAGAAACCCTTAAAAAGTTCTCCGACAAAGGCACCCCCCGTTCTTGGAAGATAGCCTTTGCGTAGCTTTGCCATAATACAACACAAAGAAACTGATTTAGAGAGATATTACTTTTTTAATCTTTCGGAATGCTTTTGTAAAGCATTAATTAGATAAGATTTTGGTGCATTTACGTAATACTGATACGTGTGATAAAAATTTAGAATCGCTATACATATAAATCCTTGCAAAAAGAATTCCGGTATAAGCTGAATTTCCGTTTTGGTTTCATAAAAAAATACTTTTTTTTCTTAAAAAGAACTTAATATTGATTTGAGTGATTTTGGAGAATTATTTTCTAAAACGACTTAGAAAATTTGTCTTCCAGGCAAGGACGAATAAAGGGTGAAGACGCTTGCACCCCCCCCCCCCCCCCAGAGAAATATATATTGACACTAGATATAATGAGCTTTCTGGTAATGATGTCATATTTTATGCAATTCTGAATTGGTATTCAAGCTTTTACGTTCCCTGAAAAAGTTTTCTGGATCCACTCTTACAAGTGGACACTTTTTCGAAGTTAGGGCCAACATTTTATTTTATTTTATAGTTTTATGTTTGATAATAATATATTATTATTAATCTGATATTACCTCACATCATGATAACAGCGGCTATATTTTTGTGATATATCGATTAGAGCTGCAGCTAAAGCATCTACAGACACTCTAAGCTCATAATTGCACAATAATGTCATTAAAAATATTTAACTGACGAATTAATTATCAAGTGTTATGTTTGTATAATTTTTAGGAGCTTTTTAAGCCAAATAAATAAAATACTTACAATTTCATTCGTATTAATGAAGTTGTTCACAAACAATACGTTTGTCCACCAATTTTTGTAACATGCGTCCAGAAACTGGGGAATCACGTCATGAAATACGGGACCAGAGCCTAATATAGGAGCCAAATATATAAAAGCTATGATCATGATATACACAGGAAGCAGCCTGGAAAAAAGAAATTGATTTTAGGTATGTTTATTAATAGAACAATAAACTTTTTTCTAAAAGGTTTGTCTACAATTTATTTTAGGGCAATATAAACTATTGTTGCCTTATAGGAATATTCATTGCTTTATAGCATTTAAAAGAAAAATAAACTGAGATGTGATTACTGACCAAATACAGAATCATAATAATAATCTGTTGTAAAACCGTTCGGATTTTAAGAAATGTTTATCTCTACCAAAAAAATAAAAAAATAAAATAAAAAATAAAAATAAATAAATAAATAAAAAAATAAATTTGTAAAACACACATTGATGCCATTTTGCAAAGAATTGTTTATCCTAAACAATTTTGACGTGAAACAACGTCTTTAAAATCACACACGGATACCAGACCAGGAAAGTGGACCGTAACGAAACGTCTTACCTTCATACTTACAAAACTATTAGCCTTAGAAATATAAATCCAGTGACATTATTTAGCTTTTACATTCAGCTCGCTGTAATGACTTAGACTTTGCTTCGGGGTCGGGTGGGTCGGCGAGGGAGAGGCATTGCTTAGAATGACCGAACTGGAGCTTGCGCTCTTTTCTATTCGGTGTTACTCACGACTCAGACTGATAGCACGGTAATTCTTTCGTGTGTTTATGGCGTTTATTTAGACTGGTTGGTTAAAAAAAAAAAAGTGTTATTTGGACAGTCTTTATAGGTAAAAATAACCAAGAAGTCTATAAAAAAAATTACAAAAATTCAATATGTCTGCCTCAGCTCGTGCAAGAGCCGGTAGGAAAAATAAATCACGGCTATCGTTTGAAAGAGAGGGTTATGAGCCACGCACGGGTATCCCTATGTCCAGCGCCGAGCGAGCGAGGCGGTTTCAGGAGCATCTCAAAGCTGCCAAAGCACGTTGACATTATGCTTCATCTTTCTTATTTTTTCATATAAGCAATATTAAACGAAATCGTTGTCGAGTATTAATCTAAATAATTTTTTATGCACCACTTATTCAGTGGCAGTATTGCACTGAATTATTTAGAATGAAGTCAATCATATTTTCATTTCAATCTTTAAAAGCGACTCGCTGACAAAGATGTAACTCGTTAAACCAACGGCCGTGCGCTTCGACACAGCTACACCCAGCTTTTTTCATTGTTAGTCCAACGTCGTGCAAAATGGTTAGTACAGCACTTGATATTTTGCACTGTAACACCTTCTCCCGAGAAGTACATTGGCAACTTAAGACAATCCCCCCCCCCCCCGAAAAAAAAGAAAAAAACTCTACAAGGAAAGGAAATACCTTGGTGTAGAGCTTCTAAGGATGTGTATGTGTGCGGATATTGGTTTTTACTTTCCGAACATGTACCATGTAAGGAAAGTATTGTAATCATGAAAAAATTCGAATTCGAGATTTTGGTGCATTTACACGTTTTGAGGTTTTCTGAATTCATTTATGCTATTTTTACGAGATGTATGTATGTATGTGTGTATGTGTGTGTGTGTGTGTGTTTGTGTGTATGTGAGTGAACACGATAGCTCCTGAACGGGGCATGCGATTGAGCTCAAATTGGGTATACATGTTATAAACCACCGTCGCAAGACCGGTATTGATTTTGGTGTGTATAGTTTTTCTACAGATCTACGACAAAGATTTCTTTTACGTTATGGCCTATGGGAGGAAATTCTTGAAAGTGCGCTAGCGTTTAAACGGTACATTCGATTGAACTCAAATTGGGTATACATGTTATAAACCACCATCGTAAGACTGGTATTGATTTTGATGTGTATAGGACTTATAGTTTTTCTACAGGGCTACGACAAAGATTTCTTTTAACATTACTGGCCTTATGAGGGGGGGGGGGGGGATTCTTGAAAGTGCACTAGCGTTTAAACGGCGTATTTGATTGAGCTTCAATTTGTTATATATGTTTGAAGTATTCATCGATTAAAATTTATTTAAATGCTTGGTAATGATCTTAATCGTAAGTGTTCGCAAAGTCGAGTGGAGTCACTCCAGATTTTTTACATTTATGTTGCATATAAAGAAATAATTCAAAATTCAGGACAAACAGGTCGGACTAATCACATTTTTATTTTTCAGTCCATTATATAAAGTAATCCTTTATTCGATGATTAGCTCAGTGCCTATTCTTTGCACGAGAAGAAATACTCAATTAGAGCACAAGGAAAAAAAAAAAAACGGGGGGGGGGAGAAAAAAAACCCTCTCCAAGGTGCGGTAAGACCTGTTTTGGTTCAGGGTACTAGAAACTGAGTTGGCTTATTCCCGTTTTGTTCGTTTCTCAACGAAACGAAACTGGAGGACCGCACAGAGAAAACTATTATGCTGTAAATAGTTCTGCTGTTTTTAATCAATTTTTGTCTTATTTCTTCCGACAACGGAAATCGAAACATTATGAAACCTTTTCTTGATTGATTTCTAAATTTAGTGCAGCACAAACTACTCGTTTTCGTACTACATTAAAGTTTCGGTTTATTTCACCCCATAGAACACAAACATAAATACTACGCCGCGAGCGGATGATACAGAATGGGGAAGAAATTTCGGAGGGATGAGTCAGCTAAGATTAAAGTAGTTTTATAGTCTCAGTTAATTCCCCTATACTAAATTTAGTAGCCTTAAGATCACACATCTTAACGCTAAGCAACGGACAGACACACATTTTACACTTTGGTTTATTTATACTGATAAACTGGAAAGGTAGATCGGTATCTTAAAATATATACAGGCATGGGCGCTCATAGGAATTTTTCTAGGGAGGGGCAAACTTCAAAAAATTTTTCTAGAGGGGGAAATTTCAAACTTTTAACAAATTTAGTTTTGGTTTTGCCATTTGTTTACATCATGAGACACTAACCTAAACCTCTAGGGGGTGGGGGGAGAGTGCCCCCCCTTATGGGCGCCTATGTATACAGGGTGTCCAGTGCTAAAGGTGCCATGACTATCCTAAACCGCTAGTTTGATACACATACTTTCAACTACAAAAACTGCTTTAAATTTTACATTCTATTACTATATCAGAAACAGTTGCAATCAATTACTATAAAATCAATTACATCAATTCCTATAAAAATAATGAAATTTAAATTTTTATATGGCCCCCGGCCCTATCAGTTATATTTAGAAAAACTTTCTGTATACAATTTCATGTACATAAAAAACGAAAAAAAAATCGTCTTTTTACGACCAAAATTCACCGAGTTACAGCTGCATAAAGTTAGAGCACTTTTCAAGCTGCGAAATAGGGGATGTATGCAAAATGAATTTTAGAAAAAATCATGTACATGGTTTTGAGCCTTGTTTACAGAAAAGATTTTCAAAAAGTCACCGGACAGATTTTTATCGAGCCTGACTATAACCCTCTGCTTAAAGATTAGTATTCTAAAATTAGTTATGCTTCTTTCTCCACAATATGGCAGAAAATGAAATGAAAACCTATGATTTAAAATTTCAGCATTTATATGGCCCCTTAACGGTTTACCGTAGCGGGATATTTTTAAACGTGGAAAAGTGACTTAAGTCAAAATGTTTACTGCTTCATATATCTCGGTGAATTTTGGCCGTACGAAGGCGATCTTTTTAAAATTTCACATGAAATCTTATAAGGACATTTTTTTAAAAATCTAACTGACAGGACTGCGGGACTGTAAAAAAAATTTTAATTTCGTAACTTTTATAGGAATTGATTTATTAAATTCGATTGTGTCTGGTATAATAGATTATACAATTTAAAGCATTTTTGCAATTGGAACTAATGTCTCTCTGACTAACGGTTTAGGAAATAGCCATTGGACACCCTGTATATAAATGAATCCAAATATTGAAAGTTCAGTCCACAGTTTACATGTATGCTATATAACGATTCGCTCAATGTAATAATATTTTTCCTTCCAGTCTAAATCAAGGAGAAAGTCTGAAATTTACTTTTAGGGAGACATGACTTAACGTCGATACAGACGAAACAGAACGAAAACAGAAATAAGTAAATACTGCCTATTTCTGTCAAGTGTAAAAATTGCGTGTGTCACTCTAGAATTATTACATTACGCATCGGCAGTTTCCTCATTTTATATTGCGTGTTCCAGAAGCAGGATACGTTTCAAAATAGGACAGTAGCATACGGGGAGAACATTCGCAGTCTAAATTTTTGAAACTGCTAACTGCGCCTTCTACTTTTAGAATGTTATGTACATTTCGAATGCTCCATCTTTACGAGGTTAAATAAAGGCAGAAAGCAAGCGAAATATTTGTGCTTGGAAATGCGATATTTTTGGTATGTGCAATCTATCCTTCATATTTTTATACATGGCGATTTTGTATAAAATATGGAAATAAGCTACTCCGTTTGGTTAAAAATATCCCTCTCAATATGTAGGTTATTTGCACGGTTCCCTTAAAAATAATTCATACACTTACTACGAAAAATCTCTCTCTACGCTATTTCAGACAACCATGTTTGAATTTTTTTAGTCTTAGCTATTTTTCCAAGTTTTTAGTACATATTAGAGGGAGAGGAAAGTAATGCTTTTTTTTTAGTATGTCAATATTTCCCTAGCCAAAACTACTGAAGCTAATACTATGAAATCGGGCATGTACGTGAGTTTTTTAAGATAGGTGCTACATTAAACGGTAGGGAAATTTCCGAAGTGACTTATGGGGTGTAGTAGGTCAAAAAGTTCTTTTAACACATCACTCGTGATTAAAAAAAAAAAAAAAAAAAAAAAAAAACAGAAAGAGAGAGAGATCCATAAAAATTCTTGTTGTAAAATTACGAATAAATAAAAGTCAATTGCAGGACATTTAAATATCGTCTTCCAAAGATAGTAGACGTGAAGATAGGGAAGGGTTGCCATAGTTCATGAAAGAAGGAAAAATATTATAAATAAAATTCTTGCTTTAAAATGCAACAAATATGAATTCTATGCCTAAGCACAGCTTCTTTGCCACAAAAAACTTGTTACATATTTATTTGTATCAATTTTATGTAATATATATATATATATATATATATATATATATATATCTGACGTTCTTTGTCAGTAGTTGTACATGAATTATCTTGCTTGAGTTTTATACAAAAATTTCACTAAAGTTTAATTACATTTTTATGTCATAGTTACTCTACTGGCCATTAAAACTGCAACACCAGGAAGAAATGTAGATAACAAAATGATATTTATTGGACAAATATACTGTACTCGAAATAACAAGTGATTTAATATTCAAGAAATTTGGGTGCATAGATCCTGAGAAATCAATACCCAAAACAACCACCCCTGGCAGTAATAACAGCCCTTAAACGCCTGTGCATTGAGTCATTGAGAGATTGGATGGCATCTACAGGTGCATATGCCCATGCAGCTTCAACACGACGCCGCTGTTTATCAACCGTAGTGACTGGCGTATGGTGATGAGCAAGTCGCTCGGCAACCATATTGACCAGACGTTTTCTATTGGTGAGAGAACTGGAGAGCGTGCTGTCCAGAGCAGCAGCCGAACATTTTCCGCATCAAGGAAGGTCCGTACAATATTGGCAACATGTGGTCGTGCACTATCCTGCTGAAACGTAGGGTTTCGCAGGGCTCGAATAAAGGGTAGAGCCACGGGTCGTAACACGTCAGAAATATAACGTCCACTGGCCAAAGTGCCGTCAGTGCGAACAAAAAGTGACTGGGACGTGTATCCAATAGCACCCCATACCATCACGCCAGGTGATAGGCCAGTATGACGATGACGAATGTACGCTGCCAATGTGCATTCACTGCGATGCCGCCAAACACGGATGAGACCATCCGTGTTTGGCGGCATTATGCTGTATTATTGGCGGCATTATTGGCGGCAATAATGGCGGCATTAATGGCGGCATTATTGGCGGCATTATGCGACAATAATGGCGGCATTATTGGCGGCATTATGCTGTTTGGCAACATTATGCTGTAAAAAGAACCTAGATTCATCTGAAAAATTGACGTCTCGTCATTCGTGCGCTCAGGTTCGTCGTTGATCACACCATTGAAAGGGCTCCTGTCTGTGATGCAGAGTCAAGGGTAGGCGCAGCCATCTTCTCCGAGCTGAGAGCCCATGCTGCTTCAAACGTCGTCGAACTGTTCGTGAAGACGTTTTGTTATTTTTCAAACGACCCCATCTCTTGACTCAGGGCTCGTGACGTGACTGTACGATCCATTAAGGCCATGCGGGTAACATCCCTGTCTTCTCGACTGCGGCCGTTGAGATCCAGCGTAGCGTTCTGTATTATCGCCCTGAACCCATCGGTTCCATATTCTGCTAACAGTCATAGGATCTCTCGCTACACGAGCAGCAATATTGCGATAGGATAAACCGCAATCCCGGTAGGCTACAATTCGACATTGATCAAAGTCAGAAACGTGCTGGTACACATTTCTCTTTCACACACGAGGCATCACAAAAACTTTTCACCAGGCAACAACATTCAAATTCAATGTGTGTATGAGAAACAGGCTGTACAATTTCCTCATTTAAACACATTGTACGTGTCGACTACCGTCGCCTGCCTTGTCTGAATGCTCTGAAAAGCTAATCATTTGCATATCACAGCATCTTCATCCGGTCGTTTAAATTTCACGTCTGTAGCATGTCGCCTTCTTGGTGTAGCAACTTTAATGGCCAGTAGTGTAATTTAAAGTGAAGGAGCACTGTCTTGGCCAGTGGTTGAGAGGGTGAACACATCTCTCGGCTGGACTGCTATGGGACCGTGTACGCTAATGGAAGCTGGTGCACGAAAAATCTGTGCGCGACTCGAATGCCCTCCATGTTAAAACGATTCATCTGTCGGCGCCGATTGCAGGTGCTAGATCTCTCATCTGAAATTGGTTCATATTAGGAGACCATTCATAGGGGGCAACTCTGGTCTGCGTACTAGGCGTCATCGTAATGAAATGACCAATCTGCTGCCCTCGTAGCGGTCCAGCCTCCAGCTAGGGCGCTGACCCGGCCATTAGATACAAAGATATGTCATATTACTTAAACTTAAGATATAAATATTCTCATAGTTAAATAAATTCTTACTGCTTTTTGCTTCAGGGCCGTACCCAGAAAAGAAATTCGGGGAGTTCGGCGAACACCGTTTGCATCCCCTCCAAAAATTTCGGAGGGGATGCAAACGGTGTAAAAGGCAGAATTTTTCACAAAAGACTTCGTCACTATTATTTTGTTAACAAAATTCTAAATTTAGGGGGGGGATAAGACCCCCTAGTCCTCCCCCGGGTACGGCCTTGCTTTTCATAACTGCATATATAAGAACAGTGGAACCCCGATCTATCGTTCCCGCATTCATCGTTTTCCCGTATTGATCGTTTTATTTCTATGGTCCCTGCACAAATTGTATTTACATAATGTTAAAGAAACCCGCATTTATCGTTCGTCAAAAAGTGACTTTCCCGCGTTCATCGTTGTAAAATTTTTCACCTGACCAAAATGAATTTGAAGATTAAGTGGATCCATATGGCATACAAACTTTAATTGCTTCTTGGTATGATTTCTTGGTTTGATGATAATCAGATGAAAAGTGGTGGCATGTAGCAGAGGGTATGCATACTGTGAAATTTATTGATTATATATCCATTAATCAAGACGTTGTGGCATGCGGTACCCTAAACATGGAAGAAATGTGTGATTATGCAAAAAAATTAAAATAATGGCGAAGCAGAGGATATTGTTCATGCCGATGAGGCTGGGCCACACTATTACGAAGCATCTTTGAAGAAATAACGGATTTGAAACTTTATGGAGTTTTTTATACAAACATGTAATCGCAGAAAAGGACCAGAAGAGTATTGTAAATCTTGAAGATTTGCTGTTGAACTTAAAAAATGCTGAAAAACTTAACATGAAATTACTGATTTTTAAAAATAAATATCACTTATAATTTTCATCTTCGATTTATTTGTTTTACAATTTTGTAAGAATTAGTACTTGTTGGTGTGCAGTCGTTGCGTGTATGCATAAGCATTGTTTTCTCCGTATTTTGACTTTAACCCGCATTTGTCGTTTTCCCGCATTCGTCGTTTTTTTCTACCCTCCCCATGAAAAACGATGGATCGAGGTTCTACTGTAGTTCTCCATTAAAAAGAACCGTCTTTCCTTAGAAACCCGTTCTTGCGCAATCAAATTTGGAATGTTTTGGAAAACTAACACAGGAAAATGTATTTTAATCAAAGGATTAGTGGTTTGTATGATGGAAAAGATATAGTATCAAAACGACCGTAAGTGTTTCAAACCGGTCTGCCAGCAACTAAAGTGATTCATCCAAGAATAGTTAGATGCATAGAATGGGAAAGAACAAATTCATCTGAGCGTAAAACGATGGAAGCAAAAAAGAGGAACATGATCTTTGCCAACATATGTTTTGAGAGGGAAAAAAAAAAAAAAAAAGAATTACCATTTACTATTAGTTGGAAAAACAAATTCAGGTTATTCATTTTGACAAATACTTACAACATAATGAAACGTGCTTGAAACTTCTAGAACTGTTTAGTTAGTTTCCATTTTAGAAAATGACGCACTCATTTCTTGGTGCATCAGCGTACCAGAGTTGTTTTGTTGGAAGACTATGACCTCGAAAAGCGTCGCAGTTGTGTAGTTTCAAGTTTATTATACAATAATTATAGTACTTGGACCGCACAGTTTCAATGACATGGTTTCGGACAAACATTTCCGCTAAAGTAAACACAATGCCTTTGAAACACTGAAGCGGAATGGTAGTATAAACGAAAATGAGTCTGCAATAGGCTGAGTAAAACAAATTTTGGATTCTTGAACCTGAACCATACCAGAAAATAAAACAAGGGAATTCGCAGTGACAATGTCTTGTTACAATTGATTAAATAGAGTCTGAAAATAAAATTGAGCATAGGTACTGGATTAGCGAACAGATATCAACCAATTTATGTCATTAAGTTTTTTTTCTTTTATTTTTCTTAGCAGTTCATAGGTGAAAACACTGCAACAAATATCGTTACTTTGATCGTAAACGAAATATATTTTACATTTTTTACTGTTTTTTTTTCTTTTTTTAAAGGTCAATTGTGAACGGTGGGAATATAGGTTTAGAAGGGATTAATGCCTTCATGGAGGTATTTTTAGGAGAACAGGCCCTTATTTTGACTATATCACAACCAAAGAAAATTATGGAAGCTCCGTACAGGTAGTTGTTTTTTATAACTATTAGCAAACTGTCTATTTTGAAAAAGACAGTAATATTTTCCATAAAAAAGAAATCATGGAGATCATAGTGTTGCGGTACTCGAAAAGTAAAATCTATAGACTTTAGACAGTAAATTCTCTTTTTAGGAATGACCAATAAACTGATGGTACAATCGTGATGGTAATGTAAAATATATAAGGCTAAAATTTTGAGCCATCTTTTATTTCAGAATAAAATTCGGATGAACAAAGATAGGGTATAGCCCGATAATTAAAAAAGAAAATTCTTCATTGAATCTTCTTTCTGTGGTATCCATTTAGCTACTGGAAGTAGGTAAAAAATATAAAGAATCAAGTTAAACTCAACAAGAAATATTTTTAATATTTATTTTAATAATCATTATTAATTTATTTTTAATAATTATCAAGCTAATTTCCAAATGGCTGACTACTTTGTAGGAACAACCCGGAACAACCCTAAACGTATATTTTCAAGGGTATTATACCCTTGTAGGAACAACCCTAAACGTATATTTTCTGATAAATGCATATGTGGAAATTAATACATTGGAACCGAGAAAGATCAATTGTTTTAGAAACAAAAAATCCGTATCCGCTAAATCAACAACAGTTCATATCCGTATCCCCGAATTTAGCCTTTTAAAGACTCGTCACCATCACTAATTCTAAGCTGCATCGCTACGTTCTCTCCATCTTGAATATCTTGTTTTAGATTAACTCTGAAACGTCGCGACGTCATTCAACCTCGACATTGCTTTTCTCGGAAGCCTGCTGAAAGGAATAGAAAAATCAATGATTCCAAGCAAAAGTAGAGAATTCGCTCTAAAATCTTAGATCACCGGGTTTTTCCACAGCTTTTACTTCACTTTGGAATTCATCCTCACTGAGAATATCAATAATATTTTTTTGATTATCTGATTAAGAGAGAGAGAGAATCCACACAAAGGGCACTGCCATTTATCTATACAACCACACGTCAGTCTCAAACCATTGATATTGCCCTGCGTGTATTGAAGATGTAATCGCGTTAAAACGGAAAGTGAAAAATACTGATAACGTTTGATATTCATGCATGGTTACGCTTTCGTATGCATGGAAGTAAACTTAGGTTACTGACCGCGACTATTTTTATTGTATTATTATTATTTCTTTTTTTACCAGAAAATGTTATGATGTAGTTTCACTTTCAGTGTAGAATCTCCTGACGTGCACGCAAATACTAACTGAATATTCAGGAGATGGAAAAGTACAACTTCTGACCTTTTATTTATACGCAGAGACGCGCATAATTATTAAGATAGATGTATGGCAAATGAGTGGAGGCCGCATCATTATAATAAAAAATTTAGAGAAGATTTTTGGAAAGTAATAAACGAGAAAATGTGACTACCCGCTGCAAGCTAAGGTTCAGTTGCCAGTCCAATGTGCGAAATCTATTCAATTTCTATAAAATGAAGTGAATGCACAAAGAAGCCCTAAGAAGAGGCTACTTTGGTCCAAAAAAAGTTAAACATATTTTTAATACAATGCAGTCTACTCCATTATATCATGTTAATTGGTTAAAAACTCAGTTTGGACGTTGAAAATCCATATATTTTATAATAACAGAAATGGTAGTGAAAGAATGAAAAAGTGACCTAAGGTAGCCCGATTGACGGTAACTTAATAACGTTAGGTTCCAACATTTTTTAACCCTCTCAGCGTCTTAAAAATGGTCAAATAATGTAAAGTTGTTTACACGGTAAAATTTTCTTGCAGCTATAAAATTATATATAAAAAAAATAAATTTTGAGAGGAATATTTTTTATTATTAAAACATCAACGAAATACTTACTAGTGTTACCATTAAAACAGTTTAAAAAAAATACGGTAGTGTTACAAACAATTTAAATTATACATGCACTGCAGTGAAAACGGGAATGCAAATGCAGTAGACTGGATTTTACGTCACAACCGCTTGGAGCTGTTTGGGAAAGGCATATTGTAAAAATGAGCCGCCCTATAAAAAGAAAAGCTTTTGAAATAGAGGGTGGGGCTTGTCCCCTCTGGCTCTTAACGAATAGCATCTACAGTCTGGTATTAAAACGTAGTAGGCTTTTCAGACATCCGGTTTTGAAAGCTTCAGAGCCAAAATACTCGATCAATCTGATGCGAAATTACTAAGTGTGAAACTATCCACGACTGCGTTTTGTGAAATTTTAAATAATTCATTTTTAGTAGGTGAAATATACTTGTAGCGATATTAAAATACTGTTTGACATAATATAACGTCGGTGTAGGAAAATGGAGTAAGGTCAAAAGAAAAGAAAAAGAAAAAAGTCTCTACTTCTACGATTTTATTTTACCTTTAGCACCTCTAAAAGTAAATCCATGGCTAGGACAAAGTGCAAACTATGCATATAATACAAAAGCAACTTACTTTCCTGCACGCCATTCAAACAAAAACAAATCTTTCGAGTAAAATAAATATTCCAACGTTTTATTGTTTGGTCAACTCAATATTTTTCCTTTGTCCAATTGTTTTTCATGATTTTTAGAGCAACGTTTTACGTATAAATTTAGTTCCAGATGAAGGGTTTATTTCTATAGAAAACGCTCTTCCTTTAACAGCATATCGAAACACCGTAGCGTTTAGATTTTAGTAGATGCGCCTTCCGTAATTTGACATTTGGCATTCCGAACTTTCTCTGTAATATCTTAAGCTCTAGTTGATGTAAAAAGAGCTTTTTAAAACAAGCATATGTATCTGAAGAAAACGGAAAACAAATATTTTTGTTTAGTTGAAGTTATATTTTAAAAAACCTAATCTGTTTCTCTTTCATTTTATTCCTGAAGAAAATTCTGGTCACTCTGGATTCCCAATCCGGTAGACTTTTGCAAGTTCGAACAGAAATCCTCACCAGCTGAAAGAGCTTTCAGTTCCAAAACGGGACAAAAACTGCTGAGTGACTGATGTAGACGGTGGCGTAGCCATAAATTTTTCACGGGGCGGGGTGGGGGGTGGGGTACGACTACTACAATTCATGTATATGCATAAGTTCGTGTGATTAGAGAGTGAAAAAAATACATTTTGTATGACAAAAAAATTCTTCATGGGAAGGGGGGGGTTATAATCCTCTAACCCCGCCCCCGCTACGCCACTGGATGTAGATTATGCTTCCATCAGACAAAAATTTATATTTAAAAATTCATATTTTATTTTTATTTAAAACAAAATATTTAGATATTTAAATTTACTAATGTAGGATTAATACAGTTGTTCTTTACATAAACATTGTAAACGAAGGAACAAACAACAAAAAAAAGTCGGAATGAGGATTTATTCACTTCAATTTTGATTTTCTTTAGTGCTTTGGAGGACACGTTCCACGAAAAGTGTGTGCGGGATTCAAATGTCCAGTTTTTTTAAAAAAAACATAATAAGTAATTTAATAATTTGATAAATTATAATGATCTCAGAAGAAATTTAAGTATGAAGTTTCTTTAATAAAATTTGATCTCAGCAGGAATGATTGTAAACTTTCTTCGTTACGTTAAATTTTTAAATAGATAATATTATGTTTTCAGTAAAACTGGTTTAGTATATCTTATGTTTTTTTCCAAATAAATAACTGTCATAATCTTAGTAAAAGATGCGATTTAAGATTTGAAGTTCTTTATAAAATTATATTATCTATACCTATAGGTTCTTTAATTATTTCTCAAATGGCAAGTAAAAAAAGTTTTTGCTGTTGCTAGTGAAAGGAATTAAAAAGCTCATGTAATTTAATTTTTAATAATAGTACTATTTGTTCTGATTATCAGGGCCCGATTTAGAAAATTCTTGACTGTAGACATAATTTGGAATGGGGGCTCCTTAACACTGATGCAGACAGCGTGAAATTTCCAAAGGTAAATGACTATCTGACTTTGCTTTACTGTCGAAAGCCTGCACTTTATTTTTTTCCAAAATAACAGTCGTCTATAGTTCATGATGAATTTAACAAACAAATTCAAGCTGTACGTAAAATAAGTAAGAATTTACTTTTTTCAGGGGATTCAATTGATGGATGGATGGCATTTATAACCAGGGGGCCCCTGGTTGTAAGTACCATCCAGTCATCGAGCAGATTGGCAACTTGTTTGAAATATTGTTTAAAAAAATTGAAAGTATATATAAAAATATTCTATTAAAAAAGATAAAATTAAAAAAAATGAATTGGGATTTTGCTTTTGGGGCCCCCTAACATTCGTGGGCCCTAGGCCCGGGCCTACTGGGCCTAATGGAAAAAAATCAGGGCCTGCTTATTATAAAGAATAGAGATAGAAGACTCCATAATAAACGATGTTAAGTTTTCAGCAGTTTGCCCTATTGTTTTAACTTTTGTTAACTATGTTGCCATGCATAATTATGCCAAAGTAAAACATAACATTTACTGAAACTTTTTAAAAAGTAAAAATCAAATCTGGTTTTAATTGCTTTTCATGCTTTCCTGTAATGAGTACGCTGTATCACGCGTTTTTTAGTCACGTCTCGAATTTTAATCGTGAACTAGCTGCGTACCCGTTCTCCGCACTGTGGGAAACGCATATTTTCCTTACACATATATAAATCGAATTAAACCCAGTAATTCGGAATCTTAAAACGTGAAAAAATACTTGAATCGTGACTAAAAGTTGACGTCATGAGTGTAAATTTTAAACGATTGCAACATGACACAAAAACTACGTCAATGTGACTGGCGATCAAAAAAGAAAGAACTTTATGGTATGCAGACAAAACTTTTCTCTTTCGAAAAATGCCTGATTTCTACATCATATAATTCTCTTTGTGAGGTTTAATTTATAGCATTAATATATAGTATATACCACATAAATAACATTACATGATGTTGACAACAATTTTATCTTGCATTTTTCAAAGCGTGGACAGTGCATTAACGCAGTTATGTTACACACGACTTTATTAAATTTTACCTAAATTAAAAAACCTACATGAAACAATGGATGCATCATTTACGTTTAAAAGCTAAAAATGTACCCTGCTCCGGTGAAAATCATGTCGCTTTTGTAAATGAAAACGTTCGTGTTGTAACTTCTGAGAAAAAGCTTATTACCCTTATTGAACTCTTGATGCAGTATCACACTTGTTACATTAAACTGACGTTCATCTCACTGTCAATTCGCACTAAATAAATAACTAATTTCATTTCTCACTTTTTACAGATTACAGTTGACCCCTTTATAACAATGGTCTACAACACGAATTCTTAGAACACGACGAAAACATTACGATCGTTTTCGTGTAACACGTTAAAAGAGACTCGTACAGCACGCTAAAATGAGACATATGTTCTGATATTATGACGCTGTAGCTCCTGTAATAAACATTCTTTTTGAATGGGAACACCAAACATTGCATTTTTACGGAGCGCAAATAAGTTTTGCCGCGATTATACCGCGCAGTCCGCACTCCAGGTGGAGTATAGCGCAGGGCCCGTACAACACGGATTCCTATAACACGGAACGCATCTACCGTGTTATAGGGAATCTACTGCAGTTGCATAGTGTCAAATTCAACAGTTACGAAAATTCTGGGTTGCCGTATATAGTAATATTTCATCTTACCTTGGTGGCCGAAATGTATTAAAACCAAATATTCGAACTGTATCAAAAGTAAAATTTATTAAAAGTAAAATTTTTAATTTTGTATAACGCTCAGAACAACTTCGGAGTTTGCCATCTACGACGGTTTTTCATGACGTGACAACTGATGCTTGCGTACAGTGGCGTAGCCAAGGAGGGGATAGGGGGTCACAACCCCCCCTTGCGGAGTTTTTTGCCATACAAAATGTATATTATTCACTCCCGTAACATTCCCATACAAAATTTTTGGCTACTCCTGCTTGCATATAATTGATCTTTTTTTTTCATTCATCAGTGATCAATATACTTCAGGATCGGAATCTCCGCGGTAAAAAAATGGTCTAAAAAATCTGACATCAGAAAATTCTGATTAACACAGTGGGGTTACACAAATACGCGCCGGACATACGCTCTTGCTTATGTCCGGAGGAGCAAATACATTAGAGGTTATGTGCTGCTCCGGATAATCTGCCAGCAAAACAGCAAAAATGACGTAAAAAATGACATTCACACGCGAAGGAAATAAAATTAAAGATATGTAGAATTGCATGAAAACTTCGATTATTTTTAACCCATTTATGCCTAGTGTCCCTTTTTTGGGACGGCATTTTCGCTATTAGTCGAAAACCTTATTTATTTTTCCTAGTCTTTATTCGTGAGTATTGAGCCTCAACTCTACAAAATATTTTAACAAGACCAAGTAGGATGTTGATATTTCGATTTTTATGCATAATGATTTTAAAAGAAATCATCCCTTGTTCAAGAATTTGACATCAGAAATTTATCTATTATTTCTGTTATCAGTAAAAATCGAAGAAAGTCGCAAAAATATCCAGACACAAATGGGTTAAAGTGCAAGTCTGTTACAGTTAGTTCTATTTATTTCACGTTTGATGCGCTTTCTCTTTTTCGAGTCTTAAAAGCTGTAGAAATGAGTGGTTTCACTTAATTGTTAAATTTAACAACTTAAGTGGCAACAATGGATTCCGTTGCTACGGAAATTATAGCAATGTTAAAAATAGAACATGAAATGAGTTATTCATGTTTACTTTGCTAGAACTGCCATATTGGCGAAATTAACGCCGCCAGTCGATGGCCAATAGCTCAAACCACAAATTAAATTTGACACTAAAGTCAATACGCAATACTTTGTTTGGCGGAATTAAAAAAAAAAAAATATCTATGCATACGCTAGTGACATCGGCTCATCTCAATTATGGAATGGAATTAATAATACGTACAGAGCTGCACTACATTTGAATATTTTTCGCCAACTTTGCTAAGAAATGTACTAAAGTAGGAATCAACATACATTTCAATTCGTAAAACAAAAAATATATTAGACGGTATTAATTACGCCTCTCTACCAGCTTTTAGTAAAAGAAACTTCCGAAGCGCTGCTTTAACAAATAAGAATCAATTATTTATTACACAGTACTTCGATCGCCAAAATGCCAACATACACCATTTTGCAAGATTTCTTTGTTTTCAGGAAATCATTCGAAGCATTGATTTAACAGCAATCAAAATGGGAAATAGTTATCTATCATTTATATGGTTCCATCACCAAAATTTAATGCAGGCATATTATTGATAAGTAGCAGTTATTTAAATTATTATTACCTATAACGGGTTTTAATCACCGTTAATTACCATGTATAAAATGCGAGAATTTAAATTTTCTGAAATTTGGCAGAATTCCTCTAACTTAAATCAGTTTACTTAATTTGGTGAAAATTCTATAGATCGTTTAAAATCGCCTTAATAACTGCATTATTTCTGTATGAAAAATCGAAGTATAGTGCCGTAAAGCTTATAATTGTTATTAAAAATACCATTTCGTTACGCTTTCAGTAATTTGCGCCAAGACCGCAAAACTGTGCAAATCGGTAAAACCTACTACTTTCTCAAAATCGCCAAATGAGCCATTTTTTTTTCGGCCAAACTAAAGAATATACATATTAGTCTCGGAAATCTCTCAATCCCTTATTCTTTTACACATAAAACACATTGAATTCAACACACACATACATTGAACACATTGAGCTCTGATTTAACATGAATGCAATATTTTAATTAAAAAATAACTTTCTAAATAATCTAAACAGAAAAAAATCATTATTCTTTTATTTTTACTGCAGGAGTCTAAATAATTTAATAAAATAGCCAAACATGGCAACCTCGATGCCTATTTCTCACTTTTTTGACTACAGGGGTTACAATCACGGAATTGCGGAGATCAAAAATTAGCGTTTTTGATGGAGTTTTTTATCAATATCTCCTAAACTAATTCGAATTTCGAAATTTAAATTAGCGGAGGTTCTTTCTCGAAATTTTCCGAATTCGTGGATACCTCGTTCGAAACTCAACTCCCAGACGTTTAGGAGGAGATGATGCTACACACAGACACACAGACAGACAGACGCACACAGATTTTAATAGTATAGAAAGTCCCGCAAATTCGTGAATAAAAGTTGATAAGCCTGGGTTTGGACCCCTTAGAAAGACCATACGGAAGGCATCCACCCCCCACTTCCGTTGGCCCATATCCCACCCCTATCCTCTAGTGTAGATAATCGGCCGTAATCTCACAAACAAACACTAGTTCTCTCTATTTATTACTCCTTTATGCAAGGACATATCCAGGGGGTGGTCCAGGGTTTCCTGACCCCTCCAAAATTTCAGTTTTTATTAACAAAATAATAATGATGGAGTCTTTTGTGATAAATTCTGCTCTTTTCACCGTTTGGACACCCCCCGAATTTTTTTTTTTTTTTTTCTGGGTATACGTCCCTGCCTCTATGAACCAAACAAAATACATCTAAAAACTTTTTTCAGCACCAAGAGGAACATTTTTATAACTGAAAGTGAAGGTAAACGTATGTACATACTTCCAGTTACCTTAAATCAAATAGTAAATATGGAGATTAAATGCATCATAATAATTGTTATTATTATACAACTTGCGTTCATATTTAAAAGTTTTATGAATTCTTTATGCTTATGGTCATAAAATTACATAATTTTAAGGGTGAATACACCTACCTCTATGGTGCAACTTTCAAGCAGCATAAATTGGTTTAGTTAAAAAGAACATACTAAATAAATAAATAATAAAAAAGTATTTTAACTTTTTGATAATATAAATGATAAAAATATGTTAACTCCTTAAGTGTATTCTCTTGTTCAATATTTTCAAATATTTTTCTAAGCAGAAAAATGAACGAAAGTAACGATAACCTGTGAATCACCTGTATTATCTTGTATTACCTTCAAAAAAAAATTTTTTTTTCTTTCTGTCTTTTTCTTTTCTTAAAAAAAATCATATGTTAATTTATGCCATTGACATATTATATTTTGAATTATAGTTTTTACCACTCTTTGAAATTCAAAATGATCTGAGTTCCAGAAACACTGAGATAATTTCCGAATGATACTGCACATAAAATTTCTTAAAATAAATACATAATTCGCTAAAAAGCCCACCCTCCCCCTTTTTTTTTTCTTCCAGCGCTCTCCGAACCCAATAGTAAATTCCTTTTTCCTTTATGGTGGGTTCTGCGTTCTTATTTTGATGCTCTGAGCCTTTTACACACAAAATATTTCCGCGTCCAACTTGGACTCGGGCCTAATTTGTTTCATGAAGTTCAAGGGTAATTGCGGCAAAGTGCAACTGTATTTCACGAATGCAGAAACTTAACAATGGAGAGCATTCCTATAATTGTGGGATATTAAAAACCTCTTTGTGTGTGTGTGTGTGTTATATGGTTAGCGTACACGAGGGGCAAAAATAAACCCCCTACCTAGGATGGGGTGCCTCGGTCGGAGAACTTTATAAGGGATTCTAGCGCGGTTTCACGTTAAATCTGGAGAAAACTGACTGTAACTAGAACCGCGTCTTATGGTCTAGCGATCGGTGCGATCGCATCAGGCGCTGTTTCTAGGGTAGTGGATAGGGGCATCGAAATTCTTTACTATATCAATACAACAAAATTAGATTTTGTCTGTCCATTACTTAGAATTCCAAAAGTTTTGCTATTTCTGTCCGTTTGAAGCACCTCTGAACCCAGTACGACCGTCAAAAAAATATTTGTCATTCTGTCGTTCCATCATCACGTCTGCGACCCTTTTATTGTTCGCGCATCACGTAAAATAGCTGAAGCGAATGTAACGAAATTTAGTGACATGATAGGTGGTCACTCAACTTAAACTGTAGGCGTCTACAAAGAAAAAAAAAGTTGAATAGATTTAGAGACTTTGCGAAACTCGTTTCAAATTTCGTAAATATTTGTTCGCGCATCACGCAATAACGACTTAAGCAAATAAAACGAAATTCAATGCAAGGGCAGCTCAGCGAGGTGGCCATGGGGGCCCATAGCCCCCTCCGAACTTTCTGTTTTAGAACTTTAGATTCGTATATTTCAAGATTCCACACGTTCAATTTGCCTTTTGAACAACTTATACGCAATCTAAAAAGTTTAATGGTCTCCTCCGAATATTTAGCCTGGAGCCGAATGTGAATCAAACATAGTTACAAGTTAGGACTGACCTCTTAACTTTAAAAGCTCATTATACTAAAATTAAACGTTCATTTCGTAATTAAAGATTTTCTCTATTGACATTTTCACTCAGCATTTTACTACTCTTTAATTTGTGTGTGAGTGTGTGTGTGTGTGTGTGTTTTAACAATACACTGAAATAACATTGCTTTCCATACTTTTGAATATATGCTAATTTCATTCTTTGTACTCTTATGATGCTGACAAACATTCAGGCTTTTTGGAAATCAGCAGTACATAATAGCCTGTCAACGACGGTTACTACAGCTAGTAATATATATATATATGTAATGTATAAAAAGGTAATTTGGGTTTTACTAGTTTTGGTATTGTTCAAGCGGTACTTTCACTGTAAGTTTTTCTTTTCTGTCATACTTGCCACGCGCGCTCTGGAGCTATGTTTTATTTATTTTGTTATTTGTCAGACATCAGGCCGTCGATTCTGAGTACTTTAGAGTGTACACGTGTCCACACGCCCTTGTAGCCCCAGATGCGGGTCATGTTGGTAAATGTGTGTGGTTCGATCAGAGATAAGAGAGAGGCGGAGTTATGTCTTCGCAAACCACGTGGTGTGGTAAGCGTAAATACTCCCGCACATCGAAAATCGAGAGACTTCTGCCACTGGAACTGCTTAATTAGTCCACGCCGATTTTTGTACCCGTCTCCCCTCCCCTCTTCTCATTCTAAATTGTAACTTAAATGTAATGTTCAATAAACCATATTACCTGCCTTAACTCTGAAACTTTACTTGAAATATCTGACGTCTCATATATATATTTGAGTATCCATATATTGTTGAAATCCTCGTTTGATCCCTCTGAAAACTTTTTCAGCTATATGCGGGGGGTGGGGGGGTGCACATTTTTGTTCTTCGCACCACTTATAAAAATACCTAGGAGCGGCACTGACCAAAACTACAGACCGTTCGATCGACAGCAGCGCGGTAAGCCTGAACGCGGGACCTTTCCATTTTAGCCGTCGACCCTGTTCGCAGTGTCTTACCTTCACTCGGCCATGATGGAGCTTCTGTAACATGTATGTACTCGCTGGGTAAAAATTACGTAATTATGCCTTAGTTCCCAGCAGTGGTGAAGTCTAGAGGAAAAAAAGTGGGGAGACGATCATTTCACAGACATATTTGATTAATTACACTTTAATATGGGCAATTAGTTAAATGTTAGTATTGCTAATTATAATTAATCAAATCATTAATTTTAATTATTTATTAACTTATTAGACTTTTTGTGCAATTAGTTAAATTTTTACTATAAAAGCAATGTAATTTTAATCAAAAGTGCCTCTAGAAAAACAATTTTTCAGTCTACCACTGTCTACAAATATAATGTCAGAGTGATTGGATAATTACTTTTTTGTTTATTTGAACGGGGGACCCCCTTGCTAGCTATTCCCCCCCCCCCCCAAACCATTTCGAGGGACTCTTTGACCAAGAGTACGTTTCACAAGACGGCATTTCTATTCTACTTCTAATCATATGTTTACATTACATAATACAGATTTAAAGAAATTAAGTCTTTAAGTCTACTTTAGTGGCCCAAAAAGCTTGTTTTGGTTGCTTTTCGGATTCAGAATTGCAAAAATGAAAATTTTAATACAGTGAAAAGAAGTTTCAGAGTCCCCTTGAAAACGAGAGGGGGAGGGGGGGTGACGCATAAGCTCAAATAGACAAGTAAGAGGGCGCCACCCTCCCTCGACTATACACTATTTTCGAGTTACACTGTCCCGGCTCGGAGGCTTGTTGTGAACACAGAAGCTTTGAGAAGAAATTCACAATGGGTCCTGAAGCTCAGACTAATTTTATTGAAGAGGTGCTAGAAATTTTATACAGCCTAAGGGCTCCTATAGGGCTTGTTTGTTTGTTTGTGTTATTATGACAACGCTACACTAGGGCGATCTGCCAAGGATGGGGGGGTGGCTTGGTCAGAGGACTTTCTAGGGTGTTCTAACGCGAATCCACGTTCCTCCATCTGGAGAAAACCTACCAAAACTCCAGACCGTTAGATCGACAGCCGCGCGATAGGTCCCGAACCCTTCGGCCGCCTACCATTTTCAGTGACATAACCACTGTGCCACCTATAGGGCATAAGCGTAAAGTTTTCAAAATTATTGGGGGGGCTGGGCCCCACAACCACATATATTCACGTCAGTACAGTAGCCAAGGGGGGGGGTTATACCCCCATGAGGAATTTTTTGCCATACAAAATGTATATGCCTCACTCCCTTATCATACACCCGTACCGTATACATATATGTGAGTCGCAGAAGTCGTACCCCCCCCCCCCCTTCCCCTTAAAAAATTTCTGGCTACGCCACTGATTTATGTACATATAACTTACTCTTAACTGCCAACTAGTACGGAATAGAATTAACCACTTTTCCTACATGATTTTTCGGCTTAAAATATAGCAAAAGTTTTGTGCTGCGCGCTCGAGCTGGTTACTATTTTGAAAAAAATAATTTTAAAATATACTGTTTACAAAAAGTGGTTAATTATATTCCGTAGAAGTTGGCAGCTATGACTTACTATGTGTAAGTGTAAATTATTGGAGGGTATTACATAGGTGTAGAATTCTATGGGTCCATAGAATTCTACACCTATGTAAGGTAAGTATCCATGTTAGTATCTTTCTACCATGTTATAAGTTAAAAATAGAAGCAAAGAAAACGTTTTTTAAACGTTTGTAAATGGCGTGAAATACTTTTTTTTTATGTTAGTATAAATTAGTTTTCTGTATTTAGTGGTAAATTATTGGAGGGGCTCGAGCCCCACGGGCCCATATAACTCTACGCCTATGCTATAGGGCTTAATCTGGCTCTATTTACTGTTTGCCTCCTACTTTTATTATTTTCTTTGTATGCCATTACGAAAATATATTTTATAAGCTTAGAAATCGAATTATTTAGCTTTTCGTTTAAAATTAATATTGTATGTACAACAGTGGCGCCGCCAGAAATTTTTCATCGGGGGGGGGGGAGGTTACGACTACTACAGCTCATATACTAAATGTATACATGTGTATGATAAGGGAGTGAAGAATACACATTTTATATGATAAAAAAATTCCTCATGGTAGGGTTGTGAGCCCCATAACCCCCCCCCCCCCCCTCTTCAGTTGGCTACTCTTCTGTTGTACAAATTAAAAGCATTAAGAGTCATAATTTTAAAAAATTTATGAAAAACAAACGAGTTTTGCTAGTGACGCAACAACCAAAAATGCTCTTTTAATGAAAATTAAAGGCGAAATCGGATAATTTTTCTTTCCTGAAAATTGTTCGAAAACTCTTCAATAGATGGCGGCAAGAGAGCAAATCTTTCATTTTATAAAATATCATTACGCGTAATTTTAAAACACAGAGGCATTAACGTTTAGCTTTTTAATGCAGTGCATAATATTCAAAAGCGTCTTATAAGTTGAGACAGCACATCTACTTTATGGAATTTATAGCATCGTCTATTGTAATGTTTATAAACCCTACCAAAGCAATCCCTTCCGCCGGGAATGGTGGCGCGTTCCTGTTATCCAGCTACCTGGAGGCTTGGGCTGTCGGACGGCGTGAGGTTGGGAGTTCTGTCCTCTACCTTGCTATGTCGATCAGGCGTCCGCGCTAAGCACGATGTCGATATGGTGGAACTTGGGGAACCCGGAACCACCAGGTCGATCTAAGGAGGAGCGAACTGGCCCAGGGCGGAAACGCAGCAGGCAAAAGCTCCCGCACCGTGCAGTAGTGGGATAGCGCTAGTAAATAGGAGGTACTGGACAGCCCAGTCAATACAATCGAACACAGTCCTTTTTTTAATATAATTTTTCTTTTAATTTTACGCAACGTAATTCAAAATATTCAAGTGTTTACAAATACAAATTTTTTAAACTTAAATTCATCATAGAAAAATCAATAGAGATAAGTGATATGACCTAAGAGCCATGATAGTAATTCTTGACACACCTTTCATTTTTCCATTTTTACAAATCAGGCAAAAATAAAAATTACAGCTGAAGTACAAACACAGAAAGGTATAATTATTAAGATTATAACGATACCAGTAATGTTTATAAGTAACGACGATGATTTTTTTAAATGTGTTCTTATATCTAATAGCATATTAGAACAACTTAAAATGTTAAAAGTATTTGGCATACCTAAATTTTAAATAAATTTGATAAAAGTATTTGGACACTGCGAGACATACTTAACAAGGGAGTACTCTATGCTCTAATAGTATTATATTAATGTATTTATGTTATAAGAATTTAAAACTAGACAATAAATTTTAAATAAAGTAAAAGGAAAAGGGAATTACCAGATTAAAAAAAAAGTTTAACGTCGTCTATTTACATTACCTTAAATTATCATTGAACGTGTTTCGAACAGAGGATGGGATGTTATTTATTCAACAGTTTTAGTTTAATGGCAGAAAATTACATAAAATGTCATATAAATTAAAAGAGTAGACGTATCTTTAAATGTTTCATTAATACGATTAAAATTGCAGTTATGGGGAAAATATGAAATAAAAAAAAGTGGTAAAAATATTTATTCTGAACCACAACTCCCCCTTCCGCCGAAGGCTGATAGCCTTTGTATAGCTTTCCCTTAACCCTAATGGCAATGCTTATAAAGATGTGATTTATTTACCAACCTTTGTCGGCAATAAACAAAAGAAAAAAAAAAGAGAGTGAGAGAGAAGAAAATGCAAATGTTTGCAATTTGACTACAGCCAATGAACAGAAACACGCATTGTAGTGGTAATAAATAAATAAATAAATAAGACGAAATATATGGATACGTCAGCAGATGCGAAGCTTGTGGTTTAATTATCCTTGGTAAAATGTCTAGATTTGCGACGAAATCTGCCATTTTCTTGAAATTACACTCCCCCAGTCTTAAGGAAGATCACTTCAAAATCTGAAGATGAATCCTGCAATATCAAAGTTCCCATTTTATTTGAATCCCTTCGATTTGAATGATGTAGTGAATATTGGTATTTTTAGTAAACCCGTAACGATTTTTTGAGCTCAGTTTGTTAGGATTACCCCCTCCGTGAGAATTAAAACAACAAAAGAACAACAACAAAAAAAAAACAAACAACAACATTCTTTTTAGTTCTCTAAGTCTTTCTACAGTGTAGATTAAAAAAAAAAAATCTCAGGATCCCAGGATAGTTTTCAATATACAATTCCTATGAAATATAAGCATTTATTGAACATCTCTGATAAATGCTTACAAATTCTAAATTGATTTTTATTGATATTTAATTACAGAGTAGGCGGTTCATTGAAGCATTTTTATTTTCAAAAGTGAAATAATTTCATTTTATTGCATTCAAATCAGTTCTTGATTTCGAAGTTTTTTACTGTTTTGAGAAACAATAATGCATAATTAGATAAAAAACTCGACCCACCCTGAGGAGAAATAAGAGATTTTAGTCCACCCTAGAAGTATTCAAAAAAGCTTACTCAGTTATGCCAATCAAGGCCGTACCCAGATGGGTGGACCAAAATTTATAATTTTGTTAACAAAATAATAATGATGAAGTCTTTTTGTGAAAAATTCGGCCTTTTTCACCGTTTGGTCTACCTTTGAAATTTTTGGACGCTCTCCGAAATTTCTTTCTGGGTATGGCCCTGACGCCGATGGCAATATATTGGATAATTCCAGTGCTTTAAAAAATGTATCAACGATATTTGCGTGCAGTAAAAATATGAGCACGCTTTCATTTAAAAAAGGATACTACTTAATTTAGCATAATTCATAGCAGAAAATTATAAGATTAGAAATTTGTGTAAAATTACCTGAAAAGACGATGAACAATATACAAAACAATACTGAAAGGCTTCTGTGTTTCTGTTATTACTTTCACTGTGACGTAACATACTAATAAGCCACTGAAATAGCAAGAGAATAAAATTAGTTGTCATGAATAGTATAATTTAAAATGAAAATATACAATTCACTTTACTGCCTGAACCAAATTGTGCGTTTGTGCGTTTTTAATTCACAAAAGAAATTTTACAACAGATAGTAAAAGATAGTAAAAGTAGAAACGTTCTCATCTAAAGTAGTTAGATTTTCAAAATATGTTCACTATATATTATTTCTGACATCATCTACAGTATTGAACTATATTGTTACGGTATTGGTATTGAGAAGTGGCTAAGGTTTGGAATCGCGCTTTAAATTCATTCCATCTTAAATTTAGTATTTAAATAACATAAAAGATGGCAGCACTACAAGACCACATTTTCCTCGCGCTTAATTCTAGTGGTTCCCAATTTGCGAATATTTTTTGCACTTTTACCATGGCAAATGCAGAGAAATGCAAAACTTTCAGCACGAAAATGTAATTACTAAATTAAACACTTAAAAAATGATTTGTGAATAAAAAAATCGTATTAAGTATAAAAAACAAAGAAACAAACAGAAAACATAGAATAAATAACTAAAAATTATATAAATGAAAAATAAAAGCGAAAAGTAATATGGAAAAACACAAAACTTTATTCATAAAATGTAATTATAAAATTAAATATTAAATATGATTGATTATATATTAAATATGATTTCGGAACTAAAAAAAACTATAAAAAACAAATAAAATAAAATAAAATAGAATTAGGTAAGGAATCAAGAACGTATCCTGCTTTCTTGACTTTCCGGAGCGATTTATCAGTGGGTGTTTCTATAGCAAATATTTTTTTCAAAATAATTCATGATCTGGCTCGCGGACCACCGAGAACTTATGCACGGACCAGAGGTGTAGGCAGGAACTGTCTAATAGGGCTGCAGCCCTCCCACCCCCACCCGAAATAAGTAAACAAAAGGTAGGGAGAAAATTACATATTAATAAATTATTTTAATGTGAAGAAAAATGTTTTTATTTTTTTGTCTTTTAAGATAAAATCTTAGCTATTCAATGACACTAACATTAATATCAACCATCAAGAATTGTTTTTTCTTCTTTAAGGCCATAATATACATAAAGTAAGTCTCTTCTCTGTAGAACTATAGAGGAATAGAGGGAGAAAAAAAATAATTTAGCTTCTTACACATTCTTGATTACGTGCCATTTTGGAGAACAGGAAATAATATTCCCCTTAAGAAATTTGAGGTTTAAAAGCTATGGGCCTAAGTTTAAACAAAACTTACTTTTTTCTTCAAGTGTAAAGATTTTAAACTCGGTTCATGAATTACTCTTTTAATTAGTTTTTTTGTGAACACTCCAAGGAAAATAAAAAATTATAATATTACTTCTACTAATATTGTTATTTTAAAAAAGTTATCCCCCCTCCCCCAAAAAGAGAAGTATATAAATATTTGTGTTATATTGCATTCCATTTTCCAAAATCTCAGTCACTCAAAATAAATAAATAAATAGAAATCCTGGCTGCACTACTGGCACGGACCACCAGATGAAAATTACTGGTATAGACAAAGTTGTGAGGGCATGCGTATAGATAAATGTATTTGAACCTGCAGGCTTGAGCCCTTTCATATCATTAATTCATAAACTTTTAATAATTCTTATTACTTACATACTTGTTTAAAAATATATTTAATGTGCGTGCTTCAGGGTGTGTAAGAAGGGCTCTGGCTGCCAGGTTTTATGCTTCCCCTCAATAATTTTGAGAACTGTACGATGTAGCATCACTCTCAATTATAAATGTACATTAAGTGTTTTACAAATTATACTTTTTTGGGAGTGTTCTTTTTAAAATCACAAAATCTATGAAAAAAACACCCTTCAGGAACTCAAAAATCCTTTGAATGTCTCTTTACATGCAGTGCCTTTCAAACAATATAACGATAAACGTTATATAACTTAAAACAAATGAAAATAAAGTCTGGAGTGACTGTATTCGACCTACGACCTACGACCTATTAAACCTTACGCACACTAAAATCTATATAGTACGTAAGACAGTGACGAATAATATGCGTACCCAATTTACGTGCAGTGGAATGCACCGTTTAGACGCTAGCGCACTTTCAAGAATTTCGGTCCATAGCAAAGGAATTCTTTTGTGTAGCCCTGTAAGTTATTATCCGTGGGGAAAAAAACTCAAAAATTCAACACCAGGGACAAGGACGTATTTAAGGGGGGTGGGGGTCCATGTGTCCAACCCAATCCCCCGCATGAAGAACATTTTGGAGGGGATTCAAAAATTTCGGAGGGGGTCCAAACAGTAAAAAAGGCAGTATTTTTCTCAAAAGGACACTATATCATTTTCATTTTAGTAACAAAATCAAAATTTCGTGGGGGCGGAGGTTCGGACACCTGGACACCCCCCCATCCCCCTTAAATATGTCCTTGCCCCTGATGTTGAATTTTTCAATTTTTCACTTCCCGAACATGTACCATGTAAGGAAAGTATTGTAATCATGAAAACATTCGACTTCGAGATTTTGGTGTATTGACACGTTTTGAGGTCTTCTGAGTTCATCTACGCTATTTTTACGAGATGTATGTATGTATGTGTGCTTGTGTGTATGTGAGTGAACACGATAGCTCCTCAACGGGACATTCGATTGAGCTCAAATTGGATATATACATTATAAACCACCGTCGCAAGACCGGTATTGATTTTGGTGTGTATAGTTTTTCTACAGATCTGCGACAAAGATTTCTTTTACGTTATGTCCTATGGGAGGAAATTCTTGAAAGTGCGTTAGCGTTTAAACGGTACATTCGATTGAACTCAAATTGGGTATACATGTTATAAACCACCATCGTAAGACTGGTATTGATTTTGATGTGTATAGGACTTATAGTTTTTCTACAGGGCTATGACAAAGATTTCTTTTACATTACGGTCTATGGGTGGAAATTCTTGAAAGTGCGCTAGCATTTAAATGGTCCATTCGATTGAACTCAAATTGGGTATACATGCTATAAACCACCATCGTGAGACCGGTATTGATTTTGATGTGTATAGGACTTATAGTTTTTCTACAGGGCTACGACAAAGATTTCTTTTACATTATGGCCTATGAGGGGGGGGGATTCTTGAAAGTGCACTAGCGTTTAAACGGCGCATTTGATTGAGCTTCAATTTGTTATATATGTTTGAAGTATTCATCGATTAAAATTTATTTAAATGCTTGGTAATGATCTTAACCGTAAGTGTTCGGAAAGTCGAGTGGAGTCACTCCAGATTTTCTTTTCTTTTTTTTTTTTTGTTGCCGATAATAAATCTCCTGAGCACCTTTACACAATTACCAAGTTTAATAACATTTTGTCTAATAGTTTTCCTTTCCTGATCGTTTTAAAGTGGGACTTTAATTATATGGACACCCTGCACATCAAAATCTCAAAGTCGATTATGATTCATGACTAGAATATTTTTCTTACATGGTACATGCGCGGAAAGTAAAAAGCAGTATTCTGCTATGCATTATTTTGCTAAATTTATTATGCAATTTCAAATTTTACAGCATTATATGCTTGAGATTTTTTTGAAAGTTTAATAATTTTAAAGCTTATCGTTTGTCTGAACCTACACGCTGCATCTTATGAGAAAGCAATCCCTAAATGTATTTAAATAGCTCTTCCAAGGTATTTTAACTCTTACTGACGCTTTCAATTCGACATTTCATATCAACTAAATGCTCCTTCTTCACATATTGACTTACCCTATAAAGAAGAACGTGTCTACAGCAACTGATGCATTGACCACAACCTGGAAGAAGAAATCTTCCCGGAATTCCATCGCTTTCCTGAATCCCTCTGTTAAAAAATAAAAATTAAAAAAAAGGATTATTCCATGTCAGTCCGAAATTTAAGTGCCAGTGCGTAAGGAGGCCATACGGACCACACTGATCGTGGGGAGTTGGGAGGGATGGAAGTGGGGGAATGATTCTGGATGCGAAATAGCATCAATGCATCAGAATCGGGAAGAAAGAATTTTTGATTATAATTGTAATTATCGTAAACATCAGGCCCGGACTGGCCAGGTCGGCTGGTCGGCGATCGCCGAGGGCCCCCGGCCAGAGGGGGCCCCGGAGAGGCATTCAAAAATGGATATACTACTTATATTATAAATGTCATGTCAATGTTTGTTACTCTTTCACGCTGAAACGGTTTGACGGATTTGGATGAAATTTGGAATAAAGACAGTTAAAGTCCTGGATTAACGAGCAGGCTACTTTTTATCGTGCGAAAAATACATTGTTCCTGCAATATACAAAAAAAACCTACCTTTTATAAAAAAAAAAAAGAATACAATTGAACTTTTTTTACAAAGCCGTCGACAGAAGGCGCACAGAATACGCTGTTTTAATAAATAAATCACCTGAATAAGTTTTTCCCTCTGACGTGGATTTATAAGCGGACTACGAGCCAAGCACACAAATCCGAAATAGATGTTACACAAATAAACAAACAAAAATGTTTTGTTTGTTTTTGAAGCTTTCATTCAGTTCGAATTATGCATTTTTCTGCGCGTCTTTTCCCCCTTCTATTTCTAATGTATATTACATCCATAAAAAGGATGTAAGAAATATCAGTTTTAATTTTGTTTAATCACACTCATGAATAATGATACGCTTTCCAACTTAATAGAATAAGGGAAGAAAATAGGGAAGACGCATGGATTATGATACTCTTTTAATATTTAGCAGTTTAGTGAGTATTTAAAATCTGAAAGTGTGTCAGATTGTCTTATTTTTTTATGTCCTTTCCATTTTTTGATAACGGCCGATATATCTAGAAGCTCTTCAGAATTAATATAGGACGAAACCAATTTGTACCTTTTTGTAGGTTTTTATCATTAAACTCCATCTAATTTTTGTAACCAGGGGCGGCCCGACCCTGTAAGGAAGGTAATCATCGCATAGGAGCGCCGGATTCGAAGGGGCGTCATGTCGAACTCAAAAAATTAGTAAAGCATAAAAGGGGGCGTCTTTTTTATGCTAGCAGGGGCGCCACTTACCCTAGGGCCGCCCCTGCTTGTAACCATCTTAATTTTAAATTCCATTCAGAATCTGAGATATTTCTGTGCCAAGGAAGCCAGTGAGAACACAAGATTTATTAAGATGGCAAACCAACTGGTCGCCGCAGGCGGGTAGTTTGATATATATCAGAGTAATTTGATTATTTATTTCCCAATAATCTTACGAAGCGGACGATCCCGGAAACCCCGCTACTCAAGGGGGCTCCCGAAAAGACAGGGCCCCCAAAATCTCTTAAATAGATTAATGTGATTTTTAGCAACTAAGCCTAAACTTCAAATATTCTGATATCTATTCCTTCTAAAATCCCCAGTGACTGGCAGGTCCTGACTTCCCGGAGAGAATTCGGGGCTGGCGCCCGGGGGTCTCCCAACAAAAAGGAGGCCCCGAAATTGTTGTTTAAGTTTAAAAATTTGCAAATGTTGAAAAAGTTTTCGAAAGAGGGGGGCCCCCTACGAAGCTTTTGCCTAGGGCCCCCAACTCGACACATCGGATCAAGGGGCCCCTTTTCAATCTCCAGCCGAGGGCCCCCAAAGGAGCCCGTCCGGACCTGGTAAACATCATTAATATCGTATTCATGCCAGCCCCTACAGAAATTCATTTTTTAATTGAATAATTTTACCAAAATTCAAAGCCAGTCTTAACCCTTTACCGCGCAGTGTTCCCGCTCTGGGAACACCAAACTCTGACGTTTTGACTATTGCCAGTCACGAAGAATAGATTTGATTTCTATAAAAATAGTTGCGGGTGACATAGCTCCCCGAGAATCCTTTACTTTTTAGCACGTCATTTCCCGTCAAAAAATGGTCACGATTCTTTTTAACAGCACTGATATCTGCTGAAAAATGAAGAATGCGAGAACAGCTGGATAGATTGCCCAATGCTGAAAAAAGGGCAGCCGTTGCCATCGCTCGAATTAACTACTAGCAAGATGGCGGACGATCGAAACGTTCAGCGCGTGCCACAGATCTAGAGACCCTTTTTTGACGCAGCTGGCTGTGTCGGCACAATTTCAGACTGCACAATTGACTGCCGGCAGTCAACTTCTTATAAGTAGATTTTTTTTGTATTATATATATATATATATATATATATACTAGCTGACCCGGCAAACGTTGTTTTGCCATATAAATTATTCCTAGGATTATTTTAGTAGAAAGAAATGACTAACTTATTTTAAGTGTGTGAGGATGTGGTATATGAGTGGAAGAGGCATGGAGCGCTGTGAACAATGCTGGAATATAAAAATAACACAATACCAAGCATTTATATTTTTCATTCATTGTAATTTATTCTTTACATTTATATATATTGCTAATTACAATAATTTTACTAAAAAATAATATCAATCCCTTAACGGAATAGAGTGAACAATATTTTTATCTAACACAAACAAACTGCATGATTTGCCCACTCGAGATCATGCCACGTATAATTGTCCGTGTGAAAAACTTGGCGTGCTCAAATCTAAGCCACAAACAAACATAGTTTGGCCTTGAGACTTATTCATAGTCATTCTATAAAAAATTTTGTCCAAAAAAAATAATAATAAAAGGATGAAAATCTAAAACATTTTCAGATTTTAAATACGCACTATAGCGCTATATATTAAAATCGTATCATAATTATTTATGCATCGTCCCTATTTTTCTCTCATATTCCATTAAGTTGGAAAGTGTCTATTATTCATGACTGTGCTGTATTTTTTTTTCTTGTTTCGTATAACCCATCTTTGGAATCGAAATCTATCTTAAAATCGTCTACTAAAACTATTTTACAATATTCGCCAAGTATATTACAACTACACTTCATCGTTCTATATATTGTTTCGAATGCGCATCATAATACATGCGTATACCATGTATGTCTTTGTTGGGTTGATTCCTACTTTAACGCCTCGACTCTCGCCAAGGTGGCGATTATTATTAAACATATGCAGTTACAATGACAATTTTTTGCATTTATGTGGCAATCATAATTTAGAATTAAAATGGCGATTTGGAACAACATGTAAGCACAGCATGCCGTTACATTTTTATTTATTTTGGATTGCCAATTAATGTAGTTGTAATAATAAAGTGTCTTCAAATTCCTTAACTGGTGTGTTTATCGCTAATTTGTTTACTTTAGTTTTCATCTAGTTCTTTTGGGAGCGCCGAAACGGTACGTACGTATTATGCCGGCGGTCACTTCCGCCCAAACTACTTTTTCGTCAAATTTGCTGACAAACTATTGCCAATCGTATTCCAAACCATCAACAATTTCATGTGCCCGGCATTTATCTTGGTGAAAATTGCTTGTCTTGGAGGACCGCCGGGATAATACGTAAGTACCGTTGAAACTTGTGCATTACTCCCAGAGACCCATGACTGCAAAGCTCGCCAAAGTACGGGGATTTTTTAGGTTGGTGAGAGTGGGGGGCGTTAAAATAGGAATCAACTCTTTCTTGTACCATAAAACACATCTTTGAAATCGAAATCTACCTTAAAATCGCCTACTGAAACTGTTTTACAATCTTCGCCAGGCATATTCCTCCTATAGGCATATTCCAACTATGCCGCAAAGACATGAAATGGGAATTATAATCCATGAGTGTACAGTGTTTTCCTTTCTTGTTCCACAAAGCACTTCTTCAGAATATAAATCAATATTAAAATCGCCTAATAAAACTGTGTTACAATATACGCCAGGCGTTTTCTAACTATACTCGAAATATATTTATAATAAATTGTCACGTTTTGGCTCCCCATTTAGCGATCCATTATCAAAAATTGCAAATCCTTGTGCGACTTTCAACATTTTATTAACGCCCCCCCCCTCTCCACGTTATCTGGCAAACACATTTGAAAGGGGACTCGATGCGCTAATGCCTAGACAAAAATTCTGATTGAACTTGCTAAAAATTTTGAGGTGGACCGCCCTTGTGACTTAGGGGTATGAGACAAAATCATATTCGCAGACCTAACGAATATACATATAAAATTTCTTTAAAATCGGTTGAGCCGTTTTGGAGGAGTATGGTAACTAACACTGTGACATGAGAATTTTATTTATTAGATATACCCAATATGAGTTCAATCGAATGTACCGTTTAAACGCTAGAGCACTTTCAAGAATTTCCCCCCCATAAGCCATAATGAAAAAGAAATCTTTGTAGTAGCCCAGTAGAAAAACTATAAGTTCTATACACATCAAAATCAATGTCGGTTTTACGATGGTTGTTTATAACATATATACCCAATTTGAGCTCAATCGAATGCCCCGTTTAGGAGCTATCGTGTTCACTCACATACACACACACACACACACACACACACACACACACACACACACATACAAACATACATCTCGTAAAAATAGCATAAATGAATTCAGAAGACCTCACAAACGTGTTAATACATCAAAATCTCGAAGTCGAATTTTTTCATGATTACAATACTTTCCTTACAGGGTACATGTTCGGAAAGAAAAAAGGATGAAAATCTGAAACACTTTCAGGTTTTAAATACACACTATAGTGCTATATATATTATATATATATTAAAATCGTATCATTAGTTATACGTTGTCCCTATTTTTCTTACTTATTCCATCAAGTTTCAAAAGTGTATCATTATTCATGACTGTGCTGTATTTTTCTTGCTTGTTTCGTAAAACCCATCTTTGGAATCGAAATCTATCTTAAAATCGCCTACTAAAACTATTTTACAATCTTCGCCAAGTATATTACAAATATACTTCATCGTTTTATATATTGTTTCGAATGTGCATCATAATCCATGAATGTACCGGTTTGTCTTTCTTGGGATGATTCCTACTTTAACGCCTCGACTCTCGCCAAGGTGGCGATCATTAAACATATGCAGTTACCATGACGATTTTTTGCATTAATGTGGCAATCGTAATTTAGAAATAAAATGGCAATTTGGAACAACATGTAAGTAAAGCATGCCGTTACATTTTTATTTATTTTGAATTGCCAATTAATGTAGTTTTAATAATTAAGTGTCTTCAGATTCCTTAACTGGCGCGTTTATCGTTAGTTTGCTTACTTTAGTTTTCATCTGGTTCTTTTGGGAGCGTTGAAACGGTACTTACCGTATCGTACAATCGTATTCCAAACCATCAACAATTTCTTGTTCCCGGCATTTATCTTGGTGAAAAATTGCTTGTCTTGCAGGACCGCCGGGATAATACGTAAGTACCGTTAAAACTTGTGCATAACTCCCAGAGACCCATGACTGCAAAGCTCGCCAAAGTACGGGGATTTTTTAGGTTGGCGAGAGTGGGGATGTTAAAATTGGAATCAACTCTTTCTTGTACCATAAAACGCATCTTTGGAATCGAAATCTATCTTAAAATCGCCTACTGAAAATGTTTTACAATCTTCGCCAGGCATATTCTTCCTGTAGGCATATTAAAACTATACCGCAAAGACATTTTAAATGCTGTTTGGAATGGGCATCCTAATCCACGAGTGTACCGTGTTTTCCTTTCTTGTTCCACAGAGAACTTCTTCGGAATAGAAATCTATATTAAAATCGCCTAATAAAACTGTTTTACAATATACGCCTGGCGTTTTCTAACTATATGCGAAATATATTTATAATAAATTGTCGCGTTTTGGCACCACATTTAGTGATCAATTATCAAAAATTGCAAACCTTGTGCGACTTTCAACATTTTATTAACTTCTCCCCCCCCCCCCCTCTCCAAATTATCTGGCAAACACATTTGAAAAGTGATTCGACACGCTAATGTCTACACAGAAATCCTGATTGAAATGAATAGCACTCGGGGGCTAAACATTTTGGGGTGGACCGCCCTTATGACTTAGGGGTATGAGACATAGTTAAAAACCTATTCTATGACCTAACGAATATACATAGAAAATTTCATTAAAATTGGTCGAGTGGTTTCGGAGGAGTTAGGTGACTAACACTGGGGCAGGAGAATTTTATATATTAGATATATTGTCATGCACGTTGTATCAACGTGACATATATATATCACCAAAGTTGTCTTTATTGGAGAAAGAAATGCTACAAGTTTTATTACACAAAAGTCCAATATGTGAACCTTTCGTGATAACGACGGATTAATGCAATTTTTTCGGTGGTGGAGGTAGAGGAGGGCAGTTAGTTTGTTGAGCCGGGGGGGGGGCGGTTAGTTAGAAGATTGGCATATACATCCATTTTATGGAAGTAAAATAGGATCTTTTACATCAATTTCTTTTTTCTCAATTGGGACAATAGCCTCCCCCCCCTCTCCCCATAATCTGTCCTTGATTCGGGATGCGGCAGATATCAAGTCTAATGCCAAATGGTAACAAATGAAGTTATGATCCTTTGGCGTAAATTTCGTCTTTGGCCCGAACACACGATCTTTTATGTAACAACCCCCCAAAAAATTTTCATCTAGATTTAGGTCCGGAGAGCTAGGTGGCCACGGAAGAAGGCGATTGTAGCCGGCAGAACCTCGTCCCTCTTTCAGAGGCTAAATTTAGCTGCCCACTAATCTTTTAAGATTCATTTGCCGTTAAACACGAATTTTTTTGATTCACAGTCCAGTGGCGCACACAAGGGAGGAGTCCAGGGGATTTGGACCCTTCCCAAAAGAATTATTAAAGTTCCTTTGCTAAATGACCATGTGATTTTTGCCACATTCTTTGGCTTTGAAAATTCTATTTCAGTTCATTTTCATGAAAATCTTATTTTTAACAGTAAAGATAAATAAATATGTAGTTCAAAACCATGCAAGTAGGTTGAATTGCGATAAAATCAATAAGCATCCAGTAATTCTCTTATTGAGCTGATCTTTTGATTTGTGAATATATGACCACTTAAGACTATTTATTTATTTATTCTTTTTTTAGAATGAAAATTCATGAAGTTGTTTGCAGAAAAAGAATTTCCTCGGGCATTTTCCCAGGTGGTTGGTATTGCAGCTTTTGTATGGGTCTGACCCCCCCTCCAAGAGAAAATCCTGTGTGCGCCCCTGATTCACACAATAACGAAATATCTTCTGCGAGAATTTACCTATGCTTTTTGCAGTTTGTAATAGCATCACGAAATCCACAGCATAATAGAGTTAACTAAAGTAAAAGTATAAGGACCATGAACTAACTTGGAAGAATGTAGCTGACGTTGAGGTACGTGTGTGCACAAACAATCCAAGATATGGATAGAAACCGCATGCCATGGAGACAGCTCATGCTGCTGCTGGCGTTTTTCGTGGTCACCAGGCGCTTGAAGTTGGAGACGAAGGAGAAGCACACTAAAGTTTCCAGCAATACATCTGTAAAAATGAGACGTGAGAAATTTCAACCCTTACACTTATGTGTACGGTACTTAATTACTTACTGATTTCATTTATTAACAAGAAATTTAAAAGAACCTTAGTAATATAGAAAGTATAAAAAGAACAAGAAAAGTAAATTATGCCTAATGCGTACATTATTAAACAATTTTCCATGCAGATATCTTGTACAGATAATACTGCAGAAGCGAATAAGTGTATTAAATAGAACAGATCCTTTCATTAAATTACGGCTCATATAACTTATCCATGAAAATTCTTTTGTGTGATTCCATAAAAGAGTTGTCATACGTTTAAGTAAAAAATTCTTAATAAATAACTTTTTTTTTTTATTGCATAGCATACTAATATGTTCTTACATTTCATGCACATACAAGACATAAAATGTGCTGATAATTGTTTCGATAGCCAGATAAATGAAGCAAAATATAATACGTCTGTTTCTCTTTCCGCATTTTCCCACTCTGAAGAATTTTTAAATGCTCAGAAAAGAAAAAAAAATATTTTTTAAGAAAACGCGATTCAACAAAAATTTGGTTGGTGTTCTTTTAACCCGAATAATTGTGTTGGATCAATAAAATATTTAGTTAGTCAACAAAATACATCGTTGAATGAACAAGCATTTTGTTTATTCAACAAAATATTAAAAAGATATAAGAAGAATATATAGAAAATTTTTGTTGATTTAGTAAAATTATTCATTTAAATTTGCGTGAACAAATTTTGAGATCAACAAAATACTTATTCTCAGTGTAGAAAAGAACGAAAAATGACTCAGAAAATAAAGGAACATTTTCCTGGTGATATATGCGGTTCTGAATATTGGGCTCAGTGCGATGTCGCTATTTGTAATAAAGAGAAAAAATTGGATAATTTTTGCTTTTTAAGGTTCCCGAAACTTTGTAAAACTTGTAAAAGAAATACGAATCTGTTTTTTCCAAGTAAAAATTCTTACTGTTGAAAAACAATTCGGCACTTGTTTTGGAAATTTTTGGCGTAAAATGACCAGTTAGAGTTTTTTACACTAATAAGTAAGTTTGTAGCAGCAGTACACACACACACACACATACACACACAATTACAATGCACAAAACTGTAGACAGAAAAGCAATCTGACTGATTAAGGTGAGATACAACGAAATATTTACATTATTATTTTGTTTTAATTTGTCGTTTAACTGTATAATTAAGTCAAAGAGACTTGAAGTTGTGTATTAAACGGGAGTAGAGCACTGCTTAAGCTCGATTAGTAACGATTTAGTTAATTAAAATGCATTTTTTTTTGTCACAAGTGCTATTGCGAAAGCAGGATCTGATTTCTGCGAGGGCATTCAGTGCAAGCGCCCGGGCCCCCCAACAAAAAAGGGCCCCCCCAAATTGTTCTTTAAGTTTAAAATTTTGTAAAATTTGAAAAAGTTTTCGAAAGAGGGGGCCCCCAATGAAGCTTTTGCCCAGGACCCCCAACTTGGCAAATCTCCCCCTGTGCGAAAGATGAATTTTGTACCTGCCAGAGAGTTATATTTACATTCTTGACAAATGCCTGCTATAAAAAGAAGCTTCAAAATTGACTTCGTCTAGGCTCTACTTGAAAGAATTTGTATTATCTTTATCATTCTAAATTATGCAGGTTTAATGATGCTTCCGTTTATTTGCTAACGTAGGTTGATTTACACAATCACAAATTTATACTTAATTGTTTGAACTAATGGCATGTCAGTATATAACATAATACAACATAGGATTTAACTTTCAATCATATATTATATTTTCTTTTTATCTATTCGTTTAATTCACGTAATTTTTAAAGTAAGCTTGACATTGATTTTAAGACGAGTACATTTAGACAAAACGTCCTCATTTTAAATTATAGTTACATATTACTCTTTTTAAAATTAAGTTTAGGACGAAATGCTTTATTAAGTAAATCTTTAATTGAATTTTTTTATGCTGCCGATTAAAGTCTATTTACTAATCAAGAATTTTCGAGGTGGATTTCGAAACCAATTATAAATTTTCAATTAAAATTTTTAACTGGTTTTCATCTCCAAACATCTTATCATACCTAACGCATACCAAACATACTAAAGATTTCATAACTTATTAGCTTTTTCTCTGTTATGACTAAGCTTTGCACGTGACAGTTTTTGAACTAAGTTGGTTTAGGGACGGATTACTTTACGAAAATTTATACTTACTGGAAATTTTTTTCTGTGCGTATTTATAGTACAAATCGATCAGTGATCCAACACAGAGTAGAAATCCAAAGAAACACATTGCTGTCCTAGTAAGAAAAAGAATTCTTTACTTTCACCAGATTAATTATTTTGCTACACTTGTGCAAACACTGGAAGAGGTAGAAAATAAAATAAATTTAACAAGATAAGTTATTCCTAACACTTTTTAGTAAAGCTTCATTTGCGTTTACTCAATTGCTCAGTGAGTAGTTTAGTCGAACTATTCGGTCCTAGCGTTGTAAAGATGCGAAGACAGCAGTTTTCCATTTATGCCCATCGGTGCTCCCCGATATGGGTCCTTGAATGCCTCGCTGTGATTCAGTGTCTTGAACGCGTCTGTTTAACAATAAGAAAGAATAAGTTAAAGCTAACAAATCGTTAAAATATCTATTTTTAATCACCATCTTTAGAACTTAAATCCATGCGAGATCTTTCTTTCGTACCTACCCATACAGCAATCATACTGGCCGTGACATTGTTGCGACATTACATTTCGTCATATTACAAATGAGATGTAAATGAAAACCTTCTGTGACGTCCCTTCGTATAAAATCTGTGAAGTTGCAGGTAAATGATAGTTAATCATGATGTGACGTCACTGTGTCATAAACATATGTCGTTACAAAGAGACGTCGCAGTGTAATTTCTCCCAATGTGACGTCACAAAAATGGTTTTAGGCGACCATTCACCTATCGCCACAACCCTCCCTGGGCGATGTCATAGAGTAACCAGTATGCATATATGTTGCGACGTCGCAATGCAATGTGAATACAAAAAACGAAAAAAAAATCTAAATAATTATTTTATGTATACTCTTTTGTAAACTTCACTAATATCTGTTTATTCAGTTTTGAAATAGATAAACGTCTCAAATAAACTTTAAACAATGACTGCCAAAAACTCCAAAGTAGTGAAAGTCTTCTGCTTCCATTAGTAAATAAATATAAAATGTCCGCCGCTTGTTTGGATCAGCCGCTTTATCGAATCAAATCTCAGAAAACGGAACGGAATCATTCTTTTTAAAGCCTCAATCAAAGCCGCCGTTTTTTTTTAATCAGCCGTTTTATTGGATCAAAATCGATGGCACGAGCGTGATCCAATCAAGTGACGGCCTCTGTACTATTCGCATTATTTATTCAGTGTTCAACAGGATACATGCCACAGTACATTGCAGTTTTATTTTGTAAATAACCCTAGCAGTCGATGCATACTGAAGCCAGAGACCAGACAAATGGACATATCGAAACTGAAAACAATTTGAAACTTTGTTGGAAAGTGCTTTAAATCAGAATGATATTGTTTAATCAGGAACGTAACCAGGAAGTAAGCCACGGGAGCTCAAGCCCCTCCCTCCCAAAATTTGAATTTTCGTCAATTTAATGTCAATAATCAAACATTTTTGTGAGAAATTCTACCTTTTCCTTATTTTGGGACCACCTAAAAAAAAAAAAAAAAAAAAAAAAAAAAAAAATTTCTGGATACGTGCCATGTTTAAATGTATGTTTAGTTTCGGAGAAGTATGTACTTACATCACACCTATGATGAGAGGAGTATATTCGTTCTCTTGTTTCACCTCGCACCTGACGACTGTGGCATTCCAGTGCGTCTCTTTAGCAACTAAAATAATATAAACGCAATCTATTAAAATACACGTAGAGTGAAATTATTGTATTCTTCACGTGTATTACACTTACCAACATTATTTCATTATAACCTTTAAGATTTTTTTAGACTTTGTATTTGCATATTCAACGTTTTATAGAAATATCACTGATTTATAAAAAAGGGATTTGAGCAGTTTCGAGCAAACAATATGGAGTTAACTGAAAGTTAAAATATTGTGCACTTACTAGGGTCCACTACTTGCTGAATATCGGAGGCTGAACAACCGGACGGCACGCAAATGCCCATCCTCATGACCAAAAAGTGGAAGAACTGAGCTGCCTTTGCTGCTTCATTGATCACCTAGAAGCGTGAAACACCTATTAGCATATGGTCAGTTTATATATATAACATTACAAATCAAAAGCCCGCTGAAATCCCACATTTCCAGAACTACGCATTTTTAATTCAGTTGGAACAAAGGAATCTGCTTTCAAAAACTGCAATTACTACACGGTCCCTTGGAATTCCTTTGTAATTTTGTAGACACTCCCAGGGTTCAGTCACTGTGCCGTCTTGAAAGAGATAACAAACCCTGAAAAACCGCTGCCCAGGTTCTGGGATCGGCCAATAATTGCAACGCGCTTGGATCATGTGACACGACCTCAAAAGTTAATAAAAGGGGCTGATGCAGCCCAGGAGCAACGCTTCCGCGTGACTGCACCTGCCAGAGAAACATATATTGAAGTATCCAATAAATTATGTAACTCTGGGATTTTATTTATAAGCTTTACATTGATGAAGATATCAAATCGGAAACCTTCTTTTAGGGTATAATGGGAGATTTTCGTTCTAACTATTTCCAAAAGAGAGAAATCGCAAAAACTAATGCGCACAACTTCATACTGTTGTTTAATGTGGAAGTATACTAGGGGTCTAAAGAACTAGCGTTTGATAGTTGATTTTACAGTCCAGATTCATAAACTTATATTAAACGACCTGCTGCTAACATTTAATGCATACAAGATAGACTAAATATGTACGTTGTTCACCATTCGATTTTTTTTTTTTTTAAAGCAGGGCACTGGCCCATCACCATCAGTGATTCGCCACTACAGAGGCTCGAAGCGGGGGCCATTTTATTAGGGGGGTACCCAGTATACGGCCAAATTTGCTCCTGATGAAAGGACGGAGAAGTTAATACCTAAGTCTAAGCCGGGAATATAATCCGAAACCAAAGCGTGATAGGTTTTGTATTTTTGTGTTATGGCAAGCCTACACAAGGTCTTCTGCTATGGGAGAGGGGTGTGTGTGTCTTATACAGAGGACTTTTTTAGGGGTTCAAACGCATATTCACGTTACAGCTGGAGAAAACCGTCTAAAATTCTAGACCATCAGATCGAAAGCTGCGCGATAGGCTCGAGCGTGAGACTTTCATATTTCAGCCCTTCTACCCTGTTCAGTATCCTATCCACTCGACTATGGTTGGTCCAATGTGTTAAAATGTTTCGCTGGCCACTGTACCCCCTGGGTTGCCTAGTCGAAAATATTTAAAGCTACATTATTTTAAAAACCGCATCTGCATCATAATTTATGTGTTCTTTACCTGATTTGATGATGCACAAATAAAAAAGAAAACTAATTATGTTTTAGTTTTAATGACTAAAATCTTACGAGCCTTATTTGTAAAAATGAATAACGTACTTAATCTCAAATTGCATTATAAGTTATCAAAAACTACCATGAACAGAATACGGAATAGAAGTCATTTAATAAGTGCCTAAGAATTATCATTGAAACATCTTCAGGATAACTATGAAGACTTAAGAGTTAAGGTTACGTAAATTATAAACTATTATTCTATTCACTTGTGCAATCGCATATCAAAGGAAAATATCTATCGATGCAATGGACATCTTCTTTTGCCTTACATGATGGCAGCAAAAAGTTGCTTTTACGTTCTTAAACGTAATAGGAAAAAATTTTAGACACTTTTTTTAGATAAGATGTTTTCCCGAACCGTAATCTCTCTCGCGAGGAAATTTCATGACAATACGTGATAGCCAATCCATGTTAAGCAAGCTAAAAGTAATATTGGATCTCTGCTATCATTTTTGTTTTTATCATTATTATTTTTAAATTAATGTGGTGCATATATATATACACTGCTGGCCACCCAAATTGCAACACCAAGAAAAACAAGAGATATCACAACAAAATTTATTGTGTAGATAACATGTTGACCAAGTAACAAATGATTAAATTTACAGCATTCTATGAAGCGTGGTTCCTGCCAAAATCAGTACCCAGAGTAGCCGCCGTTGTTGGAGATCACAGCTGCCACACGCCTCGGCATTGATTCAAAGAGACTTTGAATGTGTTCTTGGGGTACAGCAGACCAAGCAGCTTCCACACGTTGCCAAAGTTGATCTGGTGTGACAGCTGGGGATGAACTCTGGGTCAGTCGTTGAGCAACCATGGACCACATGTTTTCTATCGGCGAAAGATCCGGAGAGCGCGCCGGCCAGGGAAGCAATTCAATCTGGTGATTGACGAAGAACCCTTGGACAATGCGTGCCACGTGTGGCCGTGCATTATCCTGCTGAAATATGGCTGTTGGCAAGCCCTGAAGGTAAGAAAGGACAACTGGCTCCAACACCTCGGAGATGTAGCGCTGGCTGGTTAAAGTACCGGCAATGCGTACTAGAGGAGTGCGAGAGAGATATCCGATACCGCCCCATACCATAATACCCGGTGCAGGACGAGTGTGACGGTGCATAATGCAGCTGTTCAGCATCCTCTCTCCACGGTGTCTCCAGACTCGAATCCGACCGTCGTGGTGTTGCATACAGAAGCGTGACTCGTCAGTAAAGAGAATTTCATTCCATTCTGTCGTCCACATCCTTCTTTCATCGCACCATTGGCGGCGGAGACGTCTGTGGTTCCGCGTCAGAGGTAGACAAAGCAACTGACGTCTTGCGGACAGACCATTCTGCTGTAAACGACGTCGAATGGTACGCGCAGACACTGGATGATGCGTTACAGACTGAATCTGCTGTGATATGGTTCGTGATGTGACTGAGCGGTCCGTCACTGCCATGCGTACAATCTGCCTGTCATCACGTGACGTGGTGCACTGAGGTCGATGCGGTCGATCACGTCTGTCCGTCGTACCCTCCTGCACCCAACGATCACATATCCGCATCACAGTTGTTTGGTTTCGTCCAATACGACGACCGATTTCCCTGAAAGATAACCCACAATCTCGGTATGCCACTATCCTTCCTCTGTCAAACTCGGATACTTGATCAAAAGATGATCGTTGTTTCCTACGAGGCATAATTTATCGTTTTTTTGAAAAAAAAGCAAGAAAAACACAATTGCTGTACTTGAAACCGTCGAAATCTCCAAGCCTTAAATAGCGCTTTGAGGTGGCGCCACAGGCGCGCTTGATGTGCGTCTGCGCTGAAATTCTAATCATTTGCATATCTCACCTCAGCTAATGCATGTTGTAAATTTCATATTATTTTCATGCTTCCTTCAGGGTGTTGCATTTACGATGGCCAGCAGTGTATATATATATGTAATGTATAAAAAGGTAATTTGGGTTTTACTAGTTTGGGTATTGGTCAAGCGGGTACTTTCACTGTAAGTTTTACTTTCCTGTCATACTATGGAGAGTTTAAAGTTTGGGCAAACTTAAAATGCCTACAAGTGGTATTTACTATACCCCATACCTGTGTGATGGTATTGCTGTTTCACAGCTATGGTCTTCGAAATTTCCTACACACTACGCACATTTTTACATTTTTTTTTTTTACATTGCCTTTACACTAAATAAATTTACTCCATTTTGCCAAATGCATTTTGCCAACCATTTTGCCAAGTTATTTTCATTCCATTCACTTTGCCATGCAAGACAAAGCCATAAGTATTTGCCAAAGAAAATGAAAGTCAGCCATGTTTATTCCATTTTGTTGAATTATATTACTATATTGTTGTACAGTATTATTGTATCACACTTAGGTTGTAAATATTTTACTTGTGATATTTTGAAAAAAATTATGCGCACTCATTGTTTTATTTTTATTGTAAGATTTTCGTACTATTGCATCATTATGTTTTGTCAAATTTTAGAAACTGCATCCTGCCTCTCAAGTATTGTACAACATAACTCCAGAATTCTAGCCAGAAAAATTTAAGGTGTCTAAACTAGAAAATTAGATTAGCTCGCAGTTTTAAGATTAGGTTGCAAGGACGTCTGACTCGCAAGTGAGAGACTGGCCACCTCAATGATATTGCTCGTCAGACTTCTTTTGCCGGGGGGGATATTGTAATGTATAAAAAGGTAATTTGGGTTTTACTAGTTTGGGTATTGGTCAAGCGAGTACTTTCCCTGTAAGTTTTACTTTCCTGTCATACTTGCCACGCGCGCTCTGGAGCTATGTTTTATTTATTTTGTTATTTGTCAAACATCAGGTCGTCGATTCTGAGTTCTTTAGATGTACACGTGTCCCCACGCCCTTGTGTCCCCGGATGTGGGTCATGTTGGTAAATGTGTGTGGTTCGATCAGAGATAAGAGAGAGGAGGAGTTGTGTCTTCGCAGACCACGTGGTGTGGTAAGCGTAAATACTCCCGCACATCGAAAATCGGGGGACTTCTGCCACTAGAACTGCTTAATGAGACCACGCTGATTCTTGTACCCGTCTCCCCTCCCCTCTTCTCATTCTAAATTGTAACTTAAATGTAATGTTCAATAAACCATATTACCTGCCTTAACTCTGAAGCTTTACTTAAAATATCTGACGTCTCATATATATATATATATTTAATCAGACAACAGTGTTGTTTAAATCAAAACGCAGAATGAAGATAACTTCTGATGCCCCGGGAGGGGGGGGGATATTTCCAGTGATCAGAATCTGTTTCAGCAGTATCACATGACATCTGAAGCAACCGTACAATTTTAAATTGCCTAAGCCAAAGTTTCGATTACAATAAATTTTGAATCAAAATACGTCAAATTTTACGAAGCAAAATCAGAAATTTATTCTGATGCATTTGCAGTTTGCCAAGCACATCAATTAGATGACTTAGTTGAAGGTCATTATGAATTCACTTCCCTAAATATACCCTTCAACGGTTCAATTGAAGGATAACAAGGTTTGATTAAATCCATTGCATCGGAAGTCAGAGTGTAATGACTCTTCTAATGATTTCGGCCTAGGTCGGAGCATGTTTAATTTATCTCGGAATTTTAAAAAAGGAAATTAGGTGAAGTAAAATTATGCCCCCCCCTCCTTCTCCATTATAACTCAGCAGTGCCGGATTAACAATATAGCAAATGTAGCAAATGCTACGGGCCCCGCGCTTTTGGGGGCCCCGCGCCTTTACCTTGAAAGTTTTCGTCTTTCCCCTTCAAGATCTAGCTTTTTTGACACTTTCCAACAAGTTAGAAAAGTTTTTAAGATTTCGATTTGTCTGTCTGTCCGTCCTTGATATAACTCGCGTCAATAGGCATAGATTTCTACGAAATTTATATATGTTATTCTTCTGCAGTACCATGTACCCTATTGTAAAGGATCTATGTAGCATTTATAGATTTTTTCTACAAGAGCACTGAAAATAGTCCCAATACATTGCGCTCTATAGGACGTTATTCTTTAAAGCGTATCATCCTACTAACTACAAGGGGTGATCAAATGAAAAGGTACGAAACGACATGGTGGGTACAAATTTAGATTTTATTCAAAATACACACCATAGGACTGAGCACAACAATCCCACTGATGAACAAGCCGCAGGATTCCTTGTTCCCAGAATTCATGTGGCCGTGACGAGACCCAGTACATCGTCCGAGTTGAAGTGCTTCCCTTTCAGGTGGTTTCTTCAGTGGACCCAACACATGGAAATCGCAGGGCGACATGTCCGGACTGTAGGGCGGATGGTCCAACGTCTCCCACTTGAACTTGGCCAGTTCCTTGGCGAAAACGGACATTCCATTTTCTCATTGACTTGTGGGACACACAGACTTCCCAGTATACGGTCCTCATCCTGCGATGAATAGTAGTCGGTTTAACACCTTGCGCTGTCAGGAATCGGATAACGCCTCGTTGCCCCTAAATCGTCGAATTTTGCAATGTGAACGCCATCCTGTCCTCACACACACTGCCGCACACATTTGGACGTAGGAGGGTGCTTTTTACAGGAGTTCTGCTCTCTCCTGCGGGGCCCCCGCATGTTCCTATCCACACCAAAGGCTCCAATCGCATTCCTAGATGTCTCGCTACGTGCTCTCATAGCTGCATGGACAAATATGATAACGGTTAGGTTGTTGCGACGTTTCGTACCTTTTCATTTGATCAACCCTTGTAGTTGCGCTGAACCCTGACTTCAAGATAAAACTTTTTCCTCAATGACTGCAAAAAGATTACAGTGTCAAGGACAAAAAGCCTAACAACTTCTACATCGTTTGTACAATCCGCTTGAAAACTTTCACAACTTTGTAAAAAAATATAGATAACAATCTGTCAATTTTGAAAATCTGAAAATCCAACCGTTCCCTCATTTTTAAGCGATTTTTCGCTATTTTCAGCACCATTTCGTTTCCGAGAGTCGAAAAAAGTGGATCATTTGCGTGACAAAATGACCTATTTTAAGTGAAAATCACGTCATACAATTGGGGGATTCCAATACATTTAAAATAATTTCTCCCGATTACACAGTTTATTATTATTTTTTTCCCCACAAATAAATCGTCTGCTGGATATGCGAATGTTTATGTATAAAAACGAAAGCTTTCGACTGCGAAAAGATTCCGCGCGTTTCCAGATGAGCATGAAATTCGATTTGGGTATGTAATAAAAATTGAATATGAGCTTATTTATTTTAGGTGGATGAAAATTAAATATATTGAATGAAAGACAAATTTCCTTAAACTGTTTTTTCTTGCTCCCGTTGTATAATTGCCTCCACAAAAGGCTTTTAGTTTTAGAGATACTCTGCTCTTCGAAATGAAACAAAATTGGATGTTATTAAGGATTACAAAATGAAGCTTGCATCGAAAATATTGTCTGTATAGTTAAAAGTTTTTCTACACGGGAGCACTCATAATTTCAATATTATACGGTCAATGGCAGTTTAGAGACAGGCATCTATTTTAAGCATATAATACTATCCTACAATATGATTAGCTAATAATCCGACGACGATCGTGTGCCTCCTTCAAAATTTGCGCCAAAAGCCGGCAATGTTGGCGACTTTTGCTATAAATTGCCAAATAGGGTGCGAAAAAAATGCTTTGAAAAATGAACCGAACTCGGGGATATTTTTATTATTTTACGATAAATCGTAAAAGGTATTTACGTATTATCCCGGCGGTCATTAACGCCAAACTATTTTTTCCTCAAATTTGCTGGCAAACTGTCGCCAATAGCATTCCGAACCATCAATAATTTCATGTGTCCGGCATTTATCTTGGCGAAAATGTTGCTCGTCTTGGCGGATCGCCGGGATAATATGTAAGTACCTCGAAAAATGTCTAATGTGATTATATTAAGCAATGACGATTTCTTTGGGAATTTTGAAAATTCGTTACTCGCACTGTAATTAACTGATTTATTGTACTGTGTTTTGTTAAGGGCTATTTGCCTAGGAGTAGGAGGGGGTCTCCGACCGACGAAAATCTGTTAATGCATTAGAACCCGAAACGGGTTAACGGATTTACACGAAACAAAATTGCAAACTTTGATTCTTTAGCGCTTGGAAAATTAATTTGAGACTGTTAACCCTTAAAAGAATAAATTTCTCGCTCTCTATGCTCGTCCGATACCATTATGTTGTATAAAAGGATTATTTATACATTTTTAACCTACCAGCAAGTTTGAGTTCCTTATGATTTCGGTTATTTGTATGCTCTGATGTCCACCCATCCAGTGTTCTAACTGCTGTGGATATAGATCGATTTGTGCGAAATTTATGTTTTTTCTATGTACAGTATTATGTACCATATTGAAAATGGTGTATGTAGCATTTATAGTTCTTTTACAGGAGAAAAAAATCCAATGTATAGCACAGTCTAAAAATCTGTTGATAGAGGAATGACTGAATCAACAGTCATTCTTGAAAACATATTTCAGAGATATTCGATTTTTGAAAGAAAACAAAGTTGACATATATATTATCAAGGCTCTCAAAATGATGCTCTCCATTGAGAATAACGTCCGTATTATTAATAGTTCTACAGGAGCACTCAAAAAATTCCCATACATTGCAGTCTGTGGCATTTGAGAGACACTAATACATTTCTAGCACAAGACAATGAGTATATAATTTTTATATTCTTCAGTTAAACGCTAAAAATAATTAAAGGTCTTTTACAGGGTCTCATAAAATTGCATTTATAGTGATAATACAACATTTTTTAATCTACGAAATCTCGCCAGTTTTAACTAAAATACATCGCAGATTTGTCGCAATTTTTTTTTTTTGTATTGGAAAGTGTTTTATTATCTCTGAGCTTGGCATGATTTATCTTTCTTTATTTTTTAAGGCAAGAGATAAATCTTGTAATTCTTTTTTTCTTTTTTTTCTTTCTTTCTTTTCTTTTTTTCTTTTTTCTTTTTCTTTCTTTTTTTTTTTTTTTTTTTTTGGATAAGACAATTTCTGCAGCTCTATATAGTGGAACTGTAAATCAGTTGTAGACAACTCATTGAAAGAATATATGTATAACTCGGCTGTTCGAACCTCGTCAATGGGAGACGCCTAGGTAATGAGTTGAACCCCTGAACCCCCCTAATTTTTTAGTTTCATGATTGCCATATTAAAACGATATTTATGGACTATGTCGTTTTATCTCTCATCTATCGTGTATTTCACCTGGTAACCCTATGTTGAAATTTTTAGGATTGTAACCTATTGATAGAAAAATACATGTGATGCACATTCTACAGCTTAGTAAATATTGTAACAATAGATTAAATCTGTTGTGAGCTAATCGTATTTAAATAAACGGATGAAATTTTTAAACAATCATTTTATCAAATAAATGCAACCTTACGGAGCTTACAGAAATCGGTGGTTTACGTAACACATACTAACATTTTCAGCGGACATTTATTCTTACATTTATGTCGCTTTTTCGTAACGCATTTTCGTGTCTCATTTTTATGTCACATTTTCAAAAGGGGGTGAGAGATAAAATGACATAGTCATTAATATATTTAATGTGGCTGTTGCATGCCTGCATTATTTAGTCAACTCATTACCTAGGCGAAACTGAATGAGTATTTTAAAGTCAGCAATAAGACACACACAAGAGTATATTTAACAATACTGTGGAACAAAAAACACAGTTCTGAGAAAAAAATTTCAGGGAGCATCCAAAAGGGCGGAAATAAAAGAAAGACAGAAAGAAAGGCTGTATCATTATTTTTTTGTTGACTAAAAGCGAAACTTGGACAAACGGAGGAGGGGTTATCCAGATCCTTGCACCACCCACCTATGGCCTTTAGAAAATGGAGTCCTTTCCAATAATGTTACATTTTTTTCTTTATTTGAAGAAGGATTCCAGAAATAAACAAAATATAGAAAGAAAACTAAGTGCCGAAACAAAAGAACAGACTCAGGGTCTGATCAAGGGCGGATTAAAGGGAGGGGGTCGGAGGAGGCGACTGCCCCTCCTGAGAAAAATGAAATTAATGTAAATAATCCCAACTTACTTCCATAAAATTTATATATATGTATGTGAATCTTCCATCCAAGCCTTCACCCACAAAATTGTATTAATCCGTCAGTGGGCCAGACTATTCATTAGGCTGTAGTCTATCTGTCCCGATCATTTCAGTAACAAGTCGAATAACTTTTTTAATGAAGTTGTAATGAAACTTTTCAAAATGACTCAATAGAACGGAAATATTTGTGGCTATTTCTGAAGATGTTCTCTGGAACGCGAGTTGACCTTCTGCATTTCCCCGAGAGCTGAGATCCATAGGATTAAGATTGTAGGAAAAACGCGCCCCATAATCAATAATACTCCCCCACGAAACAATAATTTTTATTTAAATATTGCACATAAAGTTATTTTGTTTTGCAGTAAATATGAGGATGGTATTTTAAACGGATGTTGGGAAACCCCCAAAGTTCTTTTGTTTTAGAGTAAAGGCGGGTGGCTTTGGCGAAATTCGAAAGTGTACTAGGGTGTAAACCATCCTTGGCTTTGGGTAGGCTTTTGGTAGTTGGCTTGCTTTGTTTTTACTTAATTATTTCTTTTACATTTTACAATATTTAAACAAAGGCGAATTATTTTTTGTAACAATAATAATATATAGAATGTAAGTCATTTTTTTATAGTTGGGGAATCCACTATTACGATAAATTATCTTATTAATCTCGGAAATTAACCACGTTAAAAGTATTGATTTTTGGCCGGTCGAAACCACAGGTCAAGAGCGCGAATGCCAGTACGTTCGTTCAAATAAAATAATTAGAACCGAGAGGATCTTCGCACAAAGACAAGACGGTCGGGGTATCCTAGAAGCCATAACCCCAGGCAAACTGAAAAGAAAAAGAATTTTCGGATACTCTTGATCCACAAAGAAACTCACAAATTACTTGTCACGTTTAGGATTATTATGTCTTGCAAAAACATTTGAACGTAATACGATAATGAATGTTTTATCCGAATCTTTTATTATTTATTATATAGATTATTCTATTTAGAAAAGATACAATCCTCTTATAAAGATTTTTTTGAACAAAATATTTTATATCATTTTAACAAGGATAAGTTGAAAAGTAATGCATATATGCTTGTAGAACACTAACGAAATGACCTTTAGAAGTATTTCAAGTGGTATGTGGAAGTAACAGCCCCCTGTACAAGCATGTACAGTTTAAATGCCTTCCGTGCATGCAGTATATTTTGAATGGCGGAGGTATTATTGTGCTAGATCTATCTATGCCCAGTTCGATTTCTTATGAATTAACCCATTAAATAAATTAAGAGACGTTAAAAATATGTAACCTATTATTAGTAAAGACCGTCCAGATAATGAAATAATTTTACAAGCATGCATTTTTATAGAGGAAAAAATAGTGTTTAAAGGCACAGTTTAAAATACATATTGATTTCGAAGGTTCTAAAAATTTTACAGAAACAATTATTATTTTATGTGTGTAAACTTGTCTAGTTATATGTTTGCATATGGGAAAGGTGGGAAGCGTTAGAAATTCTAAATATATATCCATGAACATTAACATTCATTAAAAAAAACCTGAGTTGTACGAATAAATAACTTTAAACATCGCCAGTCTCACTATGTATTTAGCCACCCCCCCCCCCAACTTTATTTTGACGGGCATTTTTTCCGCACACCAATTTACTTGGAGAAATTGATTGGTCTAGTGCGAACTCAAATTTGTTCATTTTGAATCAAGGAAATTCGTAAAAGTTCTGTTTTATTTTATTATCGCACAAAACCTACAGATTAGCACACCCAAGGTGGAGGAAGGATTGGGATAAACCTCTCGTGAATATAACACGTGGGACCTTTTCGTTTTCTTTACATCTAATTAGCATTTGTAACACCATTAATTAGCACTAAACATAAATTGTAATATAATTAGCACTATTTATTTTCTCATTTAATTTAGCTCTACTACTTTAATGTGTAGGTGAACTCTTCCCCCTAAAAAAAAAAACAAAAAACAAAACATATATATATATATATATATATGGGTGCGTCACTGAGCAGGGGGCCCCTTGGTAACATTTGCTACGGGCCCCGCGCTGTCTTAATCCGGCACTGTAACTCAGTCTCTCTAAATAGATTTTAAAGAACGTACTCTTAGTTCATTATCTCGTTTTTTAGTCAATGATGGTAACTTTTGTTTGAACTTGCAATCACTAACTCAAATAGTGCTCAAGGGTTTATTGCTTTTATACTGTAGACCGTTAAAATGCGAAACAATATCGTCAAAGGTTGATTTGACTTGGTAGGAAAAATACTGTTAAAAAATTAATTCCTCGATTAGTCAATCGATCCTTTTACCTAACTAATAAAAACCCGATGTATATATAGTTTAAATATCAAATTTGAGTTTTTGCGTTAATTAAAATTTCACCCATTTTTTATTATGCCAAATACCAAATTACATTTAAAAGGCATTAAAGTAAAATACGACAGATTTATTTTCTATTTAAATGATGGGAAAATAATAATTTTGTATTTAGATGTGATGGGATATTTGACGTGTACACTCCTAATGTTGTATACATAATTATACAGAAGGTGAATCTCCACTTTAGCGGGTTTTTTCTCTTTTCAACGATGGGAGTGAGCAATTTAAAGATCTAGAAAATTCTCAAATTCGACATCCCTTGATAGTTGTGCCCTGGACGATAGCATAGATTGACCAATCAGTATCACCAGGTCTGGTTGAGTTTCAGCATCAGTAGGGGAAATTGAGGCTGAGAAGATATACAGGCTACGGTGCTGACATTTTAGTCATACCCCCTTCGCACTCGAAAAGTCATGTGATTAAGAGGGTGGGACAATCTTTGTTCAAAAGAGCCAAGCTAATATGGTCACACCCCCCTAGTCACATGGCTGTCCGAGTGCAAGAGTGCGACCAAATAATCAGCGCCGCCGTAGCCTATATCTCGTCAGCCACTGGGGAATTTTGAGCTGATGTCAGTCGCATAGTGTAGTGCCATTTACAAAATAAACTTTTCGTTTCACATTTGTTGGAGACTGTTATCGGTCTTCTCAATGCCAAGAAGTGGAAAGTAATTGGCGGCGATAACTATAGAGCTGTCAGAGTAGCGTAGCTAACGATTTGTAATCGGCATACTGTCGATAACAGTCTATTTAAATCTTGACCTCTTGGATTAGTTATGCCCTCTGCGGTGTACAAAAAAAAAGTTTGGAAGTAGTATAATAATGAGGCATCGCACTGATACTATTGTGCTATTTTTATGAAAGTCATGAAATATGTAGAAGGGAATTTTAGTCCCGCAGTGGTCTGGGCGCTAAACTCCGTTCCCATAAGAACAATCATAATCCCATAAGAAATCCCATAAGAACTCCCATAAGCAAGTGAAGCAGCATCTGGCTTGGGTAGTGCCTGGGAGGAACATCTCCCTCTCGGCTCGTCCGCTGTGGAACCGTGTACGCTAATGGGAGCTGGTGCACGTAAAATCCGTTGTGGCTTCAATGTCCTCCAAGTTGTTAAACGACACCTCTGGGGGTGCCGATTTCAGGTGGTGGTTGGTTCCTCATCTGGAATCGGTTCAAAATTAGGGACCAACAAGTAGAAGTCCAACCCCCTAGGGGCCACTGGCACCCCTCTTTCCATGGATAGTGTCGTCTATCCACGGACATGTCTACAACACAACAAGGGAATTTTATCTAAAAATACTTACATTATCTCCGGAAGCAAATTCTCTCAGCTCATCAACGACATCGTTCAGCTTGTAGTACCTTGGTTTTGATGGCAGCGGCGGCTTCAGGTCCAGAGCACAGTACTGACCGGTAAACAACACCTTCCCGAAACTTCTCCCCTTCCTGTCGTTCTTCACTTTGATATCAATACACTGATCGAATGAACCTAAATTGGACATCGTTCCACCCAGCACGCCGTCAATTATTTTGGCGCTTGCATCAATAACTGTAAAATGCAATATAAAAATTAAGTACACGAGGTTCCACAAAATGTCCAGTTTAAACATCTAGGGTTGTCCATGCTAACCATCATCGTGTACAAGTCCGGGACTTGTACACGATGAGGGTTAACATGGGAAGCAACATCTCTTAATCAGATTTAAAAGTGTGCATTCTAGCTAGCCAATCTAAAAGTCAGTTCATAACTTGTACCCAAACAGAGAAAGAAAACATATACGTCTCATTACTACGAGAACTTTCTCTCCCAATCAAATCCATCGATTCAATATTTAAAGAATTTAAAGTTTTCTCCTGTAGGCCATCAACATGCTAATCGTAGTAATCGCTAGGGCCATCAACAAGTAGATGTCACAAGATAGTCACACGTCCATAAGCTTCTTGTTATTTGACGAAAAAGCTTGAAAAGTCTCCGGTGCCAGTTGATGAGTTATATAGAAAGCAAAAAGTCGCTTAAGCAATCCTTTAATACAAAATATGAGGCAGAAAAGTCATCTCAAAAATAGTTAAAAATTTAAAACAATTGTCCGGACTTAGAATTGATTCTTTGGAAGCGATTCCATATATTCTGACAGGCAAATATTCCCTCAAATGAGTGAAAATCAGGTAAGTATCTATAGCAGTGGAGTATCAAAGTATCTATAGCAGTGGAGTAGCCAGAAATTTTTCATGGGAGGCGTTACGACTTCTGCAACTCACATATATGTATACGGGTGTGTGATAAGGGAGTGAAGAATATACATTTTGTAAAGCAAACAATTCCTCATGTGTGTGTGTGTGGGGGGGGGGGTTATGAACCCCCCTATCCCCTACCTTAACTACGCCTTTGATCTATAGGTAATCTGCAGGTTAAGTGGACCTTGCGGAAAGTAAATTTTCGCATTACCTACTATGCATTTATTAAAGTGAAAATAAGATAGTCACTTGAGCAACAGCAACGCTTTTTTACACTTAATTTTAATATTAATACAATAATACTTAGACCTATTATTAAAAAATAATTAAAAAGAAAGTAGCGAAGAATTAAAAAAAATAGTTACTGATTACCTTATTGTAATAGTCAGCAGAATGTGAAAAATAAAAAATACTGACAATTCATTGAAGCATAATGCTGTTTATCAGTATAGTGATAGCGAAAATTTTCGGTATTCAGATTTTGATGGGAAAATCGATTTTGATTATCCTTGTGTTTACTGTGACAAGTTTTTAAATGACATCTGTACGTACGCATGAATGTAATCATCTTGAATCTATTTGTCGTAGAATGTTGAAATTTTACTAGGACTGTTGTAAAATTTAGTTGTTCCCTACTTTTTGGATTGCATTCGATTGGGTGGTTAATTTACAAGGTCACCCGAAAGACTTAATTAGAAGACAGTAATTTAAAGTCTGCGGACAGACGTCGTTCCCGAAATCATCGCCACCAATGACAAATTTTGGCGACTTTTAGCAAAATATCACGAAATTCGATGCCAAATAGAAAATTTTAAAACTGAAATCTCACTTTCAAAGCGAATAAGTTAAATGAAGTGTATAAAAAATGTGCATAATTTAATAGGATTGCAAGGAATCAGTCATCAGGCAAGTTTAGCCAGGCAAACAAATTGTGGTTCTTTGTAATCACAATTTAAATGGCATCATGTAGTGTACTTTAAATCAGTTAGATTTCTTTTATATACATCTTAAGAAAATCCCAGACGTTAATAGAAAATACGAACGACATAGAGTACAAAGAACCAGTTAGAATAGTTATTACAATTTAGAAAAAATATTAAATAAGTAAATCAACGCTTTTAATTGTTAGTCCTTAGTAAATGTTCTAACTGAAGAAAGTAACACCAGGAGCACTTTTTATACATTTATGGTCAGAAAACATTTATATCCGCATTACCAGGTTATTATAAAACGATCATTTTGTCTGCCGAGTGCTCTTCGTTGATATATGAGATAAGCCCATTTACATAATACAGTCATCTTTGGATGTAATTATAATATATTTATGATCATTATTAACAAATATATAATTTTATTAATAATGACGGTGATTACAACTACAGTGTTCTACAAACTTGCGTAACATGTATAGACATACGTAGACAGTTATATGGCACTTTTCATTGAGTGTTAAAAATGTGAGAAATTAAGTTTGACTAAATTTTAAGTTTGTAATTAGATTTTTTCTCTTGAGATTACGGGGGGGGGAGGCATAGTTGGGCAAAAAGCCATTGATGGCAACTAATTAATCATTAATCTAAAAATATAATTAATCAGTTGTTAATCGTGGAACTTATAATTTATGATTAATCCATTGTTCATCACAAAGTTTTTGCAATTAACAATTAAAACAATTGTTAATTGCAATAATTAATGAACAATTAATCAATTGTTAATCATGAAACTTTTAATTCAAGATGAATTCATTATTTATCAAAAAAATTTTGCAGTAAACAATTTAATCAATTGTTTGTGGTGACCTTGAAATTCACAACTAATGAATTATTTAATCGCAAATCTACAATTAACAACTAATCAATTGTAAATCATAAAATTAATTTGAATAAATCAATTAAAGATTAAATTCTATTAAATACGCAAATCGACTCGAACAGTATTTTTTAAAAATCTTTATATAGTGAGACCACTTCACTAACACTTCTCAACAAAGTTAATGTAAATTCAATTTATCTGTCTGGTGTCTGTTCTTTCCTCCATCTGCCTGTGTATGCTCTGCAGGGGCGTAGCCATGGGGGGGGGGGGTTAGGGGGGTCATAACCCCCCCCATGGGGAATTTTTTGCCATGCAAAATGTATATTCTTCACTACATTATCACACACGCGTATACATATATATGAGTTGTAATAGTCGTAACCCCCCCCCGCATGAAAAATTTCTGGCTACGCCCCTGGTGCTCTGTATCCCGTAAAAATGCGAGTATCGATGCAAAATTTGAATATGTCATTGATATGAGACATAAAACACTCTGTTAAAAAATGGTAAATGTAGACTTTATGGATTTTGTATCATACCTCCCAGAAGGTACGGACGCATTTCAGTGTAATTCATTTTAGTACATTCAGTTTAAGTTAGACCGCTTTCTTAACCCTCTAACGCGCTTTGATCCCATTATGGGAACACCAAACTCTGACGTTTTCACTGCTGCCAGTCACGAAGAATAGATTTGATTTCTATAAAAATAGTGGCGGGTGACATAGCTCCACGAGAATCCTTTACTTTTTAGCATGTCATTTCCCGTCAAAAAATGGTCACGATTATTTTTAACAGCACTGACATCTGCTGAAAAATGGAAGAATGCGAGTCCAGCTGGATAGATTGCCCAATGCTGAAAAAAGGGCAGCCGTGAAAAAAGGGCTGTGCCAGCACAGCCAGCTGTCGTCAAAAAAGGGTCTCTCGATCTGTAGCACGCGATGAACGTTTCGATCGTCCGCCATCTTGCTGGTCGTTAAGTCGAGCGATGGCAACGGCTGCCCTTTTTTCAGCATTGGGAAAGGGTTGCGCCTCAAAGGGTTAAAACTTTCGTCAAAGAAAGTTGAAAAGTACTACTTCATTTTTCTGACTGTCTGAATTTTAATAAAATGTTCGAAGTTTAATTAAAAGATTGTTCGTCTTGAAACTGCAATTTTCCGTATTGATTTTGGCAGATCCTGTAAAAAATGATAAATGTTACACACACTATTTTCGATAAGCAGGGTGCGAATTGACGGGGGGGATGCCGGGGATCGTCCCCGGCTTCCCCCCGGAAGTCAAGAACTCAAAATGAAGGTGTTATGTTATCGTTTGTTACTATACTCTAAGGCGACTGCCTTAAAATTTCGTCTCTTTCGTAAGCTAAAACCCTCAAGGGTGGCTTCCAATACAGGTACATTATATGTAGCTTGTGTATCTGTGATTCCATAGAACAAACAATCTATGACTTTTGTTTGAATATAAGTCAGTTCTCATACTTGTCGGCGACTGCATTTGTCAAGTAATATCATGTGAGGGAAGCATTTGCACCTTCCCTCCTTTCCTTCTTTTCAAGTGCCCCCCCCCTGGAGAATCTTTACTTTCAAATGTCCCCCCCTGGAGAAAATGTTCAGTTCGCACCCTGTCGATAAGATGTATTTTGTTGTCCACTTCAATGATAAATCTAAATGTGGAGTGGAGTCTATACGGACATATTTATGGGAGTTCGAGCTCACACAGACAGAAAGGCAGACGGAGAGTGGTACGACTGCTGTGAAATCCTCATAACATATTGTTCTGACCATTACGCATTACGCGGAATAGTATAAATAATTATTCCTATAATTTTCGCCTCGATTTTTCTTACTTGAATCACCTCCAGTTGTATTAAGTGAACAACCTCGTAAATGAAAGGTCTTTAAGAATTTCAATGATAGACTTCAAAGAGGTATAAAAATGCAGTTGACGTTTTCAGCAGAATGAAGCCTGTTAAGCAGCTTTGCAGATTTAATTTTTTTTTTTTTTTTGCTTAGTAAGTGGAAACGTACTTAAAAAAAAAAAAAGTCTGGAAAGATATTATAAATTTTCATTCAAGTCATTCTATTAGCGTTACATTTTAATTAACGGAGTTAGTTCAGAACATACTGCAAACTCTGTTACATTTATAATTAAAAAAAATCTGACGCAAATTTCAGGGTAAAAAATCCATTGAATTAAAATGATGGATAATTAAGGCAGCTGTTTTTAGGATTCTCTAATGATGTCTCTTGTAAAAGAAATAATTTTTATGGAGAATAATGATTCGCGTTAATTTTAAAATGTTATAAAATCTACAAATGAGAAAAAAAAATTTCTTTAAACTTAACATTTTTGGTTTTCAATGATCAGTCAAAAAATAGTCTTTTAATGAAATAAATAAAAACTTTGTGAAAAAAAACACACATAAAATGTTACTTATAACATTTTTTGTGTGTTTTTGTTCACAAAGTTTTTATTTATTTTATCTTTTAACACCGGTATTTTGAGTGTTTTTTTCGTAGTCTTTTGACAGTCTAGTTTAAAAAGTTTTAAATATTTAGAACACAAGGAGCTTTTAAAGAAGGAAAGTTCAAACTCAGCTGCAGATATTTTGGCATGGCAAAATAAATGTTGCGAGATAAGTTACAGCAAATACTAGAATATAAACTTTGAATGGAGAAATTTTCAAATGAACACAACAAAGTACTATTTATTTACATTGAGAAAATGCAAAACATTTCAAAGGATTGTGTATTTGGGAAGTAAAGCTAATGATAGCTTGCTATAGATTTCAACACAATGTTAACTGAAATAATTATGAATCTTTTTTTACAAGAGTAATTTATTTGAGAAATATGGATTATTTTTGAAGAAATTTTTATTTTAAATATTGAGTAAATAATCTGTTATTCCGATATTTATTTTTTATCAGAAAAATCTCAAAGTCTAGCTGATAATAATTACTTATATCAATTTTCTACTGCGCGAATAACTCAGGTAGAAAGCAAACAGGTAATTTAAATAGTTATCTATGCATTGACTGAAGTGTAAGCTAAAACAACTGTATGATTGTTGTATCCAACACAAAATGTATGTTTTATAAAACAAGGCTCTGGTTGAACTTTCGCATTAGATTAGATTCAAGCGACAAAGGAAATAAGATTGGGAACTAGATAGATCGATGGATGTGGAAGCAGGAATAAGAACAGCTGCTCGTTCCGGCCGTTTTTATCTTGCTTGTGGGAAGAGATTGGTAAGTTGTGAGAAAAACGGAAATCGCCGTTCTCCAGCTTTTAAAAATAAAACTAGCAAATGCACATGAAAAACTTAGAACTATATTTCTTTGTACTCCCTAAGTAACCGGACTATGGGTCTACGCTTTCACTACATACTTCATTTTCTTCAGTGTTTACAGCAAAACGTGATATTTAAATTTATAAAATTACAGTTTAGAACACATTTTTAAAAAAATTCAAGGTTTTTAAGCTATATTAAAATATAATTCTAGACAAAGCTAACTATATGTATAGCTTTTGCATTGATTTTTTTTTTTTTTTTCAGCTAAAGTGTGAATACTATGATTTTTACTCATAGCAGTCTAAACTGAAAATTACAGATCACGGTTCTGTAATGACACTGGAAATGCTTTCTTTAAAGTAAATTAAAAAATGATTTAATTCAATATATTTTTTTAAATAATAAAATTTAAAATTATAATAGCATTGTCTTTGAAAAGACTATTATTATCCTAATTTATGAAGCAAAATAGATTTTAATTTGAACAGCACTCTACCCTGTATTTTCTAAAAGAGTTAAGGAATTTTATTCCTTTTGCTCTTTCTTTTTCTGATGAAAAGTTTTCTTATACACAGATTATTTTGATAAAAAGTCCTATTTTTCTAAAAGTATATGTAGTATAAAATTATGAATAAATTTTAAACAAAAGACTTTCTTTTCTGTCAATGGAATTTTTCTAGCAATAACAAGAAATTTAGAAAAGAAATTTACACAATTTCATTGCCATTAGTATTTTTACATATTTTTATACGCATATATTTTAAAATTTCAAAATTATCCGATTTTCATTTGTTTGACTCTGACAATGTTTATCATTTACAACTTAATTACTACTAAACTTTCTAAAGTGAATGCAAGGAGATACATTAAACATTCTAATGAATTTGCCAAATTCTGAAGAATTTTAGTCGAATTTAACATACATAATATCTAAGTGTGCGAGTGGACCGTTTCTTATTTATTTATCAAACATTTAGTACAAAATTTAATAGGAGCTTAAGGAGTAAGTATTACCATTGCTATCAATTATATTTTATCATAATTACATTTTTTGCTATTGAAGATCAGAGTTTAGTTTATCGCTTTAAATCGCAAGTAAGAATAACGTCATTTTATTTCATTTTTCAAAACTGAATTAGATGCCTGATGCAAAAGTTATTGTCACTTTCAAAATAATTCCGCAGTTTTTACTGGGGATATTATCCTTGACGTGAAATGTAAAGCAAGCATCTGTAAACTGTAAGAAGAAATTGACTGCAGGACAATTATGTTTTAGTTATAGGTATAACAATAACAAAATAATATCAAGAATATTTTAAAACTAAAAAAAAAAAATATATTATTATTACTGGTAAAGTGTGTCTGACTGCTGGCACTAAAAGAAGAATGATAAATAAAAATGAATTTTTTAAAAAAAGGAAAAGTTTTTTAAAAAAAGGAAAAAAATGTCAGCTCTATGTCATACAATTGAAAACAAATTCCCTGGAGTTCTTTTTTTCCCTATTTGAAGTTTTCGACTTTTGTAAATTTTAAACGCGAACACACTTCAAAGTCTTTTACGAGTTTCATAAAACTTAAAAGAATATTAGTAGAATGAAGTAAAAAGACACTAAAATTAATTAGAGTGACACCCGTAAATGATTAAAAACAAATATTTTGATATACACCTTTTACGGATGATGATGACAACAGAAATGCATAAAGTGATAAATAAGACTGCATGGAGTTTAAGTAGTTGTCCGCAGTCGTATTTTCCGACGATGGACAGTGATATGCATCAACAGTTTGTTACAGCTACAAATCGTGGAACAATATTTCAAGACTGGGTACAAAATGTAAGGAAACTTTTCTTAATTGGTTGAGATGTTCAGAAAGAGGAGTTCTTTTAATGAAGCTTAATTTATGCATAGTGCACATGTCTAAAATTGTGCTTGAAATACGTTTCGAAATAACTGTAGGGAATAAATTTAAAAGGGGACCTTAAGATGAGACTATTCCAAAAAGAATATAATTTAAATCCGTTAAAAAAGTCATTTCAAAACTACAAACAATACTGTGATTAGTGAAACGGTTAATCACTTATCATTAAATCTATGTTAACGAATATTATGTAACTATATAAGCAAAACATTTTACTTTACATGATGTGCCTTTTTTCTTATAATTTAGTAAACACATTTTATTTTATCTGTAATACTACAAATAATTATATATGATACTAAAAACTACAAATAATAAAAATTAAACAGTTGATGCTAATGATTATAATTCATAACAATGACAAAAGTTATACAGAAAAAGTACTCACAGCTGAAAGCCCATGTTTTTGCATGTTGTAATCCAATTAAGAACTTAAAAACATCTCTACTGCAGCTTGCTGAAATATTCATGCTTGATGTTCCTTCTATAAGACCAGGCAATAATTTTTTGATCGCTTCTTTCATAAAGATTTTAGTGAGGTTTTCAAAGTCAACCCATTTTTGAAGAACATCTGATACATTAGCATTCGGCTGAAGTGTTGTTGAAATCTGATGTGGAATATTTCTTGTAGATTTTAGTAAAAGACTAGGGACTGTGGTAGGTAAAACTACAGCCGTACTGGTAGATGTAAATGACTCACTGGTTTCTTCAAAATTTGAAGCATTATTAGTTTCTCCACTAAAAGTCAAGTCCGCAGATTCTGTTGTTACTCTGGTTGTTGTAGAGTCTGTTATCTCACCACTATCTGGCGGAACTGTCGTAGAGTCTACGGATGAACTTATAACTACAAAGTAACATAGAAACAAAACTGTACGCAAAAGTTTCTTTGACTGGGGCATTTTCATTTTAATTGTTAAACATAACCCAGTGGACTTTTAGGACTAACTATTTAAATAAATAATCTCAGGTTGACGGAGTAACGTTTTCACAAGAAGTTTTCATCTATAGTTACCAAGTAATGTCCTCTATTTCAAAATATAAGCTCCTTTGTTCTCATTTAAATGCAAAAATCCAAGATAAGAGCTTCATAAAATACCATGGTAGCTAAAATTTAACAATCATATAAAATCACGGTTGTCTTCAAGGAATCTAACCATACTTGCTTCGGAAACAGATGAAAAGAACTGACTCCTGCACAAGCACCATCAACGTCGATAGCAGAAGAGTAAGCGCATCGTATACAAATGAACTGCCCGACTAAATGATTTCAACTTTCTGTGTTTATCCGAGTGAATTCCGTATGACCGTGGAAAAGATTTCAGTAGTCCCTAAACAAGAAAGTCTATTTTTATTTTTTAAGCATATCTAACGATAGCGAGCACCTGCCCCGGAGCCATTGGTGTATCAAACTGGCCGGTTTCATTCCGAGACCTTGGCTTGCATTTCCATCTACTCAGCTTCCGAGAGAGTGACATTGATCTATAATTTTAGTGCTTCCAGCCTGAAGGAGGTAACTCTATCATATTAATTATAATCTCGAAATCTCTTCACGTTCCTCGGAGATGAGGAGTAAAGATTCTTGAAGAAAGTTCGGAATTTAAATAATTATCTGCGAGAAGTCTTTATATGACCTTCGGGGGCAAGAGATGATAAACACTTTTCCATGAAAACAATATCATAAAGAAGATGGGCATTTTTTTCTTTCCATCGAAAAACATACATATACCTGACTGGCATTTGTAATTTGTATCAATATTAGACGGTTCGGAAAGGAATACTGTTCTTTTCGCATGTCCATACTGCCTAGCCGAAACTGCTGAAGGTAATAATAAGAAGGGAATTTTTCAAAATTTTTAAGCTATTGAATGTGGAGGGGAGGGGAAGGTAAAATGCTCTTTTTACATATCCCTCTTAATCTCGAAGTAAAACAGATATCCACAAGCTCCTTGCTGTAAAATGTAAAACACATGAATAATTAAATATTAATTTCAAGGATATTTGAAACTCACCCTCCAAGGAGGGTGGGCAGCTACTGTCTCCTTTTTTCACACATCTTTCTTGAAAGAGAAATGTCATTAAAATTTTGATAAAAAATATTTATTTGAATTTAATGTAAAGAAAAAGGGCATTACTATTCGGTACATTAATTTTTTTAATTAGTTATAAAGTAAATATTTTCAATTTTCAGAAATATTCACTTTTTCGCTTAACTATACACACAAAATTTAAAAATAAGTTTTATATTTACATTTCGTTTACAAATTTATCCATTTAAAAACACTATACCATTTATAGTTCCTTTACAGGGACGGAAAAAAAACTTATTGATTACTCTCTGAGGGTGGTCTTTGAATAAAATGCCTCAGTTACGTTGTTTTTATTCCTTTAATTATTCTCTAATAACAGCGTGAGACATTTTGTTGGATAAATTAGGCAGCTTTTTCCTTGTAGAAGTTTCCATTTCCTTTTATGCATACTATAGATGTGTATATTGTGGTTATATCTCTTAAAAGGATAAATAATATTCAATTTTTCACTTAATCAAAGAAAGAAATTATCCAAAACAGTTATCTTTTTTTAATTTTCATTATCTTACTTGTTGTGATATAAAACAAGGTTTTCCTTTAATGTCTCTTTCATGGGGTTCCACTCTTCAATAGGTTAAAATTTTACATTCTTATTCGTTTTTATATAAAATAAAGCATGTACAAATGGGGTTACTAAAAACTGGGATAAATTATCTAAATATGTATCAAGTAAGCAGGTAATTATATTAGCCTGATCAAAATAGCTTCTTATCAAAGCTCGTATTGTAACGAACTTCGTATTGAAAATAGGTGTTGCCAGGTACAACAACAACAAGAAATAGTTTTACATTTGCTAACGATTAATATTACGACTTTATTACCTCCAAGTTATTATCAAAAATAATTTTCTTGTGTACAGAAAGTAAAGTGTGTGTGAAGTTAAGTATGTGAGGTACATACTTAATTTCAACGTACGTAGAAGTAAAGTATGTGAGTTTTAATGTTTTAATGTTTACACATTAATGTTTTTTTTCTTTGTCAAATTTCACTGAACAAAGGAATAAATGTCTATGGGGATTTTTGTGCGAACACTAAGTTTTTTTATTTTTATTTTTTTAATGTTGGTACCTCCGCAAAGAGGAACGACTTTCAGATCAAAAAGAAAACTTCGGATATTAATAAAAGATAATAACTTTTGCACTTGAATTATACCACTAGAGTATTGAAAGCTGGAGCCTGCCAAATTTTAAAGATTTTTATTCCTGTCAGAACCAGGAGCTGATCCAGAAATTACTCAAGGAGGGCGCGATTTTGTACCTGAAACAGGGGGGTAGAATCCGCAAAATCAGTTTATAATTAATTAATATAATCAATTATACCAATTAATACAATTAATTATTTTATTCATAAAATCTATATATGAGCGATGATTACCCAGACAGCACATAAGCTTAAAGCAAGCTTGACAGTTCAATTCATTTTAACCTTGCAGCAAGCTTGGTGAAGTCATTTGAACTGTCAAGCTTGAATACAACTTGATTACTGCTTGATTTGGAAAGCCACATCCACATAACAAATAATTTATCATTAGTCATAAATGTACTTGAACATAGAATTAAAAAAAAAAATATCCATATTTCCAAATATGGAAATTCTTCAAAATAAAATACAATTATACTACGAAATTGATTTCAAAATCACTCGTTTGTCTCGATTTTGGCCAGTATTGCCCAAAATGAGTGTCGCGATATTGAAAGTTTTAGAACGTGTGCTGCTTTTAAGTTTATATTATGTTTATTTCCATATTAGTAGAGTCTATAAATCACACATAACATTATTTTAATTTTGATTCATCCCATGGAAAAATAAAAGAAACCGGCATCGGGCACTGATCGATCTCGCCAGAAAACGGCGTGACAGCCATAACAATCACTTCAAACTTTAGTCATGCCAGCGCGCGGTACTTTCATAATATATTTTAACAGCTTATAACAGATTTTTGGACTTCGCCCAGGAGGGGGCGATCGCCCCCACGGCCCCCCTTGGATCCGCGCCTGGTCAGAACTCGAATTCGAAATGCTAACTAATTAAAAAAAATGAATCCTTCTATTTAATTGCTTTATTGTGATAAGTTTCATAGCTTTGTGCATAAGTTATTACCCTTTATAACCGGCGTTCAAAATTAAGGTTGCAAGCACATTTTTTACAATAGTCCGATAACTGCCTGCAGCCCAGACAGCACATAAGCTTAAATCAAGTTTGACATTTCTTTGAATTTGACGCATTAATGCAAGCTTGACAGTTCAACTCATTCTAAGCTGGCAGCAAGCTTGCAGGAGTCAAGTTGAATTGTCAAGTTTAAATACAGTTGATTTAAGCTTGAAAATTGATACTCGCGTGATTTTTCCTTTTTAAAGGAGAACGTTGAGGGCGCCATCTGTGAAAGAGAATGGACATTAATTGTCTAGCGTCTTTAAATTTGCTGAAAGTTCGTAAAAAATGTGTTTTATTTTTATTACCAGTGCCATATATATTACCGGCAAGGCAAACGGGGCAACTGCCCAGGGCCTACAGATTTTAGGGCCCAAAAATCTTACATCTTACACTTTTGTAGTTTTAAAATAAAATTACAAAGGATAAAAAAAAAAATCAGAAGTTAAATAATTTTTTTAATTATAAAGTATGAACAATGAAAATAATTCAAATTTACATTTGTATAAATTAATTTAAACTTATTTTTAATTCTTCGAAATGCTCTATATCGATATAGCATACCAATATGTAGGAAAATAACTGACCACATTTGTAAAGAGAATTTTTAGCGTTAAAAAATAGCAAAAATTTTCAATTATTTGTTATTTTAAGAAATATTTACAAAAATGTCTAAAGTGTTTGTATTCCATACATGTTAGCAACTGTGATATAGCATTTCGAAGTAACGTTTAACTATCTGTTTCTTTCATTTCAGATTACTTAACACAAAATTTGTGTTAAGTAAACCCATTCTATATTTCCAAATATGGAAATTCTTCAAAATAAAATACAATTATACTACGAAATTGATTTCAAAATCAGTTGTTTGTCTCGATTTTGGCCAGCAGTATTGCTTCATGAGTGTTGCGGTACTGAAAGTTTTAAAACGTGTTTTTTTATTTTAATTTATTTTGATGCATTATTTTAATTTTGATGCATCCCATGGAAAAATAAAAGGAACAAATAACACATCGCCCACTTATCAATTTGGCGAGAAAACAGCGTGGTAAGTCACTTCAAAATTTAGTCATATCTGCATAAGGCTGCGATGGCGGAATGGACAGCGTGCTCGTTTGCTAAGCCAAAGGGCCCGGGTTCTATGCCAGTGACGAGCACTCGATGGAAACAATTAAATTGAAATTTCAGCGTAGAGGGGGAAAATGCGCGGAAAAATAAATTATGTGGGGCGCGTTAGCCAGCGGGCGCCCCGTGTATTTAAAATTTTTTTTTTTTGGAAAATTTTTTAAGCTTGAAATGTCAAGCTTAATGCAAGCTGTAAACTAAGGCACTTGAAACTAAGGCTGGCAAGTGTAAACTAGAACACTTGATTCAAGCTTGCATCAAGCTTACACGATTGGAATTTTCAAGCTTAATTCAAGCTTATTGACTTGATAAATCAAGCTTGCTGCAAGTTTGATACAAGTTTGCTGTGCTGTCTGGGAGTGAGACTCATAAAATTTGTATTTTGTATACTTTGAGTAACGGATGCGAAAATGATAGTCTCCAATTTGGAATAAATGGTTTTAAGCGTTACTTTTGTAGGACAACGTAGAACATGAACGCTTAAGCATCTGGAGTTTTTGCCTACATTGTTGTGACTGTTGCATTAAAACCCATAATTCTGAATGTTTATAGGGAGAATGAGTTCTCATGAATGTTTAAATGATTCAGCGAGATCGAGCTTCAAGTTCGGTAATAACACGGGGAAGTGTCATGGTGGTTACAAGTGTTTTCGAGAGTGGTATCCAGGCTGTGAAATCAATTCAAACAAGTGTTACCATCACCAAGAAGTCCAGACAAAGCCATCAAAAAACGATGACAACTGCTAAATGGCATGAAGTGCACGACGATGTAAGCAGGCAACGGTTACAGAGCTTTCTAGTGATCTGGCTGCTGCCTCTCGGAGTAGAATTGAAAGCAAAGAATATACACAAGTCTTGCGATACAGAAGTGTATACAGAAGAAGTATACGATGTATGCAGACATAGAAGAGTATACAGACGTCTTTTCGCCAGAAAATAGAGTCGTATATAGAGACGACTGGCGATTTACAGAGAAGGCCCTTTAACGCTCGGTGTTCAGTGACGTGTTTCCCTTTGTGCGCAAGGTGTACAAGAGGTCCTTTATCGTGAATCCGAACATGCCATTCTTGGATAGACTAAGAATGGGGACCTGATCTTTTTACTTGTGCATCAGGATTCAGAATGCATAGTGATTCTCAGCGAGTCTTCATGTGCATAAAATGGAAATTTGGTGGCAGAGCAATCCCTGTGTCGTGTAGAATCCTGTTGGGTGACTGCATGACTCTTATTTGGGTTGTGCCACTGCGCAGCGGTATGGGAATGAGGTCTTTGATGACCATATGAGGGTTTATTCGTGATGCTGTAGACAGGGACTTTCTTTATAAGGACGATCATGTTAAACCACACAGAGTTCACCTTGTCGATGATCATCTTGAATCAGAGAATATTCGCTGCATGAACTGGACTGCGAAATCGTTAGATCTCATAGAATATGTTTGGGATGGTCTAGGAAAGCCCTTGATCAACGTTCTTGACCCTTGAAGGACCCTGCAGGAGTTAAAAGACTTGCTTTTGAAAAAACTGGATTTATTGCTGCAAGGCTTTATCGTTGCCCTTATTAATAGGATGGAGGCTCGTTGTGAGGTTTGTATACCTGTGCTGTGCATGTTGAGTACAATTAACCTTTCACGAGATATGATGGATTATGACTTGGCCCTTTTTGATTCATATTGTGTATTAGCTCTCCTGTTTTTGATATTGCTATATTGGTATATGCTTTCTCCTATGATAATATATCTGCGTGCCAAATTTTGTTACACGAAACTGAATATTTCATCAGTTATCACAGATTTTGTGTTTGTAACATTAATTTTGGACGCCAGTACAGTAGGTGAATTGCAGAAAACCTTTTTATAATTTTTAATGCTCATATTAAACAAAGCATATTGATTTGAAGAAACTTTCGAACGTTTTCATATTTATAATATTTAAGTAGTTAGATCACTATGTATAATTTCGACACCAAGTTCAGTAAAAAAGGTTTTCTTGCTAGTTTTTTATCTTAGAGACGATATGCATTCATTGTTAAACTAAATGTACGATCAAAAGACTTCATGAGAAAGATTTGGCCATATACTTTAAACGAAACACAACATAATATGAAGTGAAAATTAACAGTCAGAAGTGTCATTAAAGATCGAATAGCATATGTAGAGTCGAAAGTGTCTTCAGGATGTCTGTTCACATTTTGTTTGCAGGTGCGTATATTTATTTCTCATCAAACGAGGGAGCATTTTAAAATTTATTTTTTCAGCGTATTCCATAAATTGTGACTTTCCACATTCACGTAGCCTTGAGCTTGGTCGATCCAGCCTCTTGAGTGAACACGTCTCATCTTTTAAACCTACAACTCGTCAGGCGTTTTCTGTAGAAGTTATTTCCTTCAGGCTGATTTCTACAGAAGTTCTGGATAGTCATCTCGACTATTTACTCATATGTCAGGCCCCTCCTGCCAAGAGTAGCAAATAATGCCCCTTAGGCGTTGGAAATTGTTCATTCTGAAAACAACTTTCACCTTCACACGTGTTGGAATTGTTAAGGTCAATAACTGGAGACGAAAAGTAAGACTTGCGATTTTTCGGGACATGATCAAATGAAACTGAGCAAGTCGAATTCACGAAGGTCGAGACTCGTTTTAAGGCGTTTTGTTTGACCTTTAACTACCAGTCGTTAATTTCTTTTGAGGAAAATGCCCGCATTATTGATTTCAAATCTACTAACGTGCTTTTGAATTTCGAGGATGAAAAAACGAAGCAGTTAATTATTATCAGTTTTTCAAGTTTAGTAAAATACGGTGAAGGTTAAAAACTATTAACTGAGTTCCCATGTCAATTTACAAACAAATGCTTAACCCTTTGAGGCGCAACCCTTCCCCAATACTGAAAAAAGGGCAGCCATTTCCATCGCTCGACTTAATTACCAGCAAGATGGCGGACGATCGAAACGTTCCTCGCATGCCACAGATCTAGAGACCCTTTTTTGACGCAGCTGGCAACGGCTGCTCTTTTTTCAGCATTGGGCAATCTATCCAGCTGTTCTCGCATTCTTCTATTTTTCAGCAGATGTCAGCGCAGTTAAAAAATAATCGTGACAATTTTTTATACGGGAAATGACGTGATAAAAAGTAAAGGATTCTCGTGGAGCTATGCCACCCGCAACTATTTTTACAGAAATCAAATCTATTCTTCGTGACTGGCAACAGTCAAAACGTCAGAGTTGGGTGTTCCCAGAGCGGGAACACTGCGCGTTAAAGGGTTAATATTGACTCTTTAATTTGTAGAGCTCTTTTCGTAGCTTTAGAATCAAATTCTGTGGTATTATAATGAAATTGCATTTGTCGTCACTGGTATAGTATGGTGAGTGGTTAAGAGAAAGCTACTCGATCTACTGGCTAAGATGAGCTACTAGCTAAGATGAGGAAGGAGGTGGGCGGAGGAGTTTAAGAATATGTTGTCATCATAAACTAGAGTAAAATTGCTTGAATTTTCATAAAATAACCATAATCCTCATACTTCCAAAGATAAGTAAAAATAAACTTCGATATGTAAGAATGGGATACCAAACTCAATATTTGAAGGAAAAAAATAAAAGCAGATTTTTATGCGAGTTTTAATTTTAAAATGTTTGTTTATCAATAAAATATGAATCATTCACCAAGCGTTTTATTCCAAGCAAATTACTGTTTAGAAATAAATCATGCATACAATTTAAGAATTTGATTTCAATCTGTAAAATTCAGCAAAGCTTTAATTTCCAAAATTAAATTTTCGTATTAAGCTTCTTGTATACAATGTGGTAGGACTCCGCCTGAAAACCAAAATAGTTAACAAAATTGAACACTTATTTATTTCATAATTCCATGGAGATCGGATAAAGAAAGGACGTCTGAACTTTCCATATATATTAATTATCAGTTTTTAAACAGTTTTTATCAGATAATTAATATAAAAGGAATATTTGAACTTTACAAACTCTGCTTGTCAAAGACAAACGAGGGAAGTATAGGAGGCGAACTCCCAAATTAAATCATCAGAGTAACAAAAAATTAATATGTGTTCACCTTTCTATATTTATAATCTACATAAAAAATGCGTTATTCTTCGAATGATAATAAACAGAAGTATTATTCACGGATGTAAGTCCTACTAGAATATTCGTCCTGCCGTTAGTTACACTGAAGCACCTTGATAGGAAGTGGATATCTTCACATCCTCTTAAATACAGATTCTAATAATCCTGATATATCTTCCCGGTCTAGATCAACGATTGCACCAAATCAGCTAAGTTAGCACTCCATATCTGTAATATTTAAGGAAGAAAATAGACTTTTTTTCGAGTGTCATACTAGTAGGTAAGATTTATAAATGATTTTTTTTAAATGTTGGAAATGCGTTAAAAATCTGCAGCAACAGACCTGTAAGTTTTTAGAAACATATCTATCTATGCCAGCATAAGGTTAGGTTCGCGCTTGCAAATTTCAGCAAAAAGTTTAGAGAAAGTGTTAAGTAAAATGGTTTTGTAAAATTTATTATGCATTTGAGTGCATTGTTTATTCGTAATATTTTACATCGATATATCATAATCAGATTTCGTTTTTAAAGACTAAGCACTTTTAAATCAAAACGAATTAGTTGATTTCAATCAAAACAAAAACTATATTCTAATATATAATTAATATATAAAGTATGATTTAGAGAAATTTTCTGTGCACTTAAAATGGAACTATGACAAACTAAACGCCAAACATCATGAAATTCTCAGAAGTGAATTACTATATTTAGTGTATTAATGTTATTAAAAATCATTGACTATTCTTTCACGGATAGTTCCTTTAAAGGTTTTTTTCATCAAGTTTTTTTTTGTCACTTTGGTCTTTTACAGTAATACTCAGAAATCTCAAAAGTTGACTGCCCTTGAGATGTTTTTTTAAATTCTTGACAGTAAAATTAGTTAAAAATATAAAAAATCACGCACATCGTGATCTAAAATAGGAATTTATAAAAATCTGAGAAGAAAACGAAAACAGACGGATAATAGCAAATAGAACATCAATTAATCTAATATTTAGCCTATAAAGAATTAAAAGCTGTAAATTTTTATTTTGTTACAGAGAAAAAAAACGAATTTTCTATCTATTAAGATGCATTAACTTTCAGTGAGATCTTCTTTTGAAAGTTAATTATTTTTATTAGGAGAGTGAATAATTTCACTAGTCTAATCTAACTGGCAAACTTTTTTCATGAATTTTCGCTAGAATTTGTCACCGCTATTTTGAACCAGCCATATTATTGGATAAAAAATCGATGGCACGAACAGGATCCAACTAAGCGGCGGCCACGGATCAGCAACTTGATATGATAGTGTGATAATAAAACAGGTAGACTCTAATTCATAAAATTTTAAAGAGATGTTTTTTGAATATTTTAGTCAATATTTTCAAAGCTTATGATCTGAATAAAATCATTTTATATTTTGCCAAGCTCTATACCATACTGATCAAAGAAAATAATGTACTTATATGGAGCCAGATTAATTTTTTAAACTGATAATTAATATAAAAACATTTAAAAAATAAGTGTTATCAGTATCATTGGGCTTAATGCAATTTTCTTGTTTCATTTGAAGACCTGACTTTTTTGACGTTCCTCTCTAATGTCTAGTTTTAGTATTGTGTAATTAATTGAAATTAACATTCTTTAGAAACTGATAAAAGTATTAACTCCATGAAAGTATGAAAAAAATGCATTTTTAGACCTCTATTTTCTTTTATATGTATTGTTAGATACAATTAAAAAAAATTTCACGCATCGAATCGTTAATGAAAATGCGATGCAGATATTCCTTGTGCTTCACTTATACGAAATAAATTCATAACCCAAATTATCACTTTTTCAAAATCACATGATTCCATTGATGACAAGTATTATTCAACGCATTAAGCACACACTTGACTTTCATAACTAAGAAACGTCTTCAATAATGTGCCAAAATCTGAAATGACATGGCAAATCTAAACCTGCCTACAACGATAATCTGTCGACAACGATGTCACATTTAGGCCCCTAGAGTATCGTTATTCGCATTTTTTACTGTCGAAAGTACGGGCTTTGACAATCATTTTACTAGTCACTTTTTATCGTTCATACTTGTAAAATTTGTGGGTCCATGTATTTACAACTGAGTAATAAAAAAAAGTGCTTTTTCATTCATAATTTCCCGTTTTACTTGCACGTAAAAAAAAAGAAACCTGTAAAAGCGGTGAAAAAATGAAAATATTTCTATAAGTGGGATAATGTTTAAAACCAAATCTATTCAAATATCAGAGATTATATATTCAAGGTATATAAAAATGAATATTTATAAAATTTAATGAATGTAAGTGCACCAAGAATAAAAAATCTACCTTGGAATATTGTATTGCTGCATTGCATTTTCACTTATTTTTCATACAATTAATGAAAAAGTGTTTTTTGTTTCTGAATTTAGATGACATATTATGGTCTGAACCTTGAAGTCTTGACATAAACAGCATCAAATGAATAAATGGAACTGGTTTTATTTCTTGTCAGATTACTGCGGTTAAAGGCAGAGAGAGAATTTTTTTGTTTTTTCTTTTCTTTCATAAATTTATTTCTTATGTACAATGCAAAATAAATGTCTCGAAAATGAAAAAAGCGCGAAAAACTATCCATTCAAATTGTATAGTTCCAACAAGGTCTATAAAAAATTGTGCAGAAAATTTTACTAAAAAATTTGTTTTTTTTAGATGAGGTATAACGATTATTTTTTAACCAATATATTTGTACTTAGAAATACTTACAGTTAGAAGAAAGGCTGAAGAAAATTACCTAATTCAGTTATGAAACTTGTTCTGTTTTCGCCAGTTTAGCCAAACACATTACCGTCATATTAATTGAACAATTTTTTCACTTGGGAAAAAAAATACTGAGTGATGAATTTCGAATATTTTTTTACAAAAACAAACAATAAATTGATTTACAAACAAGCAAAAAAATTTGTTTCACAATATCAGATTTACTTCTTAAAATGTCCGATTCTAGATATTTAGCATCTTGTGCGCAGTTATTAATTCGTTTTTCCTGTCTAGTAAAACTAAATCAATAAATAAACATAGTATGAAAACCAAATTTTTACTATGTTACAGAAGCGGAAAACATAGAAAAAAGTTATCCTGTCAGTTTGTCGGAACTTGATTCAAGTTCAACTATGAAATCATAAATATAAATATACAAGGAAATATAATAAAATGACAAAAGTCGAAGTTTTCAAGGACGAAACGGGTGTGAATAAAATTATAAAGCTTAAGAAGTATAATCTCAGTTTTTAGTAATGCAGTGCTAAAGTAATATATATTCCATATAATAATAACAATGACTATATTTTGCCCGTCCCCTTTTTGTCAGCCGTGCTTGTACGAAACAAAGAGAACTGGCCATGCAAGTTACATCCGTGATGTCTAATAGGCTTCTCAGTGGATCCATTATCAAAGAAGCTTTGATGCAACTTAACGAATTTCTCTTTTTTATGACGGCTTTTAGATTGACAAGAAAAACGCTGCAGAAAAATTCTAGAAACTACTAATGATGCAGGCAGTGCTGCGAGCTGCCATCTCACAGCTGTTGTAAGGAAATTATATGTTCAAAAAGAATTCTTAAACCTGAACTGTATAAATTACCGGAATGAATAGATCATCCACTTGAAGTAATGTTGCGAATTAGATTAGGGTGTTTTGAGTGCGGACATTATATTGCAATTCTAAATTGAATATTTCTGTTTGTCTCTTTATTAAATGAAATCAATTATAAAACACTTTCCAAAACAGTCTTATTTGCACTAGTCACATACGAGTAGGCCCGGACTGGGAGGGTAGGGATCCGCCCGTCTCAAGAGAAGGAGGGCCCGGGTTATTGTATAACGGATAAATAATAGGATGTGTTAACATTCGGGGTATGGGGGGAGGTATGGTGTTATTATTAATTAATTATGATTGATAATTAATGCATTCAGAAAATATTGATCTATTAATAATAATCGTCATTCATATTAATTAATCCCTTGTTCATTCGGGAATCCTCTCTCAAAACATTTTGAGAGCTACATATAAAATAAAGTGTTTTGAAGCCTTTTGGGGCGCAAATGCAGCTGCAAAAAAATTTTTTGTGTCAAACTTCCTTAAGTGCTATTAGTATAGCACTTTTTTTATTTTCTTTTTTCTGTTTGGAGGCCCGCCGAGGCTGGCGGGCCCACCCGTCTGCAGACAGTCAGACACCCTGGCCAGTCCGGGCCTGCATACGAGATACACGGTAACGGTGAAGAGGGTTGCGCACGTGACGTTTTTGCAGTGTCGGAGTCACACCCCACAGCCCCCACCGTCACATTGCATTGCAGTGTGATCAGGACTACATTGTGACGGCACATTATGGTCGCATCGATGACTGCGACCGGGACGTCACGAAAGAGTCATAACAGCATAAGTCGTTGAAGTTGTAACTACACTACGAGGTCATACCACCGCTCGTCAAACGGTTACGATGAAAGGATTAACCCTTTGCGGCGCAACCCTTTCCCAATACCTGAAAAAAGGGCAGCCGTTGCCATCGCTCGATTTAACTACCAGCAAGAGGGCGGACGATCGAAACGTTCATCACGTGCGACAGATCTAAGACCCTTTTTTGACGCAGCTAGCTGTGCTGTCGCACGTGATGAACGTTTCGATCGTCCGCCATCTTGCTGATAGTTAAGTCGAGCGATGGCAACGGCTGCCCTTTTTTCAGCAGTGGGCAATCTATCCGGCTGTTCTCCATTCTTCCATTTTTTAGCAGATGTCAGTGCTGTTAAAACACTAAACTATTAAGTTATGTCACTAAACTACACTAAATAGTTGCGTTAAAACACGCAACTATTTTTATAGAAATCAAATCTATTCTTCGTGATTGGCAAAAGTCAAAACGTCAGAGTTTGGTGTTCCCAGAGAGGGAACACTGCGCGTTAAAGGGTTAAGCTGAAAATTCCTACTGTATTTTTTTCTAATAATTTTTGTTACTCCAGTTATTATGAGAATTAGTTAGTTCAGTACATCTAAAATGTTTGAAAAAGAAAAATTTCCCAATGCATGAAAGCGTTTTGCATTTTTAAATTCTCAGGGATTCCCGCCATCAATTCATGAACCATTTACTTTGCTCAAAGTGAAACTCACTAACCGTTTCCGGTTGCAGCCAAAAAAATCATAGCTGGCGTTGATAAACTTTTCGCAAATTTGACAAGATGCCGGACGTAGCAGGATGAATAGGAATTTTGAGCTGACTGAGATAAAAAGCTTTAGTATGAACGCTAAACCACATATAAAACATTTACATACAAAAAAAAAAAAAAAATTAAGGAATGGGGACTGGTGTGGGCAGTCCACGGGTCGATATACTCGCCAGTTCAGAATATATTGCAACATAGAAACTTGTTAACACTAGAGTGCTATTTCGTTTACTCCGGTTTTTCTGTCGACACATTTTTGTGGATCGATTTTCGAGAGATTTTCGTTGCATTTTTAATAGGGTTGCCAAACAGGATGGGTGGGGGGGGTGAATAAAATATTAAAAGTCGCCAAAGTTTGCAATTTTTGTAGGATTTTCGTCAAGTTTGGCGTCAAATAATAAGTCCCCAAAACTGAACCTAGCTTGGCGATACTTTTCATATTGGAGAGAAACTGGCAAACGCTACAGTTTACTACAAAGGAGAAGCATAGTTAAAATATGCATGACGAAGATTTTAAAACAGCTTTAGTAGGCGATTTCAATGTAGATTTCAATTCTGAAAAATGTCTTATGGAACAAGGAAGACAATCACGGCACACTCATGACTTATGGCGCACATTCCAAACAGTATTTATAAAGGTGAAGTGCAGTTAGAATATGCTTGTCGAAGATTGTAAAACAAGGCGAGTGTAATATAAATTTCTATTCCAAGGAAGTCTTTTATGGAACACGGAAGAAAAATACAGCACACCCAGTGGCGGCTCCTCCATTTGAGCACATGAGCACGTGAACCACCAGAGGAAAAACTAAAGAATAAACATATTAACAAATTAAATTTAAAAAAATATATTAAATGCACTTCTAGATTTTTGTGAATTTAAAACATGAGTTTTACTCTCTCCCATCCCTCACTATTATTAAACGCGTTTATTATAGCTAACGCGCTGTATTGTAGGTTACTAAAGCATAGTCTTTGGATGCTTGCATGTGCGATCGACCGAGTGGCCTCCTTAACCGGTCTCTGAGGAAAGACGCCGACAGAGTTGCGGGAAGAAGTGAGGCGCTTCCGTTAGCACTCCGTTCGCACAATTTTATTGTGCTCACAAAAGATTTTTTTGCCGTTATTTCCTCCTTCCGTTATTTCTCTTTTGTTTCGTTGTGTTCGTTTAATTAATCAATTTTATTTTCATTTTGTTATTATTTTCTTTATTTTTATCATTTTTCACTACAGTATTTTTTACGAAATAGTGTCAATAATTAAGATGGGAGTCCAATACGTTTTTCGGAGTTAAAGCAATGAGATTTTTCAATATTATCCTTTGAAAACAAGATTGAAATGAAAAGTCAAGACAACATTTTTTGCTAAAACTTAATGATGACGAAATGTAAGACCCAAGATAACTTGTTTTCTGTCAGTTGCGTGCATTGTTTGTCCGACTGCTGGAAATGCAAACCTATTTTAACTTCTAAGGTGCGTCGTATCTGCCTATTTGATTTTCGAAATTAATTTTGTGAACCTCCATTTAAATAGCCCACGAGCCGCCACTGAACACACCCATGAACAGTGATACCTTTTCCAACTTAATGAAATAAGGAAGAAAAGTAGGGACGGCACATGCATTACGATACGCTTTTAATATATAGCACTTAGTGTTTGTTTAAAATATGAAAGTGTTCCAGTTTTTCCCCTACAGGGTCATAGTCCGTTTTATACAAATACCTATCAAAATTTGGCATAGCTCCTTCTCTTTTTTGTATGTTCAGCAAAATGGCATATCCGTTTCATTAAGTAATGGATTGCTTCCGAACATCTGGTTATCATTTAAAGAAATCTCTATATCACATTTGCCTGAATCCAAAATGGACAAAATACATTTAGAAGCAACTTAAGCTCTGTTCAAAAATCATACAAAGTATTTCAGATTTAGGGAATAATCAGTTCAGTTTTCATATTTATACCACTATTTTTACAGTTCTATGTCAGCTACTATTAGAATTGATAATCGTTTCTCAACTATTGAAATCGGAATTTTAAAGATCAATTTTCAGATGTATAAATTATATTACTCTTTTTGCTTTTATAGTTTTACTTTTTTCATCTACACAGTTTAGTTACGCTAAAGTATTACCCTTAAATAAGCAAAAAAAATATCTGTATCTTTCATGTGATTGAATTAATTAAATGCATAACAGGTGAGGATACGGATTTTGTAACATGTTTGTTGGAATAATATTAAATTTAAAATTACAAATAAAGAAAATCTCTGCTGAATTTCATACCTATTTATGATGTATGAATTCTGCATATTTAATTTTTTAAACGACAGATTTAAACACAAATAAACTATACTATAAAACAGCTGTTCAAATATATCCAATAAAAAGCTATTTGAATGCAATTAGCATTATCGTTTATTTTACATTTATCTTATTGACTGATGAATGTATCCTTGGAAGACCAATGGGCATAAAGTGAAATGAACGCATTAATTGTGCATAAAGCTGTCATGAAAACGCCCTTTTTTTACCTGGAAGCTATGATTTGTGGAAAACCCGTCTTCCTTCCTACTTTTTATTTATTTATTTCTTTCGTAGGTACACAGGCATTCTCTCACACATTCTTTTATAATGATTTTATTTGTATCGCTTTAGCATTAACTTACGCAAATGAAAGTAAAAACCGCTCATGACTTGAATTAATAATACACACGTGGGAGCCAATTACTCCTTGTGTGTTTCAAAGGCAATTTCACTAAAAACTGTCGCTGCTTATAAAAAGTTTTGGAAAAGGCTAGGGCTGGAAGGATTTGGAAAGTTTCTTCTCAAGCTATAATGTGCAAAATTATGTGAGAAGTATAACAACAAGAGTCACAAAAAGTAATGTCTCTATCTGTCGCTAATTTCGCAAAACAATTCTATGTTTCAGAGTCTTTTATGAGTGTTTTAAAAAGTGATGAATTTTATTCTTGTAGGAGCTCCCAATACATCTTATGAAGAACTATTTTAAAGTTTTAAAAATATATTATTGAGATATTATGACATTTCCATTGAAAGATGGAAAGGAATTTAATGTTTTTTTTGTGTGCTAGTATTGAAATTTCAAGGCCTTTTAATACTAGAATCTGAAGTTTATATAATTTCCGATATGACCGTGTTTACTTTCTAGATGCACATGAGCATCTAATTGGTAAAACCACAATCGGAATCTTTGGAAACATCAACTATTTCTCAAGCCCAACTTCACAAAAAATATAATTGTAAGAAATTAATGCTGTTTTCCTTACGTGGGTTCAATCTTTTAAAAAAAAATCAAGACAAATTAGAGCTAAAAATCATGAAAAAAATATACAAAACCACAAGACTTTGATTTGTCTAATTGAAAGCAATTATTATTTTACAGAATTTCTGCTTACAACTAAGCATTCTAACACCTTTCATTGTTTGGAGAACTGCAGCTCAAACTTCTGCGCTTAATATCTAGGATTTTTATACAGGTTTCAAAATGTTAAGTATTTCCACAGAATGGAAACGTTTGGCTAGTTATACCTCAGTACTTGATTAAAGAAGATTGTTATCTTTAATACTTCGACAATTAAAGTCCTTTTTAAAAATGTAAAAGGTACTTCCTAATTTTCGCACCTTTCAGAAACTGCTGCAACTATAAAGAAGACAAAATTTTAAGTATTTAGCATTATAACACATTAAAACTTAAAAACTTGTATATTTTTATTTATATTACATCTGCTATCGTAATATATGCTAGTAATTATGAAAATACAATAAACGATACTAGTAAACTTAAATACTAAAGACAAGATGGTGTTAGACAAATTGTGATCGAGTAACAAGATAAATGTATCAACTGATGTGATAGATCTAAATACAATTTTATCATCCCATCCAACCTTGCACGGAATAATCAAAGTTTGACAAATCCAATCAGCCTTTTAATTGGTTGTCTTGAGTGTCAAGTTTGAAAGATGCGATTCGAACAGAATGCGAGATGTGTAGGTAAATAAAATAAATAAATAAATAAGTTAAACATCGTTCAATAACGCATTCAGTCAGTAAATGTAGAACGTGATTCGAATATGCATGAAAATAAATCAACTTTTCTATTTAATCAGCCTGCTTTTGAAGTGTCAGTCTAATTTCATCGCTGTCACTTTTCAAACTAATATGCAGGAGTAATCACGAACTCTTCCTTTTCAATTTAAATATTTTCTACCTACGTTAACCTCATACAAGAGCAAATCTGTGTTTTCAATAAATTCATTCTATTTTCACTGTACACTGGATTAAAAAATTAAGAGAATTTGCAGACTTGGTCGATTGTCTCTAGAACTACTGGACCTATTTTAATGAAATTTTATATGTACATACAATGATGCAATACAAAACAAATAACCATTCAATAATTGTAATACACACGCACGATCGTGGGTAACACATGTTGGAGTCGGAAGGTATGAAACAGCGGTTGCAGAAAAAAAAATGGGTTAATAGATGGTAAATATGGGGTGCGTATTGTCCCCTCTTACAGATATACAGGTCTCGCAGCGTGATTTCATACTTGAAATAAGACAGTTTATCATTTCCTGTGGCAATAGGTCCATCTCGTTCAGCAACGCTGTTTTCATTCCCTGGATTGTTCTCGGGGGGGAGGGGGGTTGCGCATTGTAATTGACCTCCCCAGAGCGTCCCGGACATGCTCTATAGGGTTAAGGTCTGGAGATCTGGCTGGCGAATCCATCCGGCGAATATCCTCACTCTCTAGAAATTCTTCGATCAGAAGAGCTCCGTGTGGCCTCGCGTTATCGTCCATTAAAATGAACTCAGGGCCAACTGCACCCCTGAAAAGGCGAACATAGGGTTCCAAGACCTCATCCCTATACCTCACACCAGTCAGTGCCTCTTTCAAAGATATGGAGAGGTGTGTGGCCAACCAAAATGATGCCTACCCAGACCATTAAACTTCCTCTGCCATAATGGTCGATTTCGCGGACATTGGAGATTAGGTAGCGGGTCCCCGGTTCTCTCCATATGAACGTACGGCGAGAATCGGTGTTTAGGCTGAACCAGGACTTATCATTGAAGAGAACGGTCGCCCACTGATCCATGCTCTAATCTCTACGCTTTCTGCACCATCCTAAACGGATTCTCCTGTTCGTAGAAGTGAGAGGAACGCAAACAGCAGGTCTTCTTGAAACAATCCTCTCTTTTGGTTCAAGTCTTTTGGAACAGCCACCCTTGATACACGGGTTCCTGTGGCTACATACAAGTCACTAGAGAGCTGAGAAGCTGTAGCGCTCCTGTTACGCCTCGCTATAATGGACAAATGGCGAACTTCTCTCGCCGTCGTGGCTCTTGGAAGACCTTGCCCAGGCTTTCTGTCGATGGATCCGGTATTCTGGAACTGTTTCCATAAGTTACAAACGACGCTGGGCGTTAAATTGAACATTTTACAAATCTGGACTTGAGATTGGCCTGCTTCTAGCTTCCCCACAAATCAACACTTCATTCCATCATCTAAACGTTGATGGTGACTCAGTTTTACTGTTGCAATTTGAAATTAACCGATTGCTGAAAAATAACACCAAGAAATTCGCCGAGGTGTGCTAGGGAACGAAATGCGTCTTAACTTATGCGTGCGTATAAAGCCTGCTTCTCTATTGGCTCAGCCTATACACACGTGTACGCTTACGTATCTGACGTACAAGTTTTGCATTTTTGTCTAGAAGCAGTTGTTTTACATTCAGTTCAGTTCTTTTCATGAAATTCGATAAATATACAGTCCTTAATTTATTTCACCAGTGTATGTAGAATTTCGGCTAATCATACCACAATGCGTAATTCCAGAAGAAAATTGATTAGAGTTAAATTTTGGATTGCATGTGTTTTGCAAGATAAGGACTATTTTAAATTTTTTCTTGGCTCATATCCAAATAATATATGTTTTTTTTTTCTTTTTAAATTACAATGTCTTATTACGCGTGCCATTATTGAGATAAATACTACCGAATTATAAATTTTTCATCTCTTATTACATTATTGTGTGCTGTCCTGATATTTTAAGGTAACAAAAACAACAACAAAAATTGTTTTAAGAAATGCAATTTTTATATCCTTTTGTCAATGTTTATTAAATAAAGTGTTCATTTGTTAAAAGTGCAAAACATTTCTTGAATATAATCTAAAATTAATTTTTACAAAAATTAGCCTAATTGGAATTTGAGTTACTACTCAATTCTGAAGTTACTGTTTAAATAATATTTCTATTCAAGTAAAAATCTTATAACAGATGTTACGATGTCACTTTCCTTGTGTGCAGATACTGAAATACGCCGTTTTCTTTAACGTAGTTGTGGTTTGCCTCGCTGCAAGCTCTGAAAATGACCAAAACAATGCACGAAGGAAAGAAGTACCTAGAATAAAGCAAAATAGACAAATAATTAAAATAAAATAAACAAATAAAACTATGCTTGCGTTTAAAAAAAATAATCTTATTTAAACGCCTGTGTAAAAGACGGCGTTGCGTATAATGGCACAAAGCATTGGGATGGAGCATTTCCCAAATGAGCAAACAATTCAGCCAAAAGTGTCTAGTTGACATTGATTTCAGTTCTAAAACATTCTAGTTTTTGTCTTTCAGTAATGAGTTTTAGACAATATTAAAGCTAAACTCTGAGCTTTAAAAATAAATAGACACAAATTTTGCTATCACAATTTTAAACATAAAAAACCCAGCTTGGTTGAATTTTCTTTATTGCATCAAAACATTGACAGAGTGCACAACTTCCTAGCAACCAAGAAACTTGATAGTTCATTAGTACTTGCGAGAAAATTGGAAAATAAAACTTCATCACACTGCGAAACATCGCTTGCTCATCAATATAAAATTTGATCAAAATGCCGATCAACACAAAAAACAATTGCAAATCTAAGATTTAACTCCATTCATTTTCTTCTGGAATTAAAAATTAAAACACAATTAATAAAAACTTTATTACATTTTATATGCATTTGCTGCTTGATTTGTATTGCTACAAATCACTTGCAAGCCTGTTCATTTAAATGTTTAACTACTTACACAGTCTTATCATCCAACGATTAAATACGCAAGATTTTATTCAATCTGTGATGGAAATTGTAAAATTATTTCTTACTGTTTCATTATTTTTGTAAAATTTATTTTATATTAAATTTATTTTCCTGTTACAATTTCATAAGTTCTTAAACTTTTCTCTGTATGCGAAATAAATAGACATTTCCAATGGCATTTATGTAACTGAAAAAGAAGTACTTCAAAATAACTATTTCGAAAATTCTGGAAAAAGTTGATGAATTAAAGGGTTGGATAACTTCTGTAATGACCTTCAAGGCTGCGCTTTCAGAACCGTTTCTTAATTATAAACATTTATTATAAATGCTAGGTTAACCGTATAGTTAGAAATTTCGGATTTAGTTGCAATAAACCTGTTTAATGCAATCAAGGTCTCGTAGCTAGTTCATGTTGATTAACTTAACTAATCTTTTTCCTAGACAGTAAATGGATGGTTTTTCGATAGGGCGGGTTGATTTGCAAGCACTTCGGGTTTTTCTGCCGTAAAAATAGACATTGATCGGACGTTCGTTACATTAATTATGTAGTAACTATATTATTATCAAATATATACGTAGCATCATTAAATATATAGTAATTCTTAACCGAAGCACTATAGTCGATTAGTAATTAATTGATTTATTAATGCGGAATCTATTATTGTATTTACAGTGACTTTTATCCCAGTTGAACAAAATGAAGCTTAAACAATTAACTCAGAGATTAAACTTTGCGCTATTGGTTTACTGGAAAGAAAAATACAGTGGAGGCTCGTTAATTCGAACTCAAAGGTTCTCAGAATAAAGTTAGAGTTATTGGAATATCGAATTATCCGCTTTTAAGAGAAAATATAAATTTTAAAGCGTATCACCGAAGAAGAAAAATTTCGAACTGTATAATCCAAGAAAACATATTATACTGTGCCGTCGACAATAAAACATATTAAAAAGCAATTTCCTTAAAACGTTCCCCCACCCAAGGCATACTCCTTTTGGCTGACATTTCTCGTGTAGTTTTGCCTTTACCGCAAAACCAAAAAAAAAAGCAATAGACTTAGCTTTGAAATGAAGAAGACATACAATAGGAAGTATAAACTTTAATTAAAAATTGTTTGAATTACTTTTTTAGAAAAAAATTGTAAAATGAGTGTTTGGTTTTGTTTATTATGCCTAAGTTTTTCAGCCAACTTCTCGATTTGAAGTAAGCATTTCAATTTACACTCTCCCTAAAGTATGTAGTAAAGAATGGTCTTTCTAAATTTCTAAGAATATCAATAGCAAATGAACTAAGATTCTTTCCCTACAGGAGCCATTCGCAAGGGTATAGAAAAAAAAATCTGAGATTAGGGACTTTGTCTTCACTCATAAGAAATGCAATAGTCTAGGAATGCAGGCATGACTCTCTTTACACAGAAAAGTTATACAACCGATTTTAACACATACAATGTGTATTTTCTCCGTTAAATTAAGAAAAATAGTTTCCTTTTGTCAAATCTTTAGAATTAATGAGATATTTTTAACATTAATTCCGATGCGAATTATTAGGAACCTTTGGATTAGTTCGAATGAACTGAATTCGAATTAACGAGCTGTTTTATATTTTTCAGGGCATATTGTCTTGTTTTATTGATATCTAGTGTTTAATTTAGGCTACTATACTTATGACAATATTGCCAGTAAAATGCAAAATTTCAACTTATTTCGCAAGAGAACGAACTAATATAATAGATGTTAAATTCTTCCCTCCACATTTGATATTCTATCAATACTTTATATACAGGAAGTGATTGGCTTCTGGTGTATACTGATGGCTCTTGTATGGAAGACTGCGTTAATTCTGGGGCAGGAATGTACTGCGATTTATTCTCTATCTACTCTCCGGTGGGAAGAAATAGATCGGCTTTTAATGGAGAAGTCGAGGCCATTCATATTGCCCTCTCTCAGCTGCATTGCCACTTAGATCATTTTTCAAAAGTAGTTTATCCCCGCCGATTCAAGAGCCGCCTTGCAGACAACAAATTCTAACAGGGCTCCTTTCTCTGCAGCCATTAAATTTGCCAATCTTGCCTATTGCCTATTGCCAATCTTTACTAAGATCATTGTACCAAGAAAATAAGGCTATATGCCACCAGTGGATATCATCTCAATGTGGATTAGATGGAAATGAAAAGGCTGACTTGTTAACAAAATAAGGGGGCTACGATTATACAAACTGCAAATAGTGAAGTACCTTTTCATGAAGTCAAATAGATCATTATATCAATTTTTAAAATTAATCTAGAAAAAGAACTTTTGAATAGAAATTCTCAGAAATCTTGGACAAAAAACATCTCAAATATTTATGACTGGCCGAGAATGAGAGTCGTGGTGGAATTCCGTCTCCCTAGTGGCCACGATTGTCTTGCTAGGCATTTAAATTCCATAGGTATACTTGATGATCCATGCTGTAAGCTCTGCAATCTTCAACAACTTATGGACTGTACCCAACTTAAACACTGCCACAACTTTGTGGAAACGCTACTGGGAAGCAAGGATCCGAACGAGCCCATAGACTTTCTTCTGTTGCCCCTTTTTTTTTTCACTTCGCTTTTTGTTTTGTTTTCAGAATTGTCTTTTGTGCTTGCCATTGGTAATAATAATAATAATAAAAACCATTTGATATTCTTGGTCAATATATGCAGGGTGTTCGAAAATACATAACAAAATTATAACGTATTGCAAAGAAATTATTTTTCTATAAAAATGTGGTGTAGCAATTTCTTTTGAATGCGAATTAATAATGATAGAAAAAAAGCTAATTGGTGACCGAGCCTTTAATTGCAGTTTTCAAAAAGCGTGTTTATTCTCCGAACAGAGCTACTACTTCAACTAAAAATGAAATTTTAATTGTCAATTGTATTTGAGAGATTTATGTTAACAATTAATTAAATGCTAGCGAACACGGACAAAATTTAAGTTCATTAATTTTTGTCATTAAAATAAAAATGATTTTTGACTATTGCATGCAGAGAACGGTCGATATTGTACTTTCTATGACCAAAGAAATTTTATAATTTTAGTTCTCTATACAGTGAAATCCCTCTATAACGATATTTTGGGGGTCAAAATAATATATCGTTGTAAAGAGAATTATCGTTATAGAGAGAATCGATATTGGAACGAAAATATTTTTGTTCTTCATATATCCCATACCCTGCGGTGTCACCAGAAAGTGTTCTGTTTTCATTCAGCGCATCCTCGCAAGTAATATATAATAAATGAAAGGAGAAAAACATGTTTATAGTTTTCAGTAATTTTCACAACACTCACAAATTTTGGATTTCTTGCTCCCTTTACAGGTTTCTCCTTTGAAAGCTAATGTTCGTTCCGGTAGCATCTGAAAAAAATAACCCCGACTCATCTGCATTATAAACATCATCAACAGAATATTTTTCAAAAATTTTACACATTTCTCTCTGACGCCATGTGCGTACGTCATCCAGTGGCACTTATTTATCTGTCCCATTTAACCCATGGACAGATATCCCATGTCGGTCTCGAAATCTTGTTAGCCATCCATTGCTTTCCTTAAAATCTGTGTTCCCCATCATAAAGACAAATTTTCTGGCTTGCTCGAAAATAATTGGTCCATTTATAGGTACATTCAACGCCCGCTTTTCTCTGAACCATTTTAACGTAGCAGCATCTATTTCGTCATTTACAGCTGTCTTTATTCTTTTCCTTTGTGGATCGAAGTCATTTGTGTTGAAAGTGTTTTCAATTTCTGTCCGTTTCTTTAAAAATGTGGCAACAGTCCACTGTGAAAGTCCGTATTTTCTGCAAACCTCAGCTTGCTTCATGCCTTTATCAAAATCTTTTATGACGTTGAATTTCACTTCGATAGATATTAGTTTTCTTTTAGCCATTTGCTTTCGATTTTCACTAAACAAACTTCAAAGTAAACAAAACTCATAAATAATTTAAAATAGTCTCGTGTAATAATCGACCTCGATAGGATTTATCGGAGGTTAAAATTCTTACTCAAGTTCAGACAAAAGAACGTATCGTTTTCTATATCAGTTTCGGTGAAAGGAATCCTTGACCATTTTTAAAAGAAGGGGGATAGGAATCAAAGATGTGTGATCGAGGAAACGCCAACTGTCCTTCCACCTTACGAGAAATGCACTTTCTCATTACCATAGTGCTACATCAGCAAAACGAAACTTAGAAGACGTTCTTTGGCAGAGGCGTGGTCCAACCCGTTCCAACCACATTTTACCTCGACTTTCTTTGTGTAGCTTTCAATGTGTGTGCATGAGCTGGGCATCTGATGCATCGTAGAAAAAAAAATATATCGTAGTAGAGAGAATTATTGTGATGTAAGGGATAATTATTACCATCATTGTAGAGAGAATTATCGTTTTAAAGGATATCGTAATGCAGAGAACTGTTTTACATTAATCTAAAGGGAATTCAGCCAGGACTATGAAAAAATATCGTAATAGAGAGAATTATCGTTATAGAGGATATCGTTGTAGCGAGATTCTACTGTATTGCCTTTAACAACTTTGCCAGCTACTGTACGAACATGTAAAATTTTATATGCACATATATATATATATATATACGTAAATTCAAAAGGTATATCACACAAGTATTTAATCCTTTCTAACTGGTTCAAAATTATGTCGTTGAAATATTAAGTAGATCTCACAGAGCTCAAAAACTTTCCCAGATTAGAACTCTTTCCTCGCACTTCCCTACTTGGAATGGGTCTCTCAGGACGTTGCATAAGAAGATGGTGGACAGGGGCTGCCGTGGAATTTAACTCCTAAATGAACCATGCTTAATATATTCTTTTCCATCGTTGTAATAACTCAGCTGTGAAGATTTTTTTTCCAGGTCTAGTGTTCCTTACAGCGCAGCTTAAAAACGATTTCAAGATTCACTATAATAATAATAATAATAATAATAATAATAATAATAATACTCTTAGAAATATTTTGAGGAAGGTAAAGTCATATTTAACAACATATAAGTCTTCTTTAGACTAAAGCAGTGGTTCCCAACCGATGGGATACGTCCCCTTTGGGGGGCGTAGAGTGTTGCAGGGGGGAGGGGGACGAGAAAAAGAGGCAAAGAGTAACTGATAATGGTTGTTTTTTTACCAAATTATCTAATTTATTCTTATTTTTACTCCAAGACATATCTGTTTCCGCTTACAATGTTTATTCAAACATTGCCAATAACATTATTTTTCAGAAAAGGCGGGTCGATGTTTATTGTTGTAGAATAAAAAACTGTACGTATGCTGAGGAATGTGACAGAGGGGGGGGTAGCGCCATAGTTAGTTGTTGGGGGGCACAGTGTTCAAAAGTTGGGACCGGTGGGCTGAATCAACGATAATTAAAAAAAAATAGCCCCAAATACTGCTTTATAGATTTAAAGCTCAAAAATTATTTAAGAGTGAGGATCAATTGCTGAAAAATATGGCTGTCAGTGTACAGAATATAACATCTCATTAGGGGTTAAAAGAACTTTACGAGGGCGATATGCATCATCACAAAAGATCCTTCCCCATATAGTGTTTATTTTATCTTCTTTTAGGTGTGGAAGTAAGGAAGGATGACCTCTACGAGAGTCAAGCTGCTTCATGTCCTAGCTTCTTTCTTTCTTCTGAATGCTGTTCTGTGCAGGCCTGGTCCCTACAAATCACTGGAAGAAGAAGAATCGGAAAATGAAGTGAAATTGGAGGACGTTCCCGGTAATATAGACGAAGAAGATTATTATGATTATGAGGGTAATATGTTACATAAGATATGGGAATGAGTTGGTAACATGACCTCATTAATCAGCTACACGTAGAAATCCATTTATAAGTCCAGTTTCACGTTACATGAAAAATTGAACGTTTGCTTAAAAAAAAAAAAAAAAAAAAGAGTTAGTTCCAACTATTCAAGTTTGCGAAAAACTGTCCTTTGCAGATTCAATACAAATTTGAGACCAATTTCATCTCTTTAGCACAAGAAATAATAATTGGAACTATATCCTTTCGGTGTCAAACGAAAGAATTTTTACCTCTCTGCTTAAATGGCACACATAACTCCAAACTTACATAGGATTACAAGCTACCTCCTGTTTCAGCAAACTTTTCTATTATTAGACACACATTTATTTTTAATTCACCCACAAGCGTTATTTAGTAAATTAAAAATCTGAAATTTTCGCCCTATAAACTTGTGATAAGGAAAGCTTACCATATTTTACAGCTAGACTGTACTGCAAATTTTGGGGAATGGAGAATTTTACAATCTGCTAAATAGAGGTCTGCGCCGCCGCGCTACGCCGCCGCTGAGGTCTAGGTCGGCGCGCCGGCAAATAACACTGAATTTCACAGCGGCGTACAATCGGCTTCAAAACTAATTAAAAAATTGTAGCTTAACTTTCAACTGCTTATTTTTTTCTGGATACTTCTTAACGCTATAGTTACTTGTAAAATATACAATTTAAGTTTTTTGAGTCAACGACATAATTTGATAGCTTTAAAAACTGTTTAAACATTTCATTATACCTAAAAAAAAAACTACTTAAAAGCAAATAATGTATTCATTGTATATTGATAACTAAATGTATCGTGAATGTGCTATATAAACAGCATAAACCTATCCAATTTTGATAAAATCTATTGTTTCATTTTTCCAGTAGAAATATTTTTAAACTGTACCACAACCGCAAGCTCATACTCTGGAGTTCCACCAGTGGCCGAGCGTATGGCACTCTGAACTAGGAGGCGGAAGGTGCCTGCTTCAAAAACAGGTCGCGTCCACCGACTTAACCGTTCATAGATTTCCGTGGTTTCCTCCTACACTTAGCGTAGATACGAGACAGGACCTCTTAGAAAGACCCCCACGGAGAGCCCCAACATCAGATGAGTTCGGGCTCATTTTCTTAAGCCGAGCTCGATGACTTTTGATTCGAGCCCGCCCGTGCGATATTATTTAAGTTGTAGCCCAAGCCCGAAATTTCAGCTAATAGATAAATAAAAGTGAATTACTTCATTGATAGAATATCATAAATTTTGCCGTTTGTGCAAATTATAGCCAAATATAACTGAGCCCGGCCGAGATCACGCGTAGCTAATTGGCCGAAGTCGCGCATCATACTCAAGTCTAGTATTCATAAAAATTCTAGTCTTCATTCTAGTCTAAAAATATAGCAATTTAGCGCCAATTTATGCATATATATATATATATATGTGTGTGTGTGTGTGTGTGTACGCATACACCCACTTCCATTATGCTCTTTTTCAAAAATTTTCCCACGCCGCGGCGCGCCGCAGCCGGGTTCCTGAGGTCGCTACGGACGACCTGAGGAATTTCCGTGCGGCGCAGACCTCTATTGCTAAATATGGGTTCAAAAATAGTCTCAGGACTTCTCCATAAAACGACGATATAAAAGAACTAAACTGTAAAATTAATAAGAACTATATTAAGTATCTACTTTTTTATACTAACCCGTTTTATTTAATGAATAAATTTGAACTTACAGTTTATTTTGTAAATTTACCACAGTAATTTTGCATTAAAAAAAGGCTTTGGTTACTGTAAATATTTTTGAAACTTGATCATGTTGCTGCACAAAATTTATTATTTTATCGACATTAACTGTCGCATGTTTCTTTTTGAAAGTAATGATTGCTGCTTTGATAGAACGCAAAATCATGCTAGTACATTGTGGTTAATGGGTGATGAATTTGAAGAGTCGTCAATCTATTTCAAACAAAATAACTTTAGTGTATGTTATAGAGATTTATAGCAGCACCCTCTCCTTCGAAAACGGTGGCTGCGGCACTTAAAGCACTTTGATATGAAGGGGATAATAAAAGATATCTCATATATTACGCTGTAAATAAAGTGAGAAAAAGAAACTCTTTAATGACAGGTTATTAGTTTTGAACAGTTCGTCTCTATTGTTTTGAAGGCGGTAGAACTTGTGTTACATTCTAAGACTGGGCACAAAATGCTAGGGGAAGCTCCCTTGTGCTATTCAAGAATAGGGGCGAACAGATAAAATTTTAGCATACAGAAATATATGTGTGAAGAAAGCGTTTTATAATCAATGTGATTTGTATGATTTAATAATTCTCGTTAATTTTTTTTAAATTTTCAATTATATTGTTTAGAGGAAATCCCAGAAGAGGAAGAAGTTATAAAAACAACAGATGTTGATCAAGGCGATGAAGATGAAGAAACTGACAAGAGTGAAGAAGACGAAATCCAGGAAGCTGAAGAAGAGATAAACCCAGACAAAGAGGAAGATCTAGCTGGGGAAGAATCAAAAGAAGTAGAAGATCTTGACGAAAAAGAAGCTGAAGATGAAGATCTAGATGAAAATATCGACGAAGAAAAGGATGAAGATGAAAATGCTGATGAACAAGAAAGTGAAGAAGAAAAAATTGACGAAGAAAAGGATGAAAACGAAAATGCTGATGAACAAGAAAGTGACGAAGAAAAAATTGACGAGCAAGAAGGTGAAGAAGAATTGATGACTCACGGATCAATAATACCATTACCAGTTGATGAAAGCGAATCGGATGAGGTTGAAGATGAGTCACATGTTCTAGATAGCGAGGAACAAGTACCGGAAGATGTTTTAAAGAATGATGAAGAAGCTATGGATTCTGAAGAAGCTGGAGAACCATTTGATGGCAGCGATGAAGAAGAAACAGAAAAGCCGGGTGTCATGACTTATTTATATCGTAAACTTAAGGGGTTTTGGCACGGAATTGGTAAATAAACAAAATTCCCTGTGGAAAAGATAACTTCAGGAAATGGCTTTAAATTTACAAACAGAAGTAAATTTATCCAACTATGAAAATTTGTAATTATTGTTAATATATATTGTTTATTATACATAAATGAAACATTCATGTAAAATAATTTTGTATTTTAAATGTTTCCATTATCGAATTTAAAAAAAACGTTGACACATTTCTTCAGCAATCTTTCATCTTTGATTTTAAAAATAGTTTCAGTTTGACAAACACTACTAACAGTATATGTATGTGTAACTATTTTGTAACTATCAGTTGTACATTTTTGTTTCACGTATATCATAGTTTTCTTTAAAAAAATAATATTTATAGAACATTAAAAAATTTTAAACCTGATATTTATCTTAAGAGCATGTAAGAATAATTGATGCATAATTGTTAATATTCAGGATGTAATAATTAAAAGGTATCAGAATAAACATTTGTTGAAATTTGTAGTCGCTGATTAGTGGTAAAAGCTTCTTAAGTGTTAACGTATTATGACGTTGTAAAGTACAGTAAAATTGGGTATAATTATTATTTTTGTCTGGCCATGTTATGTGAAGAAATACCATCAAAGTCACTTATATCACCAATTAAAAAGAGCTGTTATTGAATATGAAATGTATAAGCGCAAATGCTGAGTTTAATTTTCAAATGGAAGAATATAATTGCTGTTTGTATTATTTTTTAACAATTTTTCATGCGTCTTAAATTGTTTTGAATTCTGCACATTTTTTACAGTTTTATAAATTTAACTAATTTAGATTTCAATAAGCATCTAGTTTCATAAAGTTTACTAAAACCAGGGGAGCTCCGACAGAAATAAATTTATACTAGATAAATGGACTTTCTTATTATAATTCTTGAAATTCTTAGTTAATATTCAATTTCTAAGCCTCTCCCCCGGCTCACCCCTTAATCAAAATTCTGAATCCGTCATTGTATTTTAGTTCGTATCTTTTACACAAGGAAAAGCGGAACAACTCTCATATACTTGCATTAAAAGGGTAATGATTTAAAAACTACTTATCAGCTTTAACCTGTTGTTCACTATAGCTGTTTTCTGAATGTCTCTGATGTCCTGTATTCAATGTCCTGATGTCATTGATTAATATGAGGGGATCAAGAAAATTTATAACTATATGTTATGCAGTAGTGTGTAATCATATGATTGGAAACTGCTTTAGAATCAATGATCGGAATGGCTTATCTTCTTAAATTTTTCATTTAAATGTTTTTAGAGTTTAGGTTTCTATTTAGTTTAAATCTAGAGTTAAAATGTTTCGGTCATACGAAACAAAGTAAAATATACAATTGATTTAAGTTCATTTTAATTTATTTTTGATCTTTTCGAGTACTTCATACTAAAACAAAAAGATTTGTTTCATAGATACTTTCGTTTAGATTATACGTTTTATAGACATAGTCCCATTTAAAAAGCATGAATGATACCACTTTGTTATGTATGCCATGATTTTCGGAAAGTAACTACGAAAGTTTTTTTTTTACCTAAATGATAGATGTGAGTTTTGCACAAGAATTTAGTTTCATTTCGTTGAAAAATCTTTATCGGATGTTGATAATTTCACATCCTCATTATTTTTTGTTCTAAAAATTCAACCCTATCTTTCTGGTTTAGTTGGATTCTCTTTGGAGTCATAGTTTTATGTTTTCATAATTAACTGGCTTGTATACATTTTTTCCTCTGAAGAAATCTTCGAAGGCAAGTTTAATAAATAAATAAATATATTTTAATTTTTCATGAGACGTAAACTTGACCTTCATGAGACCATATATTGTATGGATGGTTTACTTTAAAATAGTATTTTCTTTCTTATATAAGGAAGCTAAATGTAGCTCTAATATGTTCTTACGCGAACACACCAGATCTGGAAGGAAATAAGTCGCGGCAACCACGGCAAAAACCATAAGGTTGTCCCAAATAGACGTGACGATCAACAATTCTTTTAGCAAGTTTAGCTGGGAGTACATAAAACTTTAGAAGTATTTCTTTCTGTCTTAGATATATTTTAAGATTGCATATGAAATAATAGAATTCGTACAAGAAAAATAAATCTTTTTTCTGCCGTTCTTCTCATTGAATTATTGATTCATTTTTCTAAAAGTTAAGCGAAACACCGCACTTTCAATTTACCGCTATTACCAAAATTTAAGATTCTGCCATGTTGAACAGTTTTTGCTCCCAGCTTATAAAAAATCTCACCACTTTTTGCAGCCAGATCAAAATCTTATTTAGAGCCCTGGAACATACTGACCTTACACGAACATGCTGAAACATAAAAATTCTGGTGCAAGCAATTTTCTTTTTATCTTAAAAAAAATTAGCAAGCACTGGATGTTTGTAATAAATTCTGTGAATTTAGATCAATATGAAAAGTGAAAGCAATGATATGTCTCTATATATTGAACTTTTAAAGCTGTTATTTTAAATTAAAGGATAATTTGACTAATGTCTACAACGACAGATCTTTATCACGCATATAAAGATATAACAGTTACGTTAGAGTTCAAGTTTCAATAAATTATGCCTAATTAATAAGATTGAGCAAACTTCATTGGTAATAAAAACACCCATAAGGAAACTGGTATTTAAAAGATGAAATAATTAAAATTTATAAAATAAAGAGAAAAGATGAACTATAAGAGATGAAATAAGTACCTTTTTATGTGTTATTTTGAAAAGTTTTATTTATTTCTTCATTGGTAATTATCATTAATAACTGATTAGTGTGATCAATGTGTGCTTTATTTATCACATTTACTTAAAAAAACGTGGTTATTATTAATAATAACCGGAGATTATTAATAATAAACAGATTATTACTTTAGCCGTTTGCACACGCAATAGATTTTCGAAACATGGTGACCCTTTGGCCTAACACCCACCCTCCGCAAAAAAAAAAAGATTCCATCCTAATGAATAATTTATTAGCAAGTTCTTTGTACACTCATGTCCATAAATTAAGGATAATGAAGTTCAGGCAAAGAAAGAGAAAGAAGCAAAACAAATTTGATTTATTTGTAAAGTCTATTTATTAAACAAAAAGTAAAGAGCAAAAAAGATGCTATATGTTTGACATAATTAATAAAAATTGCAAGTTTTACTCCCTTGACCAAATTTCAAAAAAGAACCTATTTACAAACAGCAGTATAACATGGTTAGTAGGATGGTTAATACGGAGTATGTCTCCCGGACGATGCAATATAGGCCTGACAACGCCTAGGCATGCTGAGTATCAAATGATCAATCTGATCTTGGGGAATATTACACCACTCATCAAGCAATGCACTCCGAATTTCCGGTAGACAGGTGGGAGGGGGTTGACGGGCTGCAATTCGTCGGCCAAGCATATCCCACACATGCTCTATTGGATTCAAGTCCGGTGAGTATGCTGGCCAATGCATACGGGTGTTATCCTCCGATTGAAGGCATTCGTCTACAATGTTTGCACGGTGAGGACGGGCGTTGTCATCCATAAACACAAATTCAGCACCCATGGCGCCCCGAAACAAACGTACATGTTGTTCCAGAATGACATCCCGATAGATGTGGCCTGTCATCGTTACACTCTGAACATGCAGGTCAGTTCTGAAACCAAGAATAATTCCTCCCGAAACGAGCCATCCTGCACCACCGTAACGGTGTCTTTCAATGGTGTTCTCTTGGTGGTAACGGGTACCTGGCGCTCTCCAGATGAATGTCCGGCGAGAATCAGACTCCAAACTAAACCTGGAAAACATCACACAAGACCACTGTTGCGGTGTCCACAATGCATGCTCTCTACTCCAGGTTAATCGCAGGCGACAGTGAGTTGCGGTAAGTGGAACACATCTGACAGGCCTACGAGCATATAGACCAATGTGCCCTAAGCGTCTGTACACGGTCTGCCTTGAAACTGTCGTACCGGTAGCTGAAGAGAGCTGACGAGACAGGTCTGATGCTGTACTCCGTCTGTTTCTTTTGGCAGTAACTGCCAAATAGCGGTCCTCATTCGGCGTTGTAACTCGGGGGCGACCTGTGCTGTAACGTCTACTCACATTACCATCATCTTGGAATCGTTGCCAAAGCCTGGAGATGACACTCTGGGCGACTCCAAGTTCCTCGGATACTTCCAGCTGGGTACGTCCACATTCCAGTCGTCCGATAATTCTGCCACGTAAAACATCATCCAAATGCCTCCTTTGTGCCATAACTATGCGGTTTTTGCACTCAAAGGCTTTCACAGCGCTTGTGAACAATTTTACTTCTTTGCCACCATTCCTTATATACCCCTCTCTTACACTCTCGTCATTGTGACGTACCATCCACGCCATCTGGTGGTTTCCTGTAATTTGCATATTCTTCTTCAAGATGTGTGTGATCATTCCACAGGTGAAATTTTTATTTTACAGGTGAGATCAATTTCTGTGTGATTCTGAATTATCCTTAATTTATGGACATGAGTGTATGTACGAAATGATTCATTAGTAATTTGTACGAAAATTAAAAACAACACAGAGAGAGAGAGAGAGAGAGAGAGAAAGTACAAAATTTAAGCTTAAGTATATCGTACATGCATTGACTGCTTGATTTTAAAAATATAGGAAGTTATTTTAATTCAGTTAAGTGCTCTGTTAATTATTAAATACAGTTTTTAAGAACTATACAATTAACATCATTAGCGCAGAAAGGCTATTTTAAAAGCTATATTATCAAAGAACAATATTCTGCAATTATCTGAGTTAGGGAGACGAGAGTTTTGGGGGATCCTCAAACTACCAGACATCTTACGTCAACAAATTTAACTCACCCCACAGCCCCCACCCAATCCCTTCCCACTGAAAAACATTCGAAGCGTATGTTATTTCAATGTATATATACAATTTTAAAAAAGTGCGAAAAATGCAGTGCGCTCGTTTTCAGTGCACAAAAATGTTTACTGAAAGAAACGAAAGTTTACAAATATAATTCTAAGCGTTCTCATTTTTAAAAAAGTTCCTTTAAACTCTTCTATAGGTATAAATGTAGGGAATACAAGGTGATATGGTGCAAAACAGAATGAAATTTATGTTTTTATATTACTTTTTGAATTATACAATACAGGTTGATTCAAAATTAGTGCAACCAATTTTGAAAGCACATAACTATTTACACTAAATTTTAATCCCTTTACCACCAGTTTTATTTTAAAAATGAAACGTTTTAATTACCAGTCCAACTATTTTTATTAGTGGGAGTAAATTATGACTCCGAAATTAGATCCTCAAATCCGAAACGAAATTATAAAGCTTTTGAAGGATGGTTTTTAAAATTCTGTTATAAATAAAGCATTTAAAAATCAAAAAAGATGTTTTTCTAATGGATTACTATCTAAACTTAAATAAATGGATTACTATCTAAACTTAAACTTAAAGAAATAAAATTTGGCTGACAATCAAAAGTTCCAGGAAAAAAAATGTGGACAAAGGAAGTCCTTGGTGAAAAGAAAAAAGAAAGAAGCCGAAAAGACTTTTCGCTGTACAAAATATCTAACTCAAAAAAATTTAGCAAAGAAACTACAGGTCAGATTAACAGTTTGCTGTCAGATAAAGAAAACTGGCTATTAAAAAGTTAAGAAACTAGTTTGTCATCAAATGTCTGCAAATACCGTGGAAAAGCGAAGAAAACGCTCTTGGCCTCTGTATTTAATGTTACGCAAAGGTAGATATGAATAACTTCGGATGAAGCATTGTTTTATCTGTCCTCCACAACTGGCAAAACGAAGATACAATATATATTTCACGCGAACAGTGTCGCAAAGACGCAGCTGTTTTGCAAAAGGCAAGTTGGCCGTCAAGTGTTATGATATGGATGGGAATGTCCTCTCAAAGTTTAACAAAACCCTCTTTTGTAGAAACAAAGGATAAAGTTGATGCTAAATACTACCAGAATAAAGTTTAGTAGCATATGATCAAAGACAGTAAACTTCTCTACCCTCAAGTCCTACTGCAAAATCAAGTATAAAACGGCTAAAAGATTAAAAAAAAATTAATTTTATTCCTTCTGATGAATGGGTACCATCATCCCCAGACTGTGAACCTTGTGTTTATTTTCTATGTGGATACTTAAAAAAAATAAACGAAAAGTAAAAACGACGCTTCAAGGGCATAAAAAAGCAATCAAAGAAGAAGTTGAAAAATATACCTAATAATAATAAAAGAATGAAATTTCTTTTTGCTTTACCTAAACGTTTACGTAAAGTGCACTTTGCTAAAAGGGGCCAAATTGAAAATACCTTGTAAATAATTTAATTCAATGAAAATTTATGATGCTTTGAAATTGGTCACATTATTTTTGAATCAACCTGTAATAACTGTCTTGTGCTCTCGTGTGCATATGACTTATCTTAAATGAACCTTGAAACCCTGATAACAAAAGCAAAAACTAAACCAGTTTTAGTTCTCTTCTTTTTTTTACCCAGTAGGCTCTGATAAATCGCAAAATATATCAAACTCCTTTTAAAATCTTTTTTTTTAATAGATAGAAAAAAAAAGAATACAGAAAACAGAAAAAAAGGACGATGAGCATTCCTCATTTTGCAACTATCACATTTCTGAATGAAGTTTTGTAAAAAATATCCTGTAGGGTAAATGACGAAGGCTTACATATATATACAGTGGAACTTGTCTAATGTGAGCAACTCTCGGGAAGAACATCACTGTTTACCTTAAAAAGATGGTCACCTTACAAAGGTGGTAAAGTGTGGTTGTTGTAGAGTGAAATTGTACAAAAATCTCTATAGACAGGTAGTCTCTTTACCAAGGTGGTAACATTAGCAGGTCCCACTGTATATGCATTTAAAATTTTCCAACCAATTTATACGGATTAGATATGCATTACAAGAATGCTGAGAATCATTTTGAATTGAAGAATTATTTATAACAAGCATGCAAGAAAGGATTTATTTTTAAATATTGTAAAAAGGCAAATTCATCGTACCAGAAAGAATAAGTACATAATTCTAAGATATTTTTGTGTTTTTTTATAGTATACTGTTAACAAATCAAAAGAATTAGAAAAGGGGAAAATAGAGTTATGTGTAGGTTATAAAAAAAAACTGAATGTAAGTTATATGACTAACTTCCGTAAATTTCTGGGATATTTTCCGTTTAAAAAAATCAGGTAAAATTGTCAGAACTCAAAAATTTGTTGTAAAGCTTTGTGCAAATTTAGTGATGCTTAAAACAAAATTCGCTTCTAACGACTGAAAATCGAGACAAACTTGTTCCGGCTTTAAATCTTTCGGAGTCATCTCAGCTCCTTCGGAGTGAAATTTAGTTTTTTTTTAAGTGTGTTGGTTTTAAAAAATAAGCAAAGATAACCAATGAATGGAAAGAATGTTTCTGTTATGGTAAGCGAGTGGTATCGGCGTACGGAGTGGATGACTTTTTAAGGGACTCTACGTTAGATCTGGAGAAATCTGCCCAAAACTCCAGACCGTTAGATGGACAGCCGCACGGTGGGCCCGAAACCTGGACCTGCACTCTTCAACAGTCTACCATGTTCAGTGTGTTATCCACTCGGACATGGTGAAGCCTGAAAGGAAAAACAATATGGAATACAACAGTACCATAGTAAATAATTGATATCGCCAATGTATGTTTTATAGACATTTTCATTTTAAAAAAGTTAGTAAAGAAAATTGTAAATTTTTCGTGACAATAATTCATTACCAATGTGCAAATTTTTTTAACGTGTGTCTACCGGTTTATGTTGTAATTAAAAATAAAAGTTAATTGATGTTGTTTCAGCAATTATTAAGTATAGTTTTAAATTTTAAATTTTTTCGAAGGATTTTATTCTTAAAATGAAAAAAAATTACAATGATGTAAACCATGTAACTTTCTCTGTCAATAGTTTACAAATGTGCTACTTTATCTACTTTAAAATTATATCGTGAGCATTGTAACCAAGAACGGCTGGATGATGTTTGCTCTTCCCATATGAAAATAGCTTCCACTTTCAAAGGCAAATGATATGGTCTGAGATTAATAGTACTTATATCTTTTAAACTGTCATAGCAAAAAAGACCCGATATTATTCCTGCATTAGGTATATGACCAGCATTATTGACAGTGGTCTTACGCTATTACACGAGTTTGTCAATTAGAATTATAACCGGCGACCGAAATATTACTCTAATTCTTCACATTCGTGTTTTGTGTAATTTTTTTTTACAATGCACATCGTTTTATGAACTGTTTCAGTAGGGTGGTCACAAGAAATCAACTTTCGAATTTTTGGGGTGGCACCCCCCAAAAAGTTGCCAATAGGCTCAAAAATGAGATTGTTAAAGTTTTAGCTCATTTGCATAATATTAACCCGTGCCGCATTGAGGTTAAAATTGAGAAAAATCGCGCTTTTTTGCAAAAAAAAGCAGTCTTTCCATCATAAAATGGATAAAATCGAGTCTAGAAACATGATGCTGTTCTCTTTTCAGAAGAAAGCTTCCTGCCTTGATGAGTCACACACCAATTTTTTTTAAACTTACAGATTTAACCCTCCAGGAGGTTGTGATGTCAAATCCCTTATATTTTAGTCCAGTTTTCACTGCAATACATCTATAATAATAATCATTTGTAACACTGAGCTATGATAAAATATGTTTGATATTTAAGCTTGTATGTAATTTAGAAGCCTTTTTAAAAAATAATTGCAAATCTTCCTGTTATTTTTTTTAAAATAATTTAAAAATTGCATGAAAATTTTACCGTGAAAACAACTTTAGATTATTTGCCCATTTCCAAAACGCTCATAGGGTAACATTCGGATCATATCTAGCCCTAAAAAAAGCATATATCTATGCTTTTTTCAGGACTGGATACGATCCGAATCCTAAAAGTTGGTTTTTTTTAATGAAAGTTCAAAAAATTACATTTCGTCTTTCCACTTTTTGTTTTTCTTCGTTTTTCTTTCCTTTTTGTGTGCAAAATAAAGGTTGTAATTTTAAAAAATCTGAAATTTAAAAAAAATGAAATTTAAGTAAAAGAATTAACAGAAAATAAGGTCAAAGAAGGCATAAATTTGAGAACGACTAACGTTTAGATATATTTGATTATTAAAGTTATGTATCTAAGAGGAAGCACATTATAAAGAAAATAAATTATTATTGTTTACAATTTTTTGTTAAAGTGCCAAGGCTTAGATAATGTTTCTTTCGAAGAGTCTGGAAAAGTTTTTTTACATTCGGATACTAACTATAGTAAAAACTGCTTTTGTTCTTCATCCTCAGTTAAACAGAAATTGAATCCTGGGATTAATTTTACTCTCCTTTCATCTGAGTCATTAAAAATCTTAAAAGCTTTCAGTTTTTTTTTTTTTCATTCAAATAATACTGATTTTCACACCATACATCGGGAACAGGATTCAAAAATTGTATATTAACATTACATCTCTTTAAAAAAATTACTGTTCGAGTTGAAATAAAAAATTAACTTCTTTGTTCAATAAAGGATCCACTTCGTTGAAACATTGTTGCTCTTACATCTTCACGATTATAAATTTTTTTTAAAAATGCAATTAATTTTACAGCCATGCTTGTTTTGAATTTTTTTGCCCAAGTGACATCAAAAAATGAAAAACAACTTGCAACTCAATGAAATGAAATGCTACTAGTTAAGATACCAAAGATGGCTTATCATTTATAGATCTTTGTTTGCAGCCTCTTTATCAAATTTTCAGTATTGTAATAATTTTAAGTCTTGATTGGGGCTAAAGTCTGAGTGGGAGTGTTGAACCATGCCTTTACATAAATATTTATCATAAATAAACAAATGTCAGTAATACCTCCTTTTTCTAAATCTGTTAATGAGACCTGATGTCTGAAAAGAAGTATTTTGAGACAATAAATTGCCTTAGACATCCACCTGGCATAATGAACAGCACCAGGTACTCTGAAAGAAATGTCTATTTGGAGAGACTCCTATAAAAATTAAACAATGTTGGGTTAATTCTTTATAGTTATCCATGAGCTGTTGATTTCTTAAATGTTCTGAAAGAAAATTTGAAATTTCTTCCAAATTTTGCGTTCTTAATGTAATAATTTCATCTTCAACAGCAGTTTTGTATTTTGTCTTGTCCAACTTAGACCACCCAATCTGAAATTAAAAAAAAAATATCTGGATGAGCAGTAGCTTCGCCTAATTTGCAATCAAAACAGATTTTAGGATGATTTCTAAAATATCACGGCGACAAGGTAAATATAGAAGATTTCGATCCAGTAATTGCAGCAGCAAAAAATTCACGCTCCACTAAGGCAGCCAGTGGTATCAAAACACATTTCCTGAATTTTACCAACTGCCTCCCATTCTTACACTGTTGTAAATGTAGCTTTTGCTTAAGAGTTATTCTCATATTATTTTCAGGATGAGGAACTCCTATTAACTGTTCTTCATCGCCACAGCTAATTAAAATCGCTATTCTATCTACATTTTCTTTATTCAAAATATGAGGAAGTATTTTTCCATCCCAGTGAACAACAGGACCCTCTAAATCAGAATTTTAAAATCTGCTATTGATGAGATCAATCCTATGTTTTCGAAATTCTTGTCTTCGGAGTCACTGCATGTCAAAGGTCCTGCACCAGAAAGCTATTATGTTTGAACCACTTTTACGTTATACCAGTATGTAAATCATAACGATAATATGGGAGCTAGGGGAGGCACAGCCCTTTCTTGCCCATAAGTATGGACACCTATGTCCATTCTAAAAGTAAATAATAACATACAACAAAAATAGCATTGTAATAAAGAAAATTTGAGAGGTTTGTCCTAGATGTGCTTCAACTGATATACAAATCAAGATCTTTCTTCTGAAGCACAGAAATGCATATCAAATAAATAAAAATATTTCACACATTGTAGTTTAAGTTATGAAAATTCTTGATTTATTTTATTTTTTTTGATGCAAATAATACAAAATACGGTCAAAATTACTTAAAATTCTTAATTTGTTTTTTTTCACTAATTTAAAAAAAATGCAGATAGATTTTGGTTGTACGATTCACAAACTGACCTAAAAAGCAGTGAATGCCATTAAATATTGGTTTTGTTGAGTCAAAGTTCAAAGCAACTAGATTTTTTATGAAATAAAACAAGAACCAGTTCTGTAGAGTAAATAGTTTATACTAAATGAAGGAAAAGCTAGATATTTTTGGCAAAAATCGTAATTTTTCAAGAATTTAACCTCGATGCGGCAGGGGTTAATATTATGCAATTGAGCTTAAACTTTGCCAATCTCATTTTCTATAGTCAATTGGCAACTTTTAGGTGGTAGCCCCCAAAAATAACATAAATTTTTTTCCCCCTATATAACTTGTGACCATCCTACTGTTTCAGTGTTCAGAAGAATATTGAAAAGCTTCTTCCTCCGAATGTATTTGCAATCAACTTACAGATTCAGCCCATAACTTAAATTGTACTTTTAACTTGCAGATACCCGTTTAAAAAATCACCTAATCAATCAACCTCCTCGTGGGCTAAATACATCTATCAAAAATTATTAATTGCATGTTTTGAATAGAAGAAAGTCACACACACACACACACACACACACAATTCCTTTCCCAAAACCCAAACTCATCATTTTTTCCTTTGGCGGATATAAGCTTGGACGTCTCAGCCTCAGATTGGTGCTGCAGGAACGAATCTACAATTATTGACATATTTAACCAATGAGTAAAATAACTCTTAATTCTAAAAAAAACCAAATTTTAAAAGGAAACTGTGATGCTGATTGAGATCAATATGGATGGATTTTCATTTTCTTTGAAAGAAACTTTGTTAAAAAAATGTAACTGTAAAAATGTCAGTCCTCAAAATTTTCAAAATTTGACAAAAATAAGTCTCAAATTTAAATTCATGGGTGAATATTTAAAGATAGGTATATTCATTGTTAAAAAAAATAAATAAAAAAAATGTCTAAAACAATCCGACAGCAGATGATAATTCCCTCTAATTAGAGGACTGAGTAGACTGAGTAACGTAGGGGCTAACGCAATTACACATTCACGTCTCTATTTTACGATATGTGAATGTAAAAAGCAATCTTCTGGCAGAAAAATGATCCTTATTCGTTTATAGAAGTGAAAATTAAACTCGATACGTTATATAGTTTTCGTCCCCTTAACCCTTTGAGGCGCAACTCTTTCCCAATGCTGAAAAAAGGGCAGCCATTGCCATCGCTCGACTTAACTACCAGCAAGATGGCGGACGATCGAAACGTTAATCGCGTGCCACAGATCTAGAGACCCTTTTTTGACGCAGCTGGCTGTGCAAAAAAAGGTCTCTTAGATCTGTCAAAAAAGGGTCTCTAGATCTGTGGCACGCGATGAACGTTTCGATCGTCCGCCATCTTGCTGGTAGTTAAGTCGAGCGATGGCAACGGCTGCCCTTTTTTCAGCATTGGGCAATCTGTTCAGCTGTTCTCGCATTGTTCCATTTTTCAGCAGATGTCAGTGCTGTTAAAAATAATCGTGACCATTTTTTACGGGAAATGATGTGCTAAAAAGTAAAGGATTCTCGTGGAGCTATGCCACCCGCAACTATTTTTATAGAAATGAAATCTATTCTTCGTGACTGGCAACAGTCAAAACGTCAGAGTTGTGTGTTCCCAGAGCGGGTACACTGCGCGTTAAAGGATTAAATTGAAGAATTAATTCCATAATCTGTTTTTAACATTAGTACAAAGTCCGTAGTAACGGAATCCATTGCTCGGTATTTAAGGTGTTAAATTCAGTTAGTTTCTCAGAAAAAAGTCAACAGTAAGCAAAAATGCCGCTAAAACATACCAAACATGACTAAATAAAAGTTTGGTGACTGCTGAATTAATACGATCATTTTGTATACGAAACGGATTATAAAAAATCCTGCTTATTATCGAAATCGGAACTCTTAAGTGACTATTGATCAGAGTGCTCTGACCAGTGGCGGCTCCTCCATTTGGGCACATGAGCACGTGAACCTCCAAAGGAAAAACTAAAGAATAAACACATCAACAAATTAAATTTAAAACAAATATTAAGCACACTTCTAGATTTATGTGAATTTAAAACGTGAGTTTTACTCTCTCTCCCCACTATTATTAAATAGGCTTATTATAGCTAAGCGCTGTAGTGTAGGTTACTACAGCAGTCTTGAATCAATCGCACATGCGAACGGAAAATTTTTCCCCTGAACCGCTTTCTGGTCTGAGAAGCCGAGGCAGCTGGGAAAGTGTGCGGCACTGTTGAAATCACTCCGTTCGCACTATTTCATTGTGCACACAGGTCCATTTTTTTGCGGTATAGCTTCCGGATTTTCAATTGGTTTGTTACGTTCGGTTAGTTAATTAATTTTTTTTCATTTTCTTAATATTTTCTTTATTTCTATCATTTTTTTCTACATTATTTTTTGGCAAACTAGTGTAAATTAATTTAGATGGGAGGGAAAGACGTGTTTCGGAGCTAAGGCAATGGCATTTTTCAATATTATCCTTTGAAAAAAAATTGAAATAAAATAAATCAAGACAGTACCTTTGCCAAAACTTATCTTGGTGACGAAATGTAAGACCAAAGATGCAAGGCCATACCCAGGGGCGGGGGGACCAGGGGGCCCGGTCCCCCCGAAATTTAAAATTTTGTTAACAAAATAATAATAATGTAGCCTTTTTGTGAAAAATTTAGCCTTTTTCACCCCCCCCCCCCACAAAATTTTTTCTGGGTACGGCCCTGCAAAAATGACTTGTTTTCTTTCCTTCGCGTGCATTGTTTTCCTTTAGCTGCTGGAAACGCAAATCTATTTTAACTTGTAAAGTGCGTCGTATCTTCCTACTTAATTTTCGAAAATTGTTTTATGAACCTCCTCTTAAATAACCCACGAGCCGCCACTGGCTCTGAGTGTATTAATTTTTCTGTATGATATTTTAGGAGTAAAAGAAAGAAATGACAGTTTCATCTAATGCCTCCTTCCTTTATTTTTGTCTTCTAAATGCTGTCCTCTGCATGCCTCAATACTTCGATTCACCCGAAGAAAAGGATTGGAAGCTCGAGGACATCAAAGGTACAATACAAAATATTGTATAAAAGAAGCATTTTTATACAATTATGGGATATTTAATTAGAATAGGCAATGCTAATAATTTTGTGAAAATTGAGTATAAGGCTATAAACTAATTTTTTTTTTCAAAATGTGAAAGCAATCTTGTTTTGATAATATACTGATATGTTCAATTAACAGATCGAAACCCTATATTATTGCTTCAGTCATTAGCAAAAACATAAATTCTGGTCAATTTCGACTTAAAAATCATTTTCGAAATTTAAGTTGAAAGTTTCATTACTTTGCCCAAGAGTTTTCACGTATATTATGTCACATCAGACAAACAGTGTAAAAACGTCGTGAATCGTATCGGGAAAAGTAACGCAGTGATGAGAAGGTAAGTACTATTCTGTTGTCGCTCCCATTTAAATAAAAGCATGTGCGTCGTCTGCATGAGCTACCCTGATTAATTATCACTCGCAAAATACTAATGAAAAATATATTTCGGTTTTGTTTATTTCAACATACGATTACGCTCCACCATAGCAGTCTTACGTACAAAAATAAATAAATAAAAAGGGTAATAAAGCATTCTTTTCTGCTGAACCATAGTGCATTTAAATATTTAAATTGAGACTTTTAGGAGGACGAACGAAAATGTACAGTATTAGAATATGTAATAGGTTGTATTAGTAGATCTATTTAAGTAATATGGATGAAAACACGATATACAGTATTAATAAACATTTTTTGCTTATTAAATTTAAAGTACTTATTATTTTCAGGATTTCTCCGCTGGTACCTTACAACTAACTAAACGATAAGTAATTCTACTTTACGCTGATATATTCCGTGGTAGTTACAACTGAACAGACTTAGCTGAATGTTTTTTTTGGGGGGGGGATGGCATCACACATCTTGCCAGACATAGCTTTCAGACCACATTTGTGCACACATCAAAACATTTATCCCCTAGAATGCTACTGTGTTCGAAAAATCCATCTGCCAATTTAATATTGCAGTGCCACTGACTAAGTTCGTTTATCTGCTGGCAAACGAGGAAATAAATGTCTGATTGAATGCCGACTACCCAATTTATACATTCAAGATTTCACCAGATGTGATAAAGGATTTGAACGCGATTTTTTGTTTTACAATGAAAGCGATAATGCCATAATATTTCAATAGTTTTGTTCCATTTTTTCTTTAAAAGTATTTTTAATTGTAAACTTTCAAAAATGTTTAAAAGAAATATAAATAAAAAAGTTCTACTTTTTGGTGGAGCACTTAGTTTCGCAAAGCACAATTCGAGAAACGCTGCTTTAAACTATAATAGATACGTTTTAAAAATTACAATCCCAACTATAATTAAAATTTACTTAAAGGGTTCTGGGTATACTGATTTTAGTGAACTTACGTATGTTCCTACTTCTTGCAGTGATTTTTCAGTTATGAGATTTAATATATCAAAGCAAAATACACAATACTAATAAACACTTTTTTGGATGTTGAATTAAAAGCGTTTTCTATATTCATCATTTTCAATGGGCGCGTTACAGCTATCTAAAAGATAAACAATCCTACGTTAAAAGTATTCCGCGGTACTATATATATATATATATATGTATGTATGGGCAAACGCACTGTCAAAGATCGCATAAAACATTGTGAAAGGATTTCCTGGTGTCATGGAGTTTTCAGAATCTTACCGCATTCCGAATAATGATTTTCTGGGAATAATCCCCCTAATGAGATGAATATCAGTATGTTGAATATTTTAACTATGTTCCCTTGAAAAAATAAAGCGGAAATTATCGTTTTTCAGACAGCCCAAAAATATTGATTTTTGACATCTGAAATCAATGATCATAGCGTATTTGTTGTTTAGTATTACTTATTAATAGCTTTATTTTCTTTAATTTTTCAATTGCAGGGCAGTTATTAGAAGTAATTCCGGAAGAAGATCTAGTAACTGGAAACAGTGAAAGTATAAAAATGTATGATGATGTTGAGGAAAGCGATGAAAACGACAGAAATACTAATGATGATGATGATGATGAAAGTGAAGAACATGATGGAATTAATAGTGATGGTGATGGAAAAAAGATCGATGTAAACGACGAAGACAAAAATTGGGACGATGAGAAAGAACTTAGGCCAGATGGAAAAATTGCAGAAGGATCAGAAAAGGACGAAAAAGTTTGTGAAGATGATGCCGATAAAGATGGTGAATCAGATGACAAAAGAATAGCGGATGATTTAAATAACTTTGAAGGAAAACCTTTAGAGGGTGTCTATGCAGCTGAAGAAGAAGCAGAACAGTACGATATTCCTTACGACTCAGTCATATATCCTAGAATCAGTGCTCCTTAGATGGTGGCATTGGTAGAATAAAGAATTACAGTTGTGACTTTAAAATACATAAAAGCAGGCATGGATAATTTACTCCAATCTTAATCAACTACAAGTCTTGTAGATATTCTACTTTTTATTAGAAAATGCTTATGTATCGAGAAATATTAATTATATATGATCAAATACAATCTAGACTGTAATAAGGAAATCATGTTTGACTCGGCTACATAAACTGAGACTTTATTTTTGCTATGCTGCATTTACTTTATATTATCAATTTTATGCTAAATGATTTTTCATTGACATTTACTTTATGATCTGGCATCTATGTAAAAGTATGAATCAAAATTTTTAACACCGTAAAGGCACAGGAAGGATCACTTAGACATCACTATAGTTAAAAAAATTTAAGAAAAAATTAAAATCTATTCTTTTTAACAAGACAAAAGTGTAATTTAACAGAGCTCTAAAATCTATTATATAAATGTAAAAGTTTGTCTGTTTGTTTGTTTGTTTGTTTGTCCGGGAACTCCTCCCACACCGTAAGACCGATCGGCTTGAAATTTTGCACATAGACATAAAACGACGTAGAATAGGCCGTAGGCTACTTTAAAATTCTGGAAATCCACCCGTTCCCTAATTTTTAACGATTTTTCGCAATTTTCAGGGTAGAAAGCTCCGCAAATGTCCGATTTCAGCACATTCGTGAGCATGCGCCGAGACGGTTGGTCGCAGACCTACCGAATTTTACATACGGCTTCACTAGGACGGATCCTAATACGCCTCGAAGTGATTTTTTTGAAATTCGAATTAGAAAATGTTTTATTTTATGTTTTGTCATATTTTTAGCGATTTTTCTCGCTTAATACGTAATAACGCCGGTAATTACACTCGCAGTGAAACGATGCTTGCATCATCGGATAGAGGAGAAAATTTTCTTTTAAAAACTGTTTGCTCGGACTGTATAACATAATTTGCATATTTTGGGGAATTTTTCAAATAAAATTTAATTTGACGCTGATTTTCGTAAAATATTTTTTAAACTGCTGCATCTTGAATTCTATCCGTCACTTTTTTTATAATTTGTCAAATGACGGAGCATACATTTCGCCCTCCTTTAAAAGAGAAACCAGAGGAAAATATAAATTAGGAGATATTTTACGAATTTTTAAACAAAGAAGGATTTTCATTTCAATAGTAGCTGCTTAAAAATTTCAGTATGATATCTTGCGGTTTTGTGTTCTTGGAGACAGTAAGAATGATTAAAATTGCCAGTTGAAAAAAATAAATAAAATTACTTTAAAACAATTGAGTTTCCGCATGTGAAATGTGCGTCATTGAGATGTCACAAGTTTAAAATCCCTTTCGAAATTCAATCAGAATAACGGACTCACAAGCAAAACATACGCCACGCATGAAATAATTCTATATTTTATTTTACGTGTCCAGTAAAAGAATTGAATGCTGTTTTTTCACCAGTGAATTATCCAGCATTATTTTCAATTGAGATTTTAAACGGGACATGTTTTCGAATCGCGGAAAATATATTGCAGTATTAAACAGGACCTGATTATGACCAACAGGAGGCCCCAGCATTGATGAATTTGGGGCCCCCCATCTATGAAATTTGTTTCATTTTTCATAAAATTTTGTTATAAAAAAAAGAACATTTGAAATTGGGAGCCATTTCGAGGCGGGGGCCCTGGGCAAAGTCCCGATTTGCCTGAGTGATAGTAGGGCCCTGGTGCTGAATACGCCAATTTGACAAGAATTATGCGTAAAAATTTATGGAGAGCTGATTTAGTGGCAACCATAAAGTGAAATGATTATCGTTTATGCTAATACGTAAATTGCAAAGCATCACCAAAAAGACTACATTCGTGGCAAATATCTAAATCTTTCTTTAAATTAAGCATTAACTGTTGCAAAACGAAAATATATTGTATTGGTATCAGTAAAAGATAGTATAAATAATAGTAAGTAGATATGGTAAGGCAATATTGATCAAAGCACAATATACCGCATTCATAAATATTTCGTGAAACTAAATCTTCTATTCATTTTACAACAGCCGTATTACATCACAGCTAACTAAACATTCGATAATTCTACGTCGCGTTAATATATCCCGCGGTGGTTTCAACAGAAAAGACTGTAACAGAACTTTCTTTTTTCTTGCAGATTCTGTTTTGTCACAAGTAAGTTATGATCACATTTTAGGAAAATGTTCTCTTCTTGCCTTGCGAAGAGCGGGCACACAACTATTTAATTATAAAATTAAACGGTTCCCCACTTTATGTAGTAACTAAGGTATTAATGGCATAAATTAAATCTAAAAGAGAGTATGATGTAGAAATGAGACATTTAGAAAATTAGGAATTTTCACTGCAAACCGTCACGCTTTTCTTTTTTAATCGTGAATGACACCGATATAGTTTTTTGCTTCATAATATTAACAATGGTCTCAGGTCAGTACTTATACTATACAAATAACTAATGAGTAACTTTACTCCAAGTCAAATCATTTTGCTTATTTTTAGATTCCAAATCACTGGAATCAATTCGAACTATACATGTAAGAAAAAGTTTCGTTCCCACCGTGCGGAGAACGGGCACGCAGCTAGTTGCAAATAAAAGGAAATACAACCCTTTCAACTTAAAAGAATTATAGCAAAATTGTTCTCACTTAACAATTTTACATTCATTTTATAGAAAAAATATGTTTCTAATCAGCATTTTTCCGGTAGATGTTGAGAATGGCCACTGATAAGTAACAATGATATTTCTTAAAATATATAACTCAAGGAACACAAAAAGTACTTTATTGAGTCACTTTTGCACACAAAATAAAATACGAATATCACAAATTAACCCATTTGTGCCTGGATATTTTTGCGATTTTCTTCGATTTTTACTGATAACAGAAATAATAGATAAATTTCTGATGTCAACTTCTTGAACAAGGGATGATTTCTTTTAAAATCATCATGCATAAAAATCGAAATATCAACATCCTACTTGGTCATGTTAAAATATTTTGTAGAGTTGAGGCTCAATACTCATGAATAAAGGCTAGGAAAAATAAATAACGTTTTCGACTAATAGCGAATATGCCGTCCTAAAAAAGGGACGCTAGGCATAAATGGGTTAAGCATAAAAGATATCACGATCATTTATAAGGTATAAAATTCAAATATCACATGGTATAGTAAGTTATAAATGCAATGCAACAAATACAGAACATTTATTCTTTTATCTTCAAATAGCTGAGACGTTAAGTTTTATTCCCTATATTTCAGTTTTTACAGCAATAAACAAATACGTAATATCTACAACAAAAACACACAGAAATCATAAAACAGTTTTCAGATCCATACCTTGAAAGTATTAATTATTTTTATATTAGCAAGTATGTCTGACAATTGCCTTAACTTTTACATTGTTCAAGTCACATAAAATTACTGTGCAGGGAATTAATTTTAAGTTTGTCAGTCTGTTAAGTAGCTCAAATTTTAAGTTTGAGTATGAATTCTTGAATGCTGAATCCATAAAATGGAATACTTTATGTTATACTGTTTATATCATGATCGAAACTATTTCTCAACAATGTGATGATTTACCTTTAATTTGAAAATACCCGATGTAAAAAAATATCTGATGTTTTTGATATTTTTCGAAAATATCATGATACTTACGATCCCGGCTGCGTGGCATATTCCATATCAACAGCACTTGTACATTTTAAAGTAATTTATGCCTATTTACGGCAGAGCATAATCAGGCACGCAAAGCGATATATATAAACAAGTTTCAACTTTGTTCGAAAGTTATAAAGAGTGCTTTGCATGACTCCATAATGAAGCAAGATTTCAGCTTCAAAACCCATAAATAATTCACAAACGGAATATTGATGACAGAATGAACAATTTCGTATGTAGTAAATTAAATGTAGTCTGTTACGGAAAATACAAGGAGTGTCTGAAAAGTTCGGTGAATGGTGTTATAAAATAAAAGAAACAACTGTTATAAACAAAATACCTTTCGGGATCCTGAAAGTAATCACCATAAGCTAAATGACACCGGTTTTCAGCAAATGCTTATTCTAGAATAGCTCAAAGTACCATCGTCACACATTCTGGATCTGTCGCCATTGTCACATGTTTACAGCAAGCTTAGGCCTTAAAGATTTCTTTGTGTCATGGAACATGAAGAAGTCTACAGCCCTGGTCTACAGAAGTCTACAGCCCATCATGGTAGCCCTTCACGTTTTCAAACTGCGCGACTTTTCATTACATTATTTAATTTATTTCTGCGTTTATTGTAGGTCATAAGTTTTGAATTATAATTTTGAAATAATCCATTTTATTGTTTGTGACACTTTTTTATTTTAAAATTTCCATTAAAAAAATAATGCATACTATGTGATCGTAAAATTTGTTTTATTTCATTACTTGCTGTGTGCCCGTTATTCGCTCGGTAGGAAACGAAAAGTTTCCTCACATGTGTAATTCAAATTAATTCCAGTGATGTGGAATCTAAAAAAAGCAAAATTACTTGACTCTTGACGTAAAGCTTGCGTCATGTGTTCTAACCTGAGATTATTGCAAAATAATGACACAAAAAGCTATGCCAGTGTCATTTGCTATCAAAAAAGTGAAAAGTTTAACCGTTTCCTGTGAACTCCTCACTTTCAAAATGTCTTATTTTCAACATTTTACAAATGTCTTATAGCACTTTAAAACGAACTTTGTAACTATTAAAATGAAGAATATTTACAGCTGCGCTAAAACATTTCAATTTTTAAATAAGCAATTGATTAGAATACCAAGAAAACGTGACATGTTTAAAATCTCAATTGAAAATAATGCTAGATAATTCACTTGTGAAAGAACAGCATTCAATTATTTTTCTGGCAACGTAAAGTAAAATATAGAATTATTTCACATGCGCGGCGTATGTTTTGCTTGTGAGTCCGTTATTCTGATTGAGTTTCGAAAGGGGTTTTAAACTCGTGACGTCAAAGTGGCGCACATTTCACATGTGAAAACTCGGTTATTTTTAAATAATTTTTTTTTTTCAACTGGCAATTTTAATCATTGTTACTGTCTCCAAGACAACCAAACCGCAAGATATCATACGGAGATTTTTAAGCTGCGCTGCGATTGAAATGAAAATCCTTCTTTACTTAAAAATTCGTAAAAAGTCTCCTAATTTATATTTTCCTCTGGTTTTTTTTTTAAAAGAGGGCGAAATGTATGCTCCGTCATTTGACAAAATATAAAAAAGTTATGACGGATAGAATTCAAGATGCAGCAATTTTAAAAATATTTTACGAAAGTCAGCGTCAAATTTAATTTTATTTGAAAAATTTCCAAAAATCTGAAAATTATGTTATACAGTCCGAACAAACAATTTTTAAAAGAAAATTTACTCCTCTATCCGATGATGTAAATTTCGTTTTCTAGCGAGTGTAATTACCGGCATTATTACATATTAAGCGAGAAAAGTCGCTAAAAATCGGACAAAACATAAAATAAAACATTTTCTAATTCGAATTTCGAAAAAATCGCTCCGAGGCGTGTTAGGATCTGTCCCAGTGAAGCCGTATGCAAAATTCGGTAGGTCTGTGGCAAACCGTCTCGCAATGCGATCGAGAGACGCGCGCAAGAAGATCGGTGGTCACAAACTTGCCTACCTACATACATAGCTACATACAATGTTTACTCTCGGATTTTATTATATAAGATGTTACATTAAAATTCACAAAAAATCACCTAATTTAGGTAATTTTTTCGTTTTATTTTTAAAGAGGGCGAAAAGTATGTTTTATCATTTGCCAAAATATCAGAAAGTTATAACGGATAGATTCAAGATGCGATAGTTTTAATATTATTTTACGAAAATTTTTGTCAAATGTAATCTGTAAATAAAAAATTTCTAAAAATTTACAAATTATACTACGTATTCAGAAAAAAACTGTTTTTAGAAGAAAATTTTCTCCTCTATCTGATGATGTAAATGGCGTTTTTCTGCGAGCGTAATTACCGCCGTTATTAAGTATTAGGAGAGAAAAAAAAAGTGTATGCGTATAATCTTTACGCGCGATTGAAGTAAAACTTCTTTGACGTTTACGACACATATCACTGAAATGATTAAACTTTAACTTAAAATTAATATCATATTACAATTTAATTATATTTATTATCCATGTACTTTACAAAGATTATATAAATGTTATATTCATATTATTCATTGGAAATAGGTATTTGAATATCATAATTTTTTAGGTATGAAATTATAGGTTTGTGGTAACTATAATGTGAAACGTAAATTTTACTCTCTAAATTTGCCAATTTTCTTGAAAATACAGCATCTATCGTTGTGCCGAAACGCGTTGTTGATTGAAGTCGAGAAGTATTCATAGTTAGATCAAATTTTTCTTTTAAAAAATCAACTAACGACTGAGATTCTTGAGAGCGAAAATTAACCTTAAAATCTCCAGTAAGAATCATCGGTAATTCATGATAATTACTTAGAATCCAGGAAGTGTCCATGTTGTAGTATTATTCTTTAACTGTTTTCGTATACCATTGTTCGATCTGAAGTTTGGGTCTAATGGGGGGGGGTGTCCGTAGTCTAGTATTATACTTTAACTGTGTTCTTTAATTGATATTTTACTCTGTTTGTGGGATTCGAATGCAGGTAGTGTAATTGTTGTTGTGTTTTTCTATCACAGTGTTCTTAAGCGTTGATTTCGTCTGCTAGTAGGTTTCAAATTATTATTCTGTATCCATGTTTTTAAACTGCAGGTTCTGTCCATTGTTTGGGATTGATTGCAGCCAGGGTCCGTTTCTTAAATACTAACATTTCTTAAAATACATCTTTTGGGTAAAATAATAACAGACACGACATACATAATATTTAGGAGTTTAATGGCCTAACGGCCAATGCAACTGGCATTTGGCAAATAATAATATCACTTCACTTCGAAACTATTGCCTGTATTCACTACGAAATAGTATTATAAGACGATTGTGTAATTAAAACACGTCTGAAACCAGTAATTACTATATATCACGCTCATAAATCTATGCATTTATTTTTTTGAAGTTTTGATAATTCAACGATCTCCATTGACTTCGCCTCGATGGAAATATAAACAACCTGAGATGCGCAGTTACCCAGTGTGCGTAGCGCCATCTGTTTGCAACAACTGCGTTAACCAACTTTCTAAGCGAAGTGTCCCCTCCTATAAATTTACCTTCGTGGGATCGAAGTATGATCCTCCAACAGTGTTCTTAAACGAAAATTTCCCTTTGCTGTTTAGGTACATTTGCAGCCACTGTCCCTTTAATTGTGGTGTTCCATCTCCTTGTTCTTAAACCGATGTTCTGCCTTAAAGTTGGGTTAGAATCCAGGAAAAGTGTTCTTAAACTGAAGTTTCCAACTACTTTTCCGGTTCGATTGCAGACAGGTTCCATTTCTTTGTGCTTTTCCAAAACCTTGTATATTATTCATCTAAAAATAAGGATTATCGACAACCTCCTGTGAGGTTGGGATTACATGTAAAATATTATGATGGATGTACCTTCAAAACGCTTATCTATACTATTAAAATCTGTGCGCGTCTGTCTGTCTGTCTGTCTGTGGACCATACGTCCTCGAAATTCGAGGACAGTCCCCAAATTTAAATTTTTTTTTTCATTTTGTCCCCAAATGTCCCCAAATTTAAAGATTTGTACATTTTTCCCTGAAAGTTTCCGTTTAGTTTATTTCTTTCAGAAAAAAACTGAAGAAATAAGATAAATAAACCAACTAAAAACGCCATTTAGGGAGAGAAACAATGAAATTCGATCTCTGACAACGTTTGCTGTCATTGTGTGTGTAGCGTGTACAGACACTCAATAAATTATCCGACTATGAGCCAAATTTCCCCTTTCAGTTTTGTTAATGATTAATCACCTTTCATGAAGAACCATGCTTTAAATATGAAATTGACGTACGAAAATTTTCTTGCCCTCGAATACTTTTTTTGGAGGGGTGTACATGGTAATATGTTATGTCCTCGAATAAGTCCTCGAAAATATTTTCTAGTGTCCCCAAGTTTTGTTTAGATTCGAGGACAATGCTTGATTTGTCCCCAAATTACCGTTTAGAAATATGGTCGCCTTAGGAGAAGCACATTACACGCTAACGTATGTGCTGCTTCGGCGTACTTAAGGAAGCAATTTGTCGGGTGCGTATTTGCCTAACTCCTCTGTGTGTCTAAATTGAAGCAATGAAACTTCGTAGGCGTTTTTTTTTAACTAGAAAAAGGCAGATTAACGTCGTTAACGTGGAAGAAGCGATATGGAAAACTGTTCAATTGGTAGCCGTAATGCGAAATGATAATCGATTATTTACATGCGCAAAGCAACAAAATTTCAAAAGTATGAAAAGTCAGGAATATGAAATGAAAATCCAAAATAAATCACCAGAGACTATAGAATAAGCATCGTGTACGAGAATGATATTGCAATCATGTACATAACAAAGGCGCTTGCAAGGAATACAAAATATAATATGAAATTAATTGCTCTTTCTTCCCATGGCGTTTGTGGAATCTTTCCGAATAACGGGATCCAATGTGCTTAGAATATTTCATATAAATTACTTATATGTTAAAGTTCTATTTATTTTTTCATATATATTCCAGTTACTCCAGTTACAAGACCTAGAGCTCTAGAAACGATTTCAGATTTTGTTTAATATTGAATTTGACACTATGCAATTCATCTATGTTAAAAATAAAATATGAAATTAGTTATTTATTTAGTGTGAATTGGCAGTGAGATCAACGTTAGTTTTATGTAACAAGTGTGCTACTGTATTAAGAGTTCAGTAAGGGTAATAAGCTTTCCCGCTTAAGTTACGTCACAATTTTTTTCATTTACGAAAGCGACAAGATCTTCACGGAAACAGGATGCATTTTTGGTTTCTGAACGTACAATGTGCATCGATTGTTTCGTATAGGTTTTTTAAATTTGGGTAAAATTTAATAAAGTCATCTGCAACATAACTGTGCTAATGCATTGTCCACGCTTTACGAAATGCAAGATAAGATAAAATAGTATTCAACATCATGCAATGTTATTCATATGGTATGTATGAATGCTATAAATTAAACCTAAAAAAAGAGAATTATATGATGTAGAAATAAGGCATTTTTCGAAAGAGAAACGTTTCGTCTGCATACCGTAAAGTTTTTACTTTTCTGATCGCCAGAGACAATGACGTAGTTTTTGTGTCATCATGTTTCAGTAGTCTCAAATTTCCACTCATGGAGTCAGCTTTTCGTCAGAATTCCAGCATTTTTTCACTGTTAGAGATTCCGCATTACTGTTTTTAATTTGACTTATATGTATTAGGAAAATATTCGTTTCCTACCGTGCGGAGAACGGGCAAGCAGCTAGTCTATACTATTAAAATCTGTGTGCGTCTGTCTGTCTGTGTGTCTGTGTGTAGCATCATCTCCTCCTAAACGTCTGGGAGTTGAGTTTCGAACGAGGTATCCACGAATTCGGAAAATTTCGAGAAAGAACCTCCGCTAATTTAAATTTTGAAATTCGAATCAGTTTAGGAGATATTGATAAAAAACTACATCAAAAACGCTAATTTTTGATCTCCGCAATTCCGTGATTGTAACCCCTGTAGTCAAAGAAGTGAGAAATAAGCATCGAGGTTGCCATGTTTGGCTATTTTATGAAATTATTCAGACTCCTGCAGTAAAAATAAAAGAATAATGATTCTTTTCTGCTTAGATTATTTACAAAGTTATTTTTTAATTAAAATATTGCGTTCATGTTAAATCAGAGCAGGAATTCAATGTTTTTTATGTGTAAAAGAATAAGGGATTGAGAGATTTCCGAGACTAATATGTATATTTTTTAGTTTGTCGAAAAAAAAATGGCTGATTTGGCGATTTTGAGAAAGTAGTAGGTTCTACCGATTTGCACAGTTTTGGGCTTGGCGCAAATTACTGAGAGCGTAAGAAAATAGTATTTTTAATAAGAAGTATAAGTTTTATTAGATGACGGCGCTATACTTCGATGTTTCATATAGAAATAATGCCGTTATTAAAGCGATTTTAAACGATCCATAGAATTTTCACCAAATTAAGTAAACTGATTTAAGTTAGAGGAATTCCGCCAAATTTCAGAAAATTGAAATTCTCGCATTTTGTAAATGGTAGTTAACGGTGATTAAAACCCGTTATAGTTAATAATAATTTAAATAACTGCTACTTATCAATAATAAGCCTGCATTAAATTTTGCGGATCGAACCATATAAATGATAGATAATTATTTCCCATTTCGATTGCTGTTAAATCAATGCTTTGAATGATTCCCTGAAAACAAAAAAATCTCGCAAAATAGTGTATGTTGGCATTTTGGCGATCGAAGTACTGTGTAATAAATAATTGATTCTTATTTGTTAAAGCAGCGCTACGGAAGTTTCTTTTACTAGAAGCTGTTAGAAAGGCGTAATTAATACTATCTAATATATTTTTTGTTTTACGAATTGAAATGTTTGTTGATTCCTACTTTAGTACATTTCTTAGCAAAGTTGGCGAAAAATATTCAACTGTAATGCAGCTCTGTACATATTATTAATTCCATTCCACAACTCAGATGAGCCGATGTCACTAGCGTATGCATAGATATATATATTTTTTAATTCCGCCAAACAGAGTATTGCGTATTGCCTTTAGTGTCAAGTTTAATTTGTGGTTTGAGCTATTTGCCATCGACTGGCTGTGTTAATTTCGCCAATATTGCAGTTCTAGCAAAGTAAACACGAATAACTCATTTCATGTTCTATTTTTAACATTACTATAATTTCCGTAGCAACGGAATCCATTGTTGCCACTTAAGTTGTTAAATTTAACAATTAAGTGAAACCACTCATTTCTACAGCTTTTAAGACTCGAAAAAGTGAAAGCGCATCAAACGTGAAATAAATAGAACTAACTGTAACAGACTTGCACTTTAAAAATAATAGAAGTTTTCATGCAATTCTACATATCATTAATTTTATTTCCTTAGCGTGTGGATGTCATTTTTGCTGTTTTGCAGGCAGATTATCCGGAGCAGCACATACCCTCTAATGTATTTGCTCCTCCGGACATAAGCAAGAGCGTATGTCCGGTGCGTATTTGTGTAACCCCAATGTGTTAATCAGATGTTTCTGGTGTCAGATTGTCTGTTTCTTTTGGCAGTAACTGCCAAATAGCGGTCCTCATTCGGCGTGGTAACTCGGGGGCGACCTGTACTGTAACGTCTACTCACACTACCATCATCTTGGAATCGTTGCCAAAGCCTGGAGATGACACTCTGGGCGATTCCAAGTTCCTCGGATACTTCCAGCTGGGTACGTCCACATTCCAGTCGTCCGATAATTCTGCCACGTAAAACATCATCCAAATGCCTCCTTTGTGCCTTAACTATGCGGTTTTTGCACTGAAAGGCTTTCACAGCGCTTGTGAACAATTTTACTTCTTTGCCACCATTCCTTATATACCCCTCTCTTACACTCTCGTCATTGTGACGTACCATCCACGCCATCTGGTGGTTTCCTGTAATTTGCATATTCTTCTTCAAGATGTGTGTGATCATTCCACAGGTGAAATTTTTATTTTAGAGATCAATTTCTGTGTGATTCTGAATTATCCTTAATTTATGGACATGAGTGTAATAAAAATGAAGTATTTACTGAAATAATAAGTTTATTTTTAACAGTCTTGACCCTTTTGTATTTTCAACAACTGAAAACATTTATTTTTGCGGAATTAAGGCCTGGTTACTCCTCAAAATTTTCCCAGTTTACTACATTTCCCGTAAAGAGTTTGGACCATATAATTAAAACCGGTAAATTTGATAAATATTCGATAGTTTATCACTTTTACCAAGTTTAGAGTAGATTATGAATAACTACCGGTAATTATCCATAATCACATAATCACTAGTTTATTGCACTTATCTTAAACATTACACAATGCAAGGCTATGAGACCTTTGAGAGGATAAAGACAATGGGCGTTTCAGACCAACCTAATCCTGCTACATAATTCGCTAATGGACGATTTTAGGAAACTTAATTCTATGCTTTAATGGAAAAGAAGTAATAAATAATATTGACGTATTCTCGAGAAAAATTGTAAATACAGCTACGCTGGGTTCAATTTGAAACTTATTTTGGTATGTAGTTAAAGATATCGCTGTGATGATGTATGATGGAAGGCTCAAATTTGGTACACTACCTCGTTCGTATATAGGGCACATTTTACTAATTCTGAATTCTTTTGTACGGAGGTCGTATACAAATTTAAAAAGTGTCACTTTTTGAAAATTAACGAGGGAATTTTTTCTTAACGTTGTCATATTTCCGATCATATTTTGAACATTTTTTTCAATTTACACTGCCCACAAGAAGTAAAGCCCGTTACCACCTTTTCGGGACACCCTGTATAATCAAAGTCAGTATTTTAATCCCTGTAAATGGTTAATTAGAGCTTGGGTTATAAGATAGCATTAAGGTTTGATGAATTCTCCACAAAAATGGTAATTACAGATACCCCGGGTTCAGTTTGTAAGCTTATTCTCAAAGTCAATGGCGATGTTGTGATGAAGATCACATATCTAATTTAAAAATCATTTACTTTGGCTTTCTTTAATGTAATCTATCCAAATTCAAGAATTCTTAATGACTTCTGTTTTCATTTTTCTGCCATTTCGGCTTTAAATCTGTATATTTACTTTTCCCTGTATGCACTATTCTTTTTGTTCTTAATTGTTTCGTCTCTTCAGACCGGTGTGCTAAAAATAGATTATATTACGTCCGTTTGCAAAATCAACGGCCTTTTTGAGTTTCCTCTTGGCATCCTGCTGGCGTAAGTTATTTAGTTGTTCCCCTGCGACGACTTAAAATTATTTGTTCGCGATTACGTCATTGTAATTTTATTGGATTAACTGTTAGGGTTGCTCTGAAATTGGCGCTATTAATCTCAGCCAAGTTATTGTTCTCGCCAATGTGTAATTCTGTGCTGGCGTAATTTTTAAATTATTCCACCGTAATTTCACTGTCCATGTAGGACGTTATTTTATTTTCGCTGAGCCACCACCGCCGTTATAATAATATTTCAATAGTATATGTTTAATAAAATAGTTTTTTTCAATATTTAACGTCTTTTTATTTTATTGCAACATAAGTGCATATCGAACCTGGATTATCATGTATCACAACGCAGTTCTTTAAATTTAAATAAGCCCAACCAAATAACCTTCTTTACATAAATTGGTGCCTACCCAGGCACTTGTGTTTCATTTTTCGGTGGTGGCTTAGCAAACGGCGCTCGGATGGAATCATTTCGGACAGTCGGAAGTTAAAGCTCAGGCGAAAAGATATCTGCCACAGCATTCTTGGGTGGATTAGAAAATGCCCGCGTCTCTCGCCACCGTTGTTCACCGTTATCTACCGATTCAACTCCTTCAGCATGGCATGACTTCCGTTTTCGTGGATATACTGCTGGATAACATTTTGGTAATCTGATGCTCGATTCGTTTTGCTTCATCTTCGCTTGCAGGTATGGAGTGTTTCTGCCGACCATGGATTTTCGTATAACTCATATCCTGAATGATCCCCAATCCCGACAGTATCCCGACAGTCGCTTTAGTGAATTGTGCGGATTTTTTTTTCGATACTTTATCGAGTTTCGTCTCCTAAAGATGTGTATAAAACGTATGCCACTGGATATTTTACTACCCGCCATTCGGTATGAGGCTGATTTTTGGACGGAAGCTGAACTCTGTGCGTATGAAACTATTAGCTCGTCGCAGCATGTGCTGTGCTACTGTCCTGTTATTTCGGCGAATATTCAACGTTTCTCAGTGCGCATGAATGACATCTTGATTGGACATTGGTCAGCTACATAAAATGTGACATAAAAATTGAAGTGTTTGCGTTGATTTAACATAATGGATAATCATTTTAAAAAAGTATGTAGCTTTGTTTTCCTTTTTAAATAGAGATCAGCATTTTATTTAAAGGTAAAAGTAGTTTTTTATTGAGCCGTCACAAAATTGAAGAGCAACACTGAATAGTTTAATTTTACCAATATTTTTAGCATAGCGATATTTTAGTGACGATAATTTTTTATATGTGTAAAAAAAAGAAAGAATGTTTCAGTGGTGTATTTATGTATACTGTATAGAATAATTCTGCATAACTTTGGGGTTTTCTAACAATGATTATTTCCTTTATTGCTATTATGTATTATACATTAAAAATTAAATTATGAAAGTTAAGTGCTTTATATAAAATCTGCATTTTTCTTAAGTATTAAATAGAGTAAATGTAGCGTTATTTGAGATTTCAGTACATGGTGTTACTTAAAATTACTTATTCATTTTTGCAAAACATTATGCCTTAATTTTCGTAGTTTACATACTTCTAACTTGATCTATATTGATTATAATAATTATGTTCTCTTGGGATCTACGGCTGGTGCTCTTGTTTCTCGTATTTTTCTCGACCAGATTTTGCACTTTTCTTGATTTAAGATGAATATACGTTTTACTTATTATTTATATGTTTTGTGTATATATCTTTTATTTGTTTAATTTGTATTTGCTAACATATTCCTCCTAGTGATCTTTATAATGTTTGAATTTTTTCTCGTGCTATATTTTACATTGCTATGTTCACTGTACAGCCTCTATGAGGTACACATACTTCGTTTTTTTTTCTTTACTCTTTATTTTGATAATCATCACAGTCTTCAATTACATATCTTTTCACCCTCTTCCATTACTTAAGTCCATGGCAAGGCCTTTCCAAGGCACGCACTTTTTTCATACACTGACACATTGCATTTTTACATATTAAAGTCCATGGCACAGCATACATATTCTTTCAGTTTTTTTTCGTACCTCACAATATACTGTTTCTATTTTTGTCATTTTTTACACATTTTTTTTCTTTGAACATGCTATTGTCCTCATGTTGACTGATTTTTTACACATTATTTGTTTTAAATACTTTTTAAAGAGTACTTTATGTTTTTGTTTTTCACTCCATTTTTGGCCTTTTTTAATACAATTTTACATGTTTACCATAAGTTGTACTGTTCACATATTTTTTACATTTTTTAGATACACTGTTTTATTGTTTTCTTTCCTGCCATTGATATGCCTCTGTTTAATACATGCATTCTTTGGAAGAGTATAGTGGTATTCATTTGATTACCTTTTTTTTCTTTTCCATAAATGCACAATATCATACATTGTTTGTTGTACTTCAAATAAGATTCATACTTGAATAGTCACTGATCTTTGAAGTCTGTGTTTGTCCACAATTACACTCTTTTTTCATGTTGTTGTTTTTATTTACATTGCTTACACTTACTGACTCTCAACGTTTTCACATACTTGATTTTTACCCTCCGCTAAAGAGGGTAATAGTTTTGGGCAGACAAAAAAAGTCGTGGATGATAATTGATAGTAAATAAAATCTTACAGATCTCACGGAAATTTGAAACACACCAAGATCCGACACATGATTGGAATAATGGATACTTGAAAAATTTCAAAGTAACTTTCAAAGAGTCTATTGTGGTCAGTTTTTCCATGCCGTCTGTACGTACGTACGTATGTTCGTACGTACGTACGTACGTATGTATGTAACTCGCATATCTCAAAAACTATTGGTCGTAGAATGTTGAGATTTGATATTTAGGATTGTTCTATGATCTAGTTGTGCACCTCCCCTTTTGGTCGCAATCGAGTGTATAGTTTATGTACAGGACCGCCCAAAAGATTCGAAATACATTACGCTCTATGGGCCGAAATTCATTAAACTCGCCTAACGCAAAAACTATTAGGCGTAGAATGTCGAAACTTCATATTTTGGATAGTTGTAACATCTAGTTGTGCACCTCCCCTATTGGTTCCATTCGACTGGATAGTTTATCTACAGGACCGCCCAAAACATTCGAAATACATTACGCTCAATGGGCCGAAATTCATTAAACTCGCATATCTCAAAAACTATTAGGCGTAGAATGTTGAAACTTTATATTTAGGATTGTTGTAACATCTATTTGTGCACCTCCCGTTTCGGTTCCATTCGACTGGATAGTTTATCAACAGAATGGCCTAACAGATTCGAAATACATTAAGCTCTATGGGCCGACATTCATCAAAGCGTTTTTTAGAGGTTTTGGGCTATTTCAAACGACGCAGGAGTGATATATGCTGTAAAGAGTTAGAAAATGAATTTCTCCATTAAAAAAGTGTCTTTATCATTTACAGTTCTGCTACAGGAACACTCAAAAGATTTCCAATACATTACGGTCAATGGCAATTTTAGGGGCATTCATCCATTTCAAGCACAATACCGTCCTACCACATAAGTTAGGTAATGGTCCGACCACGGTCACGTGCCTCCCTCAAGAACTATGCCAAAAGTCGCCAAGCTTGGCGACTTTTGGTGTACGTGTGTGCATATTTAACTCTCAAATCTGAAAAACTGGAAGAACGGTTGGTTTCTCCCCGTTTGATTTACATGCAAATACATCCTGTACATGGCTGCCAATACAAATTAAAAGGTTCTGTCAAAAAACCTCTTTAGCGGAGGGGAAACTTATTTCAGCTGAAGGCTGAATATTTTTGTAGTTCTGAATTTACGTACATATGCGTCGATGTTTTTTTTTTTTTTCATCACACTTGTGTTTATGTCTTACATGTTACACACACACAAACATGTTCACACTGATGTTCTGCTCATTGAGTTCATTGTGCTTGTCCTTCCACATTTTGCTACACACAAAATTTTTGAATATTTGTTACATTTTTCTCCCACATTTTCACTATGGTGTACAGTAGTGCATTTCAAAAATATTTTAAACACATTGTATATGTTTTATCACTCTTTTGTGTTCACATACACAAACATAACATTTTATTTTGAAATTTTTTTCCTATACTATGAGATATTTAAATCTCTTCTGTACCTTACTATAAATTAATACAACTTTAAGGTATCAAGTACTCACTGAGTTATAAAAAAAATTACATTGATTTACATTTTCAGAGTGCTTATAGTTAATTTATTATTTGAATTATGTTTATTCTTATCTTAGTGATTATTTTGTGAAATATTGTTTGTTTAGTTAGGCTCATAATAAAATATATATGTAGTGATCAGATTAACTCAAGACTTTAATAAGTGAAATTTGATGGTATATAATTTCAGAGTATCAGTATATTGTATACTTTAGTAATTGCATTTTAGTGTATTTTTATTTGTACTTTTGTGTGCTATTCTTTGCCAATTTTGTCACTTTTGAAAATATTAGTGTGTTAGTAAGTGACACAACAACATTCCTTTCTTGAACAAACAAACAAAAAAAAAATCATTAATTTTGTTATTTTTACCGTATGACCACAATTGCCTTCAATTTTCTTTTTAAGCTATAACTAATATTTTACGTACTTGTTACCAAGTTTAAACCTACATTTTCAAGACTTGCAAGTTAACTAATTTCATTCTTTTATAACTTAATTTTTTTCTATTACCTCCACATAATTAATAACTTGTTTATTTGACATTCACGGATATATTGCTGTGTGCATGTGTTGAATGCTTGTTTCCTTGTTTGTGTGGTACCCACAAGCTTGGAGGTATAATTGCTTTTGTGTACTGCCTGGCTGGTCCAGCAGTTTTCACTTGTGTATTTGGATTTCATGCTGTGTCTGTCAATATATCATTTCTTCAATAATGTTCTTAAAACTTAACACTTATTAAATGATGACTTCTAAAGTAAATAATTACACAGTCATAAAATAATAATTAATAATAAAATTAAATGATTCATTTAGTATTATCTCTAACTTGAAAATTTAAAATAAATAAATAAATATGTGAGTGTCCAATAACACTTAAACCTTTTACTGAGATCCTTTTTTAATTGTACTTAGATTGATGTTCGTTGATGGTATTGTACAGATTGATATTCAATTTCCTTAAATTTTTTTTTCATTGTCATTTTGTGCAAGTATAATTTTTTCAATTGAATGTGCTTATTTTTCTTATGATATACAGATATGTATGTCAAGATACTGTTATGTCATGTACTATTTACAACATTATTACAATTCTGATGGTACAGAACTGTGTGAAAAATTACCATCAAACAAACAAAAAATTTTTTAGTATCATATTATAATTTGAATGTATTGTTTTATTTTGTCAATTGAGTGAAGTATTTTTGATGCATAATTCTGACATTTGAAGGCCTTATTGATATATATATGCAAACCATTCAACAGCGCTGGTTTATAATTATAATTTTGAGTACTCACTGCAAGTTTAAGCAGTATATCTTTGATGTGCACATGAGCTTGAGATGCTCAATTAAAGAGAAAAGGGTGTGCTGAAATGCCCCTTATTTAAAAAAAAGGGTGTGCTGAAATGCCCCTTATTTAAAAAAAAAAAAAGGATGAGCTAAAATGCCCCTTTGTATTGTGAGCTAAATGCTCCCTTTTTATTTTGTCGACATTTACTTTTGTATTGCTAGCAGTTATTATTTTTATTGTGTCATGACATTTTTTTTTCTTCTCTAAACATTTATTAGGTGGTGGTCAGCAGTAATTTTGCAATTGTATAATTTTGTCTGAATATGTTTAAGATTTTCTTAATTGTTTATGCCAGCCAAACAGAGCATTTAATTAAAATTTTTTTAAAGACATTAATTGTAACTAATAAAAAAAAATTTCTTCAAAATTTTTTTTCCTGGTTGAGGGGAGTATATATGTGATGAAGATCACATATCTAATTTAAAAATCATTTACTTTGGCTTTCTTTAATGTAATCTATCCAAATTCAAGAATTCTAAATCACTTCTGTTTTCATTTTTCTGCCATTTCGGCTTTAAATCTGTATATTTACTTTTCCCTGTATGCACTATTCTTTTTGTTCTTAATTGTTTCGTCTCTTCAGACCGGTGTGCTAAAAATAGATTATATTACGTCCGTTTGCAAAATCAACGGCCTTTTTGAGTTTCTTCTTGGCATCCTGCTGGCGTAAGTTATTTAGTTGTTCCCCTGCGACGACTTTAAAATTATTTGTTCGCGATTACGTCATTGTAATTTTATTGGATTAACTGTTAGGGTTGCTCTGGAATTGGCGCTATTAATCTCAGCCAAGTTATTGTTCTCGCCAATGTGTAATTCTGTGCTGGCGTAATTTTTAAATGATTCCACCTTAATTTCACTGTCCATATAGGACGTTATTTTATTTTCGCTGAGCCACCACCGCCGTTATAATAATATTTCAATAGTATATGTTTAATAAAATAGTTTTTCAATATTTAACGTCTTTTTATTTTATTGCAACATAAGTGCATATCGAACCTGGATTATCATGTATCACAACGCAGTCTTTAAATTTAAATAAGCCCAACCAAATAACCTTCTTTACAGATGTGTCGCTAAGCTTAGTGACATCGCCAAGTTTCGTGACATTTAGCACAGCATAGGACCAGTTAACAGTGGTTAAATTTGATTGCATTATTACTTAACTTTTCCGCGTGATCCATGTATAAAATAAATGAGTATGTAATATTTAATTTTCCCGTAAGGAAAGTATATGGTAGTGATTTTCACAGAAAAACCCCACTCATAACTTCCTTGAGGAAATTATTCAGTCAAATTGCCTTAAAAGTAAAAATGTGATCAATCATTCTTCATTTTGTATATATTTTCCTGCTTGAACAAAACTGACTGTTGCAATTTCAGAAACAAAGAAAGTAAAAAGTAATTCTCCATTTTACAATGAATACTGCGCTTTTTACTTTTATGAAACTGGTATTAGCGATTGAGGGTTGCATCAGTATCAAGTTCAAAATGATTTTAATTTCTTCAAGCGAGACATGACAGATCATATCAGCTGATACCATAACGTTTACTGTCCTTTCCAGTGACAGATAAGCTACGTTTTCTCTCCCCTCCCTCATCTCTTCAATTTTTTCAATTATGAAAATTGTTTTGGACCTCTGAGCGTATTGAGGAAGAGAATGCTTGCGATAAATGGCGGGAAAGTCTGTGGCCTTATCTAGGTAAAAATAGCATCCAAGGCAAGCAAACGGAGTTGTGATCTTTCTCTTGTTAGTGGGAACGGCACGTTGCATGGTTCGTTTGCATGGTCATTCTTAAAATTTCTTTAGACTGGCCATCTATGTTGGTTTATGTCGTGAGAGTCTGATTCGCAAACGTAAAAATCCTCATAAATTTAGGTTCTAAGGACAGCGATTCAAAATAAATATTTAGCGCCTTATTCCCTCAAACCTGTTCGCTGCCATCGTTGCAAGAACAAGACAACTGCGATGGTTGCAAGGACACGGGCCAGCGGCTGCGCTAGCGCGCACATCTATAAGTTATAATGGTTCTAAATAAAAAATTATTTGACAAGATGACGCATGAACTCCATTTCTAAGCATATAAAATATTTAGCATCTAAAGGAATTTTTTTAATAACGGGTGGACATTTGCCGATTAGGCATTCATCAGTACAATGGCCCGAAATATTCGGCATTCTATTATGCCAAGTGGGCGGCCAACGTTACCCCCACCCCCCACGACGTAGAGGTCTGCGCAGCAAAGATATTCGCGGCGGCGTGGGAAAATTTTTGAAAAAAGGAAAATAGGTGTCCAGCCGCGGAAAAAAAAGGCCCACTTGCTCTTTATTTGGCCATTATTCGCCGGACTGCAAAGTTTTATATACCATTCGTTTGCAAATAACGTTTACTTTAATTTTCTAGTAATTAAATTTGCATAAGGGGCCGTCTTCATGTTTAATTCTGCATCAACTTCGTTTTTTTCAATGGCAACATACTACTTTATTAAACGAAAGAAAACCTTCACCAATTTCCTGCGATAATTTCAGGAGATATTGCGACTTATTTTTTGCGCTATTTTAAGGGACTTTCTGCAAATTGAAAACACTATTTGTAGGTTCCGAACGTTTCGCCTTTCATTAATTTCGCTCGCGAGAGTTAAAAGAAATAAATATTATTTTCACGGAAAATACTCTTCCTAGTCTTAAAGTTTTTTGTACTAAGAATATCAGTTGTAGAATTTAGAATATTTAGTCAGTGGTTCAAATGACTCGTGAGTTCATAACTTTCTTGGTTCGTACACATGATTTAAAGGAAAAATGCAAAACGACTGCTCGCGATTTTAAAAACCTCTCTAATTTTGAAATTGTTATTGAGTATTTCTCTTGAATTTTCTCTTAGACAGGTGAAATGTTGCCAGGAGCATTAGCGCACACAAGGGAGGTGTTCAAGGGGGTCTGGACCCCTCCCATAAGAGCTACCAACATTACTTTGTCAAATCATCATGTAATTCTTGACATTTTAACACACGTTCTATATTACACGTTACCCCCAAATTCTTGTTTTTACCAGTTAAGAAAAATTAAACAAAATCAATTGAAAACCATACAAGAAAATTGAATAGCGGAACAGTCTATAAAAAAATGGTTACGATAAAACACTTTGTTCCGCATTTTTTCCTGTGGTTGGCAGAACCGTTTCTTGATCGTCGTTCGTCCACGGGCAAATTAAAATAGGCAATCCTTTTTTGCAAAGCTTATGATTTAAATTTTTCTTCTTCGCACACTTAAATTTGGCTTCTCACGCGCTTTGCACCATCTTGCCCCCTTCCCCCACACACACTTTAAGATCAGTTGTGTTGGTTGGTGTCACGGCTACGGTCGAACTTGAAGATTGGTTTCATGATTGAAAGTTTATTTGTTTGAATTTTTTGCCGACCCAATATTATCACTATGATTGTTATTTCACATTCTTCATTTAAAATTATGGTCTGCAATGTGCAATATTCTTATGACAATTGGCGGTATTTTAATTTATAGTCAGATGAAAATTTAGATAGAAAAACGTGATTTTGAATGTTTGATAAAGTATGGGCAAGTCCAAAGACCTGATGTTTCCAATATTTAAAAAATGTCAAATTCATGCCTGGAATGTTGAGGATGTTAGTTTTTCAGAAACAGGACGTTGTATTGGAAGACATACATCAACTGCATCTAATTCTATACATGGAAAACATTTTATTTGGTGGGATATGGTAGCAGACGCAACAATAAAAGCTTTATAGAATCCCCATCAAAATGTAAAAACGTCTAATTTATTTGTTTCAAAATTTGATATTTTTTAAATAACCTTTTACTGTTTTTGCACAAAAGAAATCTAATTTACGTTTATTTTACGCAATTTTCAAAAAATTGTCACTTAATAAATTTATATATGGTCCCTTAACTCAGAAAAATGACACATTTTATTTAATATAAACTACTGAACGTAAAAATTTAAAATTTTGCACAGCCATGCAAAATCACATTTTGCATCTATTTCCATCAAAATTTGGCTAGGTTGCTATGATGCAGATTGTAATGCAGATCACATATTTAATTTTAATAATCATGTAATTTGGCTTTCTTTAATGTAATCTATCCAAAATCATATATTCTAAATCACTTCTGTTCTCATTTTTCTGCCATTTCGGCTTTAAAATCTGTATATTCGCTTTTCCCGCATGCATTTTTACTTTCCGAACATGTACCATGTAAGGAAAGTATTGTAATCATGAAAAAATTCGAATTCGAGATTTTGGTGTATTTACACGTTTTGAGGTAGGTCTTCTGAATTCATTTATGCTATTTTTACGAGATGTATGTATGTATGTGTGTATGTGTGTTTGTGTGTATGTGAGTGAACACGATAGCTCCTGAACAGGGCATGCGATTGAGCTCAAATTGGGTATATATGTTATAAACCACCGTCGCAAGACCGGTATTGATTTTGGTGTGTATAGGAGTTACAGTTTTTCTACAGGGCTACGACAAAGATTTCTTTTACATTATGGCCTATGGAGGAAAATTTTGGAAAGTGCGCTAGCGTTTAAACGGTACATTCGATGGAGCTCAAATTGGGTATACATGTTATAAACCACCATTGTAAGACCGGTATTGATTTTGATGTTTATAGAACTTATAGTTTTTCTACAGGGCTGCGACAAATATTTCTTTTACATGATGGCCTATGGGGAGAAATTCTTGAAAGTGCGCTAGCGTTTAAACGGTACATTCGATCGAGCTTTAATTTGGTATATATGTTTGAATGATTTATCGATTAAAATTTATTGAAATGCTTGGTAATGATCTTAATCGTAAGTGTTCGGAAAGTCGAGTGGAGTCACTCCAGATTTTTATATTTAAAAGCCGAAAAGGCAGAAAAATGAGAACAGAAGTGATTTAGAATACACGATTTTGGATATATTACATTATATATAAAGAAAGCCAAATTAAATGATTATTAAAATTAAATATGTGATCTGCATCACAGTTGCTATTCATAATTTTTTTGAATATTAATTTAAGAATTCATAATTCATATTAATATTTTATTAAAAAATATAATAATAGTAAATTATGTTTGGGTAGCTTAGTTCTAATAGTACGAATAAAAGTCAGCTTCTTATTATCAATATTATATGAGATATGAATTAAAGTATGAAAATTATTTTAACATAGGAGGAGGGGGATTTTGGGTGCTCATAACTCACCCATTTTCAGTTCAAATTTATTAAAAATTGGTATCCGGGGTTAAAATGAGCTAAATTTTTGAAATATGTAGTGAAATCTAGGGGTTTCTTTTGGAAAAAAAAGTTGATGCGAATTTTAATATGGAGACTGCCCCTTATGCAATTTTTATGTATAGCAAATTTAAGTGTACGTCAACCGTAAACGATTGGTATGTGTAACTTTGCCGTCCAACAAACGACGGCTGAATAAAGTGGGCCTTTTTTTTCTGCAGCTGTACATATATATTCATCTGTCTATCTAATTATATATACAGCGTGATCAATTTAAAAGATTAACCATTGGTTTTCCTTATTAGTCTTAAATCTCACGGGTGTAGCAACAATGCTAACACTAAAATATAATTGTTTGAAGCTTGTTTAAGTGTGAGAGACAGTTTCCAAAACTATTAGACTCTTACAACTTTATTTGTGAAGTAAAAAGAAAGTATTTCGAATGTTTTGGGCGGTCCTGTAGATAAACTATCCAGTCGAATGGAACCAATAGGGGAGGTGCACAACAAGATGTTACAACTATCCAAAATATGAAGTTTCGACATTCTACGCCTAATAGTTTTTGAGTTAGGCGAGTTTAATGAATTTCGGCCCATAGAGCGTAATGTATTTCGAATCTTTTGGGCGGTCCTGTACATAAACTATACATTCGATTGCGACCAAAAGGGGAGGTGCACAACTAGATCATAGAACAATCCTATATATCAAATCTCAACATTCTACGACCAATAGTTTTTGAGATATGCGAGTTACATACATACGTACGTACGTACAGACGGCATGGAAAAACTGACCACAATAGACTCGCCGCTGGTCAAAATGAGTTGCAGACGCGTTAATATGATCGTGCATGCTAGCCTACGATGAGATGCATCGAAAAAATTCTTAAAATTAAATTTAGAGGTAGTCAAAATCGGTTTTTTTGTCGAAATTTGGCCCCCAAAATTTTTCGGGATCACATTACTTCCTTATACTACGTACAAGGAAGTAAAAAATGGAGATGCACCAAGTTACCTAATCTTGCGATAATTTTATTTTATAAAAAATAATTTAATTCATTTTTTTCCATTATCATTCCATCATTAATCATTCCTCACTACATTAGATTTTTTTTGTGTGTGTGTGTGAGGTTATCTGAAAGACATAGCGTTTTCCAGAGAACTCTTGCAAAAATCGATGATTGAAAACAAACCATAACTGAAGAAATCTCGTCAGTAACACCGGCAATGCTGGGAACTGTATCTAAAAGCTTGGTTCGACGTGCTCATGTTTGCATTCAAAATGGTGGCGGACATTTTCAACATTTGCTGTAAAGAAGAGTCTCTCTATTCTAAAAAAAAAAAAAAAAAAAAAAAAAAAAAAAAAAAGTAAAGGGCGCTGTCGCAGCCGCCGCTGACAAAAGCTTGTTCTGCTATCTCCTCCGAAATCGTGGGGATTTGAGCTTCGACCAAGGTGTTCACGGATTCGGAAAATTCCGGGAAGCCGATCATCTGAATTAAATTTCGAAATTCAATGGTGGCAATGGTGGTTCAAAATGGTGGCGGACATTTTCAACATTTGCTGCAAAGAAGAGTCTCTCTATTCTTAAAAAAAAAAAAAAAAAAGTAAAGGGCGCTGTCGCAGCCGCCGCTGACAAAAGCTTTTTCTGCTATCTCCTCCGAAATCGTGGGGATTTGAGCTTCGACCAAGGTGTTCACGGATTCGGAAAATTCCGGGAAGCCGATCATCTGAATTAAATTTCGAAATTCAATGGTGGCAATGGTGGTTCAAAATGGTGGCGGACATTTTCAACATTTGCTGCAAAGAAGAGTCTCTCTATTCTTAAAAAAAAAAAAAAAAAAAAAAAAAAAAAGTAAAGGGCGCTGTCGCAGCCGCCGCTGACAAAAGCTTTTTCTGCTATCTCCTCCGAAATCGTGGGGATTTGAGCTTCGACCAAGGTGTTCACGGATTCGGAAAATTCCGGGAAGCCGATCATCTGAATTAAATTTCGAAATTCCAATTATTTTAGAAGTTATTAATAAAAATCTGAAAAAATTAGCATAATGGTTGCCAGGTTTGTCAATTTTCGCCAGCATAAAATCATTCATGTCTTTGCAACAAAGCAACTCCAAGTATGTAGAATCCCATGAAATCGACAATCATGAACTAGAATTACACCAATTTTATGCCAAAGTAGCAGCGAAACCCGGCGTTGCTCGGGTTAAAATACACCGCATGTTTAATGGTATAAAAGATATTTAAGGATCCATTTTTAACGTAGATAATTTAGATTTGTATCTTAGATATTGAGAGACTTATTCGACCATTAAACATGCGATGTATAGAAAGTATTCCTGCTGATATGGCAACAGACAATAAACATTAAATTTTAATATTTTATTGGAGTTGAAAAACTGTTGTTTAAGTTACTTTGTTAGTGTTTGTCTAAAGTTCATGCTATTTGAATTCGTAGCTTATTGAGTATAAAGAACGAAAGATAATGTTTATTACTAATGAATACACTGAAATGGTGTTACTTTACGGAGAATTTCATCGGAATAAGCTAGAGGCTGCGAAGCAGTATGCCATAAAATTTCCGAATGACAATCACCCATCGCAATCGATCTTCACTCGACCAGACATTTTCTAGAACTTTCTGGAACATTACATATCGAATTTAACAGTTCCACACAATTTGGAACTTTCTAGATCATTCCAGAAATTTTTAGAACTTTCTAGAACATTCCATACCGATTTTAGCAGTTGCAGACATTTTAAATCTTTCTAGATCATTCAAGAAATTTTTCGAACTTTCTAGAACATTCTGGATTGTTTTTAACAGTTGCAGAAATTTTGGAACTGAAAGTTAATTCGAGTTGGTGGTGATAGAAAAAACCCTGTCTTTACAAACGAACATTAGCATTTTATATATATATTAAGAATCGCCACCCACAACCACCCACCGCGACCAAACTCCCTTACTTTCACTGTGAGGCCAAGGGGTATTTACCACCCCAACGGGAAGTTAATTCGAGTTGGTGGTGATAGAGAAAACCCTGTCTTTACAAACGAACATTAGCATTTTATATATATATTAAGATTAAGATTCGCCACCCACAACCACCCACTTCCACCCACCACGACCAAACTCCCTTACTTTCACCGTGAGGCCAAGGGGTATTTACCACCCCAACGGGAAGTCAATTCGAGTTGGTGGTGATAGAGAAAACCCTGTCTTTCTGTTGTCGACCACGAAATCGTTTTCTTTCACTTTCGTTGTGATAGTTCGACCGTTATTATCGGGTGATCGATACAGTTTATAAACATCGTTGCCAGTGATGGTCTCCGCCGTCAATTTTCGTGGATAACGTTTGGAATACTTGCTGTCGACCATGCACGGTGATTAAGGGTTGATGGCGCCACACGGTGAGTCCATGAATCAAATTCGTAATTACAGCACACGTAGGTCTGCATCAGTTTCGAGATCAGGAACCTCGGCACATATGATATTATCTACTTGGCCTGGTCGAATTCTTTCGACTAACCAAATAAGAATATGTGTATGCGGCAAGCCTCGTTTTGCCATTCAATTGAATACATCCAGCATCGAGTATTCCCAAAGACGCGTTGCTTAACAATGCAGTTCATCAGCGACCGGAATTTTTGCTTGAAGACACGTGCGGTGATATCGTGGTGATCACTTGATGTTTGTCCGAGAAGTAGCATTTGAACAATTTCTATCCAAATCGGATTACACACAAAGGTAATGAATAGATCTGGCATACCGTAATGACGAACATATGTCATTGCATATTGCGCATATTCATGCATATGACGCAATCTACCTGTGTACGTCGCCGGTAGAATAGTCAATCGACCAACATTAGCTGCATCTCCTTCGGTGCTAATAGCATCGCGTAAATGGATATACTCTTGCGAACACAGATTGGCTTGATTCGACCGAATGAAAGTTAGGCGCTCCGTTCCGATTTTGATGTACATGTCGACGCAATATTGCTGAAGCAATCGACGAAATCGCAGCAAATATTTATCAGCATTTTCACGAATCATCAAACGATATGCGTAATAATTCATTGAGCTAACCTTCTTGGTAGTTTCCTCACCTGAAATAAAAACAGTAAAATTGGTATCTCTCTATTCTAAAAAAAAGTAAAGGCCGCTGTCGCAGCCGCTGTCAAAAGCTTGTCAGCGCATCTCCTCCTAAAGTGTGGGGATTTGAGTTTCGACTAAGGTGCCCACAGATTCGAAAAATTCCGAGGAACCTGCTAAGCTGATTTAAATTTCGAAAATCGAATTATTTTAGAAGATATTAATAAAAAACTGAAAAAATAAACCGAATGGTTGCCAGCTTTGGCATAAAATCATTCATTCCTTTGCAACAAAGCGTTTCCAAGTATCTAGAATCGCGTGAAATTTACAAACATGAGTTAGAATTACGCCATTTACGCCAAAATAAAAACTATATGAAATAAGTAACTCAAAATGTGTTACACAAAGTTGACAATTTTCAAATAGTAAGTTCGCTTAGACAACAGGAGTTTAGAATTAGCGATTATTTGTTTTTCCAAAACAGAATAACTAATATCTTGAAAATGAAAAATAATTAAAATGCAGATTATTTTAAAGCCGGTTCTCGTCCAGCTGGATTATTTGCTACCAGTAGAAATATTTGGCGGCGTGAACTATGCCATTATAGCAGTTACAGTACACTTTGGATATTTGCTAGCGCGACGAGATGGTATAATTCGTGGTGCTAAGTACTCCAATCTGCAAACGATTATGTAAATGAAAATATGGATAACGGTTTTCCGGTAACCTTACACGAACAGTAATTATAGGTTGTGAGCATGTGTAAATCGCCAAATAATGAAAAGTCGCCATTGGTGGCAAGCTATCCTATCTGTTCCGTAGCTTTTATTAACTTTACATGTACGCAAGTCGCCAAATAATGAAAAATCGCCATGGGTGGCAAATTCGAAGGGTGTCCAATAGGTTTTACATTCTTAAAAATACTGCTGAAACAGATGTTCTGATTTTATTATGCTTTAGCTCCTAATTAATATAACTTTTGAATGGCAACATTGAAAATCATTGTGTTTATGAAGAGTGCAAATAATTTTTCCAGCGATTATAAGCAGAGTCCGCACTCCAGGTGTAGTATAGCTCAGGACCCGTACAACACGGATTCCCATAATAAAATATCTTCCGTGTTATGAGGGGAAGGGGGTCTACTGTAGTGTGAAGTTTAAATTTTTATGTAGCAATGAACATGCAAGAACCAAGCAATGCGTAGCTCAGTAACATTCTATCTGATCCAATCTTCGGGTTTTGTCTGTTGAAATTATGTCTTTTTTACGAATAAGCCTGATTAGGGGCCGAATGCCTCATACGAAAAGCGAGCGTAGCGAGTCTGGGGGCCTTGGCCCCTAGTCTTAGAAATAAAGCTTACGTCCATATTCCATGAAGGGATGAACAGTACCGTGTGATCACTAAATCCCCTAAGGTCACTTTTAGCGTATTTAAAAAGGATTAAGATAAATGTTTTAAGATTAGGTGACAGCCCTTTGCCCAATATTCTCCAAACAAACAGCCCCTAATCCCTTAGTCGACTCTTATACGACTTCCTGGGAAATTGGGATTGATTCTATATATTTTTTAACCTAAACTAAACGGAGCAAAATTTATGTCATGTTGAAATGAAAACTATGATATTAATACTCACCATTCATTGGATTTATCGTCCTGATATTGAAGGATATCCATCGTCTCCTTTGCCAAAACATCAACGGGTATTGCAACGTGTCATATGAACGGTGTGTTTCATATACTTGTTGCAGTTGCCAGTATCGCGACGATTAAGCACAGCAATATTGTGTGTTTCCAAGTTTTCACCAACAATCCGGATTTCAACTTCATCTATTGTTGAGTGTTCAATCTGCGTTCGTGTGTTCCAGCTGGTCGTTTATCTGCTCTGATCGCGACGCGACTTTGCAGTCATCATTTGGCATGTGCTCCAACGTCTTGAACATCTTGACCAACGCATGATGTTCATGAAGTAGTTATTGCAGATCATAAAGAATTACTCTTGTCATTGCTGGGTTGATCTCTTGACCCCGATCAAATTGTTCCTCCATATTGTCCATGAAGTATATTTGTAAGAATTATGCTGTGCATCTTCAACAGGTTACAATCATACAATTCGATGGGAATCTCGCCTTGAATCTGTAAAGTGGAAAGCGAAGTTAGTATTACTGATTTATAATCAAAAATTTTTTTTAAATGTTAGCATGCTTTGTTTATTTTAGAGAGAAATACAGAGACCTAACAAACTACATTTGAGCAATTTTTTTTTTTTGTCTTAAATCTTATCTTTTAAAGAAAATGAAGTAGTTATTGCAGTAGTTACTCTCTTCAACATAAATTACTCAAATGTCGGATTAAATCCATGTTTTCCCATAATGTCTGCCCCAAATGAAGTCATTTGAAAATATCCATTGTATTTTTGAGTGTTTGCTAGAAAATTTCGTGATTCTGGTTTTTCGCCACGAAGAATGAACGCATGCACGAAACAATGGCTCAGGTGGCGGAGTCAATAATGACAATTTCACTTTACCATTAATGCAACGCAATCCAGGCGTTTCTCCGGAAAACTTCACTGCGATACAATGCCCACAAATAGCGTCCATTGGACCAATACGAACGAAAGGATGCGAGCTGTAATCAATTGTGCACTCGTATAGAAACGCTGCTCGATTCAAATCAACACTTGAAGCATGTCTTCTTGCGCGTCGAAGAAGCGCTAGCAGTACTTTCTTTCACTTCGGAACCCTCGCACAAATAATAATAACAACTGATATATAAAGATAACAAGAGATTTTACAGTGTACACACCCGGGGTTGTAATGTACAGCCACTGCATTGCTGTACATTACTACCCTGACTTGAGAAAGGCCATGTGTAATCTTTACTGCACCCCCAGTTTAATCAAGCACCTCATTCGCATTCGCTATCAAGATCCATTGCCGCCCCCCGGGGTCGCCGCGACTGAAGAAAGAGAGGAGAAAGCAAGAGGGGGTCTGGGTACTGGTTTTCGTGACGTCACAAGAAAGGATGGGATTTGGAACAGTTTGCATTGAGTTCAATGGAAGAAATGGAATTAATAATGCCAATAAATACGAGTAGCTTAATTTTTTATGACGCATTGAAATAGCATTTTCGTTTTACAACACTTTGTTCTTAAATAATAGTGAATCAACAATATTTTTTGTCAGAAATTAATGAAATAAATTGGTACTGAATTTAAAGCAGTTTTAGCATTGTATGCAGTATGTTTTGCATTTCGGGCTAGCAAATACATTCTAAATAATATAATGGTTACTCAATGTTATCATTTATCTAAAATAATATGTATATGGATTAAATTTATACGTTGTATAAACATAAAGTGATATTTTTAAGTAAGTAAAAGTAAATATATTTTTAAGTAAAAATAATAATTTTTATTAATTTTACTTAAAAACTGAAATACATTATTTAGTTTTGGTTCGTTTTAATAAGCTTTTTGAAAGAATTGATGTTAAAAATATCCAGTTTCATGAATAGTCATCTTAAGCCATTTCGTGACGTCACAAGAGAGGATGGGATTTCAAAGTGTTTGTATTGAATTCTATGGAAGAAATCTGATCAATAATGTCAATAAACACTAGTAGCACGAGGAATATAATCAGAAATTTCCACAATTAATATTTTAAAAACTTGTACAATACATACTATATATAATTATGTTATACAGACTCCTAATGTCAAATTTTATTAGAAGCAATTAAAGCACAAAAAACAAGAAAATAAAAAGTAAAAGCTTTTACCCAAACCTTACAAATACTATAAAGTTTTTCATGAAAGCACTACAAGTGTTTGCTTTAATTTTTTCTAGATAAGACTTTCAAATATCACATTGAGACATTTGAAATATACATTAAATATTTTTAAAAATTAGTGAGTATAACTCTTGAATATGTAAAACTGCCTAAATGCTCTCAGGGGTTTTCATGTAAAATATATTGCAGTAATACATATACTTTTTTGTTATTGTTTTTAGCATTGCAGTAATACATTTTCTTTTTTGAGTTAATTTCCAAATCTGTGTTCATACTTAATTTGAGAATGTTCAACAAATTCCGATAAACCGTTTAGTTGGAAATATTTCTTTAATAAATACTTCTATATTTTTGTTTTTCTAAGTATTCAGCATATAGATTTCTCTCTCTCTCTTTTTTTTTTTTTTTTTTTTTTTTTTAATAAATAAATCAACCATGAGATCCGCATTGAGCCTTTACCTTAAGCTACTTGGTATGTGCAGTGGAAGGGGATCTGCGTTTAATTTATAATTAAAGGTGAAATTTTCTTAACATAGAATTGCCATGAAACTCTTGATACATTTCTTAATTACAAAAGAATTTATATTTTCCTTTGCATTATTTTTTTCGGTTTCCTCAATATCTTTTTTCCTAAACGTTTTCTCTTGTTTTAGTAGGATCAGTTCTTTCTTGTTTTTTGGTAATATCGGATATATAGGCTGGTAAGCTCGAAAAAATGCACTGGATAGCATTCGGTTCTAATTTATAATGTTATAATGTTAATGTCTTTTTACAGTTAAAAGTGCCCCATCTAATTTTAAAATAGCATCGTCTTTTAAAAGATCTTCATCTCGAAATTGCTCAATACAAACATACGCATTTTTTCCTGGGGACCATTTTTTTCTTGGAATATTTTTAGTCCATTCGGCCTGCTTTTCTTCGTTTTTTGGGAAAAGTGAAAACTTTTACATTTTCTCCTCTTTTGTAATTAGCTTTACTTACAGCCTGGGACGCAGCAAACGGAAGCATAATGATTGCTAGAACAAAAGAACAGAAATCAATAAAACTAACGCAAAATACGGCAGTTTTATATTTTTATGTACTCTATAGCTTAATAACTATTATCAAGTATGTCGTATTAAGAATAGAGATTGCTGACTTACCATTAGTATCCATAAAAGGCACAAAACATCTTAGTTTCTGCTACTTTTCCGTATGATTCTAATGCTTTTAACGGAGAAAAGTCCATCCTCTCTTGTGATGTCACAACACCTCCACGCGTTCAGTACCCAGGCTCGCCTTGTAATTGTCTACTCTCCCCCTCCCTTCCCGGGGGCTCCGCGCCCCCCCCCCAGCAAGAGAAAGTGCCCTTAGTTACACCACTGGTTAAAAGTGGAACAAAAATACAGATGACATGGCAACACAAAAGTTGAGAACAACCTGCTATATTCTTGTTTTTTGAGGATAAGGTTGAAAATTTTAAACTGAAAAAAAAAAAAAAAAACTGAGATGAAATAACATTTTATTTCTACAGCTGCACAGAACATGTGTCTTTCATTATATTTATTCTTATTTCCAATCTCAGAGTCTTTTCCATCATCAAATCAGATCATTTTTCCAAATTAATTGAAAATTTTAAAACCAGCATTTGTTTTTGGTGTCACCCCCTCTGCTGGTGTCGCGCCCGGTGCAGTCCGAAGCCCCCGCACGTTGTCATTGTCAAATGGAAAAGTAGGGGTGACCACGTTACCCCCCCTCTGACTGCACCACTGGAAGCAGTATTATTTATCCCAAGATTTTTACATTTCAAAGAATGTTTCTTTTTATTCATAATAGATAGCAGCACTACACAATAGCGACAGTATAGTCTTACTTTTCCTTTCAAGTTTAATGTGTCCCGTCCCGACTCTGATATCTGGTTATTCGTGTGTTTCGCTAAAAAATATCGGACTTATTTGTTCATCATTTGATTTCATTTTGATTCCAAATGGATCTCAAAAGTAAAAAATAAATAATATGTAGGTATGCCCTTTAAAATACCTTGGTAATAAATCCTGGTCGCGCAAAAGATTGTGTGTAGGGGCAGCGGCGAGTGAGGGACAAGTCAGGGGTCCTGCCCTAGAAAGATACTATCCTTTAGTGTTGAAAACACATCTACGTTATACAATTCGTAAATCATAAAGGTTATATGGCAGCTACCCCCTCCCTGCCTATAGGTGTGGGCGTCCGTGTAATAAATAATTATAAAAGTACTAGCCGGCCAGCTTTGCGTCAGTCGCCTCATACCTTATTGTTCTTTATACTTAGTGTGTACAGTGTTGATCAAATTATTGGACTCGTTTCAACGAAAATCATGTTTCTTTGGGTACCTACGCATTATACCGGCGGTCCGCCAAGACGAGCGATTTTTCACCAAGATAAATGCCAGACGGATGAAATTATTAATGGCTTGGAATCAGTAATGGCACCAGACTTTCCCCGACGGGAGGGCCATCTTCCCCGACAGGGGGGCCAAACGATAAACCCCCTAAATTTTACGTTTCAGTACTTGCACAGCCTCTCAAAAAAGTATTCGAGTAAGAGATGAATTTCCTACTTTGGTTTCGTATATTAAAAATTATTATGATGAGCTGGTCATTAATTATCTCTTCTTGGTTAACAGGAAAACCCAGTGATTTTCACAAGGTCGTAGTTAAAAAGGTCGTTACGAAGGCAATTGTCAGCAGATCGGGCGACTCTGCTTACCCTAGAAATGTGGATCTTGTTCGCTGGTTCCTTCGAATCCCGAGAAACATACTCCGAGCTGCAGATAATCAATATTCAGTATATGAATATCGTATAATTCCAAGCAGAATGAGAATGGAAGTGAACAGAACCTCTAACAGTCGGGTCAGACATTGAATGGAATTTTTTATCTGGTTGCAAAACTTCCTTCGTTTTTCTAAACCAAAAAATTCTCTATAAAAATCCCCGACGACAGTCCCCGACAGGGGGGCCAGTGATCCCCGAAGGGGGGTGCATGGCCTCCCCGATCCCCCCGCTGGCGCCACCCCTGCTTGGAATACGATTCGCAACAGTTTGCCAGCACATATGACAAAAATTGGTTTGGCGGAAATGACCGCCGGGATAATACGTAAGTACCTTTCTTTGTTTTAAAAGTATTTGTCATTAAATTTATTTATGTCAGGCAGTGGCGGCTCGTCGGTTATTTAAAAGGAGGTTCACAAAACAAATTTCGAAAATTAAATATGCAGATACGATGCACCTTACAAGTTAAAATATATTTGCGTTTCCAGCAGTTAAGGGAAAACAATGCACGCAGCTGAAAGAGAACAAGTCCTCTTGGGTCTTACATTTTGTCACCAAGATAAGTTTTAGCAAAGGTGCTGTCTTGATTCATTCTATTTCAAAAATTTTTTTCAAAGGATAATATTGAAAAATGCCATTGCTTTAGCTCCGAAATATGTCTTTTACTCCCATCTTAATTATTGACACTAGTTTGTAAAAAAGATAATGTAGTGAAAAATGATAGAAATAAACAAAATATTAAGAAATCAAAAATTAATTAACTAACCGAACGTATCAAACCAAGGGAAAATCCGGAAGCTATATTCAAAATTGGCCATCTGTGCACAATGGAAGTGTGCGAGCGGAATGATTTCATCAGTGGCGTGCTTCTCCGCTGTCTTGGCTTCTGACCCCAGAGAACGGTTCAGAGGAAAATTTTTCCGTTCGCACGTGCGATTGATTAGATTGTGCTGTAGTAACCGTTAACTACAGTGCGTTAGCTATAATAATCGTATTTGATAATAGTGAGGGGAGGGGGAAGATAGTAAAACTCACGTTTTAAATTCACATAAATCTAGAAGTGTGCTTAATATTTGTTTTAAATTTAATTTGTTAATGTGTTTATTCTTTAGTTTATCCTTTCGGGGTTCACGTGCTCATGTGCTCAAATGGAGGAGCCGCCACTGACGTCAGGGCTGCTACAAATTTTAGGTGTCATCGTAAAAGCTAAAGGTGGCCATGCTAAGTATGTAGACATTGCAAAATGTATCAAAAGATATAATTGGTGGCATTTCCATTTTTGAAATGGTTGTAAAAATAACTTTGTAGGGCGATAACGTACTGTACACAAATTCCTACATAAATATTTATTAATTACAGCAACACCGCACTAGATCTATGTCTAGTGCAGTGCTGTTTGATTACAGCAGCTGCGGGCTTTAATTAGTGCTCAGTACGCTACAGTCCCCCTTTATATGCTCCATGGCTCCACTAATGGGTACTTTTTCGTTTTAATAACACCATATTAATGTGTTAAAGTTAGAAACCTGGTGTTTTTATTGTATAGTTACATTGTTCAACACCTATGCGTGGTTACAATTTTAAGAATGTTTTTAAAAATAAGGGTAAATATTGTAAATTTCATGCCTTCTACATAGATTTGTATTTCGCCTATTTTCCTGCTTATATATATATCCTTATAATTAATACAATAACGTGCTAAAATATGCCAAGGATAGCAACTTCGTTATCTTTTTTATCATTACTTTATTACTTCGTTTATTTAAAGGTTATAGGTGCAAATAATTTTAAGTTGCCGGAGTTGAGACGATGAGTGATGTTATCATAAAGGAAAAATGTTTTTGTTCGTTTGTTTTGTAACATGTATGCCAAATTTGTGTGCTTGGTTGAGAACCAGCTTATAAATCCCGTCAAGTGGACCGCATAATAGAAGGGTGCCCTCAGTGAGGGTCTTTCTAAGCTGTCCTAACCCTTATTTATGCTAAATTTCGGAGAAAACCACGAAAAGCTGCGAATGGCTAGGTCGGCGGGCGTGACCTAGCCATTTCGCCATTGCCTGACACCAGATTGTGAAGTTTTTTGCATATGATTAAAGAATGCACATTTATAATGCACATTTACCGCTCTTTAGTGACAGTAGAGACACAAGTGGAAATGGACCTTCAGTGATGGGGTGTATTGAATCAAAGAGCGATCGATGGATTGGATCGATGCTGGCGCCATCTATCGCTGAAGGTAAGACGATGAATATGAAAAAAACACTCACAATACTGGTGCTAAATTATAAAATAAATAAAAACTTTGTGATAAAAGCACACATAAAAAGTTACTTGTAAGAAATTACGATCGTTCCGACCAAAAAAATCTTTCGGTCTTCGTCAGACAAGTCCTTCGACTCGTTGAGCAGAGGCCTTCAATTGCCGAGGTGTAACGTGCACAGAGGCGATTTCGTGCCGTCGTATTCGTTTCGTAATCATTTAATTAAGAAGATTGCAAAGAGGTAAGAGTTATACTCGGTTCATAAAAGTTATATAAAACTGTGTACACATTTTTAAAAAACCACATACTAATATTTTAGAAAAATTCTCACCAGTAAGATTCCAATTACAAAAAAATTGTATTAGTAAGTTTTATAGTACAAACATGATTTCTAATATTCGTAGCACTTGAGTGCTATTAAAATCAAAGAGCTTTTTTACTGTCGACACAATTTGTCTATGCACGAATTGTCACGGTGTAGATCTTTTCAGATGAGTTTGCCAGATAACACGGAGAGGGGGGGAAGGGTATAATTTTGAAAGACGCACAAGGTTTGCACTTTTTGATAATGGATCGCGAAGTTTTGTGCGAAAAAAATTAGTCTTCAAAACCGAACCAAGCTTGGCGATATCTTCTAAATTTGGCTAGAAACTGGCAAACGCGACAATTTCAAAGGAACAGTATAGTTAGAATAGGGCAGCACAAATGAAAAGTATAGTTAGAATATGCCTGGCGAAGATCGTAAAATAGTTTTAGTTGGCGATTTTACTCGTAAGATAGATTTTAATTCTGATGAAACGTTTGTGGAGAAAAACAAACACAGCACACTCATGGATTAGGATGCCCATTCCAAACAGTATTTAAAATGGTGAAGTATAGTTGAAATGTGATTGGCGAAGACTGTAAGACAGTTTAACGCTTCTACTCTAGAAAACCTGAAAAACCGCCTCACTTTGCAGTCATGGGTCTGTAGGAGTTATGCGCAAATTTCAACGCTCCCAGAAGAACTAGATAAAAACTAAAGCGAACAAATTAGCGATAAACTCACCAGTTAAGGAATTTGGTTACACATAATTATTAAAACTGCATTAATTGGAAACCCAAAATAAATAATTAATTAATGCTGTACTTACATGTTGTTCCAAATCGCCATTTTAATTCTAAATGCCGGTTGCCATATAAATACGAAAAATCGTCATGGTAACTGCATATGTTTAATTGCCGCCACCTTGGCTAGAGTAGGGGCGTTAAAGTAGGAATCAACCAAGAAAGAGAAACACGGCATGCTCATGCATTATGATGCACATTCCAAACAGTATTTAAAATCGTGAAGCACGGTTGGAATATTGGAATATGTTTGTAAAAGAAAATATAAAACAGTTTTAATAGGCGATTTTAAGATAGGTTTCTATTCCAAAGATGTATTTTATGGAACAAGGGAGAAAAATATGACACAATTATGAATAATGATTCACTTTCCTACTTAATGGAATAAGGAAAGGAAAATAGAGAAGGCTCATGGATTATGATACACTTTTAATGTATAGCACTTTAATGCATTTTTAAAATATGAAAGTTTTTCAGATTTTAATTTTTTTTAAAGAAGAATGTCATATTGTTTTCTAAATTTAACATTTGACGCTAAACTTTTATCTCACAAAAGTAATCAGCTGAACATTTGTGCAAACATATTATGTACAGCATAAAAATTTTAATTATCCTAACTAATATTATAAATGCGAAAGTGAGTTTGTTTGTTTGTTTATGACGCTATCACGCCTAAACCGCTGAATCGATTAGAATGCATTTTGGTTTAGATATAGAGGGGACGCTGGAGATGGTTATAGGCTACTTAGAATTTTAGATTTTTAATTACTTTTTTAATTATTAATTAAAAACCGTTTTTACGTTGCCATGCTTGGCGAGTTTCGCCCGTATCAATCAAATGATTCATGTTTTGAGCTAAGAAGAATGCTTCAATAAAGAAGCGCGTGCGTGCATCTGAAAAACATTAAATTCCACGGAAATTATGCCAGTTTTATGCCAAATCTATCAATAATAATAAAAATGAATGTTCTCCAGACAAATCTACAGAAAGCAGAGCTTTGAAAATTTGAGCATAGAAGCCCATGACTGTGCACCTGAGGCTCAGAATGTTGAAATTTTAAATACTTTTCTAATTATTAATTAAAAACCGTTTTATCGCCCGCACAAAATGATTTATGCTTTTGAAATAAAGCTGAAATTCTATTTTCAGATAAACATGCATTTGAAAAACATGAAATGCTATGGAAATTATGTTGATTTTACGCCAAATTAAAAAGCATTAGAAAGAAAAGTCCGAATGTGTTTCTTAAACTTCATAAATTTCCAAATCCTACCAATAATATAAAAACTCGGCTGTTCGAGCCTCGTCAGGGGGAGATCCCCCTGAACCCCTCTAATTTTTTAGTTTTGTTATTGCCATATTAAAACTATATTAATGGACTTGTCATTTTATCGCTCAGCTTTCGCGTATTTCGCCTGGAAATCTTATGTTGAAATTTTTATGAGTGTAACCTATTTATAGATAAATACATGTGGTGCATATTCTACAGCTTACGAAATAGTGTAACAATATCGAGACTAAAGATTGCTTTAATCTCGATATTAAAGCTGTTGTGAACTAATAGTATTTAAATACATGTAAAATTATGTCGCTTTTTTATGTCGCTTTATTATGTCGCATTTTTGGGACACATTTTTCAATAAGGGTATTGAGAGATAAAATGACATAGTCATTAAAAAATGTGTACGTTTGTGTTTAGATGTTTTTGACTGAATCACACACAAATTGCTGAAAGGATTTGGAAAAATTCGTAATGAAGATAGCTTATGCCCTGGATTAACATACAGGCAACCTTTCAAGCATATAGCATAAATAATTCTTTTACAAAAACATTCAAAATAATTCTAATGTATTGCGCTCTATGGAAATTTTATAGCTACTAAACCGATTCTAAAACTTAGTTACACTATTCCTGAGTATTATTGTTCGTTTGTTTGTGGATTAAGACCGATTGACTGCACTACGGTCCTAGGCCTATATGGGGAAATCCTCTGTGGGGAACTTTCTAAGGGATCCTAGCCCGTATTTACGCGAGGTTTTGGAGAAAACCGCGAAAAACTGCGAGCGGCTAGGTCGACAGGCTCGACCAGGGGTTGAACCTGGCACCTCCAGCCTTCCAGTTTTGAGAGTAGAATTTCTTAGACACTGGTGGGACCCTGAGTGTTATAGGCTACCTTTTATGCATATATCACAAATAGTTCTTTTACAGGGATACTCAAAAGAATTACATTACACTCTATGTGTATCTCTGTAAGTACTGAACCGATTCCAAAACTTTTTTCACTGTTAGTAAGCTACACTATTCTTTAGTAGTATAGGCTAAATTCATGCATGTAGTGCAAATAGTTCCTTTACAGGAACATTCAAAATAATTCTAATACATTACGCTCTCTGGGTATCTCTAACTATAGAACCGATTCTAAAACTTTTTCGCTATTAGAAAGCTGCACTATTCCTGATTAACGTAGGTTAAAATTCATGCTATAGCATAAATATTTCTTTCACAAGAACAACAAAAACAGTTAGCAAATACTGTCGTAACTGTATTCACCAAATGCCTGAAAAAAATCTAAATTTAGTAACTCTGCTTACTCTCTTATTTTAAATGAAGTATACTATCATGCATTATACTTCATATAAAATAAGTAAAAAGCAAATAATATTTAAATGCAGTTTCTTTTGTCGCAAACATATGTGTTATTCACACATGCTTCATTTCTTTTGGGACCTAACTCTAAAGCCGACGCGGACGAAGTCGCGGGTAGCAGCTAGTATTTACATAATACTTAATCGTGTCGTTGTAAAGATGTAAGAATAAACATATTCTCACGAGATATTCAAAATGATAAAGATCTAAAAACATTTTATTGAAGTTCTCATGCACAAAATTACAATAACAACACAACTTAGTAATATCTAAACATATCACAAGTACTCATGAAGATGTGAACAATATATGGAACTGAAAAGGATCATAAATGAACACAGAATATTGAGATTGGGAAAAAATTCTATAACTCATCTATTTTTTACATAAGTTCTTTCCTTTGTAAATGCCTAATTTATTATAATGATCCGTTGGAATTCCAAAATATAGGAGACTTTCAGCGGCCCAGAGAATGCAGACGGATATTTATATAAGATTTTTGAAGCCCTAAATTTTTTGGTAACAGCTTTGTTTACAGTAGACCTCCCTAGGTTGATTCCTACTTTAGGACCCCCACTCTCGCCAACGTAAAAAATCGCCGCGTTTTGGCGAACCTTCCTGTCAATAGTCCGTGATCGCGCATGCGCACAAGTTTAACGCCTCCCAGAGAAACCGGATGAAATTAATGTGAACAATTCAGCATTAAACGCACCAAATACGGAGTTTGACGACAATTATTAAAAATTAATTAGTTGGCAAGTAAAATAAATGTAATGATGTACTTACATGTTCCAAATGACTTCATTTGACAAGAATTTATGAGCAGATTCTTTAAATTTATATGTATTTCCTTTATTAAAAGCGGATTCGTGAATTTTTACTTTATTTTAACCAGTGAAGTATGTTGAATCGCAACAATTTTAGGAAATGGAATCAGAATGTTAAAATAATTAACAAAAGAACTAATTCTGCAATGATTTTTAAAAATTTGCAAGGCAAATTTAAAACACCTCACCAAATTAAGAAACAGAATAGATAAATTCACCGAATCCGCTGTTTAGAAATAGTTATCAACTAATAAATTCGAAAAGAACTCAATTCTTTTAAGTTAAAATATTAACATTTAAAATTGTCCTAGCAACCAATTTTCAGATGCCAGAAATTTTTGCGTCCGTGATATTAAATTATATCATTAATGCATAAATAAAAATACATATGTATACTTTAATATTTAAAGTTACCCTAGCAACCAAATTTCCCGTATCAGATTTATTTGAGCTTGACGATGCTAATATAAATGAGTTGAAATCGTCTGCTCCTATTAATACGTACCAATATGAAAATAAAACAGGAATTTAGTATCCAGTGTTTGCGAAATTATACTTTACTGGGTAAAAGCCAATAAAAATTTTCTAAACTCAGATCGAAAATGCGTAAAAGGATACTAAACCTTATCGTTGCCTACGTAATACTACATATTATGAGCATTTCGTGGGCAACGGCCTTATCAATGATCAAAACTCATGACTGATCACGTGCAAAATCAACTGGAATACCGGCTGATTACTGAGAGAAATTTACGAATAAACCCTTTGCCGTATGGCTGCAATATAAATACAAAAATCGTAATGGCAACTGTATATCAATATTTATCGTCGCGTTGGCGAGAGTGGGGGTCCTAAAGTAGGAATCAACCCCTCCCTATAACACGGTAAATGCTTTCCGTGTTTATATGAATCCGTGCTGTACCAGTCACAAACACATGAACAGCATCAGAAGTGTTAACAGGTAATACAGAAGCATCTATCTCATTCTTTTACTGTGTTGTATGAATCTTTTTTAACGTGGTATAGGAAAAATATCGCAATTTTTTTGCTGTGTCATACGAATCTAACTTAAATGAACCCGTGTGATAGGACAGTCTATACCGTCATCCCTTTATGACACTGTTCTCGCTTGGCGACAAATAAATGTCGCCATTTTTTCTAATGTACTATATATTTCTTCTTCTTTTTAGACTGGAATGTAAAAGTTTGTGTTATATGTTTATAGATTTAATATTCACTAGCCTTTCAGCTGATATTTACTTCGCGAGTAGGGATCTGCCTCCCTCAAACCACCGCTTTTTTTTTTCCTTTTATGTAATTAATTTTACTATTAACAAATTACAAAAGCAACTATTAATTATTATAGAAAACCTGAATTACACAGCAATAAATACAACAATATTGACAACAAACATAAAAAGAAAATTGAAATTTGACATCTAAACAAAAGGTAAACAACTGCTAGTCATTGCCATATTATGTCATTTATCGCGCCAAAACATCTCGCCAAAAGAAACCGTTATAAAAAGGGATGGCACCAAAGCTGTACCAATTTTTGTAGGGCACAGAAGCCAGGTACGCGTAGAATGACAACGCCTTGCTAAAAGTCTACAGTCGCTGTACAATGCACTTGTTGTCTATGCCTCCCGATTCTTCATCAGTCTTAGGAACTATGGCAATAATGTCAACATTTTTCTCGGACAGAGTGCCTTTGAAGAGGATACTGTTCTGCTTCATAAAAGGAGAGGCGTCTTTCTCTTGAGGTCTGTCAAAAATGATCTTCTCCAAGGCCATGAACGGAGATTCGATGAGCATGCTCCCAGCAAAAGCTGTCCCGTATGAGACACACAGATGGCCGAAGAAAATCCAAACCTAATTTTCAACGGAAGAAAAGGAGAAGTTATAGATGCATCTCTGAAATTTGACTTCGAGTGTTTGTAAACTCAACATAGAATACTTGGATTTTAAAGCTAAAACAGATCAACCGATTGAAACCGAATTTAGTATATAGAGTATACACGAGAGAGAACAATGGAAATGGCTAATTCAAAATGTACAAACAATTTCAACATTTATTCGCTAGTTTTTCAACATTTATTGTTTAATTTGTGTATTTTTTAAAGTGATTTCATTATGCAAAGCGACATCTAGTGGACATTTTTTAAACTGAACTTTTTGAAAAAATTTCTTGAACGCATCTCGTGTACAGTCCGTATGTCTGATTTGGAGGCAATCAGCTCACCCGTTTCAGTTCCAGAATTCTGTTTATAAGGGAAATTGAACTATAATCACCTTGTATGTGTATAATAAACGGAACGCAACATGAATAATGTACAGTTTATCCATTGGGACGACAATACACACGAAGATAGGGGAAGGGGGGGCAAGATGGGGTAGCGGGCAAGACGGCGGTACCGGGTCTCATCGGTCCTACGAACGACCTATCACAGCCGTCTTGGCTCGTAATGACGCACCATTGTATTGTTTATCAGTCAGCGTTGTGACGGGCTTGTCAGTCCATGCGTTTTTGCCCTACCACCAAAAACTCGGTTTTGTCAGGTTCGTTGTGATTTTCGTGTTATACATCGCATGCGTTCTGTACCTCAACATTAGTTTTCTAGAACTGACTGAAAGTTATTCTTGCTTATCAATGATTATACACCAGCAGATAAGAACATGTTTGTTTCCACATTTTGATTTAGTTTTTTAAGGCATGTTATTTTATTGAAATAAGCGTGGGAGGGCAAAATGGGGTATGGGGGAGGGCAAGATGGGGTACACCAGCCCTAGAAGATCCTGCTGCTCCTACAACTTCGGTGAAAGTTTAGGCCCCCCCCCAAAAAAAACATTTTCTGATGACGAAGAGAAAGAACTTTGCAATTATATATTGGATAAGGAGGGTCGTCTTTATGGACTTACAACAAAATATTTAAGGGCTTTGGCATACACTCTTGCAGTAAAAAATGGGAAACAACATCTCTTTAACTGTGAAAAAAAAGAAGCTGGCAAAGATTGGTTTAGGGATTTTTAAGAAGGGATCTAGAATTGTCGATACGGCTGTAAATGGCTTCAAAAAATGTGGGATTTGGCTATACGATCCAACAGTATTTTTCCGATATTGATTTTGCTCAATCATTGACGACAGATATTCCAGAAACAGAGAGATTATACATCACTGAAGCATTGCCACAAACCACTACGTTGGACAACGGAGCAACAGCTCCAAATACACCATTCGCATTAGCTGAAGCTTTAGTTGAACCTGACGAGACGATAACGGCTGAGACAATACCTGCAAAGATAACTTCAGTTTCGACAGTTGAAGATTCTGACAAAATAACTATTGACGAACCTCTGTGATGCCACATGCCTGTTGTCATGACACCATCTGAGATTGAAGCAGAGCCTGAGACAGGATTCTCCACTTGGATGTCCAATATCGAAATAGATCAAAGGCCAACTACTCCACCATCAGTATTTTCTGTAGTTGGCCCTCAGCAAGTGAAGCCTTATCCTGCAGCTCGCAAAATTTCACGTGTGACAAGAAAACGAGGAAAAATGACTATCATAACTTCTTCCTTGTATAAAAATGAGTTAGAAGAAACAATAAAATAAAGAAACTGGCAGAAGATAGCAAAAAGAGAAAAAGAGAGGTAAAAGAACAGAAAAAGGATAAGAAAACCGAATTGGCTAAAAAAAAAAAAATAAGAAGAAAACCAACAATAATCCTAATTCCTCACCAGAATGGGACAACGAAGAAGATAATATGCATTGCTTTTACTGCTATGGAAAATACTTGGATCCTAATGAAAGATGGGTCGCATGTTCTCTCTGTGGGAAATGGGCACGCTGTAGCTGTGCTGGGATAAATGATGAGGACGACGACGCAGTATTTGTTTGCGAGTTTTGCAACCTAAAATAGAATATGTCTCCCATACCCCATCTTGCACAGTAAGGTACCCCACCCCGTCTTACCCGACCTAGGGGGCAAGATGGGGCGTTGGGCATTTTTGGCAAAATTGGTCATTTTTTTCATTTTCTATCAGTAGAAAATTTCTTAAGTTCCTTATTTCCAAAGATTGATTATGTAATTATAAATAAATAAATGTTCAAAATACTGAATGATGTGGGTTTTATTACGCTCCAAACGTTAAGGACCCCGTCTTTCTCCCCCTTCCCCTGTATATATATATATATATATATATATATATATAGCGGGTGTTTCAAAAATGACCGGTATATTTGAAAAATCAATAAAAACTAAACGGGCAGCGATAGAAATAAACTGTTTGTTGCAATATGCTTGGGACAACTGTAAATTTTCAGGCAGACAAACTTTCGAAATTAGTTACAATTTTCAACAACAGATGGCGCTGCAGGCGGTTTGAAAGATATAGAAGAAAACGCATAGTCGTCCTTCTGGTGCAAGCGTGTGCTGTTCACAGATTGCAAGTTTGCAGTGAAAAAATTGTTTATTCCTTAGAGCAGAGGATTCTTGTTGGAATTCCACCGAAATACAGTATTGTTGCAACAAGACGAAGTTTTCAACGGAAGTTTAATGTAACCAAAGGACCGAAAAGCGATACAATAAAGGATCTCTTTGAAAAATTTCAACGGACTGGGAACGTGAAGAATGAACTGGAAAGGTAGGGCGACCGCGTACGGCAACCACAGAGGGCAATGCTCAGCTCGTGCAACAGGTGATCCAACAGCGGCCTCCGGTTTCCATTCGCCGTCTTGCAGCTGCGGTCCAAATAAAGCCAACGTCCACGTATCGTCTCATGCGCCAGAGTTTACACCTCTATCCATACAAAATTCAAACTCGTCAGCCCCTCAGCACTGCTTCCATTAATGCAGGAGAGACCTTCGTTAACGATATGGTGCAAAGGATTGATGATGGCGATATCCATATGGGGAGCATTTGTTTACTGACGAAGCTTATTTTTACCTGGACAGCTTCGTCAATAAACAGAATTGGAGCATATGGGCCATATTATTGCTGTGCATGGTGGATATGTAGAAAATATCGTAGTTCAGATTTTCCAGACTGCAGCGCCATCTGTTGTAGAACATTGTAACTAATTTTGAAAGTTTGTCTGCCTGAAAATTTACTGTTGTCCCAAGCATATTGCAACCAACGGTTTATTTCTATCGCTGCCCGTTTAGTTTTTATTGATTTTTCAAATATACCGGTCCGGTATATATATATATATATAGCGTATAAATATACATACATACATACACACACACACATATATATATATATATATATATATATATATATATATATAACTAACAAGTAAAACACAAAACATACTACAAATAAGACATATCTCGAAAAAAAAAAAAAAAAAACAGCTATTAGCAGGAATTAGAAACCAGAATTTGAATCCAAACAAAGTGCAAGAATTATTGTGATAATATAATGGAACGGAAATTATAACCACTGTCACCATCTTCAGGGACCACAAACAGTGGATTATAATTTACAGCAAACCAAATAGTAGGGTTTCGGTTGTGTGGCATATCAGAAGAGATATTAACTCCACACATCTGGGCCCTACCCTACTATATAAAATACACCTTCTAATTCTAACTTATTAATTACTTTCACAAATCCTGCTATCAATAACTTAAACTTCAATACAATATTTTCTACTAATAACACTTACTTTCCCATCAAAAATGTCATTATTAAAAAGTCCTTTAAATATCCCCTACCCTTTGGTAGGAAACTATTTAACTATAACTCCTTTTCGAAAACATATAACCCTTCTGATACACCACCCTGTATATGCAATGACAATCACTATAGGAACTTCATTAATAGGGATTATGGACACATCATTACTGGGGATCTAGCTATCATAAAAGATATTAGGTTAAAAAAACTCATGCAGAAGGGCTCTAAACACCGTATTCCTTCAAAACACTCTCTTAGTGGCATTGTAACACAATTCACTTATGATTTAGATTTTTACATTTATAATACTGCCTTAAAATACAGCACTCCTATTGAAGCCTTCACTACCTGGAAAGTAAAAATACTTTCAATCTTCAAGCAAAATATTGCTAAATATGTAAAATATAGTTCTCCTGTCAATAGTCAATTTCATACTCACATAGACTTTTTAAAGCAGTATTTCATAATTACTTATGTAGATAAATCATCCAATAACTATGCTTTTATTTGTAAACAGTTATATCATAGCTTGTTAGCCTCTACAATTGTAAATAACAGTATCTATTCCTCTACTAATTTGTCTACTGTAGTTTGTAACAAAAAAATTCTGGCTTTCTATAAACTTCTCAACCTACATCATAATAATCTAAACTATCCTTATATTGTACTAATCCCTAAATTTCATAAATCGCCTTTAAAGTTTCGAACTGTTACAATAGGATGTAACACATATAGCAATGTAGCAAGTAAACTTCTATTAAAGATACTGTCTGTTATGCATGAGTATTATATAAAACGTAATGATTATTCTATCTCTATAGGAAATAGTTATGATCTACGCAATACAATATGTACTATTAGTAATATTACCTCTTTATATACCTATGATTTTAAAGATCTATTTAACAATATTCCTCTTGACGACCTTTACAATGTAATTAATGAATTATTTGAAACTTGTGTTAACCATATTCAGCTCCCTTCCCATGTTGATGTAACTTATTTCAGTTGTCTATCTAAATTTATTATCTATAATAATTTTATTCTACATAACAATAAAATATATCTACAAAATCATGGTATACCACAAGGTGGTTCAGCATCTAGTTACCTTGCAGATCTTTACTTATATTACTATGAAAAAGAATATACTAATACTCACATCATTCTTAAACGATATATAGATGATATCTTACTTGTAAACACTACTAATAATAATAACATTATCTTCCCCATAAAATATCCATCTGCTCTGGAATTAATTAAAAATGATATGCTTAACAATTCTGTTAGTTTTCTAGATCTAAGTATCTCCATCACTCCTAGAAATAGCCTTAGTTTCAATATATATGATAAGCGTAAAGATTTTAGCTTTAAAGTAAATAGCTTTACTCATTTTTCCTCCTGCTTACATAAATCTGTATTTCGCAATATCATCTATAATCACTGCTGTAGAATCAAGTTTCTATGTTCTGATGATTTTAAAGTCTCCAATTTTAAATCTCTATTTCTGTCAGCTAGACAATACAACTATCCCACTAAGTTCCTAAAATCTATTATATACAATTCTTGATAATGATGTGTCTAATGTCTTTGTTAATTTACTGGAGGTTGGGTGGGGTTTTGGTTTTAAGGTTGTAATTGGATGGTTGGGTCGGGCGGAGGAAGTATTTCTCATTAAAAAAAAAAAAAAAAAAAGTAATATGTTTAAAAACAATTTGGATGTGTATATGCATGCATATATATATCTGGGAAGAAAAAAAAAAAAAAAAAAAAAAAAAAAAAAAAAAACGGGGTTCCTATATTGTGATTATTCTGTCCTAAACATTATTTTTTATTTTTTTCTTATTTACTAGATTAATCTTCTGTCATACAATAACTTATATTTTTTAAACAATATGTTATATTTAATTTTGCTATACTATTTATTTTATTCAATCATTTTAATTTATTATTATTCAATATATATTTATTATATTAATATACCTGGATATTCTTAAAATTTAATAATATTACCTTTTAGTATTTGGCAACTCCTATACTTTCTTCTTTCCACTTTTACACTTTTATTTAGTGGCAACACCATTTTTCACTTTTTACAATTCTTAACATTGGCAACACATATCATTTGTTCAAATGAAATTTACATGTGCTCAAGGTCTGGTATGTAAAATTATATTCCTATTTCTAATTTTTGTTATCTTTTTGATTTCTTCTTTCCTTTATATAGTAGGGTAGGGCCCAGATGTGTGGAGTTAATATCTCTTCTGATATGCCACACAACCGAAACCCTACTATTTGGTTTGCTGTAAATTATAATCCACTGTTTGTGGCCCCTGAAGATGGTGACAGTGGTTATAATTTCCGTTCCATTATATTATCACAATAATTCTTGCACTTTATTTGGCTTCAAATTCTGGTTTCTAATTCTTGCTAATAGCTGTTTTATTTTTTTTTTTTTGCGAGATATGTCTTATTTGTAGTATGTTTTGTGTTTTACTTGTTAGTTATATTCTATTCTGTTTGTCATAGCTGCAATTGCGCGTTACAAATAGGATATCGTCTAAATAATTAATTATGGATGTTTGATTTGACTTTATATGCCATTTATTTTCGCATTGCTAATAATTTTATATATATATATATATATATATATACGCTCAATTTTCCTGGTCACTATCACCGAAGTGTTTACGCAAACTCAAATTTCCTGCTTCGCGTCACCAGAGCCGTATGTGTAAGTTTAACTTTGGCGATATAGGCTTCTTTTCACATTCTCTTACAATGCAAATGGGTTAATAATCAAATTAATAGTCAATCCTGCTATCAATTTACAGGGTGTCCCAAAGAGGTCGTAACGCATTTTAATTTTTTTTAATCTATTAGTTATAAGTGGGCAATCTAAAGTGAAAAAATGTTGGAGTTACGGTAGAAAAAAAGAGCATTTTAAGAAAAAATTCCCCTCGTTAATTTTTAAAAAGTCACATATTTTAAATTTGTATACGACCCGCATACAAAAAAATTCTCAATTAGTAAAATGTGCGCCATACACTAATGAGGTGATGTATAAAATTCTTCTGTCTTCATTAGTGTATCTTGCTCCATACACTAATGAGGTGATGTATAAAAGCTCCCATCATAAAACGTCTCGGATTTATCTATAAACATACATGTCTAGGGACAATACATGTATTTGAATGTGAGCGTTTATTGTTAGAGTGAAAAAAAAATTTTTTTTTTCGTACATTCTGTGCGACTCCTCAAACACTATGATTGGACACAATTTATTGCCTTGAGAGCCATTGAAAAGTGGTCAGTATATATTTACCCTCATATCTTTTACGCTTTTTCAAATATACTTTTCAAATTTTGTACATCCCCTCATTAGTGTATGGGCCACATTTCAATAACTCGGAATATTTTCGTATTGGGGGTCCTATACAAAATTTATAAAGTGTCACTTTCTGAAAATCCACAAGAGGAATCTTTTCTTAACGTAGTGTATTTTCCTACCTTATTTTGAATATTTTTTCAAAAGACAATGCCCACTTATCTTTAATAGGTCTAGAATAAAAGCGCATTACCACATATTGGGCTACCCTGTATATAATCTATATTTAAATGATCAATCTTGGTAGTAATCAGTGTTCATGAAATGCTTTCTGTCAGAATTTCATTACTTTTAGGCAACGCATGATCTGGAAAAATCACTGTTATTTCATAGATTGCTAACGGGTACGCCCTCCAAAAAAGTATTCGAGCAAATGATAAATTTCCTGCGTTGGTTTCGTATATTAAAAATTATTTATCATATAATATGAATTAGGCTATGTATAAATGTGAATTTCCATATTTCCGTCAAGTTCTGCGTTTTTCAAAAATTCAATTATTTTTCGCAAATCTACAATAGGAAATTTCTCTCTTGCTCGAATAATTTTTTTGGAGGGTGTACATGATGACGACGTTTCTGACCCTGCATTGCTGTGCGATTCTGAACCGTCTTGATTCATTCTGATAAGCCTCACATGTTTTTCACAAAACTCAGCCTGTGTATATAAATATATATATTTACTTACGGCAAAAAACTGGTCTGTCTGAATTTGAGTCCTCACATTTCCAACAGCAACTATTTGTACAGTAAGGTGGGTAAGGTAAGCCGTGTACGTTAGACGTCCAAGAGGCACAAACGCTTTCCATGACAGTATGTAATTGATGACCCCTGCAATAGAACAAAGTAAGATCGGACAGTAAACCTTAGATAATTCCTGTCTGGATTAAAAATGAATTTTCGTTTGATAATGGATATTAAATTTGAATTAAATAAGAAGGTTGAATAACAAATCCTGATTATTAAATTTTCGATAAAAAATGATTTTCCTCTGTTTGCACAAATTCGGGCATCCATCCTGCGCAATGATATAGATCAAGAGTTCTTAAACTTAGGGTCATAAGGGAGAATTATGGGTCAAAAGTAGAGGCCTGCGCCGCACGAAAATTCGCGGCGGCGGCGTAACGACCTCAGAAACCCGGCGGCGGCGGCGCGCCGCGGCGTGGGAAGATATTTGGAAAAGAGCATAGTAAAAATGGGTGTGTGCGTACAAACACACACGCACATACACATATCCTACTATATAGTTACGCTTATCCCTGACTCACTGATTCACTGAGTCAGTAACAATTCCGGACAGTCACTCGAAGATAAAACTTTTACCGCCATTACTCTTAGAAGATTAAAAAGTGCAAAAATATTAAAAAGCGCAAAACCGAAATAACAACTACGCTGTTTGTACGATGCGCTTCAAATTCTTCATAGAAATCTATGAAAATGTAGAAAGAAATCTGCGCTACTTTAAAAATCTGAAAATCCACCCGTTTCCCCATTTTAAAGCAATTTTTCGGTCTTTCCAGCTCCATTTTACTTCCCAGAGTAAAAAAGTGAATCATTTGCTGGCTAAAATTAGCTGTTTCACGTGACAATGACGTCATACTTAAATCACGGTTAACAGTCTTTGAAGGGAAAACTGCGATTCCAATTCGTTTAAAATTGTTTTTCCAGATAACATAGTTTAACTTTTTTTCATTAAAAATGGATCGTCTGCTTGAAGCATTGATATAAGAGAGGTTGTATACAAAACGAAATCGGTCGAATGCGAAAAGTTTCTGCGCGTTTCCAGCATAGCATGAAATTCGATTTGAGTACATATAATAAAAATTGAATTATGAAGTTATTTATTTTAGGTGGACAAAGATTAAATATATTGAGTGTAGACATATTTTTGTCGAAATGTTTTTTCTAGCGCCCGTTGTAAGTGCCTCCAAACGGGCTTTGGCTTCTAGTATAAATTTATATGGACGTTAAAATGAGATTTTTTTAAGACTGTGAAAATTTAGTCTTGAGAAAGATGTTGCTGTGTTGTGGGATTACGGCCGATTGGCTACACGTAGGTTCTAGACCAAGGGTTGGGATGCCCTCCGTGGGGGGGGTCTTTCTAAGGGGTCCTAACCCGTATCTACGCTAAGTTTCGGAGGAAACCTCAGAACAGTTAGGTCGGCCAACGCGACCTGGTTTAGAACCAGGCACCTTCCGACTCCCAGTTCAGAACGCTATGCTCTCGGCCACTGGTGAGGCTCCTGATTATGAGCTTGCCGTCGTGGCACACTTTAAAAACATGTCTACTGAAAATCTGAAACAATAGATTTTTTCAGATCGGACAGGTTTATATTGTTTGTATGGCACATTCACGCTACATTTGGTTATCAATATACGACTGATACATTATTTACTTTTTAGAGTTTCTTTACTTTTCCTTTTTCTTTACAAACTTCTCATGAGCCATTCCAAACTTATTATGTTCTTTTGATGTATAATGCAAGGTTTAACAGTTTTTAAAGCAATCAAATTACACCATTGACTAAAAAATCTTAAATTGTGTCTTTACAAGTATCTAGCGTGAACATTTTACTGACCGAATTCAGATCCAGGCATACTTTAAATTAATTTTTTGTATATTTTGTTTTCTGATATGTTAATTAAAGGGATATTAGTCATTTAAAAGATGGTAATTGTATAGAATTTTTATTGTGTTGCGTTCGGAAGTGGGAGCATTGGTCATTCCTGACTAATGACTTCTGACAAACTTTTACATTGGTTTCAACAAACGGAATATAATGATGGGTAGTTTAAATGATGAGTGAGATATTAAGAGTTAATGAAATATTTATTTATAAATTTAAGTAAAGATATGAATGAATTTAGAAGAGGGGGAGGGCTGTATCAAGATAATGCAATAAGTAATTTTCTTATTGAAGTGATCTTTTGATATGTGAATACAACCATTTAAGGTGTTATTATTTTTTTTTTTTAATAAAGAAAAGTTCTTATGGAAGGTGTTCACAGAAAAGGGTTTTTCGGGGCCTTTTACCAGTTATCTGATGTGACAGCTTATGTGGGCTGGCCCCCCACCAAGAGAAAATCCTGTGTGCGTCCCTGACTGTAGGTACTAATGTTATTTTTGATCTCTATAATATGTAAAAAGAAAATGTGAAGAAGAATGAAAAGAAACTTTAATTAATGCCGTCAGGTCCCTGAGCACGTAGTTGCGGTTGGAGTTTTGTTGAAGAGCGGTTTGCATTGGAGTATTAAAAGTTTCAAATCCTGTAGGTAGTATGCTCCTAAGGTTTCACTTACGTGAAATTCAAAGCTGAATGGGAAGGTTTTGCTTTTATGAATACATGTGATTTTATATGTACCTCCATGTCCTGTGGCACAACACAGAATCATCCAAGCAACACCCAGGGTCCATGCCACCCTGTTGAAGCTGGCATAAACAATAGTAGAGAATAATGACGGTTTAGCTCCCCTGTTCCATTCTAGTACACCGTACAGTGCTGAAAAACTGCAAGTAAAGGCGAGGCACCAGCCTACCACTTGGACAAGCTGCAAAACAGATATATATATTTATATATAAGCAAGTATAAAAGAAACATTTTAAAAGACAGATAAAAACAGGACGAAAGTTACATCAAAGTAGGGTAAGTGCACCAGTAATTGCCACTTTGGCAGAAAATTTATTACAACCAGCTTTTATTTCAAAACTGCTAACAAATGGTGCTATACAGTATCAATTTAGACATTTGTCTTCAATTGTATGCAATTTTTTTTAATCTACAGAGGACTCTAGGTCGAAAAAGTGAATATCAGAAATTCACATTTTAACCCTTTAACGCGCAGTGTTCCCGCTCTGGGAACATCAAACTCTGACGATTTGACTGTTGCCAGTCACGATGAATAGATTGGATTTCTATAAAAATAGTTGCGGGTGACATAGCTCCACGAGAATCCTTTACTTTTTAGCACGTCATTTCCCGTAAAAAAATTGTCACGATCATTTTTAACAGCACTGACATCTGCTGAAAAATGGAAGAATGCGAGAACAGCTGGATAGATTGCCCAATGCTGAAAAAAGGGCAGCCGTTGCCATCGCTCGACTTAACTACCAGCAAGATGGCGGACGATCGAAACGTTCATCGCGTGCCACAGATCTAGAGACCCTTTTTTGACGCAGCTGGCTGTGCAGAACAGGCGTCAAAAAGGGGTCTCTAGATCTGTGGCAGGCGATGAACGTTTCGATCGTCCGCCATCTTGCTGGTAGTTAAGTCTAGCGATGGCAACGGCTGCCCTTTTTTCAGCACTGGGAAAGGGTTGCACGTCAAAGGGTTAAACTCAGTGCTAAAAAAAAGTCTGATTCTCAGTAGCTGGTTTAATGCTGAAATAAGTTCATTATTAACCTGTTTCAGTTTGAACGATATTTCGTTTTAGAAATTAATTTATTCTAAATTGTATTATATAACTATCTGAAGTATCCGTCGCTGACGGATTAGTAGTAATGTAGATATCCTAAAAGCCAACATTTTCGTCAGCATTACAGGAGTACAAAGAATGAAAATAGCTTACTGGCAAAAGTATAGAAAGCGAAGTTATCAGTATGTGTATTGTTAAAATACTACAGGCTAGAGAGTAACTAAGTGCTTGGTGAAATTTTTAATAGAGGACGCATTTTTTTTCAAAATTAATGTTTTATTTTAGTAGAAAGAGATTTTAATGTCAAGACGTCATTCCTCGTCTGTAACTAAATTTTGTTTGATTCACTACAGATATTCTAATATTATGCCTCCTGAAAACTTTGCTCAAATTTCAAAAAATCTAATAAGATAAATAAACATTAAAAAAAATCGACGAAGTTTTTAAGATTAAATAGATAACTAACATATTAACTCCAGGCGCCTTAAAGTGATTACTTAGAAAAACACTCTAAAACAATTTTTGAGCAGTTTTAAAATTAATTCAATTGTATAAAAATAGGCATTTGTTGTTTTAGTCGTTACTCATCATCATGTTACTAAATTTCGTTCTATTCTCTAAAGCCATTTTTGAGGGATGTGACAGCAAACAATTACAGGATTTTCTCAAAATCTATGAAATATTTAAAACAAGTTTGGCATCGACAGTTTACATTAACTTTCCAAATAACATAATATCAAATTTCATTCTATTGCATTACCATTTTTCAGAAATAGAACAAACATTTTCTCAATTTCCCCCAAATCTCAAAATCTATAAAAAAAATTTGAAGGACTTTGACGTCGGTATTTTAATTTTATTTTATTCCCTATAATGATTTATATGTGATAGACAAACAAATATTTACACATTTTGAATAAACTTTTGCAAAATCTCAAAATCTAATCCAAATTTTCAAAGCCATTAGACGGATATAGTTTAACTGGCATATTCACCTTATATATCACCAAATTTCATTTCATTCGCTTTAGTAGTTCTTACATCATGTGTAAACAAAAATTTACGCATTTTATAAAAGATTTTCGAAAAAATCTAAATCTAATAAAATGTTTTCAAAATTTCGCTGTCTAAAGTTTGAATGACCACCTATCATGCCACCAAATTCCATTTCATTCGCTTTTATCGTTATTATGTGTTGTGCGAACAAATATCGCAGTTTGAAACGCTTTTTGCAAAATCTTAAAATGTAATAAAAAGTTTTAAGACACTCGACTCTATAGCTTAAGTAGAGTGATCATCTATCACACTCATGTCACTAAATTTCATTCATTTAATTCGCCTTAGTCTTTATTGCGTGATAACAAAAATCTACGCAGTTTGAAACAATTTTAGCAAAATCTCAAAACTTAATTGAATTTTTAAAAAAAATTCGACGTTATAGATTAATTTGAGTGACCCCCTATCATGTCACCAAATTTCCTTTGATTTGTTTCAGTCATTTTTACGTCCTTGCATGAAGAATAAATCAGCATGTTTTTCTACTCATTTCTAATAGGGCTATCACACTGAGAAAAATCCGACCAACTTTCCTTGCAAATCAAGTTTCCGGCCGATTTTCTCCGCCGTTACCTTGACGACCGCGAACTCCAACTTTTTCCTTTCCGAAGGAAAAAATCCGAGTCGGACGAAATTTCGCCAATCAGAGTACTTCTTCCTGCTACGTCATAAGCAATTTCGAGCAATGGCGACTATGTTCGAAGCTTGGCAGCTTGGCTCGATGTCAGAATCACGTGTAAATAAAATTATGGCCGCGTTCAAGTGGACTTTGGAATTAGAGATTGCTGCCCATCCGTTGCTGCCGAAATTGCTGCCGATCCGATGTAAATATACCAACGCACGATAAGTAAAATAAGAACCTGCACGCCAAATCAGCGATGCGATGACTATTTGGCGTCGGAGAGTTTGTTTACTTTTGCAAACCTTAAAGATAACGACGCCTTCAAGTCCGTCGGAAAAGTTGGTCCAGCGCGAAGTTGCTCGGATTTTCCCTTTAGTGTGATAAGGCCATTAGTTGTCAATTATTGGTGTTGCCACCATGACAACATATAAACTATAGAAAAAATAGACATTTCCAATATTCTGTAAATATATATATATATATATGAGACGTCAGATATTTCAGTAAAGTTCCAGAGTTAAGGCAGGTAAAACGGTTTATTAAACATTATCTTTAAGTTACAATATAGAGTGAGAAGAGGAGAGGGGAGACGGGTACAAAAATCAGCGTGGAGCTAAGCAGTTCCAGTGGCAGAAGTCTCTCGATTTTCGATGTGCGGGTGTATTTACGCTCCCCACACCACGTGGTTTGCGAAGACATAACTCCGCCTCTCTCTTATCTCTAATCGAACCACACACATTTACCAACATGACCCCCATCCGGGGCTACAAAGGCGTGGGGACACGTGTATACTCTAAAGAACTCAGAATCGACGACCTGATGTCTGACAAATAACAAAATAAATAAAACATAGCTCCAGAGCGCGCGTGGCAAGTAAGACATAAAAGCAAAACTTACAATGAAAGTACCCGCTTGAACAATACCCAAACTAGTAAAACCCAAATTACCTTTTTATACATTACATATATATATACCTTACATGAATTTTCAAAGTTCACCTAAATTTTGAAAACAAAAATTTTGTTTCAAGATAGTTTTAGTAATTAGCAATTACTAGTTAATGCTTATTATTGCTCTTAAAGTGTCAATTTCTAGCGCAGTTACCGTATAATTTTCAAGAGTAAATTGTAATTGAAACTGAGCATTTCGTTCTTCCCCCCCCCCCCCCCCAAAGAGGGTGAAGGATTCATATGCATTTAAATTCGTCTTTTTTATTAGTAAATTAAAGGAAATATTACTTTTAAAGTGTCTTTTAAAGTAGCCAAGGGATTTAAAATGTAAGATCCATAATTTTAAAAATTTTACTATATTAAAATTATATATACGGAAAATATATTCACGGTAATTATTTTAAAAATATATTTAAGTGCACTAGTAATTTTTGCAGTAATAATGATATTTTAAATCTAAATATATTAATCACGGAAATGTAAAAGGGTATGCATACTAGTTTTTGACACTTTACATGATTTAATAAACAACAGTATATTATTACATTACATAACTTAATATTATTTCGTTGGATACTAAAATTAAATAAATAAGTTATAAATTTAAAAATTAGAATTCATTTCCTTTTAAAATGTAGTAATTCATGTCCAATGCCTGTATAAGCTAAAATATATATTCACTTGATTTACAGGGAATGCAATCCCGCATTGTTTTTCGTCTTGCGGGATTTCGGGATTGAGATTTATTGATCCCGCGGGATTGACATTTCATTTAGTTAGGTATTCATTTGAACAGAGAAAAGTAAAAAAAGTAAGATTTTAAGCACTATGAAACTTAACTTTAATAATAATAATTAATCTTATGAGATAATTTATACAACAACTTACAGAAATATGAAAATTATAATCATGATCTTCAGAATAATACAGTAAGTTATGTCTTAATATATTAGTATTAGTTATGTTAGTTTCTAAAATTGAGGAATTTACAGAAAAATAGCATTCACATACTTACGTTATTTTCTTAGTTGCTGAAAAAAGAACGTACAAAATCGAACAAATCCAATGAATCATTTCCTAGTCTAGATTTAATTTTAGTAAAATAATTAAAAGTGTGAATTAAAAAAATTAATAACTAAAATGAAAACTTTTTATAATTAATTCATGATTGTTCGCTAAGAGATAAATTAGTATGAAATATTTCAGTTCACTTGGGATTGGGAAGTTTTCGAAAAATTTAGATTACGGTGTTTAGATTTAGATGGTTGATCCAGACTCCCATTGGTAGATAATTTAAAAAAATAAAACTTTAAATTAAAATTTGTAATTATGGATTCGTTTATTGCTAGATGAAAGACATGAATATTAAAAATTTTCTGTCTATTGGTTGGGAAAGCGGCGTGAAATTTTAATAAAAAATAATTTATTTCTCGGTATAAATCCCGCGGGATTAGGATCGTAATCCCGCGGGACTAGTGCCGCAAATATTTGTGCGGGATCCCGCAGGATCCCGTTCTCGCGGGATCGGGATTGCATTCCCTATTGATTTCATATAAATTGAACAGATTTCATATGTCGGACTGCTGTAAATATCCTGAATTGAGACCTCAGCTTTTGGTTGTTGGCAAGACTTTCTTTTGTTAGTAGGAAAAAATTAAATTTACTCTCAAACTAGTGAATTACTGTGAAACTGTTTATAAAACACTTTTCAAGATCAAAAATTCTTATTTATCTTGTACTGTTTGTTTAGTACGAAAACTAATATAACTTTTTTTCTTCTTGTTGGGGACCAAAGAAACCGCACACGGGCCAAGTAGCTCCGGTTGAATTATGTAAACCTTTAGAAGTCGGGATATGGAATCTTGAAGAATGTATTAGGAAAAAAAGAAAGTAAGGACGGAAGTAAATTATGTAGAGAACATTTACAGGGTGTCCCCATAACTACTAGAAATATGAAGGGAAAAATAACAGAATAACATAGCAATGTGGGATCGAAAAAGCCGTTTTCACTTACATGTTAATAATCACTTAGAGAAAATTGCTGGAGTGTTCATTTAATTTCTTATCCAAGATTCATAAAAAGTGGGCTTGTCTCTAAAAGGTTTTCGATAAACAGCGGTCGAAAAGTTCACTGTTATTTCAGCACTTGTTCCAACGAATATTTATGACCACACATTGCGATGCAATCCTTATTATTTATTATGTGCCCTACCCTCCCATCAATTTTGTACCAATAGTTATTTGGGGACACAGTGTATAAATTCAACTGGACAATCATGTAAAGCAGAAGAAAATTTAATTCGAGGCCATTAAATTTTATTTCTGAAATAGGTTATTAATGAATTTTAAAGTATAAAACTTTCCGCCATGTCCAGTTTTAAATTAACATAAACATATTGTTTCAAATCCAAACAGTTAGGTTTTGACTTTTAGTAATGTAACTAATCATCATCTCACGTTTTACTCTGCATTATGTGGATTTTGTTATTTAATTGAGAATCGTTTTTCTACACAATAAAATTCGAAAAAAAAAATTACACATACTTTTGGAATCCTGATATCAGGTCTTGTTGCCAGAATATATCCTGTTAACAGACCAATGCAATAAGGACCTGCATGAACAAATGGCCTGAAGTAGAAATTTGACCAAAATCTTGCTAATTGGCTGAAAGAATTAAAAAAACACAAGATTTTATTTTAAAAAAATCGAAAATACTCATTTATTTCGTAAATTTGTCTGAACCACAGTTTCATAATAATGAATTCAGTAATTAATGAATGTTTTTCTAGTTTTATTCATTAGAAAGGTATTTTACTATGAATTTAAAAATATGATGTTAATTTATGTAATTTATTCGGAAATGTTCCTTTTATTTTATAAATACTGGGTTATGCAGTATTATTATTATTTTAATTTCATAAGAAATCGTACTCTATTGGCAAGACTTTGATCCTATACCTTTTAGCTGAGAGAGGAATATGCGAAACTGTATTTACCTGCATGAGTATTACTACTATATGAGCTTTTCAACTTATTTTTTCAGTTTAATTTTTTCCAATGTTTTTTAATTTATTTGATTAATTTTTTGAAAGGTTGTTTCTCTCTTTCGGTCAATTTTATTTAATCGACTAATGTAACTCACGATCGTTTCTTATGGTACAAGTGATACTACAAGAGAATGGTACCGCAAGCTCTCGTTAGTAGCAAAAAACATCTTGGATAGTTTTTCTTTTACGTAGCGCCTAGTGAAGGACAGTTCTTCCGTTCCTGTCATTCATTCTGCTAGGAAACGGTTGTTATAAATCTCTGCTTACTTTTTTGATCTCTCTTTTTCATTTTGTTTGTTTCGTGTGTTTGTGTTTTACTGGTTATATAACAGTTAATTACTGTGGCCTAGGTGGTGTAGTGGCTTAAGAACCATGCTATCACGCCATGGGTGCGGGTTCGAATCCCGGTTTGTGCATAGATGTTAACTTGTCTGACCCTTTATAGGGGGCAATGCTGGCCGCCCACTGGGTGCTATCATAATAAAATGATCAGTAATTCGGGCCTTAGTTGTGGCAAAATGCTTGATGAGCAAGTGCCCGCCCATTGAAAATATATAATAATTAATTAGTTAAACTTATGCAATAATAAAGTTTTTATTTTTCTTTGATATTTTATTTAGTTTTTTTTCTTTGATGATAGTTTTTATTAAGTTAATTTTTATGTCCTTTTTTATTATTTTATTTATATTTTTACTTATTTATTGTTATTATTATTTTGTGTTTCTAAGCATATATTTTTGTTATTTTTATTTTATTTATTGTATTCTTACTCTCTATTTTGTTTTAGCTAAATTTTTCTCTCCTCCAATCCCTTTGATCATCTTTTATATTCTCTCTGCTCTTTTACTTTTTCGTTTTAACGAATGGCAACTTGCTCCCGTTTACTTTTAGTTCTAAACTTTCTACATGTGTGAATGGTGGAACTTTTTATTTTCAACTGAAGAAGGGTTGTGCAACTTATATCACTAGAAACCATCCTCTTGCTAGGTATCTTTTTAGGTGTGGTTTTACAATGTTTTTTATTAATTATGAACACACATTTAATAAAAATTCTGAGAAACGAAAAAAAAATTAAAAAAATAAGACATTCGAACGAATTGATAGCTTTCTTCTTTTGAAGTCGGTTGATAAATATCATCGGCCGACGTTTTGTCATTACAGCTAGTATACTAGGTAGTTTAGGAATTAATTCAAGAACGCACATCATTGTTCCTTCTATTAAATGCAAATTTATCGTGCGGCCTAAGACTTCTGGAAATGGTCAGGTCAGTATACATTTACTAATTTCTTCTCCATCTAAATCTCCTACGCTCGGAGACAACTTTTCAAAAAATTCAAATTATTTCTTCTATCAACTTCACCACGGGCAATAAATTTACAAGTTACTTTCACGAACTTTTTTCGTTACTTTTATAGTGACTGATTTGAAGATCAGTCGACACATTGGGAACATTCCTAGTTGCATCTAAATAAATTAAAAAAAAACCACCATGAATATAGAGTATTTATTTGCCTTTCCTGAGCGGGAACAGATGTTTGAGATGCAATGTGTTAATGCTAAAATGGCTAATGCTGATACATTTATTTTTTTAAGCTATAAAATTACATCTGATTATAAAAAAAACATTTACCTTGCGCATGGAATATTAATTTGCCTTTCGCGAGTGCCTCAAGAACTACGCCAAAAGTCACCAAGCTTGGCGACTTTTGGCGTAGTTCATGAGGGAGGCACGTGACCGTGGTCGGACCATTACCTAACTTATATGGTAGGACGGTATTGTGCTTGAAATGGATGAATGCCCCTAAAATTGCCATTGACCGTAATGTATTGGAAATCTTTTGAGTGTTCCTCTAGCACAACAATAAATGATAAAGACACTTTTTTTAATGGAGAATTTCATTTTGTAACTCTTAACAGCATATATCACTTCTGAGCGGTTTAAAATAGCCCAATGCCTCTAAAATACGCTTTAATGAATTTCGGCCCATAGAGCGCAATGTATTTCGAATCTTTTGGGCGGTCCTGTAGATAAACTATGCAGTCGAATGGAACCGAAAGGAAAGGTGCACAACTAGATGTTACAACAATCCTAAATATAAAGTTTTAACATTCTACGCCTAATAGTTTTTGAGATATGCGAGTTTAATGAATTTCGACCCATAAAGCGTAATGTATTTCGAATCTTTTGGGGGGTCCTGTATATAAACTATCCATTCGATTGAGACCAAAAAGGGAGGTGCACAACTAGATCATAGAAAAATCCTAAATATAAAATTTCAAGATTCTACGCCTAATAGTTTTTAAGATATGCAAGTTTAAAGAATTTCGGCCCATAGAGCTTAATGTATTTCGAATCTTTTGGGCGGTCCTGTACATAAACTATAGATTCGATTGAGATCAAAAGCGGAGGTGCACAACTAGATCTTAGAACAATTCTAAATATAAAATTTCAACATTCTACGACCAATAGTTTTTGAGATATGCGAGTTACATACACACGTCCGTACCTACAGACGGCATGGAAAAACTGGCCAAAATAGACTCACCGCTGGTCAGATTGAGTTGCAGACGCGTTTATATGGTCGTGCATGCTAGCTTACGATGAGATGCGTCGAAAAAAATTTTAAAAGTAAATTTAGAGGTAGTCAAAAGCGGTTTTTTCTTCGAAATTTGGCCCCCGAAATTTTTCGGGATCACATTACTTCCTTATACTCCATACAAGGAAGTAAAAAAGAAAAAATAAGTTTTAAATATAAGAAATCAAGCTTACTCCCAATCAGGATAAGAGAATAGCATAGTAGGAGGATAGTCGTTCACATAAGTTGTTATTCCTGAATAAGCAACAGAGGCAATTACACCCAAAATGCACAAGAATATTCCCACTCTTGGCCACCTGAAATGAAGAAAAATAGTTTTATATACATATGTATACTAGCTGCAGTACCCGTCTTTGACGGGTTAGAATGGAATGCAAATTTCCAAAAAGAATGAACTTTCGTCAGCATTGTTGGAGCTCAAAGAATGGAAATAGTATATTCGCTTTCGAATCTACTAATAGTTTAAAGTAGTTTTAGTATAGACAGAAAAAAATCATAACTTCTGTGTATTATTTAAAGATAACAGGTTACAAAGTGATGAGTAAAATTGACACTAGAGAATGTTTTTATTTTAATAATTAAAGTTTTATTCTGCTTGAATGAGCTCTTCAAGTCAAGCGCTCATTCCTAACCTGTAGCTAAATTTTCTTTGATTCATTGTAGATATTTTAACATTATGCCTTAAAAAAAATCCACAATTTTCACAAAACCTAAAAAGCAAGTTCCTACATTTATTATTTTAGTCGTTGCTCACTATATTGCTATACTTTATTGTATTCTCTTAATCCATTTTTAAGGTATGCGAGAAAAAACACGTAAACGATTTTCACAAAATCCCGAAATCTATGAAATATTTAAAACAGTTTTGGTAACAGTTTGTAATAACGGAAGTTTAAATTAACTTGATCTCCGCTCATTACTTGAACCATAGGTTACAAATTTCCTTCTATTTCCATTGCCATTTTTCAGGAATGGAGTAAACATGTACTCAGTTTTCCTAAAATCTCAAAATTCATAAAAAATTTTAAAAGTACTTAGACGCGTTTAGTTTAAGTGACCCCCTTTGACGATATTAAATTTTATTTAATTAGCTTTAGTGGTTTATACATAATCGACAAATATTTTCATATTTCGAAGAAGTTTTTGCAAAATCTCAAAATCTAATCAAAAATTAAAAAAAAAAAATTCGATACTTATAGTTTAAGTAATAAGTGGAGATCAGTTTTGGGAACTTATTTTTTTACTCCAAACTTGGAGATAAATAGCCAAAAGTGTCTAAACTTGGCGACTTTTGACATTAAGACGAGTGCCGTTTGGCATATACGTGTTGAACATAGTGCCTCCTATTTTCTTGAAGTCTAAAAATAATTCAAGCTATATTTTATTTATAATTTTTTTATTTATTCACTTCTCTAAAAGTGGTTTTAAAAGTACGAGAAACATGGAGAAAATACGTTTCGGCTTTTTTTGTTTGTTTGTTTCACATAGAAATTTTATCGCGAAAAGCAAACACACCTTGCAGGGCACGAAATTATATTTTGAAGCTCGCGGCAAAATAAATGCTGTGAATTTTTATGAGCTGGCAACAAAAGCTATCTACCTCATGGCAAAATCTTAACTTTTTGTAATAACGGAAGATTACAATTGCAGTCTTCTTGCTTTAAAGAGACTGTTAAAGATCGTAAAATATTTTAAAAAATTTAATTAATAAAGCAATTAGAGCAAACAAACAAAGTCTTTTAATTTTAATGTAAATATTCAGCTGTTCCATGTATCTTAAAAACATCTGAGATAGCTAATCTTGCCACTAGAACTGTTGATCCTCGCTGCTTTGGGTAAACTCATGGCATTTGACGTGGTTGCCGCGACTTATTTCGTTCCCTGACCGTGGAAAGACGTTCAGGAGTTAATTAAAAAAATATTATATGGCTTTTGTGAGACGTGGTTTGTGTAAAAGATTTAAATGAATTCTACGACATGTAAAGCTAATATCCGTCGTTCTGCGAATATTCCCTGTGAAAGAGTTTTTATTAAACCTACATTGTTTAAATAGGACCTTCAATATTTCTGGAATGAATGCAGTTACGATTAACTTATTAGACGGTTGGTAGAAATACTGTAAAATTCTATACCTTATCATTGGCAGAAGAATAATGAGAGCTCCAAGGTATAGCTGAAAGTCTGAAGCGATATACCAGCTTTGTGGAATACACTAAAATGTGAAAGATATTCATTATAGCACAGCATTTTTATAAAACAACAAAAAAAACAAAACATGCCAAGTTATAAGCATGTTAGAGTTAGGAGTTACATAGAAAATACTTTATTAATTATAACGTAGCTGATTTTTGTTGTTCAATGAATTTATTTTGATTAGCTTTACATGAATTTTTACCATTATAATACATAGTTGTGCTGACTATTGATTTTGGAATGCTTGCAGATCGTACCACACCAAAACAAAACGTTTGCCCCAACATTACCAAAAAAAAGCGCCAACATTACCAAAAAAAAAAAAAAAATGTTATGCTCAAAAAACGTAATAAAATCTGCATCATTGGTGCGATCGAGTTGTATTTTTTATGATTATGCAAAATACATGTATGCATATCGAAAAATGTATATATTACTTTAAAAATTTAAAAATATATTTGTTTCCTGACTTTTTTCAGTTTTTTTTATCCCAATTTTTTTTTAATTCAGAAAATTGCTCTGAGAGGTATAAAAGTTAAAATCTGTCGCCACTACGCCATTCGGAAATCTATAGGAATAGATTCGCCATTTTTGAGATTAACGAAAATATTTACTCAAAAAATCCACATCGTTGGATCGATCGACTTGAAAATTTACACAATTGCGTTAAAAAATAGAGAAAAAAATCTGAAAATCCATATATTGTATTTTCCCCGAAATATCCCTAAAGTCTCTTCTCTAGTCACTACGAGGAAGTGATCACTGCAATGCTTTTCGATGGATTAAACTACTACAGAGTATTTTTCAATCATTCTTTTCCTCCCTCATTCTGAAAACATTCAACTAATAATTTTGTGACACAAAATTTCTCCATCGAAATCAGAAGAACATTGACTATAATGGAATCATTATTTGTCTAACTTCATTAAGAAATTTTGTTTCGTAGTGTAATTTCTGTTTCTCCTCAGAGAAATTTTGCATCGCAAAATTATTAGATGAATGTTTTCAGAATGAGGATGAAAAATATTCAATAGTTCGATCTAAAACCTTGAATTTGCAAAGGCAGTTTTCTCTATAGAAAAGCATTGCAGTGATCGTTTCTCTGGAGAGACTGGAGAAGAGCCTTAATTGGTTGATCTTTTGACGCACGGCAATTGCAGCGTGTAACCGCCTTTTTCAGCGCTTTCATTTCTGGTCCACAAAATATATGTTTAAATGCTGAAAAATTGCAGCCTTTGCTATCGATCCATTTAACTACGACCAACATGACGGTCGATCAAATCGCCCATGTGGCGCAACAGAACTAAAGTAGTTTTCTGACACAGCTGGCTGTGCGACCTAGCTGCCAGCTGTTTCAAAAAAAGTATTATCCCGGTTTTCATTCACACCATACAGAAATTTCGAATAACTTTCTTAGAAGTTGTTTATAACACATAATCACTACATTATCATAACTGTTTAATAAAAAAAATTTTTAGGTTCACGTTTCGGTAACTATTTACTTCTGCATTTTACTAGAGCCACCATTTAGACTCTGCACGGACTTATTGAATTGTCCAAGTATCAATCTGTTATTGCAGTGCTCTTAGGGATCCACCTTTTACTAAGCCATTCATAACTTTTTGGGATTTCATAAAATATAAAATTTATATTTGTTATTAATTCCAATGTTATTTATTTTTTCTTAATTTATATATGAACAATGGATGAGTAGGTTTATGGAAACAGATTACTGCGAAATCTTACCATGTGCACACCATCATAAAAGTTATTTATAAAGAGAAGATTCGTCCACCAGTTGTCATGGCAGGATTTTAAAAAACTGTGCGTGGTTTCGTGCCATATGGGACCAGAACCTAACAAGTGGACTAGAAACATGAACATGATGACGTAAATGTAAACAGGGAGGATTCTAAAAAGAAAAAAAGCGGATACATAAAAACAAATAAAATGAAAGAATTATAATTGATGCGAACAATATTCTATCCCTGGCCATATTAATGTGACCACTAAACAATTTCTACCCACAACACCATTGATGCCATACTAATACAAATTTATTGGTTAATATTGACAAAAGGATTACCACTACTGTAAAATAGCAATTCATTTAGAAGTTTTACTTTCAAAGAGGAAGGGAAAGAAAGGAAAGAAAATGAAGCGACTAAGCTCGATTTTCTGAACACTTGAACATGATGCATAACAGTTATTTTTTGTTGGCCTGCACAAAAACTATGTCCTACTCAGACAAAAGTTTATACAGGCTGTGTGACGGTGATTTATAATATACATACACAATTTGAGCTTATTCGAATGCACCGTTTAGACGTTAGCACACTTTAAATTATTGCGGCATAGTCCGTAATGTATAAGAATTCGTCTTTGAATTCTTTCGTTATAATGGATCCCGACAAATATCCTTATAATTAATATTGCTGCCCTGATTGATTATGTAATTCATTTTATAAGCAACAATACACTCTTAAAACTGGGGCTTTTAATGTAAGGCACAAGAGGATTGTACCTTCTACTATTTTAGCATGAGAGGTGAATAGACGATGTGCTTCTCATATAGTATTAAAAATGAAATCAAATTTCAAATGCACAAATGTTCAAAATGTGCCTCTTAAATCAGAGACACACATTTAAGAGTGTAGTTTTCTAATTTCTGCAAAAGAAATTGTCCTAACCACAAGCGTTATTATATTTGAATGGCCATCCATCATCGCGCAATTAATTCTGGTAATTTGCCTTGTTAATTATTTCAATAAAATATGGAACAATTCGTAAATCTTTACTCACTAAACACAAACAGGAAATTATTAATGTCCAAATTTGTTATAGAGTGCTACCGCTATGGTTTTATGTGTACAAGAAATGAGAAATTTATACATACAATAAATAGGCGAAAAAAAAGTATAATTTTTTTATGTTATTTCAGGAAAAAAAGGTATAATTTACGATCTATGAAATTAGGCAACGCAAACTCTTAAGAGTAACTATATCAAAATGAAAAATATTAGTGGTAGATTTTTAAAAATTGTTAAAAAAATTACTCCTTTCAGGAGTTGCTCTTTTCAAAATATTCTTTTTAAAATATCTGGATACTCACCTCCATAATCTGTGAATTATGTACAGACAAACGCTGAATTTATGACCTTGATTTCGAACAAGCTTTATCGTTAAATAGCACACCAGGAGACCTCTGAAATGTTACATTGTGATATTTAGTATTTTTTACAGTTTAATAAATCATAATTCAAATATTTCCATACTGGCTCCATACAGCTTCTGGTTTTGAAATCTTTAATTCATAAAATCTTGCATATTGTAGCGATTTTATACAATAAATAATAATTTTTTCAAGTGCATTTTCATAAAAGAGAGGAAATTTGCAGGTTATTTTAATTCACATTTTCTACAAATATGCCATGTTATACGAGGAAATGCTTCCGTATATTACCTATAGTAGATGGAACTTGACTTCCATGTAAGTTTTTTAAAATACTTCCTCTTACTACTTACTTATAGAGGATGGAATACGTACATCTACTTGAAGTGTAACAGTACATGTATTGTATACCTTTTCAATTAACATTTGGTAAAAAACAAAAGAGCGTGTGTACAGAGTACACGTGTCAGAAGTGAAACTTCTTTGGCGAGATTGATTAAAATCTGTTCGATTGTCAAATAAGTAGTCAGAGATAAAAATTAAAGACTAAAATTAAAGATAACATTTGAAAACAGATCAAAAGTGAGATGCTGTAGGTAGTCAAAGGATTGAGGCATAGTATTAAAAATATTTTTAAAAAATTAATGTAAAAATATTTTACAAGTTCGTTTGGTTAATTTTTCAGTATTAAAATAAAATTTGAAAATAGTAAATAAAATAATAAATATACTAAGCACACTAAGTCATTAGACAAACATAAAAATCATTTAATATACGTGGATTTTAAATTTTAAATTACAATGGAGGATGCATACAAAAAGAATATATAAAATATATAAAAGAATATATAAAATATATACTCCGATATTGGTTTTTGTGAATAATAGTTTGTTAATAACAATAAATATAAATTAGTTTGCAAATACTGGAGATTCTGATCAAAATATAACATTCATAATTGACTTTACCAACTGTAAGTCAGCGCTCCAGCATTTTCGTCTCCGAGTGTACAATGTGTGTTTACATTCAGCGCATGCGTACACTTTCTTAAGAACGAATGTAGCACAAGGAGGAGAAAGAAAACTCTCTGCAGCAATAGAGTATAGCATGCTTACTATTTTTGTCTCTTTCTTATGCTTTATTTATCTTTATTTATCTTTTGTCTGCAACTGAATGGAATATTCAACGAAAAGTTTTGAAAATGGTCGAGGAAAAAACAACCATTGTCCGTAAGTTTGCTGTTATTGGCTAATAAATTGAAAAAAAATTCTGTCATTGATCAAAAGCAAGTCTGTTAAGGAAGTACTTATTAATCTCAGATAAAGACTAGAAGAGCGTAACACATTTCTTTCATGCCTTGTTAAATGATGCACGAGTTTGAGAATGGATAATATTGATTTAGAATTTCAATAATGAGTCAAAAGTCTGAAAAGACTATATTCAAAGACCGTAAGATTTTTTAGGTTTTGAAAATGAAGCTTTGTGAGTTTTTCATCCAATTTTCACATTTTCTGAGCCTCATTAGTTGGTCCTGAAATTAACAATTTACTTTCATAGCACAGAATTTTTGCAAAGTTTCTTCCGAATATAGTAATCTTTCTTTCCTTTCGAGTGACTTTCCCGAAGTGATACGCGGACGAGGTTACTGGAGTGTGTATATATATTAAATTTATTCGGGGTTAGAAATATTTCCATGCCAAATCGAAGGCGGTGTGAAACAAGATTCCTCCAAGACGAAATTCATTGGGATGGCCAGTCGGCTGGTCGCCGGATTCGTCTAGTTTTAACCTTTTAACGCGCGGTGTCCTCGCCGTGAGGACACCAAACTCTGACGTTTTGATTGTTGCCATTCACGAAGAATGGATTTGATTTCCATAAAAATAGTTGCGGGTGACATAGCTCCACGATAATCCTTTACTTATAAGCACGTCATTTCCCGTAAAAAAATGGTCACGATTATTTTTAAACAGCACTGACATCTTCTGAAAAATGGAAAAACGCGAGAACAGGTGGATAGATTGCCCAATGCTGAAAAAAGGGCAGCCGTTGCCATCGCTCGACTTAACTACCAGCAAGATGGCGGAAGATCGAAACGTTCATCGCGTGCCACAGATCTAGAGACCCTTTTTTGACACAGCTGGCTGTGCGCACAGCCAGCTGCGTCAAAAAAGGGTCTCTAGATCTGTGGCACGCGATGAACGTTTCGATCTTCCGCCATCTTGCTGGTAGTTAAGTCGAGCGATGGCAACGGCTGCCCTTTTTTCAGCATTGGGAAAGGGGTGCGCCTCAAAGGGTTAAATAAAATATGTAATAATATTCTACTATACTGATCATTTTAAAATGTATTTCTGAAGAGTTTTTAAAAGGTAATTTATGCAACGCGAAATAGGTTGCTCAGTTCATAGCATTCTATCATACAGTCATATTCACGTATTAAAAAAAGCATTATTTAAATGATGTTTTTGAAGCAAACATTTTAAAATCATCATTTGACGTGTTCGAGAAAGGAAGGCATGATTGAGAATTGTCAGTTGCTTATCTAAAACTATCCTGGAAATCACTGCCATCTTAAAAAAGAAACCAAACTTAAAGAGAATTAACACTTCGTTATAACTTACCCGATACAAAAAAATGTGTCTACAGCAAGTGATGCATTTATCACAGCTTGGAAGGCGAAATCCCCAGCGTAATCACGTGCTTTCACTAATTGAACTGCAATGCAACAATAGAAATCTTGATTCATCTATATATTAATAACTAGCTGCGTGCCCGTTCTTCGTACGTTAGGAAACGATATTTTTTCTTGTATGTGTAATTCGAATTAATTCCAGTGATGTGGAATCTAAAAAAAGCAAAATTATTTGACTCTTGACTAGTGATGCAACGGATATCAGTTTGGCCGGATACCGGATACGGAATATCTAGCTAAACTTTCAGCCGGATATCTGGTTATCCGGCAGAAGTATGTTTTCTTCGTTTTTGTTTTATTTTCACTAATTTTCTTAGATCATAGAGCTATTAACTTTTCTTTAAATTTTCGCATTCGTTTCAAATGATTTAATTCAAAAATCAGAAATCCTTTTGGAATTGTTTCCATGAATTGAGTACCAGTTTTACTGCAATTAAAGTCATACAAATAACATTGTCATGGATGTCCTCCCTCATGAGTTAGATCAATATCTTAAAGGATCAATTCTTGATAGAAAGTCCTCTCCATTCAACTGTTGGAAAATCAATGTAAGAAATTTCCTTACTTTATCAAAATTACGGAAGTGGGGGCATTTTCTCAATAGCCAGCAGTACTGCAGCAAGTGCACTATACTAATAAGCAGGGCCAATTTATGTTGAGGTAACCGAATTCTTACAAAGATTGACAAACAGTGTTTTTGTACAATAATTTCTTTCAGTAATAATTTACTCCAATCTTAAAAAACGAAAGAAATACTTATTTTTTTTTTCCCTTTTTCTATACATGATAAAAATACATACTAAAAAGTATTGAAATAAAATATTTTCACAATGTTTTTTTGCATTTTTATTATTGCAGTTTTTAAATTTTATTCATTTATTATGTTTATGTTTGTTATTTCTCTGTATACAATTTTAAGTGGGATATTTGTAATATACGGCTACTGCCAATAATCCGGCATATTGGCCGTATAGACGGGATGCAGTATGTTTGCCGGATATCCGTTGCATCCCTATTCCCGACATAAAGCTTGCGTCATGAGTACTAACTTGAGATAATTAAAATATCATGACACAAAAAATATCTCGGTGTCATTCGCGATCAAAAGATGAAAAGCTTGTTGGTTTGTAGATAAAACTCCACTTCAAAATGTCTTATTTAAACATCATTCTGTTTTTTTAGGTCTAAGTTGCAGCATTAATACCCCAGACACTATATGATGTGCAGAACCGCTTTATTTCAAAATAGCCGCGCATCCGCTTTTCATACGGGAAGAATTGTTTATTTCAATAAAATATAATCATAACTACACGTGACAAAACAGAATCTTAAAAAAAAGAAAAAGAAAAAAACCCTCGAGCAATCTCTTCTGCTGAAACTAATGCGGGATATATTAATGTAAAGAATTATTTTCGTTTAGTTGCAAGACAACCTTTGAGAAAGCATGACTAGAACACTTTTAATCCTTAACTTTTAAACCTAAAACCGTATTGCATGATGTAGAACTAAGACACTTTGAAATTGAAGAATTTTGTGTGCACTCTGTATACCGTATTTTCTTTCTTTTTCGATCGCGAATGACAGTAAAAGCTTTTGTATCATCATGTTGAAATCATCTCAGGTTGTAGCGTTGACTTAGCCAAAGCTATCTCATCTTGGGATTGTATTCATGACGTCATAAGTCAAATAATTTTGCTTTTTTTTCACATCATTGGAATCAATTCGAATTGCAAGAGTAAGAAAAAATTTATTCCTATGCCTTAAAAAATGGGTCCTTGAGGAGGGGGTCGTTTAAGAGAGGTGGTCGATCATAGAAGTTTCACTGTGCGAAGAACGGGTACGCAGCTAATAAAATTATAAAAATCAAAAACAAGTTTATGACTTCCAGTAAACACGTAAATGTAACAGCGTATGCTTTTACACGAAATGAAATGATCTTCGTGTGATCACGTGACGAACTTTCGTGATCTTCGCGAACAAACGGCTTTTTAAACAGGTCACGTTTCTCTGCTGCTTCTTTTTTTATTTTAAATTTCAACGAATGCAATGGCATATAAATGGCCTATCAGTCGAGGTACAGCTACGGGGGGAAAAAAACGCCCACTTGCTCTTTATTTCACCGTTGTTCGTCGTGCAGCAAATTGATATATATCATTCGTTTGCAAATGACGTATACATTAATTTACTATTAATTTAGTTTGCATTAGTGGCCGTCATCATATTTAATTGTGCATCAACTTCGTTTTTCTCAAAGGCAACACTGTAATTTATCTTCCTTAAATGAAAAAGAAAAAACCTTTAAATTACCCTAAATACAAAATTTTCACCAGTTTTCTGCCATAATTTCCGGAGATATTGCGAATTGTTTTTTGTGCAATTTTAAGGGACTTGCACTGCAAATTCAAAACACTATTTGCAGGTTCCGAATTTTCCGCCTTAATTAAGCGAAATTAATTTCGCCTTTCGAATTAATTTCGCTCGCGAGAGTTAAAAGAAATAAATATTATTTTCAAGGAAAATATTCTTTCTAGTATTAAAGTTTTTTGTACTCAGAATATCAGGGTCAGAAATTAGAATATTTAGTCAGCGGTCCAAATGACCAGTGAGTCCATAACTTCTTTGGTTCGTACACATGATTTAAAGAAAAAATGCAAAATGACTACACACGATTTTTCAAATCTTTCTAATTTTGAAATTGTTTTTGAGTATTTCTCTTGAAGGTTGCCTTAGACAGGTGAAATGTTGCCAGGAGTGAGAGGCTGTTCTCTGCTCTTCTGACTACAAGCATGAATGTTACTTCAGCTACGGTCGAACTTGAAGAATGGTTTCATGATTGAAAATTTATTTCTTTGAATTGCACGCAAAAAACGCAATTACTTTTCTGCCGACCCAATATTATCACTGTGTTTATTATTTCACTTTCTTCATTTAAATTATCGTCTGCAATGTGCTATATTCTTATAAGACTTTTGGCGGTATTTTAATTTATAGTCAGATAAAAATTTAGAGAGAAAAACGCGATTTTGAATGTTTGATAAAGTATGGGAAAGTCCAAAGACCTGATGTTTCCAATATTAAAAAAGATCAAATTCAAGCCTGGAATGTTGAGGATGTTAGTTTTTCAGATATAGGACGTTGTATTGGAAGATGCATCTACTGCATCAAATTCTATTCATAGAAAATATTTTATTTGGGGGGATATGATAGCGGACGCAGCAATAGACGCTTTATAGAATCACTATCAAACTGTAAAAAACTCTAAATTGTTTGCTTCAAAATTTCATTTTTTTAAATACCGCTACCTTTTATTGTGTGTTTTCGCACAAAAGAAATCTAATTTACGTTTATTTTACGCAATCTTCAAAAAATTGTCACTAACTAAATTTATAAATGGTCCTTTAACTCATGAAAATAACACAGTTTATTTAATATAAACTACTGAACGTAAAAATTTAAAATTTTGCACAGCCATGTAATATTACTTTCTGCGTCTGTTTCTATCAAAATTTGACTAGGTCACTATTCATAATTTTTTTGTATATTAATTTGATAATTCATAATTTATATTAATATTTTATTAAAAATTATAATAATAGTAAATTATGCTTGGGCCGTTTACTTCTAATAGTACGAATAAAAATCAGCTTCTTAATATCAATATTATATGAGGTATGAATTAAAGTATGAAAAAATATTTTAACATATGCAGAGGGTGATTTTGGAAGCTCATAACTCGCCCTTTTTCAGTTCATAGTTATTGAAAATTGGTATCCGGGGTTAAAATGAGCTAAAATTTTGAAATATGAAGTGAAATCTAATGGTTGCCACTGAGAAATAAAAGTTGGTGCGATTTTTAATATGTAGATGACCCCTTATGCAATTTTTATGTATAGCAAATTAAAGTGTACGTCAATCGTAAACGATTGGTATCTTAACTTTGCTGCACGACGAACGGCAACCGAAAAAAATACAAGTGGGCAGTTTTTTTTTTTTTCCCGCAGCTGTACTTGAATATGAACGAAGAATGAAACGAAGTATAAATGAAGTAAATTGAAAGAGTTTATGAGAAAGCAAATACATTTTTATATTCGATTAAATTGAAATTTAATGTTGGACAACAAAAACCTGAAATAAAACTTGCTACCTAACCCCTCAAACATTGTAATCATACACATTAGGTAAAACTTTTATTGATAATCGAATAAATAAATGCTTTAAAACTTTTCGAAGAATACGTGATGAAACATTTTTCTCAGATGTTTAGCAATAAACATAATTTGAGCGAAATCTCACAATTAACGTTATTTTAACTCATTCATTCGTTAGTAAAAACTAATAAAGGTTCGTAAAACAAATTTTTATTCAGAAGAAATCAACTGTGTGCTCACCCACACACACACACACACACACACACACAATTCAATACTTAAAAATAACAACATTCAAGAAAAGAAAAGCTTGTAGATTGCAGGTCTCTAGTTATAATTAAGTTTCGAATTTTACTACTGATTTTTGAAGCATCCAATAATGCAGTCCGAAATTAGTCGTATCAACATATAAACAAATAATTTTCTATATTTGTGGAATAGTAATTGATGCTGTGGAGAGTTTGGCTGTTGATATGTGTAAGATATCCACAGTTTTAGCATCATAAAAGTTACTTCTTTCGCTTTGTTTTTTCACTTTAATCCAGCTCCCAACTAAAAATTCGTTTAACAAATTTCGTCTTCCTGGGATATGTGAAGATTGCCTCTCATGTGCATATCGGACAACTCGCGCAACAATTGGTGGGACGCAATGGACCCTAATTGTCACTTTGTTCTGACTAGGGTTGCACTTGTGTGAGACAGCATGGTAAAGCGGTACATGATTAAAGTAACAAGTTAGTCTTAGTGTTACAGGTTAGAGATTAATACTTACGAAACATTTGGTAGTTAACAATAAGATATGTGTGTCCCAGGATGATCCAAGACATGCTTAAAAACCGTATGCCATTCAAGCAACTGAGTGTATCAGAAGCTGTTTCAGTGTTGGCAAATTTCTGAAAGTTGGTAAATATTGAAAATGCTAGAAGAATTCGCAAAAGTTGATCTGAAAATAAAATGTATTTTTATTAAAAAAGGCTTGCGAAATACAAATTATGCTTAGTTTCCAAATGATATCAGACAACAGAGGCGTGGCCAAGGGGGGGGGTTAGGGGGGTCATAACTCCCCCCCCCCATGAGGAATTTTTTGCCATACAAAATGTATGTTCTTCACTCCTTTTACCACACACATGTATGCATATATGTGAGTTGCAGTAGTCGTAACCCCCCCCCATGAAAAATTTCTGGCTACGCCCCTGTCAGACAATGTCATGTGCAATTTAGGAATATAAAACATTATTTATGCACATTGTTTATTAACTTTTCAGTGAAGGAAATCCATTCGAAATGCACGCTTACGCCCGTCTCCATTTACACACTATGTTGATTGCGTATCAGCATCAGTTTGATGAAATCGGCCCAATGTCAGCTGCGAGAAGGCTACCATCATGATATGCACTATCTTTTTTACACGCCGACAGTTACCACTTGACAGTCTTCGATTGATTTGCAATCTGCAATCTGTCAAACTGACATCAGAGCCGGACCTAGGGTGGAGTGAACGGTGCGACCAAAATACCTTAGTATATAGTATATGTATCTGTATATTTGAGTGCCCGTGTATTGTTGAAATTCTTTTACCCCACTAAACACTTATATAACTACATGTCTGGGTGTGTATGGGAGGACACATATTTTTATTTTGCACCACAAAAATGACTAGGACCGGCACTGCTTGACATTACTAACACCACCATCTCAGCAATGTTGACCAGTCGCTGTAAATTTGGGCAAAACTGTGTCTTATATCATACCGATGTGTGGTATCGAATTGGCAACTTTTAAAACGGAAACGGTTTTCGGTCAACTTGCTCTTTCAATGCATATTTACAAAGTGGGTGTTATGAGCAAGGAAATGCCATGTATATTTCTTTTATTCTTTCATTAAGTGTCTTCAAATTAAATTAGTTTTGTTTTCATAAATTTTTGCATAGTGTTTTTCATGCTAATTGTTTAAAAGTACATTTTTAGAAATGTTTTCAATTACTTGGTGGACTTTAATGTAGCACTTAAAGCTAATTCGAAATTTGAGGAAGATAACAATTAATATTCTTTCAGTTTTCTCACACGTAAGTAAAAAAAAAAAAAAAAAAAAAAAAAAAACGCTAAATTTATGTGTTGAATAAATAGCTAATTATTGATTTTCCTATTGATTAAATTATTTCATTGTATTTTGTAACGTACACATTCGCTTCTTAGCCGAAATACTTCATAAAATATTTAAAATTTAGAATATGAGCTGGTTACATTCCTATTAAAGGAAAAAAATATGTTTTTAAATAATGTAGTTAAAATTGATGTAGAACTTTATAAATAACACACATAATAAAAAAAAATATTAATTTATTTTTATGTGCACCTACGAAGGTATTTATTAATTTTAACCTTCAATCCAAATTTTTTAGTGTCTCTTTAATTTAAAAGTTCTAATATATATATAAGTTCTGACATATCAGGCTAATTGCCTGATATGTTAGACTAGCTTCTTTAATAGGTTTTAGTATATTTTAATGTAAATCATCAAAGTCTGTGTTTATTTCAAAACACCGCCTTTTTTTATTCCATGCACTTAACTATATGCTGAATATTAATTTAAAAATTGTGGCCAAGTAGTAATACCAATACTGCTTATAATCGAGTGCAACTGCCAGAAAAAGTTAAATTGCCATTACCGAATATGAATCCTATTTTTGAGTTTAAAACACAAACAAATTTTCTTTTTTTATCCTTCTAATCTGTCAAATTGAGCAGGAACAAATTCTATATGTAACAAAATGATTTCAGTTGAGAAAGTCTCAATGTGGCATTTTCAACTGAAAAATCCAATTGCTCCATTATTAAATTATACAAATTTAATTTTAAGTTTTTAAATAAAAGGAATCACAATATGATTTTTACGATGAAAAGAATCTAAATCTATTTCCCTGAATTCATAATAATTTTCCGTACTGAGTGAGCATTAGCATATCAGATTTTTTTCAGGTAAAGTTAAAAACTGTAGCCTTCGAATTAGCATTTTGTGTTTTGAAAGTTCTTAGTGCTATAAAAAACTTGCTAAACACGCTACACTGGTAAGTCAATCAGATATTAAGACTAGAATATACTTACGTTTAAAAATAATCTTTCTGTAATATGCATAAATATCAAATAAAGTACCAATCAACATCAGTAGACCTGCAAAGCTGTAGGCAGTCCTAAAAGATACGTAAAGTGTTAAATAAAAAAAACTTTATTTCATTAAAATGATATCTTCAAATATTATGAAGAAATTAAATTCAATTTGTTATTTATTTACTGAGCATTTTATTGCTAACTGGATGAATCTCAGTTCTTCAAGCCAATCTAAAATGCCAAAAACATTCGTGATTCGTGAGCATTCAAAAAGCCAAAAACATTCGTGAAGAATTCAGAATTTTTTTTTACATACATACGTATACAGTGGACTCGCGCTAAACGAGATCTGTCTTACGGAATGGAATATGACGCGAGTTTTTGACGAGTAGCGTGTCTCATAACTAACACGGACTTCTCGTCCGCATTACGAAATTTTTCGCCTTCACTAAGAAGGGAAAACAGAAGCACGGTGTGTGAGGGTTAAGTACCGTCTTCATGTTTTGCTGCTGAAGAGAACCAATCAACGAACGGTATTTCGTCTTCGTAGCATCAGTGAAGGCGAAAGTACCCAAATCGTCCTTGTCTAAACCTGGCTTGGCTGTATTTACTTTATGTAGGGAATGATAATGCATGGTTAGGGAATGGTTTAATATGATTTAATGGGTGTTTATAAGGATCTATAAAGTAACTGTGTGTGTGTTTTAAAAAGTCGTGTGTACATCCTATTTCACTATTTTCACTTAAGCGCGAAGTCTTCGAACGCATCCCTCGCGTAAGTCAAGGCTCCACTGTTTCAGTAGGTCACATATAACTTTTGATACGATTTGCTTTTCAGTACTAACTTTTTTTGAATGATATAAATTAGTTAATTTGAAGTTTTAGTTCTACATGGTAGGCAACTAACTAATAACGGGTGAAATATGTTAATTAAAAATAATAGAGAGCGTATAAATTTGAAAAATTGAGAGCATAAGTTTTGACACGATTTACTAAACTGCACGATTTTTCAGTTTTACTAAACCTTTATTAAAATTAGTCGCCTTAATGTAATATATAAGAAATACAGAAATACTACTGGGACAGGGACGCAGAAGAACTGACTGCGTTTGTCCTGGCCGTTTGGCTTTGTGTATAGTGGAAATGGAATGTTGTTGATTTTGATGCTTCAGGTGCAGGTGGTACGTTATTCCTCAATCAAGTTTAGTATTCATTTTTTTCCTTGTTTGAACTAGACGTAGTTGTGTCGAAGTGCCGCTATCGTGATAAGCTTAAATATAGAGCAGCGCATGAATTTTAAATTCGTGAAATTAAAAGAAATCTCCAGCTGAATGTTTTAAATTGTCAAAGGAGATGTTTGGAGAAAATTTTGCCCACACCAATGGCACTGTGCTTATGTCACTGAAAATGGTAGACGGCCGAAGTGTGAAGGTGCCGCGTTCGGGTCCCATCGCGCAGCTCTTGATCTTACGGAGTTTTGGTAGGTTTTCTCCAGATGTAACGTGAATACGCATTAGAACCCCATAGAAATTCTTGCTACCACCGCACCCCCACCATCCTTGGCAGATCGCCGTAGCGTATAGCGTTGCCATAATCAAGCAAACATCGAGTAGATATTGCATGTCACGTAGTCAAATTTTTTAATGGTAAAAACGATTTTCGGAAAGTCGGGAGGTTTTTGAAGACGATGAATGTTCTCTTCGACCTGAAAAGTGTATTGAAGGCAACACATTTTCAGTCTGTAGAAGAGGTGAAGTCGAAAACGGCAGACTTACTGAAGAAGGTGTCACTTAATGACCAGCAGCACTGCTTTCAGCAGTGGAAAATTCGTATGCAGCGATGGATTGATAGGGAAGGGGACTATGCTAAGCGGATTAAAAGATATTTGTATAAATTTTTAATAAAGTTAATTTTTTAGACTAGTACGGTCCCACTGTGTAACTATCACAGTGTTATTTAGTTTCTAGTTTCATGCTCTTTTGCTTCGAAAACTGCACTACTGGGAACACTCATGGAATTATCAAGGCTCTTAAAGTTGGACTGAGAGAGTTTTGCCCATTCTGATTAAAGATCCTGAAGGATTTCTGCCTTTCAAGAATGTTTATGTTTTGCAACTTTTCTTGCAATGCGTTCCCAAAGGTGTCGTTCAATACAATTGAGGTTAGGTGCCCCATTCGGCCTGTCCAAAACTTAGCTGTAAATTTATTTTTCACAGTTTTTGGAGGTGTCTTCTGATTTATTATTCTGATGAAACATCCAACCGCTAGGAATCTCCTTTCGAGCATAATGCAGCATGGATGCTTATGGATTGTACTCAGTGGTCCCTGCATAAAATCATCTCATCTGGGCAGATAATCGGACGATCCAATTGAAATTTTCTAAAGATCATAAAACGTTTACAACCAAAGATTCTAAGAATCCAATAAGAACCATGAATCCAAATTCAGTTTGTTTGGAAGTGGTGAGCTACCTAACACTCGTCGTCCAAAAGACACTAGACTGTATCCTACTCCACTGGATCCATGCCAAAGTCCAATAGTAAAACACCGAAACGGATCAGTAATGATCTGGGGTCCTTTCCATCATGATGGCGACTTCCGTCTCGTACCCATGAGCGAGTATGGATAAAAATGTTTATAAAAATATTTTAGATCACATGTTACCTTATACTCGTAAAAAGATGCCTCGTGGATGGAATTTTCAACAAGATAATGATCCAAAGTATATATCTCCAAAATGATGAAAAATTGACTTACAGCTAATAAGCATGTTTAAGATTTGGACTGGCTAAGTGAGTCACCAAACACAATTTTATAGATGGATGAACACCTTTGAGGAATTATGGGAAGAAAAGTCGTAATACGGACACATTCTTTAAACGCCGAACTCCTTCAAAATCCTTACTCGGAATATAGAAAACGCACTAGTCTATCTTAGAAAAGCTTAATTCCATGCAGAGACGATGTAGCACAGTCTTCAGAATATGTAACTAACATACTGAATATTTCTCTATTTCGCTATATTAAGTCGATTAATTTCAATAAAAGTTTAGCAAAACTGAATCGCCTCAAAACTTCTGCTTTCAACTTTCCCAGCTCACAATTGGTATATTGTTAAATTAACAATATTCGCACGTATTATTAGTTGCGCACGATGTAGGAGGACTAAAGCTACAAATTACTATTTTTACATCAGTAAGAAATTTTGCTTACAAAGTAAAACTAAAGAGACAGAAAAGCATATCGTCTCTAAACTTGAGAGACCTATTGTATGCACAGAATGTAGAAGTTAGTAACACGCTTTTATATTTTTTCTATTAGAGATAAGTGGGCAATGTAAATTGAAAAAAAAAATGTTCAAAATAAGATAGGAGAAAAGAATAGGGGAGAGTAGCCCAAAACGGGTAGGTAGCCCGTATTTCGTATGCTCCGCATAGTGTGCAAGCGCTAATATCGACATGTTCCATGAGTACCCGAACCCTCCCGAGTTTCATCCAGTCCCAACGGTCCACCGGCGTAGCAACATGGCGTAACAAGACACAAAAGAAAATAATTGGGGAATTCGTTAAAAAAACTGAAGGTATGTAATTCTTGAGTAGTCGAAAACCAGCTTATTATTTTTATTGCCAATATTACTACATCATTTTGATGCTATGTACCTATAAAATACCATGATGATTCTGTTTTTTTTTTTTATTTATCTATTTTTATTATTTGAGGTTATTATTCTTCAAGTAAAAATGGGCAAAGCGGGTATCTGCTGGGTAGCTACCCGCTTTGCCCTGATACATTTTAATTCTAATTTTTCTTAAAGATAGTTAATAAATATAAGTTGAGACTGATTTAAAATAAGAATAAAATTTAAATTAGTTAAGTATAACTTAAAAAGTTATTTTTTACAATAATAAATAATATAGTCTAATGACTTAATCATTATTTATTTTTTTTATTGACAAATATATCAAATGAGATTTTAAATTTTAATGAGATAATTATAACTTAATAAGTTATTTTTTATAATGACAGTTAACTAGTCTGATGATTTAGTCATTTTTTATTTATTTATTTTTTTATTAATAGACATACCAAATGAGATTTTGAATATTAATGACATAAGTATAACTTTAAATGTTATTTTTGCATATTGACAGTTAACTAATTTAATATAATTTAATCATTTATTATTTTATATTTAATTAACAAATGCGCCAAATCAAAATAAGTTAATGTGATAATCATTTATATCATTGAGACCTTTAATAAGGCTGATAAAATAAGTCAAAAACTGTTTTATGAAGTTTATTTTAATGATAATTATAAGTTCAATTAAAGTTTCAATAGTAATCCTTAAGGAAATTAATATGTGCTCAGATTTGTTAAGTATATTGTACTTACCCGCTTTGCCGGAACGGCTTACTCGCTTTAGGCCCCCTTGTAGGGCAAAGTGGGTTTTTTAAGCATTTTTAATTTTTGATAATAAACAATTATTATAAATAGAATAACGCAATACTCATTTTTTGTTTTGAAGTTTAAGATCCCTCCTAAGAAATAAATCAATCCTGTTGATGATAAAAGCCCCAAAACGACTATTTTTGGATAGTTATCGTTAACCTACCCGCTTTAGGTCACTCTCCCCTACATTACGAAAAAGTTGTTCTCGTTAATTTTTTAAAGGTTACACTTTTAAATTTGTATACAACCCTCGTACGAAAAAATTCTCAGTTAGTAAAATATTCCCCAGAATGTGGTGATGTACAAAATTTCAGCCTTTCATCATAAAACGTCTCAGCGACATATTAAAATAAAGATGTTCATGGTGTACATATTGCTACAGAAAAAAAAAAAAAATGTTTCGTAATTTCTGCACGCCATACGAAACGCAATCATCCGACGTGATTTTTTCCCCTTCGACAGCTGCTGAAAAGTGGTTTAAGTCAGCATATATTTATATTCATATCTGTGATTCTTTTTAATTCTTTCTAATTCTCAAAATTCGTATATTACCTCATTAATGTATGGGACACATTTTACTATCTGGGTATTTTTTGTATGGGAGTCGTATACGAATTTTAAAATGTGTAACTTTTGAAAAATTTGCTAGAGGAATTTTTAAAAAGCTACACATAGTCGTTTCTTCTACGTTATTGAGTATTTTTTTCAGCTTACACAGCCAACTTATCTCTAATAGATAAATAATTAAAGGCCGTTACCACCTTTTCGGGACACCCTGTATTACTAAATTTGTGAAAGTGAAAAAAATTGAGATAAAAAAGTTCAGTAAGAAGAAAAAGTAGCTAATGTACATAAAAATTTCCGCTGCGTTTATGCTTAAGAAGACTGTTTATTTGGCCGCATTTCATAAAACATCAAACTTCCATTGATTAATTTAGAAAAAATGCCTTTTTTTTCTGGCCACTTTGTTCTGTTATCCTGAAACAAAAGCTATTTTAAAGTATTCAGTACTGCGCTATGACCAACATTAGCATGTTCGATGGCAGACAACTTTCTTTATGAAGGTCGTTTCAGCTTCCTTACTACAAGAAACGAATATAAATCGACGATTATAAATTACAAACAGATAACAAATTACAAGCCACAGATAAAATTCATTTTTTATTTTTATTTTCCCGTATATATTATTATTACCATCAGATCTGCTAAACGATTTAATGGACTTGATATGTTAAATTCCAAACGATGAAATATTTGTGTCTATTTTTGTTTAAAGGAATATTCTACGCATTTAAGCATGCGTCAGGTCTGCTCTGCTTTGATGTAATCAAAATAGGAGGGACAGAAGGCTCAGATTTGCTTTTCCATTTGTGCGTTTATGTTCGCTTCTTGCGAAAGAATAATGAAAATATTGCAAAATTTGAAAGTTGATGTTTTTCCTTCTCAAAACATAAAAAACGAATAAAAACAAAATTGTAGGTTTGAAATCAGAAATAAACAGATTCTCAAAAGATAGCTCTCTTAAAATAGAGCTTTAGCATGTAAACATCTCAGTGTACTAGCATTTTTTCGAGTAGAATCATCTTGCTTATAGAAGTTACAGCTTTAGAAAACAGACAGATTGCAGATTGAATTCATCAATGAATGTCATCGTTGACACTTAGTGTTTATACTCGGTCAAAGTGAATACAAATTATTAGCATTTTATAAATTGCGTGCAGGGTATACTATTGTGTAATAAAAGCAAGCCAATGTCTACTCATACGAACATATATTATCTTTATGAAAACATAAGGAGCAGGTTTAAAAAGCAGGTCCATACACTCATGAGGTGACATACTAAATTAAAGAATTATACCTTAAAAGGTGACAGAGATATGAATATAAATATAACGCTGACTTAAACCACTTTTCACGCACAAGAAGCCGAATGAACGTATTTCAGGGTTGGTACAGAAATTATGAAAGAAAATCTTTTTTTCCACTCTAGCAATAACGTTTAAATTCAAAATCATGCTTAGTCCCCGATCATATTTCTTTAAAATATCTCTGCAACGTTGTATGATGAAAGACTCAAATTTGGTTCATCACCTCATGAGTGCATGGGACCATGGGGGTACTAAAACATTCTCAATTACTAATTGACAATGTTTTCGTAGGGACGGAGGTCATATACAAATTTAAAATGTGTCACTTTTAGTAAATGAACGAGAGGAATTATATATATATATATATATATATATATATACTATTTTGTTGTCTTTAATTATAATCTTTTGGGTATGGCCCCTAAAGAATGTTCCAGTGGTTATAATTTCTATTCCATTCAGTCTGGTATTATTTCGTTCATTGTATTTCGAATTTCCTACTGCTTGGCCCTGTGATTCTGATATACTTTTTTTTTCCCTACGGGGTATGAAATTTTTTCAGTGATATTCTTTGTGTTTTACTTATATATATATATATATATATATATTACATACGTACATAATAAAAATTAAATAAAAGCAAATAAAATAAGAGGTTAAATGCTTACATCACCCCTATAGCAGTCGAATTGAAGTCATTTTCTTGTTTAACTTCGCATCGTGATGCTGTAGCGTTGAGGGATAGGTAGTTACCCACTGTAAGATATTGATACTGATTGGAATTGTTTTTTGAAAAAAAAAATTGTATAATATCTGCAACTGAAAATGCAAAGTGTTTGTGAAATAACAGGAAATATTTTGTTACTGCATAAAAGCTGTTCCAATAGGTGCTGTGTGAAATTTATCTTTAAAAATGCGTGATTTTATAAACATTTTAAGATATAAAAAAATTGAGCAGCAAGATACAATATTTTCATAATTTTAAAACTTTAGTATTGTCCTAATTAATGTAAATAAGAATTTCCACCAAAATTATTTGACCTGTTTAAGAAACAAAAATTGTGTTAAACATATGTCATCATAAAAGCTCTTTTATTCTTCAATCGAATCGAAAATATTCCTTACCAATTTTCTTGTTTAAGCATTTATTATCTTAATGAATAAATCGTTAATTGAAAAAGCCTTTTTCATCAAATTTCCTTATTTTATTAGAGACGTAATTTTTTAAAAATGCCTATTAACACCTTTGATCGTCTTAAAATAAGCGAAATTGTAAATGTTTACTTTCCGCAGTGAAGAAAATTTATCATTGAGTTCAGATTTACCATGTTTGCTTTAACCATAGAAAAGGCGCAATTGTAAAGATTTCCCTTCTGTCTCGATTGTTGGCTCTCAATAATGGACTTTGCATGTTACCCATGACTTGCACAAAAACAACTCTGGACCAGAATTACAAAATCCAACTTATGTTGTGAAGTGGGTAAAACTTCATATTTTTGCTGTTTTCCCAGACACTTAAACGGATAAATAGAGACTGAAAGCCTGATCCTTAGAAAGCCAAGGTGTTAACTCTGTCCAACATTGTGGTCAACTGAGATAGAGTCTTAAGGAGGAACGTCTGATCCTTAGAAAGCCACGTTGTTAATTCTGCCCCACGTTGTGGTCAACTGAGGTGGAGTCTTAAGGAGGAACGTTAAGATGTTCTTGTTAATTGGCTAAACAACGTACAGAAGTTAGTAGCGCAGTCGATAGCCAAACAACTGGGTTTGGCCAGTTGACAGCTAACCACCGACTATTTCCAAACTACCGAACGATCCCCTATTTAGTTAATTCAGTGATTCCATTCTTGATCAGCAGTAATGATTTTAGAAGCGACTCTTTAGAATAATTTGCTATTATTCTCAAATATTTAAGATAAGTGCGCCAGTAGTAAGAAATCGACAAAAATTGCTGTTACATAAAGAAAATGTAAATCTCATGTGACTAGATTCTATAAATAAAACATTCCATCTGCCATTTTTTCTATATTTTTTAGTGTATAATAGAAATGTACTGTTATTATTGCAATATATGATGATTTCATATTATTTTCCTTCGCCATTTGAAAAATATAGGTGGCCGACTTCTGGTATCCCCACTACTGATACATCAAAATTTTGCTATGCCCGCTTCTGTCGCATATAATTGACCTAAGTTTTCAATTTTTAAAAGGTTGTGTAACCATTATTTTAGTTACAGTTTGAACAACCATAAAAATATAGATTAGCAAAATTTCTCTAAAGTTAAGATGATAATTCAAAAAATACACTTAAGTGGCCCACATCTCGAGCATTTACCTTAACGCATAAGAATCCTTACCTAGCTTTGCTACTTTGTTGATGTCTTCTAAAGTACATCCCGATGTTGTGCAAATGCCAAATCGCAATTTCAGCAAATGGAAAATATTTGAGTATTTGGCAATTTCCCCGACAATCTGCAAATAAAACAAATTGTTGAATTAATGTCACTGCATTGATTACATTAACGATGAGTTTAACAACTGAGAACAATTTCTATAGAATTCGTACCAAAAACTATTAAGTGAGTGTGTATGTTACGAATGGTTTACTTTCAACTAAGGACGTTATGAATACTTGTTTTGTGACTTTCCGAAAGGTTACCAGAAAGCTCAAAAGGCTCTTCTTTTTTCTGCTAATTTATTCTTAAAGTTTGTTGTCAATAAAAATATTTTGGTGTTGAAGATGGGTAATTTCTAGAAAAAATTAAATCACAACCGATTAACAGTTAGACTTTTGAAATTTCCTATTTTCTTCTGCAGCCTGAAAATATGTTGTACTTAATTTATTTTTTGTTTAATTTTTATGCGGTAATAGTTGTATTCATTTACTCCAGTTTTTTGCTAGAACTTATTATTGAATGACTCTTTATCTGAAACGCCACACACCCAGATATATGAAATTATTTTATTATCAGCCTTTATTTTGGTGAACTGAAACTTGAAAACTTTCATGGAAATGGCATATTTTACTCGTCAAGATTTCGAATTTGGATCGAAAAATTTCAGTATATTTTATGTTTATTCAAGCATATAAATTTTTAATTTTAGTTACTTACCGTATCTCTCTGTGAAAAATTCTTCATCACACCAACTGCTTCGTCCATTTTATAGTATTTTGTTTTAGGAGGCATAGGAGGAGCCACGTTGATCGTGCAGTACTGACCTCTGAACAGCAACTTTCCCTTGTCTCGAAGCTTTGTGTTCCTTACTTCAGTGGCTACGCATTCGTCGTAAGCTCCGAAGGAAGACATTGAACCATCCAGGAGACCATCCATGATTTTTGCACTTGAATCCAAGACTAAGCAGTTAAAGAACATGAAATTGTACGTCTAAGTATTTTTAAACAATATTGCACAAATTTTAATTTCGTTTTAGATAATCAGGGTGGTAATAATTAAAGTTGGTCTGCTTAGGCCTACGGAGAACGAGGGTGGTTATAGATACTTAGCCCCTCGCCGGATCATTTCGTGTAAACTTGGTTAATACTTTATATGGAACATGGATAAGATAAATCTGTAATTAAAAAAATAGTTCAATTTTCGAACAATAGATAGGGCATTTTTACATAGAAAGGACATTATTCAAATTTGTAGAGTTTTAAAAAGGCCAGTAGTCAATGCCGTATAATCATCAAGTTCTCTTAGCGGAGCTGCATTAATGTATAACAAGTACTGCGAATATATCGTTGATAATAACGCTTACGGAGTGGGTCTGCATCTTTCGTGCGTCAATAATATCAAAGATGCTATTGATAAACTACTGCAGCTCTGGTGACACAACTTGATCACTAAAGATCGCCTTTTTTCCTTTAAAGACAAGTGAAGAATAGCTATACAGCAGTCTCTACTAGCCTTTTCAAAATACTCCAAATTTTCATGTAATATACGCCTTCTACTTGAAAAGGGTCATATATCGGTCGAAATTTGAACTTCTTTTTTATTGTAGATTTCTTTTCCCCACTGTCCATGTATCGCATGTACCAAGTTACAACGATATACGTTTACCTGAACAGCCTCTACGCAGGTCTAAATAGGATAACTTTGAATGTAACCACCCCGTACTTCATTAAAAATAGGTGAATTAGCAATATATCGAGAAAAGACATATGCGCATAAATAAATATTAAATTGTACTATTATTATTAGAAAAATTGGTCTTGATTGGAAAAAAAAAGTAATTTTCCCAGTACTTAAGTTATTCAATCACGTCTGGAGTTTCCCCCTATCTCAGTTTATAGGAAGTGTTATGCAGAAATATTGAAAAAATAATATTTTTTTATGGACTCTTAAATCCTGATTTTAAAAAAAAAAAAAATTTTAAGTTTAGGAAAATTTAAAATATTTATCAACTTTCGAGTAAATTAAAATTCTCCAATAACTCAATAAGTATTATATTTATTTAGTACTGTAAAAATAAATTGACTTAAAATGTAATAACTACACTACTAAGGCCCATCTCTCGTTACATTTATCTGTCACATTATTATAGAATAAATTATAATTATTTTGCTTCAGAATAGCATCGAATCCTCTGGAAAACTAAGGAATATGAGAAGCATAAATGAGAAAATGTTTTATGTGTGATATCAATAATTTTTCAACTGAATAAGTTTGTTCAAACTAATTTTTATTAAAAAAGTTCTACTTTATCAGTTATAAACAACGTCTAGAAAATACCAGTGTACTACATTAACTATTTAACCCGCAGTGTCTTCGCTGTGAGGACACAACTCTGACATTTTGGCTGGTTTGATTCATGAATAATATGATTTCAATTAAATACTCAAGGAGGACATCTAGATAGGCTGCCCAATGTGGAAAAAGCGCAGCCGTTGCCATCGCACGATTTAACTACTAGCAAGATGGCGGTCGATCGAATCTTCCAGTGCGTGCCACAGAGCTCAAAAACATTTTTGGCACAGCTGGTGTTCTTGAGCTGTGTGACACGCACTGGGCAATTCGATCGACCGCCATCTTGCTGGTAGTTAAATCGTGCAATGGCAACGGCTGCACTTTTTCGACATCGGGAAATGGGCTCGCTTTAAAGGTTTAAATAGAAGGTTCATGGCACTGTAAACTTTCCTAATGCATGCACTGCAAAAACAAGTCTGTTAAACTGACAGAAAAAATCTGTCAGCCAGGAAGCCAGTTTATTTACGTAATTTTTACAGAAGTCTTCCGTATTTTTTCCCTTATACGGAAGAATTCTGTAAAATTTATAAGACTTCTGTAAAAAAAAAAAAAAAAAAAAAAAAAAACAGAAATAAACTGGTTTCCTGGCTGACAGTTTCTTTCTGTAAATTTGACAGACTTCTTTTGCAGTGTGAGTATTTAGAAAGCCACCACGGAATCGAAATCATGACTTACATCGCATAGCCCAAGGTCTAATACTCTTCAATCCTGATATCAAGTGCATGTTATTCCTCATGCACTCTCTCGACAAGTTCAAGCGGCCCATCGAATCCATGATGGTTGGGAGAACCATTTTGACACCATCATTGACCACTTTTTTGATTCCTCTCTCGAAGTTCTCCCAGCTCTCCACCACCACCGTAAGATTCTCCTCGGTATTTTTGAAGTTCGCATTTATCCATCCTGTGAAACTTTCTTCCATGGCTGCTGACTGCAGTGGAAAGCACGCACATACAACAACAAGCAATATAGTGCTAAGCATGTTGATGATTTTGATGAAATGATGAAATATGAAAAACGATGATCACGATATTTTATATGCGAGTGCGAAGCGTATTCAGATTTAGTTTTCATTCATCCTGCTGCAGTCGGTGATTTTTGAAGTTCTGCAAAATAGAAAAAAAAGGGCTTTTATAGTATGCTTGTCAGGGGTAACTCAGCAACAAAACTTTCATACAAAAATACTCGATATTTGTCTAGCAAAGTTCTTTGTGAATTTATAAATACAATTATTGTTATGCTTTAAAGAAAAGAAGAGTAATTCAGGTTGACGGCATCAGTTGAAAGCGTTAGTCGTAGTGGTCGAAAACTTCTATTCCAGGTTACCCATTCATGTATATGAAACCAACAGAACTTTAAACTACCATTGAAAGATATTGAACCGATAATGTATCTTGTGGTTGACATTGAAGTAGGGTACCGAAAGAAATCTCATGCATATATTTCGTTAAGAGGATGTGGTTTAACTGTACAAGTTGGAGGTCACAGTCTTCAAAAGGATTGACATTGTAAAACTAAAATTTGTTGCCGTGAAATTTGAGAAAGTTTCCTTATTGAGAACTCGAGTAAAAGTTATTTTATTTTCTCCGGTTTGTCCGTTCCAATGAAGGTCGGGAAAATATTTAGAAATTTGAGAATACTGTAACCATGAAGAATATGTGGCTGTTTTGTGTTTTACTCGTTTATTTTTCCTTTCTAGTTTCTTTGTTTATTTACAGAACAGATATAGTTCTTAAAGACTGTGGTCTTTAAAAATGTTTAGGCTCCAAACGTAGCAATAAACAATATTTACAAATATATTTTGTATTGCGTTAACGCTAAGTTATACGAAGGGTATCTGCTAGAGATGAGACGGGCTCAGCCCGAGCCCGAAAGCCCGAGCCCGAGCCCGGGCCCGACTCGGGCTCGGGCTCTGTAATTCACGATTGCGTTCGGGCTCGGGCGGGCTCGGGATCGGGAGAAATTTCTCCTTTGTTGAACATACTCCTTGAAACAGATTTTAAAAAGTGATTCGTGGGATAAATAGACGTACTTATTTAAAAAAATAGCGGCGCGGAGGACCAGAAGGTGTGTGAAGCTCCAAAATATATTGTATCCTATTAATGAAGTAGTTAAATTTATTTGTCTTTAGCTGAAATTTCGGGCTCGGGCGGGCTCGGGCTCCAACTTTAATAATATTGCTCGGGCTCGGGCGGGCTCGGATTAAAAGTCCTCGGGCTCGGGCTTCAAAAAATGAGCCCGAACTCATCTCTAGTATCTGCTTAGGAGGAGGAAATTCCTTGCGCAGACGACTTTTTAAGTGGTTCTAAAGCTTATTCGCGTTACATCTGCAGAAAACCGTCGAAAACTCCAGACCATTTGATCGTGACCTCGCGGTTGACCAGAACCCTGAAACTTCACACTTCAGCCATCTACCGTGTTCAGTCATCCACTAACTAGATCATGGTGGTGCTAGTTACAAATATTAAGGATCTGTAAACATGAAGGATATATAATTGTTTCAATTTATTTTTTTACTTTATTCAGTGATACAAATTCTTTTTTAAGACTGTGTTCTAGTCGAAACTCAGAAATAATTTTTTTAAACAAAATATGAATTTTTTTTCAATCTTACAATTTCTTTAGAAATTGTAAGATTTATTTTTTTATTATTTGTTTCAATTTATTTTTTTACTTTATTCAGTGATACAAATTCTTTTTTAAGACTGTGTTCTAGTCGAAACTCAGAAATAATTTTTTTAAAACAAAATATGATTTTTTTTCAATCTTACAATTTCTCGTCCAGTCTTCTTATAAAAGGATTCTATACTATCTGAGTGGGATGAATTAGACGGTATGGGGAAAATATGTAATCATCAGATTGGAGTAATAGTAAACATGGCCTTAGACTGTCAGACTTCATTGATACTTCACCAACTGCCAAGACAAAAGCACATACTGTTATTGGTCCTATAACCTTAAGATGAAATAAAATAGCTGCTCATGATTACCACATTGTCGCGAGGACTTATAAAAATGCAAGGTGAATCCAAGCTAAAGAATATGGCAGATTATTATTATTGTTATTATTCTTTTTTACTTGAAATATTAAAGTACGAAGATGACCAAGTAATTTAAAAGAACTAGTTGTCTGCCTGGGGTTGAAATTCGACCATAGAGCATTAATTTTTTAATTTTGAGTGTGAATAAAGTTCTGTCAAGAAGTATGTCTTACTATTCCATATACAGGGGAACCTGTTAAAGTGACCACATTGGTTAAGAGATCATCTGTCTATAGTGACCAGTTATGTACAATTTCACTTTACCACCACCACCACACTTTTATAGCTAGAAGATGCCTTTATAATTGCTTTCAAAAAAAAAAAAAAAAAAAAAAAAAACCACTCCAATCAGTATTTTTTTTCTTTTCCTTTTTAAACTATCGTACATGTGTTACTCAGATCAAAACATTCTCCTGCAGCAGTTACAGACCCAATAAGAATAAAAAATCATAAAATGGTTCAGAGTAGCTTTTCTTTTCTCTTTAATAAATGTTTCGACATTAACGTTGGGTCAAATTTCCCTCTATCCAGACGAGGTAAACTATATTATTCCCCAGTCCTGATATAATATTACACTTTTTTAAACTACCTTTGACGTCAACGAGGGGCCTTTGATGTAGGAAGAAAGCAAGTGAACAGAGTTCACCGACAAATAGAAAATAAGAAGCTACTTGCGTAAACTGGTTTTCAGAATTCCATACCCATCAATAATCGCTGCCTTTAACTTTCACTTATCGGCCTGTTCATCTGAAATTTTTAATCTTTATTATTAATTTGATGAATTCGAGTCTGTTTGCTAGTTTCCGTCTGGGCTGGGGGGGGGGGAAAGATAAATCATTCCAAACGCATTGATTATAAAACCCTTTCCAACACAATACTATTTTTTGGGCCAAATTTGGCGATATATTGTCTTTAAATCTGGAGAGATTTTGGAGATAATCTTACAAAAAAATGTTGTATTATCACTATGAATGCAATTTTGCAAGACCCTTTAAAACTTACCAACTTTAAAACTTTTTTTCTATCGTTTAACTGAAGAGTAAACTTTTATAACATTACTTATTGTACTGCGTTTGAAATGGGTTAATGTCTCTCAACTACCATAGTCCGTAATATATTGGAATTCTTCTGAGTGTTCCTGTAGAAGAACTATTATTAACGCAGACACTATCTTCGATGGATAACATTATTTTGTGAGCCTTAATAACATATATTTCAACTTTGTTTTCGTTTAAAAAACTAAATATCTCTAAAATACACCTACAAGAATGGCCGACCATAGAACGTGATGTACTGGATATTTTTTTTTTGTTTGGTTCCTGTAAAATAACTTTAAATGCTACGTACACCATTTTCAATAGGTGTGATGTTGTGTGATACATGGTGTGCGTGTGATGATACATGGTACTGTTCATTGAAAAAAACATATAGAATTTTTAGTACTAATCGATGTATATTTACGGTAGTTAGAGCTCAGACTGATGAACAGAAGAATGGACCGACAAATGTAAATTAGCAACACCTCTCAATCTCTCCGGAAAGCTAAAAATATAAATATTCCTTTTATACAACATGATGGTATAGCACGAACACGGAGAGCGAGAAATTTATTCTTTTAAGGGTTAGCAGTCTGAAATTAATGTTGCACACTCTAAAAAATCCAAGTTTACAACTTTGCAGCATGTAAATCAGTTTATGCATTGTAAACACATAAAACTTCCTCCGACCAACGCACCCCCCCCCCCCTCTTCTAGGCAGATAGCCCTTACGTAGCTATGCCTTAACACAACACAACACACCAAATCGGTTGATTAGAGCGCGAGTAACGAATTTTCAAAATTACCATTGAAATCGTCATGTCCATAAATGTCCACACTCATGTCCATAAATTAAGGATAATGAAGTTCAGGCAAAGAAAGAGAAATAAGCAAAACAAATTTGACTTATTTGTAAAGTCTATTTATTAAACAAAAAGTAAAGAGCAAAAAAGATGCTATATGTTAAACATAATTAATAAAAATTGCAAGTTTTACTCCCTTGACCAAATTTCAAAAAACAGTATAACATGGTTCGTAGGATGGTTAATACGGAGTATGTCTCCCGGACGATGCAATACAGGCCTGACAACGCCTAGGCATGCTGAGTATCAAATGATCAATCTGATCTTGGGGAATATTACACCACTCATCAAGCAATGCACTCCGAAGTTCCGGTAGACAGGTGGGAGGGGGTTGACGGCTGCAATTCGTCGGCCAAGCATATCCCACGCATGCTCTATTGGATTCAAGTCCGGTGAGTATGCTGGCCAATGCATACGGGTGATATCCTCCGATTGAAGGCATTCGTCTACAATGTTTGCACGGTGAGGACGGGCGTTGTCATCCATAAACACAAATTCAGCACCCATGGCGCCCCGAAACAAACGTACATGTTGTTCCAGAATGACATCCCGATAGATGTGGCCTGTCATCGTTACACTCTGAACATGCAGGTCAGTTCTGGAACCAAGAATAATTCCTCCCCAAACGAGCCATCCTGCACCACCGTAACGGTGTCTTTCAATGGTGTTCTCTTGGTGGTAACGGGTACCTGGCGCTCTCCAGATGAATGTCCGGCGAGAAATCAGACTCCAAACTAAACCTGGACTCGTCGGAAAAACATCACACAAGACCACTGTTGCGGTGTCCCACAATGCATGCTCTCTACTCCAGGTTAATCGCAGGCGACAGTGAGTTTACGGTAAGTGGAAACACATCTGACAGGCCTACGAGCATATAGACCAATGTGCCCTAAGCGTCTGTACACGGTCTGCCTTGAAAACTGTCGTACCGGTAGCTGAAGAGAGCTGACGAGACAGGTCTGATGCTGTACTCCGTCTGTTTTCTTTTGGCAGTAACTGCCAAATAGCGGTCCTCATTCGGCGTTGTAACTCGGGGGCGACCTATGCTGTAACGTCTACTCACATTACCATCATCTTGGAATCGTTGCCAAAGCCTGGAGATGACACTCTGGGCGATTCCAAGTTCCTCGGATACTTCCAGCTGGGTACGTCCACATTCCAGTCGTTCGATAATTCTGCCACGTAAAAACATCATCTAAAATGCCTCCTTTGTGCCATAACTATGCGGTTTTTTGCACTGAAAAGGCTTTCACAGCGCTTGTGAAAACAATTTTTACTTCTTTTGCCACCATTTCCTTATATATACCCCTCTCTTACACTCTCGTCATTGTGGACGTACCATCCACGCCATCTGGTGGTTTTCCTGTAATTTTGCATATTCTTCTTCAAGATGTGTGTGATCATTCCACAGGTGAAATTTTTATTTTTAGAGATCAATTTTCTGTGTGATTCTGAATTATCCTTAATTTATGGGACATGAGTGTATTATCACATACGTATTTTTTGATTTCCCGCCAAATAATGAAAATATCGCCAAACTGGGTTCATTTTTCGAAACATTTCCCCCCCCCCCATCATATTTGGCGATTTATCGTAAAAGTCGCCAACACTGGCGACTTTTGGTGTACCTTTTAGGTGGTGAGGGAGGCACGCGATGGTCATTAGAAGATTAGCTAATAACTAGTTATCTGCCAGTGATTGAAATTAGACCATAAAGTATTAATTTTTTTTAATTTGAGCGTGAATAAAGTTCTTTTGCCGAAGAGTATGTCTCGCCATTCCATATACAGTGGAACCTGCTAAAGTGACCATCTGTTTATTGTGACCATTTGTGTACAATTTCACTTCACAACCACCATACTTTTCTATGAAGACGGTATTTTTGTAAAAACTCAATCATTTTTTTTTTCTACGGGTGGGAACTTGCTGATTAGGCATTGTCCAATACAGTGGACTGGATGGGACATACAATGGATAACTGCCCGAAAGTGTTGCCATTTTATTATGGGGCCACCCAGTGGGCAGCCAGCGTTGCCCTATGAAGGGACGGACACAATGACAGCCACGCCCAGACGGGGATCGGACCCCGGGTGCCGGGAGTTGAACCCGAAACCGGAGTACGGCGCTTTATCCACCATACAACTCGGTCGGCAACTAAATCATAATTTTCTAAATGCAAAGGCAACACCAGCTAGTGGGTCATAGGAGCCAGCCCACACCTGACCTTGGATTTTACACGTTCCCATACGATTTCACATTCAGTTTGTTCAGTTCAGTTTTTCACACATTCAGTTTGCATTTTAAACAGTTTAGGACAATCTAAAAAGGCTAGATTCACTCCGGAGTCACTCCAGGCTGAATTTTCTAGAGTCACTCCGAATATTCAGCCTGGAGCCGTCCTCGGCTAAAGGCCCTTTTATGTTTGGAGTTACAAAATCTTAAACTGTCGAATGATTGAACTCTACTTGCTACCACACCGACCATGTATAAAAACTTGCTGCGCCTCAATAAATTTGCTCTTTTTTCGAATGATTGTCCTTGAGATTTATTTACTGTCATCGCAAATGCGGGTATATTTGGAAATACAGTTTTTTGAAAGAATATTGTAAAATAGTACACAATATGTTATGCGTGGAGTTAAAATTCTTTTATTGTCTGTGGTTCCAGTTAAAACTTCGAAATCAATAGCGTTATGATATATAAATTTGATGTGGATTCTTGTTCCATTGAGTAATGCTTCCTTAGTGTTTAAGTTTCTGATTAGTATAACGCTGCAATTAACTTTCAATAATAACTTATGTGGTGGCTAAATATGGTATTCTTCGGTTAGCCAGGCGCAAATTCCGCCAACAGTTCTTTCTGGGAAAAGTTTAAAGACTACTTCTGAAACACTGCCGTTCCCCAAAACAAAGCCGAGAATGTTAATCCGTATACAATATACTATTCATATACAGAATTCAATATATACAAAAATATCAATGTACTAAAATGAATTTTGCAGGCTTATTGAATTGGAGAAAACATGTGGAATAGAATTAAAATGCGAAATTAGATTAAACTTCCAAAATATGGAAAGGGATAAACAATTATGTATCACTTTAGGTTTGTAAGCATTTGGCGCAGATCATTATTAGTTGACAATTTTTCACTTGCTCTCGGCTAACCGAAAAAAATCCAAACCATTCATAGTCAAATAATTAAAAAAAAATAGGGGATAGTTTTGATTCCATTGTCATCATGGCAAATTATTTTATCATAGCAATGGTTATATGTTCTCTATTCATCAGATATTCGATTAAGTCAGCATTAATAAAAGTTCAATCATCATTTTTAGGTTCTATTATAAGAGACTTTAATATGTTACACGCTCCTCCAAGGTTACATGAGAGTATGTTTTCGGAAATATTTCCATACACTTCATTAATAATGTTATTTTCATTCCATATTGATTCATGAGGTATTTCTTCAATAATATTTTTGGTGAAATTTTCCATTAGCATACTGCTGGGCGGGCGATTATGAAGAAATTGTCGAATTGTGTGAAGAGTCTCTTGGATTGCAACCTGCCCTGTTTGGTTCGTTTTTCCCCAGCTTTAGAACACAAAATTTACAACACTTCGCATCTTATAAAAAAAAAAATTTATCATTCGCACAATCATCTGCATATGAACTTTATGCCGAATTTCACACTCCTCCGTCCGCGCAATGAACTGCAAAAGGGGCACAAAGGATTGCTTTAGCGTATTTATTTATAGATAGATAAGTAACTTCTTTCTATTTCCATTTAAATGGTATTAATTTAATTTTATCGATTAAAAACCCGAAGATTTTACGAAAATTGTTTAAACGTTTCTATTCGAAAACGGTTACCTAATGTAAAATGAAAGCTTTATTTTTTTTTATTTTTTTAAATTTGAATGTTTTATAAGATAAACCGTGCAAAAGTATTTTTTCCCTTGTGCAGTACAGAAAATCATTTAGATGTAATCAAATGAAACGGTATGGAGTTCAAGGTAGACTGCTTACTACTACAAAGCATTTTCCAGTTCTCTTTTTCAATTTAATATTCGTTTCGAGAACCTTCCGCGGTAAACTTGGATGCCCTCTAATGTTAAAAGTTCTTCCCACAAATAAATTAAGCAAATAATTAAAACAAAGTAAAACGAATTAAGCGGTAATTTTGAGGAAAAAAGATATTTTTTCTACTGGCACTTCGTCTCAGTAATTTTAATATAACTCTTTATTCTGCAAGGTTTTGTTTATCATACAGGGAAGTTATTACTTTGCTTCCCATGCTTTTGCAAATTTACTGATTCCATTCTTTATACGCCTACAAAGCAGACGACAATTCACACTTTTCGAAAGTCTCATTATTAATTTACTCAACGACAGGTATTTCCGCTAGTAATATCATTAAAGCCTTTATCTTTCTGGACCATTTTTCACTTGGAGATCTTTCTTCTGTGGCGGAAAATTCTGGTATCCTGGTAAGCCACTCACAATAACGAAATCCGTAGAATTCTTCACAGCTGGTAATTTCACAATTTTTTCAACCTTCAACGGATTTGTGCTAGAACTGTCAACTTCCTGATGTTGAAGCTACTGCGGTAACGACACAGTAATTCAAAGCAATTGCGTAAATGCTTAGTTGACGTTTTAGAAGGAATGAAAACTAAATAATTGCACCTTTAAAAGCTTTTACTGTACACAACTTATTTGGTGTAGGAGAGAATTTTCCAGAATTTTAATTTATGTTATCGCCGAGTTTTATTATTTACTGTTTTGCATTTTCTGAACATTAAGGAAGAAAAACAATTATAATAATCTATGTTTACGTCAGATCATCGGACATAAACAATAATCGGGCATAATAACCGGACATAAAAACCAGACAATATTTTATGGACGAATCCACCAAATTGAATTACATGCTAGGGAACAAAGGGACACAAAGTATGGATATTACCTGGACAAAATAGTTTTAATGTAGGTATAACCAAAAAGGACAAAATTTCTTGGATCTTGATAACAGATATCACTGACGCTTACAGTTAAATATGCCCGAGCAGTATCCTTCAACCATTTGAAAATTTAATCTTTACTCTTAAAATTAGATCGTCTTGATCGTTAAATAGCCAGTATTTTCAAAGAACATGAGCGGTGATTTTGAGTTTAGCTCGTCATTGTAATTTGTTAGAACGGAAATGTTCTTCATTTTTATTATCCTTTTTATCACCACAGTATGGAAAATTTTGATGTAATTCAACCTTTACATTTAATCACGAATGAAATTCTCGGATAGCAAAGACAATCATTCATGACAATATTTTTCAACACTGACTGCAAATTTTTATCAAATTGACATATGTTTTACGTTTAATGAAGCATAACACAATTCAAAATTTGTAATTGAAATATTTTTGAGCATGTGTAATAAAAACTAATGTTAGTTTAAATAATTAGTAATTTTAAAAAAATCTCCCGCTTCATTGAGGTGATGCCTCGGTTAAAGCGGACAGCTTGGTTGCGTTTAGAACCCCGGATAACACGGACCATCCGTTTAGCGGGATTCTACTGTACTGGGAAATATACAATATGAACTAAGAACTCTTTCCTCATACACAACTTATATGCTACAACAGTCCTAAAAACAAAATATCAGCATTCTACATCTAATGGTATTTATTGTGGCTTCCATAAAGATTTCGAGAGGAAACTTGTCCAAATGGATTCCGGGGGACAATCGATATGGGTATTTCTTTCATAATTTGAATAACGAAATACGGTTAAGCCTCTCCGAGCGTCCACCCCTGTATAGCGGTCACCCCTCTGCACGGCCAATTTTTCATGGCACGGATTTTTCGGCTCATAGACCTAATGTTAATATAACCTCTATCAGAGGCCACCCAACCTCCTCTTAACGGCCACCGAGTGTCATTGCCCATGTCATTTTTCGGGAAATTCTACTCACCCCATGCTTAAATTTTGAGCGGAAAAACTCAAGGTCAGGGTTTATGGTTACCCAGGAATGACTGGAATTGAATCTCTGTTATCTCTTTTGCATTCTCCCCACGGAAACTGAGGGAGAAACTGGTCAATCAGGCGTTGAAGGAAGGTGTCCTACAAACGAATTTTTCACAAATAAATTTCTGTGCCTTTCAGCCGCTAATTCCGTCCCTCACGAGAAATCTCCCGATGTTTGTAATGGCGAGCAAGCTAAACTTTCAATACAAGTGACTTTAGGGAAAAGCGACGAAATTATCGAAAACTCCGAAGCGATTACAAACGAATGAGATCTGCTTTTTAAAGTAAAAAACGAACTTGCAAAAATGGTTGTTTCAGAGAAAAGTAAAAACTTAAAACAGACACAAATTGTATTCCTTTTTTTAAAAAAATGTAAGAAAGCATTAAATAAAGTACTATTTAATCTTTAGATAAGTTTTATATTTCATTTTAAATAAGGAATATGTGTCAGACTTGTTTATATTACGCATTATAGCAATTATCTTATAATCTATATAAATAAAACAGAGTGTAAACTGTCCGTTTGTCTGTCTGTCTGTCTGTCTGTGTCTCGCGTAGCTCCGAAACGGGTGATCGTAGACCTACCAAATTTTGTACGGAAATTCTCCAAGACGGGTCTCGACACACCTCGAAGCGATTTTTTCGAAATTCGAATTAGAAAATGTTTTATTTTATGTTTTGTCCGATTTTTAGCGATTTTTCTTGCGTAATACATAATAACGCCGGTAATTGCACTCGCAAGAAAACGATACTTACATCATCGTATAGAGGAGAAAATTTTCTTTTAAAAACTGTTTGTTCGGACTGTGTAACATAATTTGCAGATTTTTGGGAATTTTTCAAATAAAATTAAATTTGACGCTGACTTTCGTAAAATATTTTAAAAACTACTGCATCTTGAATTCTATCTGTCATAACTTTTTTATATTTCGGCAAAAGACGGAGCACACAATTAACCCACTTTTAAAAGAAGAACGGAGGAAAAATATAAATTAGGAGAATTTTTACGAATTTTTAAGTAAAGAAGGATTTTCATTTCCGTAGCACCTGCTTATCAATTTCGGTTTGATATCTTGCGGTTTGGTTGTCATGGATACAGTAACAATGATTAAAATTGCCAGTTGAAAAAAATAAATAAAAGCGGGCCCCGCGAGCAGACGATTTCTTTGCTTGGCTGAATTTCCTTTTATAAATACTGGATTTATTTGTGAGAAGAAAAATTAAACTGCAAAGTCTAGAAAAACAACTTTAAAGCCTTTATAAATAGCGCAGTCTTATTTCTTATCTCTTTTCTTTTTGTAAAGTGTTCCAAGAGAGGGTGACGTATTTTTAAAATTAAAAAAATGTCCATTTCATGTAGTGTCTGAGGTATTTAACGCTAAAACGTGAACCTAAAAGACAGCATGTCTGCGGAAATAAGACATTTTGAAAGTGAGAAGTTCACTGCAAACGGTCCATTATCACTTTTTTGATACCGAATGACGCTGACATAGTTTTTTTTTTGTGTGTGTGTCATTATATTACAATGATCTCAGGTTATTACATATATGACGCAAATTTTAAGTCAAGAGTGAAATAATTTTGCTTTTTCTAGATTCCACATCACTGGAATTAATTCGAATTACACATGTGAGGAAATTTTTCGTTTCCTACCGTGCGAAGAACGGGCACGCAGCTAGTAGTAAATAAAACCCTTCAGAGTGGACACCCCCCCTGAGCGGCCAAATATTTTCGGTATGGTGGGGTGGCCGCTCAGGAGGTTTCACTGCATTTCAGGATTGCAATATTTCCTTACTTCTTACGAAGAAGTAAAAATAGTAATTAAAACCAAATGGTGTCCATCGTAATGAGATAAATGATGAATTGTGCCAATTTCCGAGCTAGGACTATCTGGAGGACTTAACACTAAAATGCATGATTTTTTTAAAAAGGGACTGAAAATAAAGTTGTAACTTCATTAAAGCCAGGAGAAATATTAAAAAAAATTTTTAGCATGTAGTTTCCCAGAAAAATTACGAAAAATATTCAAAATCGAAAAATTAGAATGTCCACCCTATGGTTTTCATAAATCAAAAGAAAATAATATAGCCTAGTTCTACCTTATTTAGTGCTACTACTACTATTTATTAATAGTTTTGTATTTAATTTTATTGCACAGTAAAAGTTAGAGGCTATCAAAAATTCGGAAAAAATTAGATTAGCAAACTGGATGCGCACTCTATGAATTCATGCTTGTTTGCTCAAAAAAAATAATAATGTTGTCATACATTTTTAAAAACTAAAAATTATTTCCATAATGGTCTTATATTTATTTTAAGTGCCTAATTTAGACAAAGCTATAAAAATTTCTTCTTATTACTGAAAAATGACACTGCAGCCAATTAATTGGCTACAGTATGCTCTGTAGTACAAGAGTTGGCTAAAAAAGTCATTACACTAACAGTGATCGCTTTGATTCGGACAGGAATTTGAAATCTTAATGGTCCAATGAGGATGAGACAGTTCCTGATTATCTGAGTCCGGTCTCGGATCTTGAGAGGAAACAGAATTTAGTCGGAAAATCTATTTTTTTTCCATCCCCAATCTCGTACACTTTTCTAGGTATTGATCACGATAAAGTGGCGAGCACTTAGCTTCCCTTTTACACGAGCAAAAATTCTGGGTAATATCTGGAATTTTCGATACTTTGTAGCCGCATTTTTCTACATGGAAAAAAAGAAGCAGGATAATGTTATTTTAGGCCAATGAAAGATAAATGCAGAGATTTGCTGGCTTTCGCATAATGCATTGATTCTTTTTTCCTTGACTCTTTTATCCTCTTTTTATCCGCGATATTACATTTTCCCATGTAAACGGAGCTTTTATTATGGGGAAACCCTATAATTGTGTCAATGTTACTCTCTGCGAAACCGACGTATCTTGGGATCTCCTCACTTTCAACCAATTCCAGCTGAGAGACCTACTCCTGAATTGGCATCCCCAAAGGTATCATTTCAACATGGAGAGCTTTAGAGCCCTGAAAAGATTTTATGTGCACAGTTACTTTCAAAGAATACAATCCCCACAAGCCATAAAAAATATTTCACGAAAAAAAAAAAAAAAAGCGTCGGAAAAGGGAAGATCGGGAATGGGAAAATTATTAGAAGAAAATATAAAAGAGAATCGTAAGAAAATAAGATAATATACAGTGTTGCAAAAATACTGACCTAAGCTTTCATTCCTTATATCATAATCTTAATTCCTGATCATAGACGTATATAGTAAATCAATAAATTGCAAAGTTACGTAAAAAAGATGCAAAATTTGATGGTATCGATAAAAATGTTCACATTATTACATCTAAATAAATACAAAGTTTAAAATTTTATGTGGCCCACGTACGAAAAATTCCTAGTTAGTAAAATGTGTCCAATACAAGTGATGTAAAAATAGGAGATTTTCATATCGAAAAGTGTCGGTGATATGAAAATAAATTACGTTGACTTAAACTTTTCATTAGAAAGAAAAAAATCACATCAGATGTGGCGTTTCTGGGGTCTGGGGTCGTACAAAAATTGCAAACGAAAACACTTATATAGGTACAGAATATTTTTTACTATTGTAAGTATTCTATAGGACCTCCTTCTCCCCACTTACCAACATTATTCAAGCACATCTCAAAGTCTTTTTACGATGAAAGTCTGTAATCTTAATCAATATATTAATTTATCGGGCATATTTTACTGATAGAGAATTTTATATACGGGACCTGAATAAAAAATTAAATTTTCTTTATTTTACGTAACCTTTTAATTTCTTGTATATGTCTATGATCACAATATTAAAAAAAAATAACTTAAGTCTGTATCTGGGGAACCTTTTATTTCTAAGTACACAATATGAACATCATATTTTTTCCCATCATAGTTTATTTATTTTTTATGTATATAGTTTATTTATTATTTATATTTGTAATTTTCAAATATAATTTTTTGAAAAACACCGAAAAATAAAGTTAATAAAAATTAAATTAAAACAGTTAGGGGATCGGTAAAGTTAAATTTAGAAAACAGAAAAAGAAAAAAAAGGTAAAAATTCGGAAAATTACAATTATTAAACTATTATAACAAAATAAAAAAATAGGAAGCGATAAACATATAATACAACAGTTTCTATAATCAAATAATAAGAATGCCACATTTTATCTTGGTCATTATTCATTTTTTAAAACTCATTTTAAGAAAATTTTTCTTTTAAGTGTAACTATGTTCAAGAATATGAAAATATGCGGAAAAATAACTGCAATGAACAAAAGGTATATGCATTTTTTTTTCATTTTTTTTTTTACAGCAAGCTGTGTTAAAAAATGGTCTCTAAGTCCGTGGCACGCGATGAGCGATTCGGTCGGCCGTTATCCTGCTGGTAGTTAAATCCAGCAATGGCAACTGCTGCCCTTTTTTCAGCAGTGGGAAATGGTTGCGCCTCAAAGGGTTAAAAAAGAAAATTTGATGCTATTAAAATATAACTTAAAGCATATTTAAATTGATACAACTTCCGGAATCTTACAAATTGATCAGTGGGTGTTAAAGAAATAGCAGTCTTTCACCTTATTTTAAGCGAGCGAAAAATAATGCACACTCACCAACTATCAAAATTCCCTTGTTCAATTACGGGGACGGGAGAGAGACAGACACCTCTCGTGTTCTTTCGGGAACCGCAAGAAAAATGAATTCGAAGTAAACATCTCAGGTGAACGGGGTGAACGAGCCCAGGTTTTGTTATTTTGCCGCTCAACGAGAAGATGAGGAGGGAGGTGTGGTTACGGCTTTCCCCACTGACGTTCGCGTGACGGAGAGTTCATGTTCATCAGGTCTAGCTATTAATACTGTTTTATTTTTCGATGATAGTTGAAAAATTTGACAGCTACTTTGGTCATTCATTTTTGGCTCTATTAAAATGCAATCACGACCACTATGATAAATGCAGAGAAACCTCCGGTAAGGGACACCTCCGAATAAGGGATGCCTCAATTTAAGAGACACATCTGTTGGTCCCAGTCCCTTTGAATAGTTACCTTAATGTATTTGCCTCTGAATAAGGGACACTCTGTTTAAGGGACATCGTATGAAAGTTTCAAAAATAAAATATAAGTTTCAAAGGCGACTTTGTGGTAAGCGAAACATAGTTTTGCGTTAAGAGAATATTAAATGAAAATTTAAGGATAAACAACGAAAATTTTCCTACTTTCAGTGACAAAAGTTCAGAACATTTTTGTACTAAACTAGGAAGGGGGGCAAGGCCCCTAGACTCGCTACGATCGCTTTTCGTATGAGGCATTCGGCCCCTAATAAAGCCCATTCGTAAAAAAGGCCTAATTTCAACAAACAAACCCCAAAGGTTGGACCAGATAGAATGTTACCGAGCTACATATTGCTTGGTTCTTGCATGTTCCTTGGAACATAAAAATTTAAACTTCGCACTATTTTTAATTATGTGAAACCCATGGAACACCTTGTGTATTAGCCAATTATGGCGATCTTTCATAATTTGGCGCGTTGCGTATATGTATAGTTAATAATTAGCTCCGAGAAAACACTACTTCATATGTTTTCTTTGATAAAAATTACGGAACAGCTAGGATAGCTTGCCACCAATGGCGACTTTTCATTATTTGGCGATTTACACATGCTCACAACCAATAATTACTGTTCATTTAAGGTTACCGGAAAACCGTTATCCATATTTTCATTTACATAATCGTTTGCGGATTGGTGTAATTAGCACCACGAATTATACCATCTCGTCACGTTGGCAAATATCCAAAGTGTACTATAAATGCTATAATGGCATAGTTAACGCCGCCAAATATGTCTACTGGTAGCAAACTCTCCAGCTGGACCGAACCGGCTTTAAAATAATCTTGATTTTAATTATTTTTCATTTTCAAGACAGCGGCGGCGGCGACAGCGGACTACTTTTTTTAGAATAGAGTGATAAGTAGCCATGTCAAGCAGAAGTGAAATTCACATCTCCTCTTCTCTCAAAAGGGAAAACTGTCGGTCACGTGTCATGTGAATATGTGTCTATAAAAATCCGTTTTAGTTCATTAAAAGCTAACCCCAACCTCAGCTTTTGCAAAAGTTCTCAATGATCGGAAATTACTGGAAAATGTGTATGGGAACCCTCTTTTGAACTTTTTCTAGAGGGATTCATCCTTTAATCTCTTTTGAAAACTGCTTATGAGTACAGCAGAGTAAAGGGGATCAACTCACTGGGAAAAACTGTATTCTGATCTATCAATTTTAAACATTTTTTTTACAAGAGATTAATTATTCTTTTTTCTAATCTCTCATACAAAGCTGTTAATTATTTTTAACACGTTTTACAACGTGATTGTTAACAGTACAAGAAAACGACTCCGTGCTCCATAGCATTTTTCGTTCGTCAAGTTTGTGCGTTTTTCATACACACCATGAATAAATCAGAATAAAAATTGCGACCTATTAACCTATTTTCCTAATCACTGAACCCCAGTTTACAATACAGTGCACCTACATTTTATGATCCAAAGAAATCTGATATTCTCCCCCCTCTGTCTCTCAGAGTATTGGCCTGAAAACATTGAGCATTAGCAGAAAATATCGGTAAATTCTTTTAAATTGATGGTTCAAACTTTGAATATTTGGAAAGCAATGTTTATCATTAAGTTTGAAGTATAAAACGATAGACATCACTAAGTTTGAAATATAGAACGATAGAATCTTACCTTTGAGCATGTTAATAAAGAATTAATTATGCATAAAAAACACCTGTTTGGGCTTATGCTGAGACTTTGAGGACAGTTTCTGACTGACTAACTGGTGAAATTTTTATAAAGGACTACCTGAGCAATGAAGCCTTTTCTTCAGTACGAATTGTCGAAATGTGTAGTTAAACAGAAAATACATGACGACGCATTCTGATCAGAAAGATCCCATTAACACGGCCGAGCGCAAAATCTTCTCTGGATGACGATCCACAGATGGCAAGGGATGAAAGATAAAAGTCGACTCAGGTACGATATGGAGCTATTAAAGACATCTAGTTTGAAGTGATGACGCAACAATGATGTAAAGACGACGATTATAATCTACTTACCAAAATGAACACGCTCTGAATAGATAATTTCGTTGTGAGCTCCTGTGTTTTACGTTTTCACAGGAAATATAACCTAGAACTTGTTTTTAACCGTTTCGTTTTAATGTAACGTCTTTATGTGTGATGTTTGATACGTTGATAATGTTTCGCTGATGTCCATGTTAAACATGTTATAGTTTAATCCGAGTGTGATCACTTATTCAAACCTGTATAGTTGTAAGCCTGCCTGTATGTTCAACATAATTTCTGGCGTCCACGAAGTTTTGAAAGCGAAACGTAAGTCTTTGAGTGCAAAATTTAAGCTACGCTGCAACCCTATAAACAAAAAAGCTTGAAATTGGAAGGTACTTGAAAATGGAAGAAAGGAAATGTGGAAGAAATTGCTTGAAAATGAGGTGAATTGTCATCTCCGATAAACAAAGCCCGAGCATTGAATACAAGAAGTGGCAAGATGGCGCATTCCGTAGTCCCAAGCTCCGTTGCTTTATTCACATATTCGCTTACATCTAGGGCCCGATTCAAACGAAACGCGATCGGTCGTCTCCAAAACGATCGTTTTCTCTCTGGAAGTTCGATCGCTTTTACAAGCGATCGCAAAAGTGTATTCAAAGTGAAACAAAATAGGCGATCGAACTTACAGGTTTGCTAGATCGAAACTTTATCGCCACAGAGTGAAAACACAACTTCCGGTGACATAGAAAGTCGCTGTTAACCAATAAAAAAATCGCATCTTCCTCTGGAAAAAACATTTAACTTAATGGCGACGACTAACTGTTTATTTATTTATGTTTGAGCTGCAACGGACAACAGGCTGTGTCTTAATTTTTTTCCCCAACAGTATTGTAGGTTAATGTTTTAAAATTTTAACTGGTTTAGGTTAATATTTTTTGTATGTTTATAATCATGGAAATACATTTTTAATTTATGAATATTTTTTTAGAAAATTATTAATAATAGTATTGTTCGTCATAATTATCATGTCGAATTGTTCAAATTATGGAACAATAATTGTTCTCTAGTTTGCCTACTGCATTTTATTTTTCTGTAGCAGAGAAGCTGTTTATAATTATAATGGAGGGGTAGGATTACTATATATTTTATGTTCTGATATATAATTAACAATCAAAGACATCCTTAATATAATGGTATGAATATTTGTATTTGTTTAGGAGGGTTGCTAGGATGATTATTTTAGCGAGAAATTATTCGTTATTCATGTATTTTTTCGCGCTGTTTCAAACATCAAATGTATCGAGCAATAAACGATTTAAAATAAGGACTATAGATGGCGCCTGCATCGTAGTGTCTGCTAGAGTGGAACTCAAAGGCCGACAGAAAATAAACCCTACAGAAATTCTGCTCTGCGAGAAAATTCAGCTTTCCGAAGGCCTAAATCTTTTGCAGAATTCCCTGTCTGTTAATTCCAACGGATTGCTTCGTAATTTTAAATAACGAGTCTTCGTTGTTGTTGTAATCTTCTTATCGACCATCCGCCATGTTCTCGAAAACGATCGCTTTTGAAAAAGCGATAGCAAAACACCGATCGCAGTGTCACGTGATCCAAAAGCGATAGACAGGTTTCACTTGAATAGGAAACATAGGAATCAGTCGAAAATTTCCGCGATCGCAACGGAAAACGATAGAACTCTGTTTCGTTTGAATCGGGCCCCTAGTTTTGACGTGATCGTGAATATACTCTCTATAGTGTTCTCTTGTTAGTTATGAGCTCTTCGTTCAGGAGCTAATTTCTACAAGGGGAAGGTAAGTGGGAGTGATGACTCATATATCATTTTAAAGATCTTTTCATTACCAACATTTTGATACCAAATTTATTCTAAAAGCATAAAAATTAACAAAGCTATGAATGTTCTAAATTCGGTTCAAATACGCATAAAAATTTTATTTCGTTATTTCCATTAATTTTAATTGAATTATTTCTCCTTGGTGGTCGTAGGTGTGGAGGCCTTCATTATCGGAGATGAAGGGTTAACGCGCTGTGTAAGCAAATTCAGGACGGCCGATATGAATTACCCCAATACTTTACATCTGAAATCCATTTATCTGATAATAAGTCTGTGAATTTTAAGAGACACCAAAGAATGTGCCAACGAATTAATGAGAAAAACAGTTACATGACTATGAGCTAATGTTTAAGCAATGGGAAGGTCTTGAGATGATAGGAAAGGTTCCTGATAGCAAAACAGATAATATAGGCTATTTGCTGCATAGACCTGTTATAAAGCAGCCTAGACAGACAATGAAGGTGCGTCCGGTCCGCATCAGCCAGAGAGAAAAATCAACCGTCCTTAACCATTTGAGGCGCAACCCTTTCCCAATGCTGAAAAAAGGGCAGCCGTTGCCATCGCTCTACTCAACTACCAGCAAGATGACGGACGATCGAAACGTTCATCGCGTGCCACAGATCTAGAGACCCTTTTTTGTCGCGGCTGGCTATGCCCCACAGCCAGCTGCGTCAAAAAAGGGTCTCTATAGATCTGTCAAAAAAGGGTTTCTAGATCTGTGGAACGCGATGAACATTTTGATCGTCCGCCATCTTGTTGGTAGTTCAGTAGAGCGATGGCAACGGCTGTCCTTTTTTCAGCATTGGGCAATCTATCCAGCTGTTCTCGCATTCTTCCATTTTTCAGCAGATGTCAGTGCTGTTAAAAATAATCGTGACCATTTTTTACGGAAAATGACTTGCTAAAAAGTAAAGGACTCTCGTGGAGCTATGTCACCCTCAACTATTTTTTTTATAGAAATCAAATCTATTCTTGGTGACTGTCAACACGACAACAGTCAAAACGTCAGAGTTTGGTGTTCCCAGAGCGGGAACACTGCGCGTTAAAGGGTTAACGGACTGTTTAAATAGAGGCTCAGACTTAGCCTTACTTATTCCTCATCTAATTGACCTATCTAGGCTGTATCCAATTGAAATACCATCGGAGATTGAGAAAGCATTCCTATAGCTGAGTATTATCCCTGAACACAGTGATTATTTAAGATTTTTTATTCCTACTCTTGAAGACATCAGGATTTATAGATATTGTAAGTGTGGTGTTCGGACTTATTTCATCGCCATTTCAACTTTGTGCCTCTATAGACCATCTCTTGAATAATTAACCTGCCTGATTTGATGATGTGACTCTGAAATCAAAACACATCTTTTTACGTAGACAGTTGCATCTCTGGAGTTCACGATATCAAACAGAAAGATATTTTTACAGTTAAGACATCAGAAGTAATAGCTTGGGTGTGTTTTAACCTACGGGGTTGGGAAGAAATGTCCCTAGAAGCTATGTTTCTCGTAGTCCTGGTATACACTGTTAAAACGAGTTACTTAGAAATAAGTGAAATGTGCTCATTACTAAGTACTTTGTCGACTTGTAATAGCTCTGAGTACTTCACTATTGAATTTAAGAAATGCATGTACTCATTTTTTTGAGTTCATACAAAAATTCAAACATGAGTAGCCGTGTACTCAAAATTTTTGAGCACATTTTGTACTCATTTTTGAAAACATGAAAACCTCATTTTTGAATACATACAAGAATTGATATTTAATATACTTTTGTTATATTTTTAATGCATTTAATATGAATATATTGATTATCATTTTTTGTTTCCACTCGTACAAACATCAATAATCAATATATTCTTATTAATAATCCATTTTTTAACATTTTGATTGAAATTTATGAATAACCATCATCTTATGCATTAGTGCACTCTTTATATTATTTAATACTTTCGTGAAAATTATTTCGTTTCTTAACAGTTTTTTATATTCAAGGCGCTGATCGGTCATAAAATGATTATAGAATGTTATTATCATGACTATGCGCGACTCTCAATCAGAGATAAATTTGCAAAAGCCTAGCGTCCCCCTAACTCTGTTTAGAAGCCGTATTAAAACTTTCCAAAATCTAAAGAAACTACTTCGATACTTTTATTCATAAAAATGTTATATTCGCTCTCCTATACCTGCCAACAGCTTAATATGAAGAAAATCCAGTAGATTTATGCGATATCATAATTGTTTATCCGTGCCACAAAACACACTACGAAACATTTCACTCATTAAATCACTCGTTCTATGTATCATTTTTAAAAATATAAGTTGACATGACCCACAGTTATGGTTTTTTAAATGTGCAGTGTGCTTTTAATAGTGTGCTTTTATAATAATCTATGTTTGAAATTTCAATTTCACGAATGATTTTAATTTAAAATAGCTCAGAAATAAAAAAAATTCTTTTGACGGGAAATAAATAAAACTTCAACGTTCTTTAGGTTGCCACAAAGTAGTTTAGTACCACAAAGATTTTTCTTAAATATTTAAAATTTTACAATTAAAAAAATTGCCATCTGATTTTGAATCTTCCAAGACTCATCCACAAATGTGTAATCAACATAAACTCAAATATCATTATTGTTGGGCCAAAATACCATGGTATATTGGTCCATATTGAATGAATATACGCTGATAGCGGTAATCTTTTGGTGCTGATGGGGAAATAAATACGTAGGAAAAGGCGGCCTAAAATGATCCTCTTGAGGTTAAATTTTATAAAATGGCATAACTGTTTAAATAAAACTTTGGCCTTTTGCAAGCATATTTTACACTATATTTGCATCATAAACATATTTCAATAACATTTTAAAAGCACAGTGTGTGATGAAAAAATAGAATTTTTAGAAAGTGTCTAAGGATCATTTTATTTATAACCAAAGGACAAAATGATCCTTCATTTGAAAATAATTTAATTTAATTTTTTTATCGGCAAAATAAAAGATATAAAAGTAATTGTGACTATGCATAATGAAATAAAATAAATTTTTCAATCATATAGTATGATCGATTTATTTTATGAAAGTTTCAAATCAAAAAATGTGTCACAAACAATAAAATGGAATATTTTAAAATTATAATTAAAAAATTATGGCCTACAATAAACGCAGGAATAAATTAAATAATGGCTGTGTTCTGTGTCGTCGTGTTAATTTCGATCCTGCGTGGTTTAAGCACATTTTGTTGTTATCTGGCTAATCAACAAAACATGCTTTCATAACGCAGAATAGAAACTAACACAACCATACAATACACAGCCATTTGAGATTCACTATTTGATGTACCGCGTAATTTAAGCACATAGAAACAGCGATAACGTAATCGGCTGTTCAATTATCCTAAACAATGAACGTTGGTACCTTCTTTAGCGTTTTATCTGCGCTGAGTAAAACTTACCTTTCTTTACGAATTACAAGTGTTTAGATGGACATTAATATGCTTTTTTTATAGCTGATTAATGAGACAAATTTTATTTGTACGATCACGGCAAAAGTATTTTTTTGAGATAAACATAATTTTTTGAAAGGAAAATGTATATAAATAAAAAAAAATTACACGTAAAGCACGTGAATTAAAATTTTAAGTATTTTTGCACTTTTTCATGATTACATTTTCTTAGAGTGTCTGAATATAAATTTAAAGAACGGTGATAATTCTTAACCACCTAACGGAATTCTTAACCACCTGATGGGATTTGACATCCTTCCCTGGCCGGCAGCCTCTCCAGATCTATCTGAATCCCATCGAATACCTGTGGGAGCACATAGGAATTAACATGATCCTAGAAGCACTGGCGCAAACCAAATATTATCTGTTCACAGCAGTGGTTGTGGCTTGGTAAAAGCTACCTCAGGCAACCATCTGATAGCATGCCTCGCAGATTGAGACCTGAATACACGGCGTATTCAGAAAGTAAGTATAGTTTTAAAAAAACAAAGTGGTAATTTTTTTTTTCAAGCCAATTATATTTTTACATGAAAGAGCATACCTTAAACTATTTTTCTACGTAGTTTCCATCGAAGTTCAAAGAATTGTCGTAGCGGGTTACCAACTTTTCTACTCCTTCTTCATAGAAATTTCCCGCCAATGATGATAATCGCGAATTTAAGAAACTACGGCAGGCAATTCAAAGCAAACGGAGCAGGTAAAGGAAATGTAATGCTCCATGACAATGCTCAGCCCTATACTACTGGTGACACTCAAACGATGATTTCATATTTTCTATGAAGAAGGTATAGAAAAGCTGGCAACCTGCTACAACAAGGAGGATCATTGGCGGAAATTATGTAGAAAAATAGTTTAAGGTATGGTCTTTCATGTAAAAATAAAATTGACTTAAAATATTTATTATTACACAGTGCTGCAAGAGTCACACTGTTCATTGACGAGAGCCGCATGTGACTCGCTAGCCACACTACCCCCGAGTTATAACATCAGTTTTATGAGTGCATTTTGCTAGCTTTACTAGCCCTGAAGTTTGTAAACATCTAAACTTTAAGAAAAAGTCCTTTAGATTTTTTTTTTTTTAATGGCATTCCTCTGCCTTGGAAGCATTGGCGACTACTAAGGCCGCAGTTGTTGCTCATTTTATTATGGGGGCACCTAGTAGGTGGACCAACGTTGCCCCCTATGAAGGGAGAGACACAATGAAAGCCACGCCCAGTGGGGGTCGAACCCCGACCACCGGGAGTTGAACCCGGAACCGTAGTACATTGCTTTATCCACCATACAGTCTGGTCAGCCCTTTAGAATATTAAAAGTTTAAACTTTTTACTCTTAGTCTTTTACCCTTAAGGGTTAAAATTTTTACTCTTAAAGGAAACAACAATATAAAAATAGGATGCTTGCAACACGTCCGCTGAAGATATTTAATAAAAATTCATTACTTCTACTGATTATAAATGAAATCGCATTCCTTTCAAATACATTAATCACGTAGCACTGACAACAGTAATTATAAATTTCTAAAAATTCTATTTTGGCAGCTTGGTGGTTAGTTTATAACAAATGAAGACTAACAGTTTTGAAATTATACTTGCTTTCACGACCTTGAGAACAATCATAGAACTCGAGAGTTCTTCCTGACTACCATAAGGCCTCTGTTATGCCTTCGGTATTATTGGAATATTGCTTTGAACAGGTTTATGTCTAAGGTACTGACCTAACTTATTTTTGTGTTGCAACCTTTCCCTTCTGGAACATTCATTGCCGTGTTCAGTGCGAGTGGGCCTTTCTGCCCTTGTCAGTAAATTTTGTTTTTCTGCGTTTTGATGGAGAAACGGGTTTAAATTTTGGCCAAAAATACATTTTTATTTATTTTTTTATTAGAATTCCGATGAAATGTTAAAGATCTAAGCGTTGGTTAGGTGCAACTATTGACTTCTATAAGTGTTATGCGTCAAAATATTTTGCGAAGAAAGAGTGGATAGAGTCAAAATTGATTTTCTTTAAAATTACAGTGAAAATATTCAGTAACTTTTCTTTGAAATTACAATAATGCGAATTTTATTAGTATTTTGAAGGAAAGTAAAAGGGATAGCTTTGGTGGGATGTATGCATTGACTTTTATTTCGGAAGTGTAGTTCGGACTAAACAATTTTTCTTTAAAATAACAGAAAACGGAACGGGCTATGTATTTGTCGTGTGGCCACTACTCACGCTTCGTCATGTGGAAATTTCAAAGCTAAAAACTATTATTTATTTATTATTATTTTTACTTATTTTGTGTGTGCGTATGTATGAGTGAAGAAAGCATGTGAATTTTTAGGAATACGAAACAAGTACGACGAAAGCATTTGCAAAGAAGAGCATTGAGAGCCAAAGTCAACACAGTGAGAAAGTGCATTGACATAATTTGCATTAATTCACAGGAATAGACAGTAGAAATCTTAAACCAACAGTAGCGTACTTAAAAATCTTTAATTCCAATAAAAATAATTTCCCTCTCATCTCTTGAGCTGTCATTCATTCGTTACTTTCGTCTTCTTTGGAAATGTTTTACACCTCCAATTTTCGCCATACGTGTATCATTTCAAAGCCATTTATGGATTTTTAATGCGCTGATCAACTTTCGCAGGAAAAAAAGTGGGTGTTGCCATTGGAAATGTAATCGTGAGAGCTCTGTTGTTTAAATAATATTAGGGATGGACGCGAGACGCGCGAGACGAGAAACAGGTTTGTCTCGTCTCGTCTCGCAGTGGTAAACTTCTGTCTCGTCCCTCGCAAACGCTTTGTCTCGTCTCGCGTCTCGCAGAGAAATTGCTGTCTCGTATCGCGCGAGACGCGAGACGTCTCGCATTTTAAGGACTGCAATTTTGTTACCACATTTTTAGTAACATTAATACTATTTTATTGAAAATTAATATTAATAATAACAATTAGTTATACAGATTACTGTATTAGTACATATATTAGTTACTATATTAACTCATATGTGCTTTTGAAGTGATGAAAATTCAAATTTAATATGACATGACGCCGAAAAAATATTT